>JAVANC010000017.1:4616893-5349393 GCA_033319125.1 Parnassius glacialis
TAAAATCAGAAGAAATTAAATTAATTTATATTTGCGAGACGTCTCAATCAAAGTTAGATAGGTGGGTGGTAACTACCAAGAACCAACATGTCGTCTAGTTAGTATTGCCTCCAATAAGATCTTTATAACCAATATCTTAGGGAAACCTCAAAAAACTATTTGAGAATACGATTTCGATATGTTACTTATGAAACCAGACGATTGTCGTATTTTAATACACCATTACCGCAATCCGACAATGTTACTGCCCCTTTGTTAATAGTAGGAGCAAATGCTTATCTATTTGATTTACCAGAAAAAAATGGTTTAGTCTATGCGTAGGGATATTTGTATCGAAAATATTGTCTCGAAAACCACAAATGTGAGAAATAAAATTGTAATTTAATAGATTTAAACAACCTTTAAATATGAGAAAAGATTATTTTTTCAGCCATTCCAAGGATTTAAATAAAGAAAGTGTTCCATGGGGGTTTTTAATAATACTTCCTGACAATTTATCGCGTTTGTAGAATTTCTTGAGCAAAAATTTCGCGAATATTTCAACGTCGAAAGAAACATTGTAAATATTGGTAGTGAAATATTAAAACGTGTGCAAGATTTTATATTTCTTATGAAATGCGAGTGCTTTGCACTAGATTATTAAAAAAATTTAAATTAAATTTAGAACTTACCATTTATGTTAAGCTACAAATAATTGTTGAAGAACAATAATTATAAAAGTAAAACATTTAAAATATGTAGTTTACAAAAAAAAAATATCATGTGGTGTCTATTAAAATGCTGATAAACGTTTTGTTTATGTAGTTGTAAGGGACTGTATTTATTTATTTTTATGTGTGAGGGTGAATACTACTAGGGACGTTATTTAAAGAAATATGGTACACGTAAGAATAATATATTTAACAATTTACACAAGTGTCAAATATGACTATAACTATCTATATACACAAGAGGGGATCTTCTAGGGAGTCTTGATGATTCTTCTTTCCTGAGTGCCGCTGTCGAATCGAATAAAATCGGAGCCTAAAAGGCCCTTTTTATATTCCCGCGGCGGGTGTCTTGCAATGGAGTGTGTTCTTATGCGGTGTGCTGCACGCTCATTGGTCGCCGACCTCACGTGTTGTCCAGGCGATGTGCGTGTTGCGCGTAATGGGCATGAGGGGGCGACGGGGGGTGGCTCCCTTCGCCGTCCGTAACAGTAGTTTTATCCTCCTGTGTCAACCCTACCTACTCCCCGCGGTATCGTGCCAAGAACGCTGGCTGCGTTTCCCGCTGAATGGCTATACTTAGCCTTTGAGCAAGGAAAGAACCAGCCCTCTTATCACCAGCAGCAACGACCAGCCGCGGATGGAGATCCTTTAGGAACTTCACCGCACGTGGAGCCCACGACCGATAGTCTCTACAGCAAATGGCACAAATATGTAGTCATCTCTCAGAGACTCATATTTGCGCCACTTACTCAGTTCAGCTGACTCTAATGCCGCCCCGGCTCTAAACGAGAATATATATTTTTATTTTTTTTATATTTCATTCTATTCGCGAATAATACGTTGAAACAGCGATGTCACATAAACCGACATCGGAAGCTGGCTGTGCTCAGCGTCCGCCCAATAATCACTTCCTTCATTATTACAAGTTGCAAAGCTAAAAATGGAACAGTTCGCGAAGGAGTATGCTTAATCAACTATGCCATATAGGTATTTCCACCTCCCGGAACAGTAAATGCAGGTAGATTGAAATTTCCGCAAAAGTTATTTTTTGCACTGCAATGGCGGCGTAAAATGACCTAGATCATGTCGTATCGTATGAGGCTACAGAAGAAAATGAAACAGGAATGGGCAGCAGTATCTCCCTGATAATAACTCTATAGTAAAAAGTAAACACATTCCACATGATGGTAAGTGCATGCTGTGGTGCATAGAAATATACATCTATCTTCGATTAAGAATCAAAATGCGGATTGCATTGTGATTCCTTAGGACTAAGATGGGATTATTAGTTTCCAGTAAAAAGAGTCACCAGGTCTCTATATTCACCATGCGAAATACAGCAGCATTAATTTACGCTGGTACTCAGTGAAAGCGTGGTCCTTCCCCGATCGAGCGGTCCCATTCGTACTACAACTATACAATTAATAAGCTACAGCATAGCTCTACCGCATATAAATTCAAACTGCATACTGTGTACACTCTGTTAACATTAGGTAGTGTTAGGCAAGAGCCATTGGCGGTCAAGTCACTGAATTATTCATACGGTTTACGAACGTATAACATTAATAGAATAGAATAATTTTATTCAATATACATTACATGTGTAATTCTTATTGAAAGTCATTTTTTACTTTACCACTGGTTCGAAAAAGAACCCTCTGTTTCGGGAAGAACCAGCAAGAAACCCAGCAGGACTTTTATTTTAAATAAATTTTACAATATAAATGATTGCGAACTATTTACAAAATTTATTTTAGAAAACTGCTGGAAACGACCACCTCATTCCAGGGTTATTATCAACCATGTATTCATTTATACTATAATAACCCTTTTTATATAGTTTTCAGCTTAATAAAACATTTAAACTTGGTAATATAGAGAATCTGTACACTTTCCGCGACCTTGTTGTAATAGCGTATACATTGCCCCCAAGAATGAATACTGACTCTGTGGAGTCGAGAAAATGGCATCACTAGCTTGTGTTTGTTCCTAGTGTTAACAGAATATATTATCACTTTTTTACTAAAACTATCTTTGTTTTTGTGAATATACATTAAATTTTCGTAAATATAGTGAGAGGCCAAAGTTAATACAATAATTTCTTTAAATTTATCTCTAAGAGACTCTTTCGGTTTTAGATTGTAAATAGCTCTAATGGCCCTCTTCTGTAAAACAAAAATAGTTTCTGAATCAGCCGCATTTCCCCATAGCAAAATCCCATAAGACATTATGCTATGGAAATAACTAAAATAAACTAATCTAGCTGTCTCGACACTAGTGAGACCTCTAATCTTTTTACAGCATAGGTTGCAGAAATTAGTCTGCTTGCTAATTTGGATATATGGGGGCCCCACTGAAGCTTTGCGTCAAGAGTGATACCAAGAAAAACAGTGGATACAACAGGGCTCAATTAATCCCCAATTAAAAACACATAAGTATTCAGATTTTTTAACATTCGTTGTTGTAAATTTAACACAATTTATTTTATTTCACTTCGTCACCATTTGAATGATTTACATTTAAGTTTAAAATCAAGGAAGTATCATCAGCAAATAAAACTATATCATGACTATCCCCTACAAGGTGAGGTAAGTCATTAATATACACCAGAAACAGGAATGGGCCGAGAATCGAGCCTGAGGAACACCCATTAGTAACAGGTGACCAGGAAGAACTTTACCATTGATAATAACCTTCTGCTTTCTATTACTTAAATATAAAATAATAAGTGTAAGCGCTGTGTTCTTGACACCATAGTACTGAGCTTTCTAATTAATGTCTCATGGTGAACACAGTCGAAGGCCTTGGAAAGGTCACAAATATACCCAAAGCATCCTCTAAATTCTCCCATGCACAAAAAATATGTTCAATAAGCTCAACTCCAGCGTCAGTTGTCAAGCGACCCCTGGTATAAAACCCAATGATTTTTATGTAGCAATTTATTAATATTGAAGAAACTTAACATCTGATCTAAAATAATTTTTTCAAAAATTTTACTAAATGTTGGTAGTACAGAAATTGGTCTAAATATGCGGGGTCTAATGTACTACCAGATTTAAATATAGGTATGACTTTACTATGTTTCATTCAATCAGGAAACACACCAGATTCGACGCTTATATTAAATATAGTGGCTAGATAAGGTGCTAATATATCTATTATAGATAAAATAACTTTAACGGAAATCCCCCATAAGTCTGCCGTTTTTCTTAACATCAATAGTTTTAAAATATTTAACGATACTCTTTTGGCAGTACTCTATGGAATTTAAAAGTATTTGAACAAGCCTTTAAAATTTTGTTTGAGCAATGATTCGGCGACAGTAGGAGAAGAATTTAATGATTTTGTTGTCAAAAAAGGAACATCAGTAAAATGTTTCTCAAAAGCCATAGCAACTTCTTGTTCAGATCGCGTTAAATTATTGTTAATATCAATCGAAAATCCGAGTTGCGCGGTTTGACCTTGCCCACACTATTTATTATTCTCCAGGTCATTTTAATTTTGTCGGATGCAGTTTAATTTTGTTGCTTAAATGTAAAACCTTAGCAGTGGAGCACACTATTTTAAATATTTTAGAATATGTTTTTACATAATCTCTAAATATAACACTACTATTATTGATATTTCATCATAAAGCTCGTATAACCTTTGCCTACTTTTATAAATTCCTACAGTCGCCCCATTCATTAAATGATTGCGACTGTTGAAAGAGAAAGTTTTAGAAGTAAATATTCTACTAAATTCAACGACTTATAATTTTAAATAATGTAGCATACAAATAATTAGCTCTATTTTTAAACAAAAGTGATGGAAGTCTTTTTATTATATTACTTCTAAACCTCTCCAATCATTCTGCATTTATTGGAACAAACACAACTTTCTTATTTTTCTGTTTTTTGTGTATGTAAGGTAGTGACACCAACTGTCCACAGTAATCTGAAATAAAAAAAATTGGAATAACTGATTTATGCAAGGGCTTAAATCTGTAAAAATGTTATCTATACAGGTCGCACTAGGCCCAGAAATACGTGTTGGTCCTAAGAATAAATTTACAAGATTATACAATATAAACAATGAGCTAACTTAATACTAATGGAAGAAGTTTCAAGGAGATTGATATTAAAGTCTCCACATATAACAACAGACTTTTTTTTTTATAGGATAAGGGTGACAAACGAGCACACAGTCCACCTGATGGTAAGTGGTTGCTGCGGCCCATAGACGTCTACATCTATCCTCTATTACAATTCAAAATGTAGATGCGTTGTCACCCGTGAGGACCAAGATGGAATGCCTCATTTCCAGTAAAAAAGGCCTCCGGCCACCTGCACTCACCAAGCGGAAACGCAGAGATGAACCTCTACTTCACGCTGGTTTTCTGTGAGGGTCGTGGTACCACCCCGGTTCGAGCCGGCCCATCCGTGCGACAGCAAAAGCTGCCGCGTGGCTCTACCACTGTAAAAGACTTGTTCTGTTTACTAAGTTTGAGTAAACTTCTTCCACAATCCTTTCAAAATTGTCATTAGTAGCACATGGGGGTCTGAAAACACTTACAACAATGAGGTGCTCGAACTCGACACAAGCCATTTCTACAGTTCGTTCAACAGAGAGGCTCACAATATCCTTACGTTCTTTATATAATAATGACTTATCTGCTAATATTAAGGAGCCACCACGTAAACCTTTTTCTCTATTGAAGGAACTGACCACCTGGTGATTTTGAAATTAAACATGAAATTATAATCTTTTAGCCAATGTTCAGTAATACAAAGTATGTGTATATTGTTACTATTTAAAAACAATTCAACTTACAATTCTTTGCCCAACATGCCTTGTATATTTTGATGTACCAGGTGTAAACAATTTTATTACTTATTTGTGGGCTGTATTCAAATTAATTACATATAAACATAAACACTCACGCCTGTCACCCAGAGGGTTAGGCAGAGACTACGAACTTCCATTTGGCGCGATCCTGATACACCTCTCTCGCTTCCTTTACATCCATATATCCACGCATACACGCTCGTCGGTTAAAGGTACTCCTAATCTCGCCATTTTTAATGTATCGCCGATTTGGTCGATAAAACTTCGTCTAGGGCGCCCCATCCCGACCCTGCCGTTCACTTCTGCAATATAAATTTGCTTTGTCACTCTTTCCTCGTTCATTCTTTCTACACGACCAAATCACGAAGCATTACTTTCTTAATCCTTGTCACATCGTCATCTTGCAAACCACACTTTTCTCTTATCACCACTATTTCTCACCCTGTCATTCAGATTCAGTCCTAGCATATTCCTTAAGGACCGCATTTATACAGCATTTATTCTACTCTCATGCTTCTTCTGTCAGATCCAACTTTCACTACCATACATTAAAGTAGGACTAACACAGCATTATGAATCGGCATACGTGCCTTATTTGACACATTCTGGCTCCTCATAATAGCGTGTAGAGCCCAATTCACTCTATTTCCTGCGTTCAATCGTCGTTCTATAATCATTATCATATCTACCATCCCCTGCTTAATAAACATCCCAAATATACAAACTTATCCACATGCTCAATCAACTCACCTTCTATTCTATTTCACATAAAGTTTTACTTTCTTCTCTTTCAAAAACCATAATTTTCGTCTTACTTGCGTTCACTTTCATACCCCTTTCTTTCAATTACCATTCAATAAAGTAAACCATCATTTGCAACTCGCGGCCGGACGATGCAAATATGACTTGATCATCGGCGTACAAAAGGCATTTGACGGTTGACTCACCCACTCTCAACCCACATTCTTCACTTTCAAAGTTTGCAAACAACTGTCCATAAATAGATTAAACAGCCTCGGGGAAGCCACACATCCCTGTCTGACACCTTTATGAATGCCAAACCAGTCCGAGTAGACCCCGTTGCTCCTGACACAAGCACTGGAGTCCCTGTAAAGAGACCTCAATGCCTGTATCAAGCCAGTGCTCAACCCAAATGAGTTCAGTGTTTGCCATAACCACGTTCCTGTCCACTCTATCATAACCCTTTTCCCAAGTCCATGAACGCACAAAAAACTTTCTGATTTTTGGCCAAAAACTTCTCCGCAATCATGCGCATGGAAAAGACTTGATCCGTACACCCCATCCCCTTTTTAAATCCAGCTTGCACATCCCAAATTTTTCCATCATTTCTTCCATAACTCTTTCAATTAACACCTTAGCATACAGTTTACCAACAATGCTAAGCAAGCTGATACCACGGTAGTTTTTACAGTCCTGCTGTGAGCCCTTTCCCTTATATATTGGGACTATAACGGCTTTGCACCAGTCTTCCGGTACCCGCTTCAGTTCCCAACATAAATTAAACAAGGTGTACAGTAGGCCTGTAACCACACCCTCTCCAGCCCTTAGCATTTCGAGTGATATTCTATCATATCCGGCTGCCTTACCAGCTTTCATGCTTTTCATTGCTTACATTATTTCATCTACACTTATCTCCCTACCTCTCTCCACTTCTTCCGGAATTTCTATTTCACTTACGTCAGACGACTCTTCACTCTTAAACACACTTTCAAAATATTCCTTACATCTCTTTAAATTTGAAACTTCATCATTCAGCATGCAGCCATTCTAGTCTCGTATAGCATTCATTCTAGGCTGTTTTGAATTTCCCCTGGCAGTTCTTACGAGCTTCCAGAACATTTTTAATATTTGCCTGGAAGTTATCAGATATCCTTCTATCATTCTTATCTATCCTTTCTTGCTTTTTCCTTTCAACAACTTCTTTTTCTCTCTTATTTATACGTCTTAAGTCTGCCTTTTTTCTTTCAATTTCATCATTCATAACGCTAGAATTACCAGCTTTGGTTGCTAGTAAATCTAGCCATGCTCTCTTCTTTGCTTCAACTTCCATCCGTACCTCATCATCCCACCACAACGTATTACTTTTCGTTTCATTGGTTCTCTTACTTACACCACATGCTTCGGTGGCTGCATCCACCAAAACTTTCTTAACATTATTCCATACATTCTTCAAGTCTAAATCATTCATATATAATTCATTCAAACCACCTATGTTTTCCCTCAGTCTGCATTTATACTTCTCTTCACAACCTTCATCTTGTAACCTCTCTATTCTTATACGCTGTAACGCAGTGGTAGACACAGATGTCCGATGCCGCCAACGTCTGAATAGACCATTAATTCGGCATAAGACCAAGTAATGATCGGTCCCTACGTTGGACCCCCGGTAAACCCTTGTATCTACCACTGCGCTTCTCATTCTTTCATCCACAATTATGAAATCTATCATACTTTCTTCATCCCCTCTTTCCCATGTATACATGTGAATCCTCTTATGGCGAAGAAAGTGTTTGCCACAAAAAGATTCTTTTCCACACATACGGTAAGGAGGTCTTCACCATTCTCATTTATTCTTTCATCGCCAAACGTTCCTAATATCCTTTCATAACCAGACCTCTTCACACCAACCCTTCCATTAAAATCTCCTAACATAATAATATTTTCATTTTCCTTACTTTCGTCAACACCAGCCTTACCATGTCCCAAAACTGCTCTCGGATATAAGTGGGCTTAGACGGTATACATGAACAGAATAGAATGGAATAATTTTTTATTCAATATAGATCACATGTGTAATTCTTATTGAAAGTCATTTTTTACTTTACCATTGGTTCGAAAAAAAAAACCTCTGTCCTGGGAAGAACCAGCAAGAAACCCAGCGGGACTTTTTTTTTAAAGCAAATTTTACAATAATGTTGTACTAACTATATAAGTACAAAATTTATTTTAGAAACAGCTTGGAAGCGATCACCTCATTCCCAGGGGTTATTATCAACCATGTATTCATTTATACTATAATAACCCTTTTTATACAGTTTCAACTTAACAAAACATTTTAACTTGCTAATGAGAGAGCCTGTACACTTTCCGGAACCTTGTTGTAATAGCGTATACCATTGCCCCAAGAATGGAATTACTGACTCTGTGGAGTCGAGAAACTGGTATCACTAGCTTGTGTTTGTTCCTAGTGTTTACAGAATGCACATCACTTTTTTTACTAAAACTACCTTTGTTTTTGTGAACATCACATTAAATTTTCGTAAATATACTGAGAGGCCAAAGTTAATATATTTATTTCTTTAAATTTATCTCTAAGAGACTCTCTCAGTTTTAGGTTGTAAATAGCTCTAATGGCCCCTTTTGTAAAACAAAATAGTTTCTGAATCAGCCGCATGTCCTCATAGCAAAATCCCATAAGACATTATGCTATGGAAATAACTGAAATAAACTAATCTAGCTGTCTCGACACTAGTGAGGACCTCTAATCTTTTTTACAGCATAGGCTGCAGAACTTAGTCTGCTTGCTAGTTTGGATATATGGGGGCCCACTGAAGCTTTGCGTCGAGAGTGATGCCAAGAAAAACAGTGGATTCAACAGGGCTCAGTTCTTCCCCATTTAAAAACACATTGGTACTCAGATTTCTAACTTTCGTTGTTGTAAATTTAATACATTTAGTTTATATCCGTTTAAATGTAAATTATTAACGTTAAACCAATGCACTAATTTTGATATAGCATTATTTACTTCTTCACATTTAAATGATTGACGTTTAAGTTTAAAAATCAAAGAAGTATCATCAGCAAATAATACTATATCATGACTATCCTCTACAATAGAAGGTAAGTCATTAATATACACCAGAAACAGGAATGGGCCGAGAATTGAGCCCTGAGGGACACCCATTAGTACAGAAGAGCCGGAAGAACTTTTACCATTGATAATAACTTTCTGCATTTTATTACTTAAATATGAAATTATAAGTTTAAGCGCTGTGTTCTTGACACCATAGTACTGTAGATTCCTGATTAATGTCTTATGGTGAACGCAGTCGAAGGCCTTGGAGAGGTCACAAAATATACCCAAAGCATCCTCTGAATTCTCCCATGCACAAAAAATATGTTTAATAAGCTCAACTCCAGCATCAGTTGTTGAGCGACCCCTTGTAAAACCGAATTGATTTCTATGTCATCATCATCATCATCATTACAGCCCTTCACAAGTCCACTGCTGAACATAGGCCTCCCCCAAAGAATGCCACAAAGCACGGTCCTGAGCCACCTGCATCCATCGACTTCCTGCATGTCTTAACAGGTCGTCACTCCATCTCGTGGGGGGACGCCCTACACTTCGCCTACCGGTACGAGGCTGCCACTCGAGAACCTTTCTTCCCCATCGGTTGTCGGTTCTTCGAGCTATATGGCCGGCCCACTGCCACTTCAGCTTACCTAATCCGTTGGGCTATGTCGGTTACTCTGGTTCTACTGCGGATATCCTTATTCCTAAGTTTATCACTCAGAGAAACTCCGAGCATAGCCCTCTCCATAGCTCGCTGAGCGACCTTGAGCTTCCTCATACGGCCAGCAGTGAAGGACCACGTCTCAGTTCCGTAAGTCATCACTGGCAACACGCACTGGTTGTACAATTTCGTTTTAAGGTTTTGAGGTATGTCTGACGAGAAGATGTGTCGTAGCTTCCCGAACGCTGCCCAGCCGAGTTGAATCCGTCGATTGACCTCTCGGTCGAAGTTGGACTTACCTAGTCGGACTATTTGTCCAGGTAAACATACTCGTCAACAACTTCGAGCTTAGTGCTCCCAACAACTACCGGCATAGGTGTGACATGGACATTAAACATGATCTTTGTTTTGTCCATGTTCATCTTAAGACCTATCCGTTGGGAGACACTATTGAGGTCATTGAGCATAGTGCTTAGGTCCTCCAGCGATTCTGCCATAAGGACTAATATCGTCGGCAAATCGAAGGTGAGTGATGTATTCGCCATTGATGTTAATACCCGCATCCTTTCCAGTCCAGAAGCTTGAAAACGTCTTCCAATGCAGCGGTGAAGAGTTTCGGGGATATAACATCACCCTGTCTTACACCTCTCTGCAATTGGATGGGTTTCGTACTCTGGTTCTGTACTCGGATAGCCATCGTAGCCCTACTGTACAAACACTTCAGCACTTCGATATACCGACAACAAACTTGGCACCGCTGAAGGGACTGCAGCACCGCCCAAATTTCGACGGAATCAAAGGCTTTCTCATAGTCCACATACGCCAGACATAGTGGCAAATTGTACTCTTCGGACTTCTGTACAATTTGCCGTAGGGTATGTATGTGGTCTATGGTGCTAAAGCCCTTTCGGAAACCGGCTTGTTCGGGAGGCTGGAAGTCGTCAAGTCTGCGCGCAAGACGATTCGTAATGACTCTCGAAAACAGCATGTAGACGCGGCTCAGAAGGGAAATCGGTCTGTAGTTCTTCAAGAGAGCGTTGTCACCTTTCTTGAAGAACAAGACCACCGCACTTCTGCTCCACGCCTCCGGTGTTATGCCACCATGGAGGACGGAATTAAAGAGCTTCTGAAGGACTTCAAGTACCGGTCTTCCACCCGCTTTCAGAAGCTCCGCTGTAATTCCATCCTCGCCTGGGGCCTTGCCGTTTTTAAGGTGCTGGAGAGCCATTCTAATCTCGCTCAGACTGACGTCCGGGATATCTTCGGAATAGTGTCGGATAAGACTCGCTCTTGGATCGTTACTCACACTTGCGTGTGGCTCCAACGATGACGTGTACAGCTGCCCATAGAACCTCTCAATCTCACTCAAAATCTCAGGTGCCCCGGAAACGATGCTGCCACATTCGGTCTTCAGCTTTGACAGTTGGCTCTTTCTGGCAGACAGATCTCTGGCAAAGACTTTGGAGCCTTGGTTCCGCTCGATCGCTTCTTCAATACGAGCTGTATTGAAGTTGCGTAAGTCCCGCCGCATGCATTTGGAGATCTGTCTGTTCAGTTGCCTGTATGCTGTCAAATCTGTTGAAGAATGTAGCCTCATCTCCCGTCTAACAGCCATGAGATTAAGAGTGTGATCGGAGAGTTTTTGTGTTCTTCTGCGGCGGGTCTTGCAGAACTTAGCTCCGACCGCATGGACAGTTTCCACGAGCTTGTCATTCATATCGTCCACTTCATTGCAGTCTTCTAGGCACTGAAAACGGTTTCGTAACTCGAGCTGAAAGGTTTCGGGACTTGGATTAGAGCACGAGCACTTTTCTATGTAGCAATTTATTAAAGAAACTTAACATTTGATCTAAAATTATTTTTTGAAAAATTTTACTAAATGTTGGTAGTACAGAAATTGGTCTAAAATTGGCGGGGTCTAATGTACTACCAGATTTAAATAAAGGTATGACTTTACTAAGTTTCATTAAATCAGGAAACACACCAGATTCGACACTTGTATTAAATGCCATGTGCAGTGACATCTCTTCCCTTACGTTTCGTCTCGTTTACACATAACACGTCTATACCTCTATCATTCATCATTTCACATACTTCATCCATCTTATCATTCATTGCTCCACATACATTCAGCGTAGCCAGACGGGCCTCCGCAATCCACTATTATTTTATTAAACTCTTATTATTGCTAGAGATTGCCTGTATTGTCACATTCACTAATTTAAATTAGTTGGAACTGATTCCAAATTAAATGTCAAATGATTATGCTCAATAAAAGCAGTCTTGGTAGCCAAAAACTTGGATGAGTTAAAAAGTAAATAATAAAATAGCACATTTGCTATCAGTCTTAAATTATATTTTGATAGGTAATATCTATCTTTTGTCCAAAACTTTTTTAATAAATTATTTATGTCAATTACATGTAATTTATGATTTTTAACATTACAATTATAGGTCAAATTTAAATAATTATTACATATCAAATTATGCATTTGTATATTTTAATTATATCTTAAATTATTTTCCTGTGGCAATCCCTGTATATAAGGCAGTGTGAACAAGACAATTTTGTGTACATTTATTAAGTTGTTTCAATATATCTTAATAACTGTTTGTTGTTTACACTGCCTCTTCTACCAACAAAATTATTATTGTGCTATTTGGGCAAAATTTAGTAACAATAATTTTATTTAGGATGTCACTAAAAGATGCTCCAGGCATGCAGCAATTTGTAACTTTTTGTCCCTTTAAAGAGTTATTTAAAGTTATGCCTAGATTTTTTCCAATGTCATCGCTATAAACAATTATATTATTTTTAGTAATATTTGAGTTATTTATTATTTTAAGCTCTGTAGTGTTATGCTACTTACATATCATTTTACACTATTTTTCCATTCTGTTTTTGATTTCTGCATTCATATTTTGCATCACTTGTCACGCTATCAGTTATGCTACTTACATATCATTTTTACACTATTTTTCCATTCTGTTTTTGATTTTCTGCATTTATATTTTGCATCACCTTTATTTCCATAGGATCCTGTAACGTTTTCACACAATAACAAATCATTTTCACTTCGTATTTTTCACGCTATCAGCACCTTTTAAATCGCTGTCAATTGAGTTCAAAATTTTATTGAGTTCTCCGGTAACTCTGCAATTTCAGGTTTCGTGCGCGCTGCCGCGCTATAGTTTTTCCTATATGAATAATATCTCATTTCTTACTTAAATGTAGCTGTTTTTCAATTATATACCTAAAACCAAAAATTTATATTTTGACAACCATTATTTATATGGTTGTTATGGTAACTTTTATTCAAATTCGTCACTGGTCTGATGTTCTTATTTCGATATCTCCACATAAATACTCTTTTGCTCTAGGTCCATTTACAATAAATTTCCTTTTAATTTAAATAATTTCTCGTTCTCTCTAAAAAGGTATAAAAGCCGAACAATCGGAGAATACAGGGAGTCTCGCTTCAGTTTTCAAACGAGAAGCATCTACTAAAGGCCTTATCCCGGGGCCACATTGCCCCTGGATCCGGCAGGCCAGGCGCGGCTGACGTTGAGAAGATCGGAACTCATTGGCAAGAGTGAAGAGCTGATCGCGCAGGGTCGTGAGAAGTTGTCGAACATGCCCGTCGGTGGAGCAGCGCCCGTGGCAGCGGTCGCCGCTGCTGTAGCGCCGACAGCTGAGAAGAAGAAGGTAGAGAGAGTCCAAAAAGGAAGAATCTGAGTCTGACGATGAAGTTATGGGCTTCGATCTCTTCGACTAAAGCTTGCTTAAATTAATTTTTTTTTCTCTTTTCTTCACCTTTACTGCAAACTGTCGTGAAGCGACAATTAAAAAAAAGAGAGAACAACAAAACAACAAAAGTAGAACAAGAAAATTAATATTTAAATTTTTAAAAAGTATTTACAATTTTATAAAAAAAAATGAAATATGATGATGATGATGGATGACGTGTAATTACAATATTTTAGTGCGGGATTCGAATCCGCGGCCCGTAGCGCTGACACAAAACTGTTAGCCGCTACGTTACGGAGAAGTTGGAATGCATACTTAATTCGCTGGCTGGAATTAAGGCAATCTAAGAGCTAATAATTTAAATTTTCGTACAATGTTTTCTCATATTTACACGAATAACCTAATCGAATAAAATTAATGGATTCTATCGCGTTTAACTTAACTCATTTTTACTTGTTTTTAACTCCCGATGTTTCGCGTGCTTTGCACGCCACGGATCGTGGGTGGACTGGTGACTACGAGAATGGGTAAATTTTAGTACTTTAGCTTTAGTAATAGGTGACTAACTAAAAATACAGTCTTATTGAATACATCTTCATCGATCAAAATGCAAAACCTATTTAATATTGGGTCACGTTTTTACCTGTAAAATAATTCTCATTTTATTGATTGTGCTGCCAAGTAGCTTTGACGTTGACTGTTGTAACAATAAAGTTATTTTACCAGAATATAATATTCGGGTTATTATGTTCTTTGCGGGTTTCTTTTCGAATATTTTTAACAATAATTTGATTTGAGACTTGTAAATAGAAAAAAAAAACAACAACAACTTTACATGAGCTTACTCTGCTCCTTCTGTTTTCGATCTTTGTTTTCTTTTATTATTTATAATAAATAGTAAAATGAATACTCACACCGCCAAGACGCGCCAGATGGAGAACTAACTCCAGCTTGCGCTCCAAGAACTTAAGGCGTCCAGGGAGCTGTGTGAACTGTTGCTTAAGGAAAGGGATGATAATGAAAGGGAAATAGTTAGCATAATAGCAAAAATACACAATTGAAATGTGATATGGTTAAGTTACATACAGAATACACAAGTGTTATAAAAGAAAGAGATCAACTACAGGGAACGGTTAATGAGTTTTGACCAATGCAGCAAGGAATATGAGGAAGCTCTCAGGTAAATTGCTGCATTGAAGTTACAGTTGAATGAGGCTAATGAGCAAATAACACAATTTAAAACATATATAGACAAACTTAAAGCCTCCCAGACTCAAAGCCTGTTCTCTGAGCTTGTGCAATGTGATACTTCAAGAATGTTACAGCAATCGGCAACAATAGACTTTGACTGGTGACGACTCTTCCAGTTTAGGAAACACAGTAAGGATTAATTGCAGTAAAACCAAATTGAAGAAGTATATAAAAGTAATAAATATATAAGGAAAGTACAAAAATTAATAAGAAATAAGATTAATAACAAAAATTATGTTAATGTATGTAAGAAAAGCAAGCATTGTTATATGAACTTAAGTTGTATTCAATTGAGGTGGATAACATAAAAAATGTTATGAGACTGAAGTAGTAAGTAGTATATTTCTGATTTAAGGCACTCGCCCCTTAAATCAGAAATATTATCACTTATGAACTCCCTTCAAACTGTGTCCAATAAATATAAATCAGCCCAAAATGAAATAAAAGAACACATATTGGCTATGGATAATCTGGTAAAGACTTGTAAATATAGGCCGGCGTAGTCTACTTCAAGCGCGGGGCCACACTACTCCGGGCGCTACGACTGCTTGCTCCAGGCGCTGAGTGCATTTTATAAAAAAAATTAAATATGATGATGATGATGGATGACGTGTAATTACAATTTAGATAAAAAAAGTAAAGATAGGAGAATATTATATTGTAGTGGAGCCTAAAGGTCGATGTGACGCACGCTGCGCTTGGAGTAGAAGTAGGCACACGCTGAGCTTGTAGTTTCTTGGCGGTGATGGCACGCAGCGCCTGGTCTGGGCATACGCAGCGTCCGGAGCTGGCGCACGTAGCGCCTGGAGTAAGTGCGCTCAGCGCTTGGAGCAAGCAGTAGCAGCGCCCAAAGGTAGCGCGGGCAGTAGGTGCTGGATGACGTGTAATTACAATTAGATAAAAAAAGTAAAGATAGGAGAATATTGTATTGTAGTGGAGCCTAAAGGTCGAAGTGACGCACGCTGCGCTTAGAGTAGAAGTAGGCACACGCTGAGCTTGTAGTTTCTTGGCGGTGATGGCACGCAGCGCCTGGTCTGGGCAATCGCAGCGTCCGGAGCCGGCGCACGTAGCGCCTGGAGTAGGTGCGCTCAGCGCTAGAAGCAAGCAGTCGCAGCGCCCAAAGGTAGCGCGGGCAGTAGGAGCACTCAGCGCCTGGAACAACCAGTAGTAGCGCCCAAAGGTAGCGCGGGCAGTAGGTGCACTCAGCGCCTGGAGCAAGCAGTCGTAGCGCCCGGAGTAGTGTGGCCCCGCGCTTGAAGTAGACTACGCCGGCCTATATTTACAAGTCTTTACCAGATTATCCATAGCCAATATGTGTTCTTTTATTTCATTTTGGGCTGATTTATATTTATTGGACACAGTTTGAAGGGAGTTCATAAGTGATAATATTTCTGATTTAAGGCGAGTGCCTTAAATCAGAAATATACTACTTACTACTTCAGTCTCATAACATTTTTTTATGTTATCCACCTCAATTGAATACAACTTAAGTTCATATAACAATGCTTGCTTTTCTTACATACATTAACATAATTTTTGTTATTAATCTTATTTCTTATTAATTTTTGTACTTTCCTTATATATTTATTAACTTTTATATACTTCTTCAATTTGGTTTTACTGCTATTAATCCTTACTGTGTTTCCTAAACTGGAAGAGTCGTCACCAGTCAAAGTCTATTGTTGCCGATTGCTGTAACATTCTTGAAGTATCACATTGCACAAGCTCAGAGAACAGGCTTTGAGTCTGGGAGGCTTTAAGTTTGTCTATATATGTTTTAAATTGTGTTATTTGCTCATTAGCCTCATTCAACTGTAACTTCAATGCAGCAATTTACCTGAGAGCTTCCTCATATTCCTTGCTGCATTGGTCAAACTCATTAACCGTTCCCTGTAGTTGATCTCTTTCTTTTATAACACTTGTGTATTCTGTATGTAACTTAACCATATCACATTTCAATTGTGTATTTTTGGCTATTATGCTAACTATTTCCCTTTCATTATCATCCCTTTCCTTAAGCAACAGTTCACACAGCTCCCTGGACGCCTTAAGTTCTTGGAGCGCAAGCTGGAGTTAGTTCTCCATCTGGCGCGTCTTGGCGTTGCGAGTATTCATTTTACTATTTATTATAAATAATAAAAGAAAACAAAGATCGAAAACAGAAGGAGCAGAGTAAGCTCATGTAAAGTTGTTGTTGTTTTTTTTTTCTATTTACAAGTCTCAAATCAAATTATTGTTAAAAATATTCGAAAAGAAACCCGCAAAGAACATAATAACCCGAATATTATATTCTGGTAAAATAACTTTATTGTTACAACAGTCAACGTCAAAGCTACTTGGCAGCACAATCAATAAAATGAGAATTATTTTACAGGTAAAAACGTGACCCAATATTAAATAGGTTTTGCATTTTGATCCGATGAAGATGTATTCAATAAGACTGTATTTTTAGTTAGTCACCTATTACTAAAGCATAAAGTACTAAAATTTACCCATTCTCGTAGTCACCAGTCCACCCACGATCCGTGGCGTGCAAAGCACGCGAAACATCGGGAGTTAAAAACAAGTAAAAATGAGTTAAGTTAAACGCGATAGAATCCATTAATTTTATTCGATTAGGTTATTCGTGTAAATATGAGAAAACATTGTACGAAAATTTAAATTATTAGCTCTTAGATTGCCTTAATTCCAGCCCAGCGAATTAAGTATGAATTCCAACTTCTCCGTAACGTAGCGGCTAACAGTTTTGTGTCAGCGCTACGGGCCGCGGATTCGAATCCCGCACTAAACAAATATTTAAGGGCTCTACAGATAATTTTCTGAATCTTGAAGCTTTACCATGTTCATTTAATGTGTGTAGAACAGTTTAAAATAAAAGGAAATTCTCTAAAAAAAACTTTCTTCTAATAAAGTTTTTGGTGTAATGCTGTGGCCTATCTTTATTTACCCTCGATTAAGATTTCTGTTCAGGAGTTTTCATCCGTAGCAACTAAGACGAAGCGCTTCCTTACCAGTAAAAAGGTTCTCTGGTTCTCTACTTTCACCATACGAAACACAGCAGTATGAAGCTTCTATTTTATGCTGGTATTCTGTGAGAGGTGATACTGCTCCGGTCGAGTAAAATACTAAAACTCATATTCATAAAGGCATCTAGACTCGATTTAAGCCTTTTAGGATTATTAAAAGATATCACGTTCGTGCGGTTCCTGTGTTCGCTTAAGCGCTTTCATAGCGCCAATTCTCGTTATTAGAGAAAGACTTTTCTCCCTTCATTGATAAATAAGGACCGATAGTAACCACGGTGATTTCAGTTTAAGGGGACTTGTAGTGGATATGAGACGAGAGTGACCTTTGACATCACAGTAGTCAATGTCGTCTTATGACACTTAAGAAGAGTTAAATAAGAAAAAATCGAAGTGCTAAACATATGTGCACTTACCCTGAGTAAAAAACTTTAAATGTGGTAGAACTAAGCTACAGCTATGTTACCAAAGATTATCAGTGTGAAACAGCAGAGTTATGGTGCTCTGTTTCGTATAGTGAGTGATCTTTGCACTCGCTATACGAATATATTTTACTGGTAATTAGGCATTCTGACTTAGTCTTCAGGCATTCTAAAGCAAGGATAGATGTAGATGTCTATGGGCTACAGCATCCTTTTACCATCAAGCGAACTGTGTGCTCGTTTTCCACCCTTGTTCCATAAAGTAAATGATGGATGTAGGCCCTATTTGCCACATTATTTACTTATCATCAGATCGACTGTGTACTTATTTGTCACCTTTATTGTATTAAAAAATTACAACCTAAACTCTTCTCACATGGAAACAGACTTATATATATAACTGACAGGATTATAAAACAATAAGGTCTTCGTTTTTATTAAGTGCGTGTTGGCACAGTTCACAGTTCATCAAAACATTTTTATTTCTTATACTTACAGGTTTTCTCACAATGTTTTCCTTTACTGCGGAGTGCGTGGCTAACAACCACCAAGAGCGAGGTCCTAATATTGAGAGAGTTATGGAGCAATTAACTCGCTAAGCTACTCTAATTCATGTTGGAGAACTTCACCATTCTTTAAAATATTTTAAACCCTCAGACATACGTAGTAGAGCCATGCGGCAGCTATATAAGTAGTATAGTTGTAGCACGAATGGGTTGGTTCGACCGGGGAAGGACCACGCTCTCACAGAATACCCGCGTAAAATAGCAGCTTAACGCTGCTGTGTATCGTATGGTGGGTGTAGAGAACCTGAGAACCTTTTTACTGGAAATGAGGCATTCCATCTTAGACCTCACGAATGACAACGCATCTGCATTTTGATTTGTAATAGAGGATATATGTAGATGTATATGGGCCGCAGCAACCACTTACCATCAGGTGGACTGTGTGGTCGTTTGTCACCCTTATTCAATAAAAAAATACATTTTCTCACAATGATTTCTTTTACTGCGGAGTGTCGGGTAAACAAGTACCAAGAGGAAGCTCTTAACGCTGAAACAGTTATGGATCAATTAACTCGCTACGTTACTTTATCACAATTCTTCGAAATATTTTTATTCCTCAGACATACAAGTCTCTCTTTATTAAAGTCATACCTATATTTAAATCTGGTAGCATAGACCCAGCCAATTTTAGACCAATTTCTGTACTACCAAAATTAAGTAAAATTAAAAAAAACATGTTAGAATTTTTTTTTAATATAAATAAATTGCTTCATAAAAATAAATTTGGTTTTACAAGGTGTCGCTTGACTACCGACGCCGGAGTTGAGCATGGTAGAATTCAGCGGTTGCTTTGGTGTAATTTGTGACCTTTCCGAGGACTTCGACTGAGTTCACCATGAGACATTAATCAAGAAGCTAAAGTACTATGGTCTTAAGAACACAGCGCTCAGGCTTATTATTTCATATTTAAGTAATAGAATGCAGAATGTATTATCAATGGTAAAAGTTCTTACAGGTCGTCCTTAAAATGGGCGTCTCCAAGGTTCGATTCATTGCACATGCTTATTTTAATGTATATTAATGACTTACCTTTCCCTTGTAGGAGATAATCATGATATAGTATTATTTGCTGATGTTACTTCCTTCATATTTAATCTTAAAAATTAATCATTTAAATGTTACGAAAAGTATAATGCTATATTAAAATTAATGCGTTGGTTTAACATAATGATTTCTTATATTTACGCGAACACTACACATTTAAATAAAACTAATTTTACAGATTTTATCGCGTATATTAACTTATTATACCTTCCCGATGTTTCAAGCACTTTACAGCGCCCATGGTCACGGGGGGGACTGAGGTGTATGACGTCCCAATGTCATAGTTAACCACGGCTACCTCCAGATTAAAAATTATTAATTTTTGTTCCGATCTACGCAGTACGAACTTACAGTATCATGAAGTCTTGCAGTTGTATGCTTGGTTTGGGATTTAATTTTATTAATTATGGGATCCCAATCACATGGTAGCACCCAGCCATCTTCTCTATTGAAATTAGGATGTTTCTTGATTTTAATAGCCTCGCGAATTATCCTTGGAAGGAATCGGTGTTCTTTAGCGAGGATTTGTGGTCTATCAAATTTAATATAGTGACGGGGGCGATCCTGTACGTGTTCACAGACTGCAGACTTCTCGGAGCGTCTATTCTTCACATCAGCTATGTGTTCTTTAACGCGGGTTTTTATGGATCTTTTAGTTTGTCCTATATAAGAGAGACCACATTCACAACAAGCTTGTACACTCCTGCATCTTGCAGAGGAATATTAAACTTGACTGATGGTAAAAACTGACCAATGTTCTTCACCGGCTTGAAATATGTTTTAATGGAAGCACGCTTCAAGATGTAGCCAATCTTGTCAGTGACACCTCTGACATAATATATGTCAGTACATCAGGCACTCGCTCGACTGTGGCCGGCTTCACTCGTTCACTGTGACGTAGGCACGGGACCCGAAGCTTATTGTCGTGCAAAACTTGCTTGACGTGTTGGAGCTCGGCGGCCAGGAGTTTACTGTCACAGATCCCTCGTGCTCTCTGAAACAAATATTTACCCACGGTAGCTAACTGTGAAGAATGGTGGTGAGAATCACAGTTTAAATATCTATCTCCGATCTACTCACGATTCTCCGCGCAGATATGGAAATGCCACGGTAGTCATGGATACGTCGGATTATAATTCTAAAATACAAGAACTTTTGTCGCATGCAAGTACTTATAAAAAGGATAAAAATAACCCAACAAATAACACACTCAAAACAACTAGTGATCTCATAAAGAAACACTCCGAGAGATTAAATTTAGACGTAAAATCGATAATACCTACGTGTGCCAAACCACCGAAGTTGTGTGGGTTACCAAAAATACACAAGTCCAATGCTCCACTACGTCCTATAGTGAGCCAAATCGATTCACTAACTTACAAATTGGCTCAACACTTAGCGAACATACTCTCACCGCTCAAGGGACATACAAGAGCACACACAAAGGATTCCTACCATTTTTTCAGCGAGATTAAAGACCTACATCTGGCAGACAATGAAACTATGGTCAGTTTTGATGTGCAGTGTCTGTTCACATGCTTACCTGTTGAAGACTGCATCTCGATTGTTACTAGAAGGCTAGAGCAAAACAACATGCCCCTAAAATATGCAGTATTACTTAGACACTGCCTTACATCTGGCTACCTATTGTGGAAGGGGTTTTACAAGCAAGTAGATGGAGTGGCGATGGTCTCACCTGTATCTCCCATTGTTGTCGATATATTCATGGAGGACTTTGAGGAGAAAGCCCTGCGTACTTCTTCCGTACACCCAAGATTCGACAAGCGGTACGTAGACGACACGTTCACAATTCTCCCTTTAGATAAAGTAACTGCATTTCTATACCATCTTAACTCCTTAAATTCTAAAATTCAGTTCACAATGGAGTAGGCAAACAATTCTTTAGCTTTTCTAGATGTGTTAGTAATTCGGAATCCTGATAACACCTTGAGCCACACTGTGTATAGAAATAAGACCCATACAGATAGATATTTAAACGGTGATTCTCACCACCATCCTTCACAGTTAGCTACCGTGGGTAAATTTTGTTTCAGAGAGCACGAGGGATCTGTGACAGTAAACACCTGGCCGCCGAGCTCCAACACGTCAAGCAAGTTTTGCATGACAATTAGCTTCGGGTCCCGCGCCTACGTCACAGTGAACGAGTGAAGCCGGCCACAGTCGAGCGAGTGCCTGCTGTACTGCCATATGTCAAAGGTGTCACTGACAAGATTGGCTACATCTTCAAGCGTGCTTCCATTAAAACATATTTCAAGCCGCCGAAGAAGATTGGTCAGTTTTTACCATCAGTAAAGTGTAAGTCCTGCATCTTGCAGTGTGTTCCTCTGCAAGATGCAGGAGTGTACAAGCTTGTTTGTGAATGTGGTCTCTCTTATATAGGACAACCTAAAAGATCCATAAAAACCCGCGTTAAAGAACACATAGCTGATGTGAAGAATAGACGCTCCGCGAAGTCTGCAGTCTGTGAACACGTACAGGATCGCCCCCGTCACTACATTAGATTTGATAGACCACAAATCCTCGCCAAAGAACACCGATTCCTTCCAAGGATGATTCGCGAGGCTATTGAAATCAAGAAACATCCTAATTTCAATAGAGAAGATGGCTGGGTGCTACCATGTGCTTAGGATCCCATAATTAATAAAATTAAATCCCAACCCAAGCATACAACTGCAAGACTTCATGATACTGTAAGTTCATACTGCGTAGATCGGAACAAAAATTAATAATTTTTAATCTGGAGGTAGCCGTGGTTAACCATGACATTGGGACGTCATACACCTCAGTCCCCCCCCCCCCCCCCCCCCCGTGACCATGGGTGCTGTAAAGTGCTTGAAACGTGGGGAATGTAAAATAAGTTAATATACGCGATAAAATCCGTAAAATTAGTTTTATTTAAATGCGTTGGTTTAACGTTAATAATCTACATTTAAACGGAAATAAAACTAAATGTATCTTTACAATAAAGAATGGTAAAAATCTGAATAACAATGTGTTTTTAAATGGGGAGGAACTGAGCTCTCTTGATCCTCTGTTTTTCTTGGCATCACTCTCGACGCAAAGCTTTAATGGTGCCTTGATATATCCAAACTAGCAAGCAGACTAAGCTCTGCAGCTTATGATGTTAAAAAATTTGAGATATCAATAGTGTCAAGACAGTTAGATTACCTAGTTTATTTCAGGTATTACCATAGCATAAAGTCTTATGGGATTTTTCTTTGGGGAAATGCGTCTGATTTAAAAACCATTTTTGTTTTGCAAAAGAGGGCCATAAGAGCAATTTACAATTTTAAACCTAGAGAGTCTCTTAGAGAAAGTTTTTAAGAAATAAATACATTAAATTTGGCTTCTCAGTATATTTACGAAAATTTAATGTATGTTCACAAAAACAAGGGTAGTTTTGGTAAAAAATGTGATAAGCACTATGTAAACACTAGGAGCAAGCAAAAGCTTGTGATACCAGTCTCTCGACTCCACAGAGCCACTAATTCATTCTTAAGGCAATGTATACGCTATTATAACAAAGTCCCAGAAAATATATTAAATATTTAAACTTGATATACTTTATATCAAGTTTAAATATTTAAATAACATAAAAAAAAACTGTATAAAAATTGTAATTATAATATAAATAAATACATGATTAATAGTAGCACCTGGGAATGAGATGGTCGCTTCCAAGCCATAAATTTTGTAAATAATTTATTACCATTTATACAGTAAAGTGTATTTATAAAAAGTCCTGATAGATTTCTTGCTGGTTTTTCCCAGGACAGAGATTTTTTCCGGAATAGGATTAAAGTAAAAAACCGGCCAAGTGCGAGTCGGACTTGCGCACCGTGGGTTCCGAACAAATCCGTAGGTATATAAGTTCAAAATTATTAAAAATATTTTTATTATATGATGTAACTAAAAATTTATGTTTTTAGCAATGTTTCCTTTATCAGTGCTATAATCCGTTGCTTCGTACCAAATTTCAAGATTCTGAGTTCACGGGAAGTACTCTGTAGGTTTTGATTCCCTTGCGAATGTCGGAAATTTGCGGCATAAACTGCTGTATCTTTTGTTTGCGTTGGCTTAGAAGTTTGATTTTTTTCTCAGCTCCAAGGGATAGTAGACTTGAGTATTTGATATGAACTTCAGCTTGATACCTCCACGTGTTTATGAAAAAAATGGTTTTGACAGACAGACAGACAGACGGACGGACAGCAAAGTGATCCTACAAGGGGTCCGTTTTTTTCTTTTGAGGTACGGAACCCTAAAAAATGACTCAATAAGAATTACTTGTTATCAATAAAAAATATTCTAGTCTATTATATTCATAATGATGTTTTTCTTCACCGCCGAGCACGTGGTATTTGGTAAAATATCAGTTTATCAGGAAATTAACAGTTTTATTGGCGCAAAGGGTATTGATACTTTGTTTGCACAAGTGGTATTAAATCTGAAAGAAAATGTATATACTAAGCTACCATGTCTTTTTCATAAACTTAAGAACCTCATAATGATTTCTGTTACGAGTATACAATAATGTGCATTTGTTATATTTCCCTCATGTCTATGGACAATAAAACGTCGTAAATAAAAATTTAAAAGTTGTTAAAATGTGAAGTTATTCTTATTTAGCGTATATTTTAAAATCCTCAGATAACATTTATTCATAGCATAAAATATTAAAATTGTACTCGTATGAATAAAACAGTTAAATTATTTCAATTGTATATTCAGTCAGGTTATTTGTTTGATGGATAGCTTTTATCTGTCGGTTGAAAAATCAACCCTTTATAAAAATACTGATCTAACATGGATAATATATTGTATTATGTTTTCGCTTACTTTAAAAATACGCATTAGGATCTTCTCTTATATCGTGAATATGTTTTACATCTATCAGTTGCAAATGGACAAACATTCAAACGTGGAACAATAGTTAATAAAAAAAAATTGGTTCCGAGCGGGCTATGAACTCGTCAATCAGTAATATGTCAAAAGCTTAGCTAGGTTATACGTGGTAGAACCACTCTGCAGCTATATTTTGGTTGTAGGACGAATAGGTCGCCTTGATCGTGATAGTACCTAGTAGTATTAGTATTGTCAGCTTGTATTCTGTGAGAAAACTCTCACTATATCACAATATACTAGCGTAAAATATGAGCTTTATGCTTGTGGGATTCGTATGGTGAGTGTAGAGAACCGGAGATCTGAGTGTAGAGAACGAGGCATTCCATCTTTGTCTTCAGGGGTTACAAGGCATCTGCATTATGATTCTTAATCGAAGATAAATGTAGATGTCTATGGACCTAAATATCCCTTTACCATTATTTTACTGTGCTTGTTTGTAATTCTTATTTTATAAAAAAATAACCGTAAGCCGTTAAATTTAAAATTTAATTTTCTACCCATATAACATTACCTATTCTTTTTATACGTATCGCTATAGTGGGTACCTGCCCTAAGGCAGGATCCTGCACGAGGGTAACGTATAATGCAAATGGTGTTAAGATGTACCGTTAAAGTTATCTGTTATGATATGGAAATGTTCCTCTATTTATTTACAACCGTAGTGGGGTTGTGCGGGTATAAAAGGTTCATACATTGTTTTGTTTGAAAATCGTTATCTCTATACTAGAAATTTTTCACGAATTGCGGAAATACTTTTTATCAGGTACTTATCTATAAAACTGCTGTTTTTTATGGAAAATTGGCATAGCATTAGTAAGCTGAAATTAATTCTTACCCGCCCCGTGTAGTGGCGGGTAAGAATACTCACTAGCCCATATCTTCCCGTGGGTGTCGTAAAAAACGACAGAGGGTAACTGAGGCAGAGGATAGGCAGCAGCATCTTTCTGATAACAACAAAACAACAACGGAACCCAAGGGGCCAGCAGCTGGCCGACTTCATGGAGAAACAGGGTCTTTTTATGATGAAATCTTTCTTCCAGAAACGGCCCCACAGGAAGTGGACCTGATCGAGCCCCGACGGTTCGACAAAAAATGAGATCGGCTTCATTATGACGACCAGACGACAACTGTTCAGTGATGTCTCAGTGATCGCGAGGGTGAAAACCGGCAGCAATCACCGAATGGTGAGAGGCACACTGAACCTAAACGCGAAGCTGGAGAGTTCACCTCTAATGAAGTCAACGTTCCGTCCATCTCGTGCTCTAATCCAAAGTCCCGAAACCTTTCAGCTCGAGTTACAAAACCGTTTTCAATGCCTAGAAGATTTCAATGCAGTGGACGATATGCATGACAAGCTCGTGGAAACTGTCCATGCGGTCGGAGCTAAGTTCTGCAAGACCCGCCGCAGAAGAACACAAAAACTCTCCGATCACACTCTTAATCCCATTGCTATTAGATGGAAGACTAAGCTACATTATTCAACAGATTTGACAGCATACAGGCATCTAAACAGACAAATCTCCAAATGCATGCGGCCGGACTTACGCAACTTCAATACATTACAGTATTGAAGAAGCGATCGAGCGGAACTAGGGCTCCAAAGTCTTTGCAAGAGATCTGTCTACCAGATAGAGCAAACTGTTGAGGCTGAATACCGAGTGTAGCAGCGTCGTTTCCGGGACACCTGAGATTTTGAGTGAGATTGAGAGGTTTTATGGGCAGCTGTTCACATCATCGTTGGAGCCACACGTAAGTGTGAGTAACGATCCAAGATCGAGTCTTATCCGACGCTATTCCGATGATATCCCGGACGTCAGTCTGAGCGAGATTAGAATGGCTCTCCATCACCTTAAAAACGGCAAGGCTCCAGGCGAGGATGGAATTACAGCGGAGCTTCTGAAAGCGGGTGGAAAACTGGTACTTGAAGTCCTTCAAAAGCTCTTTAATTCCGTCCTCCATGGTGGCACTACACCGGAGGCGTGGAGCAGAAGTGCGGTGGTCTTATTCTTTCAAAAAGGTGACAACGCTCTCTTGAAAAACTACAGACCGATTTCCCTTCTGAGCCGCGTCTACGTGCTGTTTTCGAGAGTCATTACGAATAGTCTCGCGCGCAGACTTGAAGACTCCCAGGCCCCCGAACAAGCCGGTTTCCGAAAAGAGTTTAGCACCATACATCACATACATACCCTTCGGCAAATTGTACAGAATTCCGAGGAGTACAATTTGCAACTATGTCTGGTGTATGTAGACTATGAGAAAGCCTTTGATTCCGTCGAAATTTGGACAGTGCTGCATTCCCTTCAGCGGTGCCAAGTTGACTGTCGGTATATCAAAGTGCTGAAGTGCTATGTACTACGATGGCTATCCGAGTACAGAACCAGAGTAAGAAACCTATCCAATTGCAGAGAGGTGTAAGACAGGGTCACGTGATATCCCTGAAACTCTTCACCACTGCATTGGAAGACGTTTTCAAGCTTCTGAACTGGAAAGGTTACGGTAATAATATCAATGGCGAGTACATCACTCACCTTCGATTTTCCGACGATATAGTCCTTATGGCAGAATCTCTGGAGGACTTAATCACTATGCTCAATAACCTCAATAGTGTCTCCCAACGGATAGGTCTTAAGATGAACATGGACAAAACAAAGATCATGTTTAATGTCCATGTCACACCCATGCCGATAGTTGTTGGGAGCACTAAGCCTGAAGTTGTTGACGAGTATGTTTACCTGGGACAAATAGTCAGACTACGTAAGTAAGTCCATCTTCGACCGAGAGGTCAATCGGCGGATTCAACTCGGTTGGGCAGCGTTCGGGAAATTACGGCACATCTTCTCGTCAGGTATACCTGTAAACTTGAAAACAAGACTGTACAACCAGTGCGTGTTGCCAGTGATGACCTATGGTACTGAGACTTGGTTCTTCGCTGCTGGCCGTATGAGGAAGCTCAAGGTCGCTCAGCGAGCTATGGCAAGGGCTATGCTCGGACTTTCTCTGCGTGATAAACTAAGAAATGAGGATATCTGCAGTAGAACCAGAGTGACCGACATAGCCCAACGGATTAGTAAGCTGAAGTGGCAATGGGCCGGCCATATAGCTCGAAGAACCAACAACCGTTGGGGAAAAAAGGTTCTCTATTAGCGGCCTCGTACCGGCGTACGAACTG
Source organism: Parnassius glacialis (assembly GCA_033319125.1). Taxonomy (NCBI): domain Eukaryota; kingdom Metazoa; phylum Arthropoda; class Insecta; order Lepidoptera; family Papilionidae; genus Parnassius; species Parnassius glacialis. The sequence goes on from JAVANC010000017.1 coordinate 4,645,055, forward strand.
TAGGGCGTCCCTCCACTAGATGGAGGGACGGCCTGGTAAGATATGCAGGAAGTCGATGGATGCAGGTGGCTTAGGAACGTGCTTTGTGGCATTCCTTGGGGGAGGCCTAAGTTCAGCAGTGGACTTGTGAATGGCTGTAATGATGATGAATGATAGTAAGCTGAAATGGTTTCTCAAATGGCATCTTCATTGCATCTATATTACCAGATCCAAAATTTGAAGGTAAGTAATTTTTTATCATGTTTATTTTATTACCGTATAGAATTGTTTTGGGACAATAAAACTATAGGGACGGTTTGATAGATCATACTATTTTTGCAATATATTTCCTACAGAAAATGGCAGTGCATTCATTCATTTCTTCTTCTTCTTTATTAGCCAGAAAAGTCCACTGCTTTACATGGGATCTCTTCTATGAAAGGATTTGTCTTAATCTTCACGATTAGCGGCTGGATTGACAATCACATTACAAGGTTTTATTTCTATATAAGTTGGGGCAAAGAAGCACAAGGCTTATATGAAAACTGCAACACCAGGAGAATTTCAGGAGCTTTTCCGACCTTTGAAAAAAGTAAACGAGAGAGAGAGTGGGAAGCTGAACTAAGCGATGGGCGGAAGCATCTTCCTGATATCGGCTGAATAAAAATAAACACCTGCAGTTGTCGAGTTTTTATTTTAATTCAGTTGTAATCAGGAAGATGGTACCGGCTATCTATTGGGTCAGCTTCCCTCTGTTGTCTCTTATGATACAGAATGATATGGGTTAGTATATATTACCGCCACCACACGGTAGTAGACGAAATAACTATACATAAAAAACTCTTATATTCTTTAGGAAAATTATGCGCGTCGTTGTGTTAAGGACTTCGTTAAGATGGCATTAAAGCTTCTCTTGTAATGTGTCGGCACGTTTATGTTAATGGCTAATAAGTGAGTGGTTGTTGACGTATGAGAAGAAAATAGTTTTAGTAAAACCTTTTTTCTTTTGAATAATAAGTATACATAGAAAGCAAGTATTTATGAATCAGAATCCGATGGATTAGTAGTAAAGCACTGGTTTTAGAAATAGTTATAAAATCTACGTGAATTAGTCTCTGAAGAAGTGACAGATATAATATCTTATTCTCTTTCTCTTTTCTTATTCTCTTTTTTTTAAAACGTTACCCCCACGCTAGGATTTTGTCCTGTATCGTGGAGGCAGTTTACAAATACAAAATGCACAAGGACAAACATCCAGACCCGGAACAATTATTTGTAGCCCACACAAATACATGATCCGTGCGGGATTCAAACCCGCGGCCCCCAGCGCAACAACTCATTGCTAAGCTACTGCGCCAAGAAGCCGTCAAATCTCGGTATCTTTCTTTATTATATGAAGCCAGAACTAAACTGCCACCCCCCCCCCCCCAGATGGTAAGTGGTGATGCAGACGAAGACGGTGAAGCGCACTGACTTAACAACAAAACTTGTTCACTCTTGCCTTGAACACATCTAGTAATCGGATGAAAAGATAGATGTCAGCAACTGAATCTACTGCTTTTCATTTTCCATTTTATTTGAAATTCTGTGCATCATGTAACAAGAGTCTCTAAACAACTTTAAATCTTGAAACTAACGGATTCCAACCTTTTCTCGCGTGATATTCGGGTAAAACTATTAAATTATTTTTTTAATATATTACAAACAAAAAATGCCGTGAAGTGGCGATGTAAGATTATCCACTAACCCATATTTATTTGTTTATTATTTATTTACTAACATTTACAAAAATATTACATAATTTTATAACTTCGCCAAACTGTAAAGAGAGTTTTTGGCGAATAAATGCACTCTTATATCCTATTACATAATTAAATAAGTGGACCACGCACATAATATAGCAAAACAAAACAAATAGAAATTCTAAATATTACCCATATATATTTTTCAAATATTACAAACGAATATCAATTTTACAAATTGTCTTATACATATGCTATCACGAATCTACCTAAAAATAATTTTTAAGTTTCTTTTTATTTGTAAATTTACACTTAGGTCTACCTTGCTAAGGCAAGGTAGACCTAAGTATAAATTTACAAATTCTATTATAGTATATCCCAGTCTATTTCATTAAAAAGTTTTGGTATTAAATATTATGTACATCTTTTACCATAGTAGTTTTTATATATTTATTTTCCAATTTTTCTTTATAATGATTTTTATTAATGTTTTCTAAAACTAATAACATGTTAACTTTGTGTTCTAGCAGTAAAAATTTACAAATAGAGAATAACTTATTTTAGAAATCTTGTCTATAAATTTTAAATGTTCTTTATATAAGAAGCAAAAGTACAACCATACACACCAAGTCCATAAGCTATGAGGCAATCCACCAAAGCATAGTATAGAATGTACATAGATTTTTTGTTCAAAATTTTATTTAAAAAATAAAATTTACCTAAAATCGCTGACAGCCTCGTACATACATCAGATATTTGAGGTTTCCAATTAAAGTTTTAATCAATAACCAGTCCTAAATACTTAAATTTATCGATAAATTCAATTTCTTTACATTTACAATTAATAATTATTACGTAAGCACTCGAAACGGTGGCTCACAACAGCCATCTCATTCAATGTGATGTTTTTTGCTGCAGCATTATATGGAGAGTATATATATATATATATATATATATATATATATATACATTTTATTTTATAAAAATTAAGGATTATGCCATTATGATGGGCCCACTTTGTTATATTCTGAAAGTCATTTTGTATATTATTTTGCAATTCTTTTGTTTCTTTAGAGGCAAATAGCAACCACATGTTATCCGCATACATATACACTTGACATTTTTTTATTACATTAGATACACTATTTACATGCATAATATAACCCACAGGATCGTAAACAGAACGAGTCGGTACACCCAAGCTAATACCAGCCTCCTCTTCCACAACACCGTCTACTACAGTACGAATAAATAGCTACTAAAAAGTTAGTTTGTAGGGCCCTGATTCCACGCTCCTCCATCGCTTGCAATAATATATTTTCGTCCAAAATGTCAAAGGCTTTTCTATAATTAATAAACAAAACCATAATCTGTTTTCCATCATTTAAATATTCATTAAATGTATCTGAAAATAGTGTAAGTGCGGAAGTTGTGCTACGTTTTTTCTAAACCCATGTTGTGCCTCTGATAATATACTATGCTGTTCCAAAATTCGGTTATTTGGCCAACAACCACCTTTTCAACAATCTTATTGACCGATGATAAAATGGCAATTGGCCGATAATTATTATTATTTATACTTTATTGTACACCACAAAAAACGATAAAAAAGAACAAATTACAAGGAGTAAAACTTAAGAGGTAGGTACAATATGGCGGTCTTATCGCTAATAAGCGATCTCTTCCAGACAACCTTAAGATTAGGAGAAAGTTAAAACCACTTGAACTTTAAACGGAATTCGGAGACATAGTCATATTTGCGCAAGCCAAATATGAAACTAATAGCCAGATTTTGAATACGCTCAAGTTTGTTTAGCTGATCTTCAGTTACATCAAAATAGCTTGCGCCCGCATAATCGAGAATAAAGAGGAGTAAAGATTGTGCTAACATAATTTTAGTAGGAATGGGAAGGAAAGAACATAAACGCCGCAATAAACCCATAGCAGCAAAAGTCTCTCTGCTAACTTCTTTCAATTGATGAGACCACGAGAAAGTAGTATCGAAGTGGATACCAAGATTTTTAATGGTGCTACTGTAAGGTATTACAACACCGTTCAATACCACCAAGGGAAAGTTATTCCAGTCAACTCTTGAAATCATCCCAGCACCACCAACAATAATGGCCTGCGACTTACAAGGATTGAACTTAAGCCCATAGTACTTACTCCATTCGCTATAACCTAAATTGTAAAGAGTCCCTCAGACAAAAATTTAAAGAAATAAACATAATAACTTTGGCATCGCAATATATTTATGAAAATGTAATGTATGTACATAAAAAGATAAATAGCTTTAATACGAATAAGGATGTGCATACTTTAAACACTAGGAACAAACATAAGCTTGTAATACCAGTTACTAGACTCCACAGAATCAGTAATTCATTTATGGGGCAATGTATACGCTTTTACAACAAAATCCCAGAACATATTCAAAGTTTATCAATAAACAAGTTTAAAGTTACAAGTTGTATTAAAGAAAAACTGTACAAAAAGGGTTATTATAATATAAAGAATACATGAATGAAAATAACCCCTGGGAATAAGGTGATCGCCACCATGCTGGTTCTATTAAAAATCATTTAAAAATTGTATAAATGAAATTATTGTTAAGTATAGTATAGTAAATATGTTTGAAAAAAAATGTCCCGCTGGGTTTCTTGCTGGTTCTTCCCAGGACAGAGGTATTTTCCGAACCAGTGGTAAATAAAAAATGACTTTCAATAAGAATTATGTAATAATCAATATTGAATAAAAAATAATTCTATTCTATTCTATTCGCTAATAGCCACATCTTCACGTCTTCCGGCTAACTCTCAACATCAAAATTAAATCCCAATTTTGTAGACTACGTAATACTCGGAGTAAACTGTAACACTTATCATCACATTGGAACACAAAAATACTACTTAGTGTTTTTATTTCATAGCACGTTAAAGTTAAACATATTTTTCGGTACATTGTTTAAACATTTTGAACTTTAAAATCAGCCCATGAAGAACACACCTCTTATTAAATATCAAATTATAATATAACTTGAGCAAGTTAAATTTCCACTGAATGCAAACCATAACTCATTTAGAATACCCCCAACATTTCTATCGACATTTGTTATCATATTTGGGTACGCTAAGAAATGATGTAAGTACTTCTTGCGGGTACTTTTTATTATAAATTGAACAAAAGATTTAACTTTTGGCTAAAAATATTTCACTTTAAACTTTTACTTTACACTTTAATGATACGACAATGTCGTAAATAGGACAGCAAATTTTATTTTGACATTTAATAAAACAAATTCATCAAACGCGCAGTCTTTCACAAAGGTAATAACTATCACACTATTTGAAGAACATATTTGTGGGTGATAACGGGTTCTTTATCCCACTTCTGATGTAAGAAAGGTTAGTTAAGTATAGTACAGAGACGATTTTGTAGTTAGGAATAATAATTAATTCGTTTACACGAATTAATTATCCAACGAGTCAAGGATGAACTAGTAACGGAATACGACAAGCGCACCGTTCCACGTCAGATCCAAGACTGTCTTAACGGCGGCCACTCCGTCTGTTTTATACAAGCAAAACGGAAGTCACCGCAGGTGCAATGGCGCAGGTGTGCTGTTCACGTGTTGCTTATAAGAATTCTGTCTAGCTACACCGACGCGTCCGCACGTGCAATGGTGCACCTGCCGTTACGTTTTAGAAACTATTCCACTTCTGATGTTTGAAACCACTTTTAAAAGTGTTTAAATAGAAAAAGATCACTCGTCAACAAACCCCGCTTACTATCAGGACCCTAATTCCATGACAACACCAAAGTATGCAGACCAACAGCATCACTACCCATCTCAATGTACACAGGGCAGGCTCTCAGCAACACGACCTTCCTTGAACCACATCACTTGTCTTATTTGGGCAGAATCTCCGTGTAGAAGTAATGTTTTAGCCCAACGGGCATAATAACGACATGAGACTCGTAGAACTACAGACTGTCGCCTCTCAGTCGCCCTTGTGACACTTTATACTGCGAAAACAATTAGGAGACCACCACTCCACCTTCATTTGCTCATATTCTCTTCCACTTTTTTACCCTCTTTCCCAACAAGAAATATATAATAATATAATACTAATGGATTTACTTTTAATCTTTGTTTATCGCTTTCATAAATACACTATTAATTGTTTATATACCTGTATCATTCTACTATAGAGAAAGAGAGAGAGACAGAGAGAGAGAGAAGATATGGTTAGGTCGTGAGTGCTTGGTAATTTTATAAATTACCTAAAGATGTTGTGAATACAATGATATAATGATTTATGATTTAAAGCAAGAGATTTGAAATTCTAATCTCAATTAAACTAATTCACAAGCACTCGTACCTTGTAAGTAAATTTTAAGGAATATCAAAGTTAATCAAAAGAGAACCGAACTAATTATCCAAAGCCGGGATTTGTGGTACTCTTGGCTGTATCTAGTCGTGGAAAGCGGCTCGCTTTTTGCATAGAGTGTTTTAACTTAATCTCTATGAATATTTAATGTTTCGCGATTCCGATGAATACGTGAAATAATAAAATATTTTTTTACGTAAGAGGCTAGCAATTTTAAGTAAATTGCTTTCACGTGTTTTCATGCATGTTAAGTACTCGTACAACATCAAACAATGCGTGTGAGTGAGATTCGGTTCTACCCTCACATTAAACGTTCTATTTGAGTTGTTGTTTTTTGTTGTTTAAGAATACCTTAGGATTTTTTATAGAATAAGGGAACAAACGAGCATACAATCCACCTGATGGTAAGTGGATGCTGCGGCCCATAGGCATCTTCATATATCCCCGTTTTAGAATCAAAAGGTAGGTTAGGTGGTTGGTAAACTCGTTACCAGTAATATGGGTCTCTTTTCTAAAATTTATTTACTCACACAAAGACAGGTTCATTAGAATTGTCACGCAATCAGTTTTTCGGCGAGTTTACGCTCTTAAAACTATATTTTATTATGCACCATCGCCACCTACAATACAAATACAATTAAATACAAGAAACAAAAAGAAAGAATATAATAATTAAAGCCACCTAACCTACTACAATTACAAGATATTTAAAAATAATAAAAAGAAGATCCATGCCTCGGCAAAATTGAAGATGCAAAGGCTTGTGCATATGGCCGAACCATGAAACGGTGCTGGGTCTAGGCGTCTCCCGATAATTGACGCTCATAATATGGATGATGGTTCATAAAGGAACGCGCATAGGGCCGCTGCCTCAAGGTCGCCAGCACGCATCTGGAGCTGGTGCTGAACGCGACAGCATGCGAGCCGACAGCCGAGCGCGAGGTGCTGCACGACCACCCAGTGGCATCTCGCATTCATCATCCCTACCAGATGGCTTTGTGGTGGCAGGGTCCTCTAGGACTCAGCAAGCGGCATCCGCCGCTGGTAGTGTACGTTGCATACGTTAGACGAAAACCATGAACTCTGAAGCATTGCGCGCATATTTTAGGGCAAAAGGGGGAGAATTTGGAGGTTTTGCGTACCGGGCTAGGATGCCACGCTTTTTTGCTGAGCTAGAGTCATCTATAACCGTCACCACGCAAAACCTGGCAGACCGAATTAGGTGCATCTTGCGTTCAAACATATTTGATGGCACAGAACTCGATCCGCTACGATATGAGTCTGTTCCCTCATCGGGTAAAAATGCTACGGCTGGGGATACGGTACCATTTGTTGCAGAGAAACCCGCACATGTGGTTTCCGCCGTGAATTTCTCAGTTGCGGTAGATTTAGACGATAATGAAATAGTGGTCATTAACTAGAGTTAATGAGGAGCACATTGAAAGAAGCGATAACGGGAACGCGCAGTACTCCTCTTGAAAATCGACCACGACTTCCCCTCATACTTCTGAACAAGCGGAATCGGGCTGTCGTGACGGCTCTAAACCTAATGCTGGTGTCCTGTTTGGAAGCCAGCCAGGACCTCTGCGAGATGTAGTCAATTCTTTTTGGCACCGCACTGGCAGTTTGCCGTATCATTGACCAAGCTTCCCAGGGCTCAACCCGCTACTGGTCAAAGTAGTGCTATCCCAGACTGGAAAAAAAGAATAGAGAACTATATCGCAAAGGCAAGAGCCCTTGTCGACAGACTGACAAGCTTCATGTCGGGAAATAATAGAACGAGAGTTGTGCGCACATATCAGTTTGTCTCAGCCGAATATCATGCAAAAATTAACGAAGTGCATAGATGACCTGAAACAAAAAATCGCTGCTGGGGGAAGCGGAATAGGCGATACACTGAGAGGTCGAGGCGGCTCAACAAGAATTGTCTCTTCTAGAGTGATCAGAAGAGGCTATCTAAGTCACTGGAGTGACCAATGGTACGTGGAACGGGCCCAGCACCAAATCAGGCCGATACTGACGTATTCTGACGCGGCCTGTGGTCAGAACCCGTAAACCATAGCGTGAGCTCTAGTATGGAAGTTCGTCATCATTACAGCCCTTCACAAGTCCACTGCTGAACATAGGCCTCCTCCAAATACTGCCACAAAGCACGGCCCTAAGCCACCTGCATCCATCGAATTCCCGCATGTCTTACCAGGTCGTCACTCCATCTTGTGGGGGGTCGCCCTACACTTCGCGTACTGGTACGAGGCCGCCACCCGAGAACCTGTCTTCTCCATCGGTTGTCGGTTCTTCGAGCTATATGGCCGGCCCATTTCCACTTCAGTTTACTAATCCGTTGAGCTATGTCGGTAACTCTGGTTCTACTGCGGATATCCTAATTTTTAAGTTTATCACGCAGAAAAACTCCAAACATAGCCCACTTTACAGCTCGCTGAGCGACCTTGAGCGTCCTCATACGGACAGCAGTGAAGGACCAGCATTGAAGGTACGGATGTTGTGGTGAGTCAATATGCGGATATTACGCCCAAGGACTCCGTCATTATAACGCCGGGCTATGTAGCTCAGGTAGTCGGAAGTGCCCGAAGTAGAAAAGGGGGGCTGCATCATTAGTAGCTGAAGGAATTCGTGGTGTGTCACATTGTGCTTGCCCGATCGTTGCAAGAGGCTCTTGACCAGCCTCTTCATTACTGGGATCACTTATTTGGTTTCAAAAGACCAGAATATTACAGACCCAGTAAATACCATCCCGTGTCTACCCACTATATACAAGACACTAACATCCATTTTGAGTGGAACTGATTTTTACGGATTTTATCGCGTTTAATTTAACTTTTTAAATCCCTGCGTTTCGAGTATTTTGCAGCACCCATGGTCACGAGGGGAGACAGAGGTGTTTGGCGTTCCGATTTCATAGTTAACCCGGCAACCTTCAGTTTTTGAATATTAATTTTTGGTCCCAACTACTCAGCATGAGCTTGTAGTATCTTGAAGTCTTGCAGTGGTATGCTGGGGTTTGGATTTAATTTAATAATTATATGACCCCAAGCAGATAGCAGCAACCATCCATCTTCTCTACGGAAATTAGGATGTTTTTTTTTTATTTCAATAGCCTGGCGATCATCCATTGTAGGAAGCAGTGTTCATTAACGTGGATTTTTGTAGATCTTTTTGTTTAACCTATGTAACAGAGACCACATTCACAATCCAGTTAGTATAATCCTGCATTTTGTAGAGGGATATGATACTTGACGGATAGTAAAAATTGACTAATCTTCTTCGGCGGCTTGAAGTATGTTTTAATGGAAGCACGCTTCAAGATGTAGACAATCTTTTCTGTGACTCCTCTGACATAGGGTAGTACAGCAGGCACACGCTTCACTCAGTCACTGTGACGTAGACGCGGGACGGAAGCTTGTGTCTTGCAATATTAATAATATTAATTGCTGTTCTCTATACTATATACCTGCGGTATACTCAGGTAGGCTAAGACCGAACTGAACGCTCTGGATAGAAAAGTCCGCACTGTTATGACATCCCACAGGATGTATCAACCGAGATTGTCAGTAATAAGGCTGTACGGAGACTTTATCGAAAATACACGCTAAGGGACCGTCGACATCTGTCGAGCTTGTCGCCAATGTCGGTGACTCACTTAGGCCATTGTGCGGCGATTTCTAGCTCTAAGTATTTGCACAGACACAACCTAGTACCCAGGATTCTACAGCAGGAGCTTGCTCTGAAATACGGTCTCGTTGATCGGAAACTGCCTTATTATAAGTACTTTCGGGTAGTTATGCTCGAATATGACCGCGCCAGGCTCTATTGCAATTGGGCCATCATTAGAGACCGAATTATTCTTGCGAATAAGCCTAATATTGTGCTGATGGACCGGGCACAGTCAAGGATATTTTTGGTCAACATCACCATTCCTTATGACGAAAACCTTGTGAAAGCCGAAACAGATAACAAACAAAATATCTGAACCTGGCTCATGAGGTGACGGTGAGGTGAGGTCTGCCGACCGAAATTATACCTGTGGTCGTTTCTTCGCACGGGCTTATCCCGGTCAGCCTCTCGGGACATATAAGGCGATAGGAATTCCGTGTCGGACCGCTCCGGACTCTAAAGCAGAAGGCGTGGTTCTTCACGATACCACCTGCATCGTCCGCCGGATTCTTTCCCTTTCGCCTTAACCCTCGGCCCTTTGGTCTCCCCTACCGAGGGCTTCCATCTTCCTGAGATTTTATGTATTTATATTATATTTTATGTATTTATTTTATGTTATTGATATTTGCGTATATTTATCATATCTCATTTACATATATATATAGCCCAACCAGATGAGAAAACTATATAAATCACCCTAAAAATTTATAATAATAATGGTCTGTCCTGCCGAGGGCTTCTATCTGTTTGGGCTTTTTTATAGAATAGGGCTGGCAAACGAGCATACAGTCAGTGGATGCTGTGACCCATAGACATCTTTTATCTTCGATTAAGTATTAAAACGCAGATGCATTGTCACCCCTGAGTACTACAATGTAATACCTCATTTCCAGTAAAAAGGGTTCATAGTAGTTATATACAGCCTTTCTAGTTTTTTAGGGTTCCGTACCTCAAAAGGAAAAAACGGAACCTTAAAAGATCACTTTGTTGTCCGTCTATCTGTCTATCAAAACCTTTTTTAGTTTAGTTTAGTTTAGTTTACGACGGGCTGTTTTCCGCAACTCCACGTCTATGCGCGTATTTTGCGTGTGGGCAGGAATAATGTGATTATTCGAGCCATGAGATATCTCCGAAGAAGCTCAACAGTCCCTTGATGTTGCATGCAACTTCGGGGAGTGATCCCGGCGTGCCGAGATGTTTAGCCCTGTATGTAGCGACCTCCGGACATTTCAGTAGCACGTGGGCCACCGTTTCTTCCTCCCCCATACATGCCCTGCACAGGGGACTATCTGTAACACCTATAGTAAATAAATGTTTGTTAAAGGTGCCGTGTCCTGTGATAGCACTTGTTACTATCCTAATTTGCGGCTTGTTCAGTCTCATTAAAACTTTGGTTAAGCGACTGTTTATTTCAGGCAGGGCCTCCCTAGCTTGTCTACAGTCTACTAGATTTTTCCAAAGCTGAGCGTGTTGATTAGTGAAGTGTCTACGTACCAGTGAACGAACGTTACCAAAGGGGATTGGTATGATTGGTTCCGGCCCTATAGTGGCCAGAGCCGATCCTCTTCTGGCCAGTTCGTCTGCTGCATCGTTGCCTCTGGATCCACTGTGTCCCTTTATCCATTGCAGAGTCACATTGTTGTTTTTACATACCTCATTTAATCGTTGATGGCATTCATATATTAGTCCCGAGTTCACCACATTGTATCTCAGGGCTTGGAGTACAGTCGGTCAGTATTCTAATGGGGAAGTCATTAACCTTCCTAGCATCTATTGCTATGGCCGCTTGAATGATACCCATACATTCCGCCTGAAAGACCGTGTTATAGGTACCCAGCGGTGTGCATATGTGAATATTGAGGTCTTCGGAGAAAGCTCCAGAACCTACACCTTCATTTGTTTTAGAACCATCGGTGAAAATTCTAAGCTCTTTTGGGCTTAATCCTTCCGGCTGGCTGTTTTCATTTAATTGTATCTTGTATTTCTTATCGAAAACAAATTGTTTAGGAATCCTATCGTATTTGGCTTGTAGGATAGGAATTTTTGAGTGAATTCTATCAATTATGCCTGTATGAGGGACACTGTTCTTACTCCAAAGATATAGGGTCTTGAGTCTGATGGCAGCTAAAGTCGCTTCTTGATGTATATGTAGATGAAGCGGAGTTAGCTCCAGCATCGCTTCTAAGGCTGCTGTTGGCGTAGTTCTTATGCAGCCTGTGGCAGCCATACATGCCAGTCTCTGGTAGCGCTGAAGCTTCTTAATTGTGGTGGCTTCATTTGTCTTGGTCCACCATACCAGAGCGCCGTATGTGATCATGGGCCGAATTACGGTTTTGTAAAGCCACAGTATGATTTTTTTGTCAATCCCCATCTTTTGCCAATCATGTTTCTGCATTGCCAGAAAGTTATACTAGCTTTGTTAATTTTGTTTTCTATGTGTTTATTCCAGTTAAATTTGCTGTCCAAGGTAAGACCTAAATATTTTACCTCAGAGGATAGCTAGAGTTTTATCCTAAAAAGACTTGGAGGATGATAGTTATTCAGCTTTCGTTTTTGTGTGAACATAACTAAAACCGTTTTATTTGGATTGACGGTTAAGTCGTATTCCCTGCATCATCTCTCCACTATACGGAGAGCCGCTTGGGTCAGGTCGCACACTATGCTTGCTGTCTTTCCAGAGAACCAGTATTGTCAGGTCATCAGCATAACCTACTGTATAGAAGTGATTGTCATTTAATTTGCTGATGAGTTCATTAATGACCATATTCCACAGGAGAGGTGAGAGAACCCCACCCTGCGGGCAGCCTTTCTTAATTTGCATTGGTTGAGATTCACCAGCAATCTTTATTATTCGTGTACTAAGCATGTAAACTATCCAGTCGATCAGTGCCGGTTCAACTTTATGTCTACTGAGTGCACCTTTTATGCTGGAGAAGTTCGTTCTGTCAAAAGCACCTTCTATATCTATGAAGGAACCTAGACATATTTCTTTGTTTTGGATGGCCTCTTCAATCTTTGTAATTACCTGATGAAGGGCCGATTCTGTTGATTTGCCTAGACTGTAAGCGTGTTGCTTGTCGTGTAGTGGTAAGTTCATTAGCGCCGACCCCCTTAATTCCCTTTCACACATCCTCTCCATCGTCTTTAGGAGAAAGGATGTGAGGCTAATGGGCCTGTAGGATTTAGGGTCAGTGTGGTCGCTCTTACCTGGTTTGGGTATGAATGTAACTTTCACTTCCCTCCATCCCCTAGAAACATATTTAAGAGCCAGACAGGCTCGCATTATGGTAACAAGTCTGACTATTAGGGCTTTTCCCCCCCACTGTAGGAGTGCCGGGAATATGCCGTCAGGTCCTGCCGCCTTATAAGGGAGGAAACTGTGAATGGCCCAATGGATTTTGTCCATCGTTACCACTCTCTGTGCTAAATTCCAGTCTTCTGCTGTTGGTGTCAGTATATCGTCATGCCGGTTTGCCTCCTGGGTTACGCAGCAACCTGGGAAGTGCGTTTCAATTAGGATGCATTGGGCTTCATCCGGCGATGTTGAGTAGCTACCGTCGGGTTTCTTTAGAGACATGAATCCCGACGTGTTCTGTTTAGCTAGAATATTCCTTATCCTATTTGCTTGTTTGCAAGTTTCTATGTTGCCACAGAATTTACGCCACCCAGTCGAGCGTCGATACCTGATACATTTTTTGTATTCAGACTTAGCTTTCTTATATAGTAGCCAGTCTTCATCCATTGAGGTATTCATGGCCCTATTTAGGGCTTTTCTTACCTTCTTACGTTTTCTATCGAGTTCTTTACCCCACCACGGTTTCTTTACCTCGGCATGTCTTGGTGGAGTGATTTCTGGACATGATTCATGGTAGCTGTCTATCATGGCCTTAGTAACAGCTGCTACCTGTTCTTCTAGGAGCGACGTCAGCCTGTCAAAACCTTTCTCAGGAACACGTAGAAGTATCAAGCTGAAATTCATATCAAATACTCAAGTCTACTGTTTCTTCAACCTGTGATAAAATCAAACTTCTAAGCCAACGCAATCAAAAGATATAGCCGTTTATGCCGCAAATCTTCGACACTCGCTAGGGAATCAAAACCTACATGGTACTTCCCGTGAACTCAGAATCTTAAAATTTGGTACAAAGCAACGTTTTATAGCACAGATAAAGGGAAAATTTCGTAAAGCATAAATTTTTATTACATCATAGAATAAAAATAATTTTAATAATTTTAAACTTATATACTTACGGATTTGTTCGGAACCCTCGGTGCGCGAGTCCGACTCGCATTTGGCCGATTTTATTTCATATATCTACCTTACGCCTGTAGTGATAATAATACGTACTTATATATATTCTCCGTATAATAATGTTTTATGGCTATTAAATATTTAGTCATAGTTTTACATCTACATGAAATGTAGAACGTATGTAATGTATTTAAATTGGATAAGGAATAATAATACTGTATTGAATTAAATAGCTTGGTATACAAAACATACTTTTTTGTAATGTGTAAAAGATAAAAATGGTTTCTGTGGGTTACCCTTAGGAGATAAATATATACCATCACGGACTTTTGCATCGATCTTTTTAAGATATAGAATTCGGTAGTACGTTAATTTTATCTATCTCGTAAGGTGTAGGCAACGTTTGCGATTTAAGCGCATAAAAATAAGTTTGTTACAACATCACATTACAAATCTTTGAATTTTTTGGCTTTTCTGTACTACAATACATATAAACCTTCCTCATCAATTACTGTATCTAATGCTGAAATTAACTAATCTAAATTAAACGAAATCAAAATCCCTTGAGTAGTTTAAGAGATCTAAGCTAACATGCAGCGGAAGCAACGTCATTTTATACTATGTAAAGATTCATATATATTTATATGTCTATTAGTTATTAAATGTATGATCATTATCACCTTCACTTCAAATTTACTGCTGAACATAGGCGTTTTAATATTGTTAATATATTTTTTCATTTATATTTGTACACATAACAAGATACAAAAACAGTCATATAGTGAGTTCGTACAAAGGTTCTACTTATTTCGTGGATATCTTTCAGGAGACCCATAAAGCAAAATATATTATTAAAAAGGCAAACTTAAACTTTATACTACTAAAGAGTAAATAATATGCATAATGTTAAAAGAGAATTAAATATAATATTTGTAAATTAATACTTATATAATACAATATTAAATAGCAATTAACAGTATGCTAAGAAATTTGCTCTAACCCGTTTCTTAAATATCAATAAAGTTTCGGAACCTTTAACATTAGGCGGTAGTGTAGTAAGTAGTTCTATAACCTGACCGCGCAGACAGACGAGAAGTTGGAGTCAAAACCTCTATATTCTTCATTTATGATACATATGGTTGTGTATGATCCACAGCCTACACTTAGCATTAGGTGAAATGTGAGCTCGTTTGTCGACCTTATAAAAAAGTTCCCCAAAATGCAACTTATTTGTACTTTTTCCTTTTTTTGATATCGTAATTGTAAACATAATAATATTTTTATGATGTCACAGTATAATCGCTTAACTAAACAAAAACCTAATCACACCCTATTCCCGCCGCTGTAATTAAGTAATAATGAAATGGGCAAACTATGGTTGTTTACGTAGGTTGCCATTATTTGTAGGCAGACAAATACGCTGTTCACAGAGGTGATTAATTTTTTCAAGGATAAATATTATTCACCAACATTTCAAATATTTTATCATAACATAAACTTTGTACATCGTGACGGAACCTGCATGTCTGAGAAGTAAGAAAAAAAATTATTTCGAAGACATGTGAAGTTCGCCAACACGCATTGAGACAACGCCACTCACATTTCTTTGCCTTAAAACCCTCTGAAAAATGAGAGGAGGCCTGTGCCCAGCAGTGGGACGTATAAAGCCTGTAACTTTATAAACTTCGCTCCTTAAAAATCCTAATTTTTACTTGCATTATGTAATAGGCTGGATGTCGTAAGAGGCGACAGAGAGATACTGAAAAAGGAGATAGGCAGCACCATCTTTCTGATAACAGCTAAAATATATAAAAACTGCAATTGCAAACTCGCCTGACAATCGTAAAATTTATGGCAAAGCCCTCTCTCACAGACTATCTCATAAACGGGCTAGCCCTTTATGAGATAGTTTATGAGGAAGTGTCTTCAGAAGTGTACTTTTGTGGGCAACAGCAATAGATTGAATGAATTTTTGGTGGCGGTGTGAGAATATCTCATATCGTTTTGTGAGTATCATAAGAGGCCAAAGAAGGAAACTGAAAAAGGCAGCAGCATCTCTGTGACAGAGGAAAACGAAGTAGGAGATAGAAAGCAGCATATTTTGTCATCATCATCATCATTACAGCCCTTCATAAGTCCACTGGTGAACATAGGCCTCCCCTATGGAATGCCACTGACTTTCTGTGTGTCTTACTAGGTCGTCACTCCATCTAGTGGCGGGTCACCCTACACTTCGCCTACCGGAACAAGGCTGCCTTTAGAGAACCTTTTTTCCCCATCGGTTGTCGGTTCTTCGAGCTATATGGCCGGCCCATTTCCACTCCAGCTTACTAATCAGTTGGGCTATGTCGATAACTATGGTTCTACTGCGGATATCCTCATTTCTAAGTTTATCACGCAGAGAAACCCCGAGCATAGGCCTCTCCATAGCTCGCTGAGTGACCTTGAGCTTCCTCATACGGCCAACAGTGAAGAAACACGTCAGAGTTCCATAAGTCGTCACGGACGTGCATTTTGCTCTGGTTGTACAATCTCGTTTTTAAGTTTTGAGGTATACCTGACGAGAAGATTTGTCGTAATTTCTCTTAGCTCTTTCTGGCAGACAGATCTCAAGGAAAGACTTTGGATCCCTGATTCCACTCAATCACTTCTTCTGTACGAGCAGTATTAAAATTGCATAAGTCTCGCCGCATGCATTTCGAGATCGGGTCTTGCAAAACTTAGTTCCAACCGCATGGACAGTTTCAACGAGCTTGTCATTTATAGCGTCCACTGTATTACAATCTTCTAGGCACTGGAAATGGTTTTGTAACTCAAGCTGAAAGGTTTCGGATTTTTGGATTAGAGCACGAGGGGAACGGAGCGTTGACTTCATTAGACAAGACCGCTCCAACTTAATGTTTAGGTTCAGTGTGCCTTTACCCATTCAGTGATCGCTACCAGTTTTCACCCTCGCAATCACTGAAACATCACTCAATAGTTGCCGTATAGTTGTCATAATATTTAAATGGAACTCATTTTTACGGATTTTATCACGTTTAATTTAGCTTTTTAATTCCCGACATTTCAGGTGCTTTACAGCACCCGTGGTCACGGGGGGACTGAGGTGTTTAACGTCCCGATGTAATTATTAGGCCGGCTACCTTCAGTTTTTGAATGTTAATTTTGGTCCGATAAATGCAAAATGAGCTTACAGTATCTGAGTATTCAGTAGAAGTCTTGCAGTGGTATGCTTGGGTTTGGATTTAATTTTATTAATTATAGGATCCCAAGCAGATTGCAGCACCCATCCATCTTCCCTATTGAAATAAGGATGTTTTGTCAATTTCAATAGCCTCGCCAATCATCCTTGGTAGGAATCGGTGTTCTTTTGCGAGGATTTATGGTCTATCAAATCTAATGTCTAGACTTCCGGAACGCCGGGGCTTCAAGTCAGCTATATGTTCTTTCACGCGAGTTTTAATAGATCTTTTTATTTGTCCTATGTAAGAGAGAGGACTTTCACAATCCAGCTTGTACACGCCTGCATATTGTAGAAGGATATGACACTTGACGAATGTTAAAAAGTCAGTCCCCCCGTCCTCAGTCCCCCCGTGACCACGGGTGCACAAAAAAAAAGCACCCGAAACGTCGGGAATTAAAAAGTTAAATTAAACGCGATAAAATACGTAAAAATTAGTTTCATTTAATGTATAGTATTCGCGTAAATATAAGAAATCATCATAATGAATTCAATTTAATTTTTTGTCGAACCGACGGGGCTCGACCGGGTCCACTTCCTGTGGGGCCGCTTCTGGAAGAAAGACTTCGTCATAAACAGTCCCACTTTTTCCAAAAAGTCAGCCAGCTCCTGGTCTCTTGGGTTCCGTTGCCCTATTCCAAATTTTCCTACACTTAGCTCGCCATTCTTTCTTGTGACTAGCTTTGCATTGAAGTCTCCCATTAACACCGTATAGTGGGTTTTGCAGAATGCATGGCTTTTGAGGTATCCTCATACATTTCCTCCACCTCCTCATTGGGATGTGCTGAGGTTGGTGAGTAAACCTGTATGACCTGCAACGAATACCGTTTGGTGATTCTGAGTATAAGGTACGCAACCCTAGTCGACACGTTCACAATCTTTACTACGTTGTTAACGAGAGACTTGTGGACGATAAATCCGTCACCTCCTTGGGACAGATTTTCGCTCTCCCAGTAATAGAACAAGTTGCCGGATTCGAGGATTACCGTATCCTCCCCCTCTCTTTGGACTTCAGATAATCCTATCATATCCCAGCGCAACTTGTATATCTCTTCTTTTAGCTCCAGGATCTTCTCTTCAGTCCTCAGGTTACGTGCGTTGTATGTTTCCAGGTCGAGTAGTCTTAGGTGGCAACCGAACCTCCATCGGAGAGTCTTAGCACTCCCTGCCCCGCCGTTACCATAGTCGCCACCGTAGCCAGGAATAGAGGGTCCGCTGGAGACTGGTGGCCGTCTTTTTGTAACTTTTGGTGTATATTTCCATAGTTGGCATGCTTGGCGAGTGGGTTGGCAACCGCAGTTTGCTGCCCATTCTCTGTCTCAATTTCCCCCTGTCACCTCTTTCGACACCCACGGGAATATATGGGGTGGTGGGTATTCTTACCCGCCACTACACGGGGTCTTCCATAGAACAAATAAAAAATATAAAAAGTATGGCAAATACCTCCCTTATGGGGCAGTCTATGAGATGGACTTTGATAGACCAATGAATGAAAATGAATGAATGAAAATATCAAATGGGATGAACCACCTAATTTTATTGTTCTCTCTCTTTCTCTCCCGTAAAAATGAAAAACTATTTCTTGAAGGGTCATACTAATATATTTTTACATTATTTGCATACCTATTTGGTTTATTCAAAGCAAGTTGCATCCCAATTGCCATTGCATAATATTTCATGAGGCATTTCTACTACTGTAAAATTATTTATTATATGCAAAACGCGAGATTTTAAGTCTCCATGATCAATCTTTGTTTATTTAACTTGTTTCAATCGTGACGGAAACAAAGCACATTGTAAGATGTATAGCGCTATGCCAGTCTGAATAATTAATCCCAATGTGCAAAGGATCTACCACTATATCTTTTTAATTAATACATTTTTAGAAAGCACTTGTACACTGCAAAATGTGTGTAAATTAGCAATCACGTTTTCATTTCAATAAGTTTATTAAAATGTTGGAATAGTAGAATAAAAACACAAATTATCATTTTATAATATTGTTGTCGGCTACGTTATGATTTCTCAGCTTTCTGGCATACTGCGTTCAATCCTTCTACCGATATCATTGTCACATAAAGATTAACTAGCTGACCCGGCAGTCGTAGCTCTGACCTTTTCTTTAGGTTTCTATTTAATTAATCTGTGTTAAAAGATTTCTGCAAAGTAACGACTGATTCTAATAATTTTCTCAATTACTATTGTTATCTTAGTTAACATTTTGAAAACATGACTTGTATATTATTTTGACTGATGAATTCATGGTGAAAAAATATGTAAAAAGACAAAAAAATGACCTCCTTTATGTTGATAAAGAACATTATTAAATATACAGTGAAGACTATTTAGAAAAGTTTAAGTGTTAAATGTAAAAGTTTACAATTTGCGACCAAGATAATACGAAATTTTAGTTATGTGGCAACTAGAAAACGACTGTGATTTATTTGTGGTTTGTGCAAATTATTATCAAGATATTTTTCACCAATAAGGCTTTTGAAATTCCTTCCCCAATTATTATAATTACAGTGCCTCCCTTTTTGCTACGTTTTTATTAAAATAAATCTTAACACGTGAGTTTCATTTAATGATATTCATAATTAAATTACCAGGATAATACATTCCAGTCAACTATTTAAAACAATGGTGTTTTTTTGTTATAAAATAGGAGTGATTGTTTTAAAGTTGTGTTTATAAAAGCAACTGAATAAGAAAATACGTAACAGTTGTTTCACGCGTTTGAAATAACAAGTTTGACTTGTTAAATAAACATACTATTTGTTAATAGTATACCTATTGCTTTGTTCCCGAATATAAGTGAACCATTATTATAATGAGAGACAGTGAGTTATTTGATCTTATTCCTCAGGAGTGAAAATGTTGTGACGTTTCTGCGAGTATACGTAAGCTGCAGTAACTACTTACCATGATGTGAATTATTAATATTAACTCGTTTTTCAGAATACTGTTCACCATCATCATCATCACAGCCCTTTATAAGTAAAGTGCTAAACGTAGCTCTCAAGGAATGCCACAAACCCATTTCTTAGCCATCTTCAGTTGTCAACTTCCATATATAGTTAAAACTGTGTATTACTGTTTATACTTTTTGTAATCTACTTCTTAAATTAAAAAAATACTGTATTTGAAAATAATAAATAATACAAATCACTTTTTCAATCAATTTGTCCAGGCTTTCAAGTGAAACCGAATATCGTAGCGCCTTCCAGATGCTTCGAAATTAAATTAACTATCTCTGTTCGTGACTAAAAGGAGCTCTCCTTGGAAGACTGCCCCTATTGAAGTCAGAAACAGCTGGCGCATTCCTCAGACTATTTGACATCCTTTCATTAATTTGATATATCACTAAGGATGAGATCAGATTTTTTTAGTATTTCTTTGTTGTATTCATCCCATGAAGCAAATACAAAGAGGAGATGTTGTAATTAGATTTCACTATACATAGTTTGTTACAAAAAAGAGTGACAATTTGCGGGGTTAGGGGATGTTAAGCCCCGCCCACTTTACACGATCTATATCTACCGATAAATAGTGAAACTACTCGAAACGTTTTATATCGATGTTGCAATGTAGTTTAGCTACCTTGGCGATAGATGGCGGCCTGTGCACAAAATGATTATAAACTATAAAAAAATATATTTTGGCGATTAAAGTTTATTTATGTCTAAATGCAAAACAAATTTCAGCACCTTCGTACGATTATTTTACCAATACTGAGCTCTATGTACTTTTATATTTTTAGTTCACTTGACACAAAGTGTCGCAAATACACTGATTTGCGATTTTCAACACATAAGCGCACAGGACAAATGCTGACAGTATACTATCTAAACCCACGCCCACTATGATGACGTCGGGACCTACTTAGAATCACAGTGCACAGTTCCTTATGCCGTCTCCTCTTTGTATTTGCTTCATGATTCATCCATTTCTTACTGCCTAACAAAAGTACATAGCTGAACATACACCTGCCACTTAAATTTTCTCATAGTGAGGATATTTGCTAAAGAACAATGGCATACTTTCATTTATAAAATAATTTGAGAAGGAATGGTAGTGTCTGTATATCAAAAATATCTTAAAATGTTAAGTTCAAAGGGTAGTCCAATTTTATATTTAAGATCAAATAAGTAAATTAGTATATACCAATTTTACATTTTTTACAAACATAGAAATGAGGCTTCTAATTTTTTTTATAGGATAAGGGTGACAAACGAGCACACAGTCCACCTGATGATAAGTGCTTGCTGCGGCCCATAGACATCTACATCTATCCTCTGTTACAAATCAAAATGTAGATGCGTTGTCACCCGTGAGGACTAAGATGGAATGCCTCATTTCTAGTAAAAAGGGCCTCCGGCCACCTGCACTCACCAAGCGAAATGCAGAGGTAAACCTCTACTTCACGCTGGTTTTTTGTGAGATCGTGGTACCACCCCGGTTCGAGCCGGCCCATCCGTGAGACAGTAAAAGCTGCCGCGTGGGTCTACCACTGTTTTTACAACAATTTATTTGAAATTATACTAAATTGAATGCGAATTATCGGCAAGAACTACGCGTACGCACGCTCCTGTGTGTGTGTGATTCCATTCACGTTTTAGTTTCTCAAGTTTTGCCTACTGATTACTTTCTAAATGACACACTTACTACTATTGCTTAAGTTGGATGGATCTTCATAATAAATAGAATTAAAAATATATTTTTGCTTATCAACGACGTAACCGACTACATTATGGCGTATTAACGTACGTACAATTAAATTACGCAAGTAGTCCCAATATCAGATATTAGTACCTCAAAATGGAAACATCATATTAAATAACGGTTTATTCATAACGCAAATTCAAAGTAGCGGATCGGAGCGCGAACGATCTTGCTCATGGCATCGGACGGTTGGATAGATTGGCGAGGCGAGGAAAACCGTGCCAGTGTCTCCAGCGCAGCCTGGGGCTTCTGGAGATTGTCCAACGGTCAATTAGTCACATTTGTAAGCATAGACAAGCACTTTTTCTTAAAATATTTTTTACACTTCTATTTTTGAGCACTTTTAATTTGCTGTGAACGCAGCAATAATTTTACTGTGTCGGTCTTCATAACTTTGAACCTTTTTGACGTAAACACGACTCTTTGTACACAGATAAAAGACAAAAGTTCCGGTTAGCAGACCATAGTATAGGACCTCCATGCGCAATCCACCTTTCATCATATTCACTATTTAAGTTATTTCTCACTGCACTTGAATAGTTTGACAAGCTATTTTTCGTTTTTCGATTGGCATGTACACGTAGGTCTTGCCACAGTAAATACTCCCTTTCATATAATACTTGCGCACATATAGAGCATTTGTTGTAGGCTGGGCTTACTTCCGTGGGCAGCACTGTACGTTTTAGAAATAAGTTGCTTTCTCGAAAGTCATATTGAGCTCTTCCAGAAAGCCAGAAATATAAACTCTCGATTGAAAAGAAATCCGGATAGATTAATGTTCATTTCGATACCTAAAAGTGATGAATTTTTAGTATTATATATATGAATGTGAATTATTAATGAAATAGATGAAAAAGTGAACATTGTTCCTTAGGTACGAAAAAACCTTAAGTTATTTTGTCTGCTAGGTCTGTCTGCCTTGAAATATTACAACCATCGACGACATGTCGGCTGAAATTTCCCAAAATGTTATTATATAATGTGCTACAGTGTTTAATGTATTATTTTTGTTTAAAGGCCTTGAAGCTAATGCTACTATTAATGAAATATAATAACTAAATTCAAAATTCAACGCATAAAGCATTTTATCAGAGCGTTGTTTCATCATAGTAATAGTTTTATTTTGGCAATTACGAAAAGTTATTAGAATAATTATTAATTCATCATTACCATCATCATCATTGCAGCCAGTCTGAAGCCCACAGCTAAACACAGACATAACTTGCCTCATACGGGAATATTTTCTATACTTGTCACATCTGGTGGAATGAAGGTGCATTGGCAACAGCAGCTTGTTATTATTATTGAGGTATTATCAAGAAGATGCTATTGTATATCTATTGTTTCAATTTCCTATGCTGTCTTCTACGATACCCACAGGATGATATCAAATAGCATACGAAACTTATATGCCTAAAGTAAACTTAAGACTTTAGAGGATTAATACTTACGTAGAAAAAAGGTTAAAAGTCACATTCTATATAGTCATACAAATCCCACTCATGGGCACTGGCCTTCCTTCAATACTGAGAGGGGTTTAGAGCTAGGCAATGTCCACTGCGTCGCCCAAGTGCGTGTTGATGGGCTTCACATGTCTTCGAAATATTTTTTTTTAATTTTTTAGACTTGCAGATTTTCTTACGATGTTTTACTGCATTGGAGAGTGCGCGGTAAATCAGCACTTGGTGGTGCCGGCGAGGATCGGATCCTGATTGGTCGCGTTGCTCGGATATTTACAGCAAGCGCTTAACCTCTGAACTACCACGGCTCTGGTTTTACTTGATAGAGCCATGCTGCAGCTATATTACCGTTGTTGCACGAATGGGTCTGCTCGACCGGGGAAGGACCACACTCCCATATTATACAACTGTAAAATAGCAGCTGAATGCTGCCACTAAACACAATTCTCTAATGGGAGACCCTTTTTACTGGAAACGAGCCATTCTATATCTATCTTAGTCCTCAAGGGTGGCGACACATCTGCATTTTGATTGTTAATCGAGGATAGGTGTAGATATCTATGGTCCACAGCATCCATTTACTATACCGAAGACTGTGTGCGGCACAGCACGTACAGAAAATAAATATCACAATTTTGTCCGTATATTTTGAGATAATGCAAGTGAAAACAAAAGTGAATCAAATGTGAATTTATGTGAGATAAAAGCTTTGTCAGCGTTAAACGTTTAATGAGCGTACTCAAGCCATACTTAGAGCCTTTAACACGTTTTAACTGGGAGATAAAGGACCAGGTGAGATGAATCGCAGCTGCGCTACATTATCCTCTTAAAAGGTGAATTGTTGGTCACTGTTATGAAAGAATCTTATCGATATCCATGTATTTATTATAAACTTGAAAAGCCGATCAACAATTCATGTTATGGTAAGTGGTGACTGTTGCCTATGGACACCAAGCTTCAAACAAGAAAAGGTACAGATACGTTGTCAAGTAGGGTGGATGCCTTAGTTTGCAGGCCCACGTGAACAGTCCCGGAATTGACGCCTCTTGTCTCTGCAACGCGCTCTTCAGAGCACGATTGTAAACTGTACTACTTCTTTGATAATGTCACCTCTTAAGACTAACTTAAAATACCTCACAGCCTGTTACTATACTGGCTCTCATTGCCCTTCAGAATCAAAACACGGCAGTGCTAGCCCTGCAATTCAATTGTAGAAATGGATAAGAAGATGTTACCTACACCGACGGACTCCTAGACAAAAACAGAGTACTATCACCTAGATTTTTTTTTGTAATAAATGAATTAATAAACATGTTAAAATTAATTTGATAATGCTTAAATACTCAAAAGCTACTAAAGGAGAATGGGATTTTTGGGCCTGAAGTTAACTAATTGGCTTATACTTTAAAAAATTGGTTATATTTTTCTAAAGTTAAATACAAACAACTAGCTCATTATATGTACAATCTAGATTTCGAAAAAATAATAAATAAGTTAGAAAATCGATTGTATTGATGCAATCGATTTAATATTTATTCGGATCCTTAAAAATTAAATGATAAAGCTGATATATTGATATGATATATTTACTTACTTACTTACTTATCGTCACGCACAATCCCTGACGGGGTAGCCAGAGAGAACAGATCGCCAAGTGTCACGATCCTTACATACCTCTTTCGCTTCTTTCAGATTCATTATCTTCTTCATACATGCACGTCTAGGTATCCGAGTACTCTTGACCCTCCCCTCTTCGAGCAATTTGCTCACATGGTCTTCGAAAGTTAGTCTCGGTCTACCTCGACACCTTTAAATATTAACTTTCGCGCTATATATTTTCTTCACCATTCGGTCTTCACTCATTCTCTCAACGTGCCCAAACCATCGAAGCACGCCCTTACCAATTTTTGTGATAAGGTCATCTTTCAAACCTGCCATATTGCGAATCTCTTCGTTTCGCTTTCGGTCAGCCATGGTGACGCCGCACATTTTACGAAGAGATCGCATCTCCACTGCATTCAAATTGCTTTTATGCTTCTTCTGGCATACCCAGGTTTCGCTGCCATATAACAAAGTCGGTACCAACACTGCGTTATGTATTGCAAGGCGTGCACTCTTCACTACGCCTTGCCTTTTGACTAACGCAGTCAGGGCACCATTGACTTTGTTCCAGGCAGCGACACGCCTGTCCACATCTAAATCACATCTTCCATCCCGGCTAAAAGCACTCCCCAAGTATACAATTTCATTTACCTGTTATAGACATTCCTGATTTACCCATATTTCACACTTCGTTCTCTCTTCGTCCCTTTCAAATACCAGAACCTTAGTTTTATTAGCATTCAAGCGGAGACCTTTAATTTCACATTCCTCTTTCATACACGTGACTAATGCCTGCAGTTCTGCCTCTGATGGTGCAATAAGCACTGCATCATCAGCATACAACAGACAATTTACTTTAATGTCACCCAATTTCACACCCAAACAGCTATCTTTCAGCTTCTGTAAACAGCTGTCGAGATACAGTATGAACAGCCAGGAAGACATGACACAACCCTGTTTTACGCCCGTTTGGACGCTAAACATGGATGACAGGTCATGCCCTACCCGCACACAGGCTTTACAGTCACAGTAAAGTGACTGCACAGCCCTTAGCAATCGACCATCCACACCATACCCCGGCAACAGTTCCCACATTTTCTTCCTTACAACCTTATCAAATGCTTTCTCAAGATCCACAAAAGCACAGAAAATCCTCTGGTTAGCAGCCAGAAGCTTTTCCGTGATCATGCGGAGAGAAAACATTTGATCCGTGCATCCTCTTCCAGGTCTTAACCCGCATTGTGCCTCCCATAGAAATCTTTCCGATTTCTCTTGCATCCTACGTGTCAAAACCTTCGAGTAAACTTTACTTGCTAAACTGGTCAAGCTGATCGCCCGATAGCACCCGCAGTGAAAATGTGAACCTTTACCTTTATATAAAGGCACAATGACTGCGGATCGCCAATCATCCGGGACATCCCCCGTCCGCCAGCACAAATTGCACAGCAGATGAAAGCTGTCCCAGACGCGAGGCCCACCATACTTGACCATTTCAGCAGTAACTCTGTCTAGTCCCGCAGCCTTACCACATTTCAAACTTCGAATCGCACGTTCAATCTCTTTCATACTGATGACCTCAGTGTCATCGAGGTCCGGGTCTGGCGTACCAGTCTCGGCGTCATCTCCGGATCCCTCACTAAGATCATCACACGCATACATTTCTCTATAAAATTCGCTACATCGCTGCATGACGTCCGATTTTTTTGAGAGAACGTCATTAGTTCTCGAAAGCACTTTGTTCATTCTTAAGGTCGTCGCACCACTTCGGGTCCTTCCAACCTCTTTCCAGAAGAGTTTGGAGTTCTCCTTAAAGTTGTGCGACAACCTTTCGTCCGCTTCCATTCTACACCTTTCACGCATTTCCTCAATCAATGCTTTCGTGTGAACTTTCTGCAGCTTATATCTTTCTTTCAACTTCTCTCTCATATCCTTATCATTACTAGAGGCCAAGTAGTCTAACCATGCTTTCTTCTTCTTCTTTACAGCTTCTTTCACTTCATCATTCCACCATGCATCTCTTCTTTTACTACTGCCTCTTTTAATCGTTCCACACACTTCTTCCGCTGCACTTACCATTCCATCCCTAAGGTTCTGCCATGTTCTTTCAACACATTCTTTTCTGCCATCGATGTTGTCAAGCTTTTCGGATACCCTCGCATGATATTTGTCCCTAGTATCCGCTTCCTGAAGCTTCCAGCTTCGGATGCGACAGACCGACTGTGGTTCTGTTATTGCCGTCTGGTAGCGCCAACCCGCGAACAGACCCCTAAATCTAGTAATCACTAGATAGTGATCCGTTCCCAGGTCAGCACCCCTGAACACTCGCGTATCCATCACCTGTTTTCGCAGTCGGTCATCCACCAGGAACAAATCGATCATACTTCTCTCATTCTTACTTTCTCTAGTATACATATGGATTTTCTTGTGATTAAACATAGTGTTTGTCACAAGAAGACCCTTTTCCTTGCATACCGCCAGTATAAACTTGCCAGCATCATTAACCCTTTTATCGCCAAACTTTCCAAGCACCGACTCGTACCCTGGTCGAGCGGTACCAACCCATCCATTCAAATCACCACATACAACAATTCTTTCGTTTCCCCTAGCCAAATCTAGAACTTCTCTTACATTCTCCCAAATCTCCTCCAGCTCAGCCCTGGACGACGAAGCTACCGGCGCATAAACAGCCAAAAGGAATAACTTCGTCAGTCCCAATTTAAAGCGAACCCAGAGAAGTCGTGAGTTCACAACCTTATATTCAGTCATAACATCGACCAACCGAGACGACAGCAGCACCCCCACTCCCTGGCGGGCGCTCTCGCTCTCCGGGACTCCGGACCATAGAGCTAACGCCCCGCCAGGGAGCTCTTCAGTACCACTGCCCTTCCGTTTGGTCTCCGACATACACACGACATCTAATTCTCTTTCTTTCATTATTTCGATCAACTCATTCGTCTTATCTCTCATGCCTCCTCTAACATTCCACGTGCCAACTCTGCACTCTGTCCTCCACCTTCCGCCGTGTCGGGCTGTGCGTGACGGGTGGCGGTCCCCATCGCCGCTTTGCGCGCTGCATTCCACACCAACGGGGACAAGCTGGTGTGCGTCGCCTTGGGGGGACGCCCTAACCCTCGTTGGCATGGGTGCGCAGCTAAGTAGAATTGCAGCCCTGAAAAGGGCTGGCAGGGGTCGCGACGAGCACGCTTCTACAGTGACCCCTGATGATATGATATATTCATTTGGAAATAAAATATATTATTATTCGCATAAGGAAAAAAGAAATAAACATTTTATGGAAATAAATCGATTTCCATAAAGAATACACTAGTGAAATTCTCTTTTCTGTACACTACCTACCACCTAGTAATTTCTATTAGTTTGATTTGACAGTTCAAACATCAAAACTATTCATTTAAAAGAAAAAAGAAAAAGACCAATTTCCGATTTGATTTGAAACAAGTGCAATATAATCGATTCTCGATTAAATCCAGCATTTTAATACTATTTTTAATTATTTATCTGTGTTAACTAGGCAGATAAAAAAACATATCTACAAAATAATATGAAAAAATACAAAGTATCAACATGCCAACAAATAACAGTAACAACAATAATTCAAGTAATAGATCTCAGATCGATATTTCTAATATTCATTTCAATTAGTTGTTGTTGTTTTAATTTTCGTTAATCGTTTCACTATTTTGTTTCCCTCCTCCTATATATATAACCTCAGCTTTTCTTTGGTGATTTTATACTGATCCGGCTTTTATACCTTTAAGGAATTAAAGTGAAAAATAACCTGTTACAGTGTTATTACAGTGAAAAATCGCCTGTAACAGTGTAGATAATACATAAAATCACTTTTATTTATTCTTCAATAACTCAGCTCCTAGACTGACAAATCTAGCCAGATTTTCAGGTATGAATTGTTTAGATATAAGATTTCAAATGGTCCGACTTTCATCTTGTTAACATCTGGGCCCAAAAATGTATAGAGATATCTCCTTCTCCTTTTAAGATGTCGTTAAGTCTCGTGCTGTCACTATCATTGTACATCAAAAAGACTGTGACACCATGAGACAGATATTATATATATGTTGGTAAAAATTAATAAGTTAAGATCCGCGTAATAAAATACAATGATGTGTCTTGCCTAGTTTGAGGAACACCCTCTCCCTCCCTAAATTGCATGCACTGTCCCATTCACCACTAAACTCAACGCCACTACAAGAAATACATACCATCATCGACAATATGACACGTGTTTCGTCAGCTATAAACGATGCATCATCAGGAAATCGCCTGATCTAGAGGGGACGAGGATAATTGTATTTAATAATTTCATTTGTGCCGGCAAGTATGGAACCTGGGTAACTGACGTATTACAGTGAAATTTACACTGAGATTTTAGCTTCTAACCATTTCATTTTCTGCCGACTTCAAAAAGGATGAGGTACTCAATTCGACTATATGTTCTTTTTTTTTTCTTTTTACGAGTTACCTCATAACTTTATTTTTTATTTTATTCGCAAGCTGGTAATTTTCATGTGGTTCCATATAAATTTGGTCAAGGTCTAACCAATAGTTTTGAGTTATCCTTATTAACTTATTTTGATGTCGGTTGTACAAATTTTTAAATTTTTAATTATTTGATACTTCATAAGTAGCAGTATGTACCGCACGAGTTACATTCATTTCCTTAATCATTTTTGTTAAGTTTTAGTCGCTATAAAACAGGGTGTAACTTTTTAAATTTATTTAGGATTACTTCTTACGCAATTTTAAGTCGCAATGTATGTCATAAATAAAAGGACATTGTTGTGAATAAATGGCTTTCTAAAATTTTTATCAAGACGCATATATCGCTGATAAAATACCTGTATGTATACCATGATATACCGTGATTGTTCTAGCGATAAGATCATATATCCAAATTAGTGGTTTTCCTGTTAAAATTTGAATAAAAATTAGTAAACATGTCATAGTAAACAAACAGAGGTCGGTGTTTTATTAATTTTTTTGTACTTGAATTTACTCTAATACTTCTTTTTATTTTGCAAAGGCGTCCGTAATTTTAAAAAAACTGATTGACTATACAATGATTTACTCGTCTACATCTTTCAGCTCCAGTAGATCGTAAAATGAACGAAACATGAAGATGATACCCATATTAAAACAAACACGATACGTCTACATATAATTTTTTAAGCCGGGTCTACATTTGATGATCTTGTCGTATCTTGATCACTCGTGTGATACCGAGTTCAAGTAATGTTTACGCAAAAGCGTTGGTGTCAGGCATCGACGTTAGATGGCTCTCGGCTCGGCTGATACGGGATGACGTTCGCGCGTGTTGAACGTCCGAGCTTACTGAACGGTGGGAGTCGAGAGCGAAAGATTAGAAGTCTTCTTCGCGTCGAAAGAGAAGGCAGTCCATTTTGTTTGGGAGCTCTTAGATCTGATTTTATGTTAGGCGCGTATAGTGAATATACCACTGGGAATGGTGGCGCGTGTTGAGAGTTTACCCGGGACTTTAGGTTTAACGCAGAATCTGTATAAGTGGATTCGACTGTATTAGTTACTAGTGCGGTAGTTAATATTCTAGAAATAACGGTGACCTTTGACCCGTACGTTCTGTGTTCATTTTCGCGAGTAAATCGTAACAAAGGAAGAAAGTGACTGCGGAAGGCGACCTTAGCTTGGAGAGGAGCTGAGGGCCGAACTGCTGCAGGGGGAACGGTCAAATAAGGTCAACAACACTACCAGCCACACCCAAATACACATCACTGACCTTTACTTCCTAGCACAATACACCCACACGAGACCTGACCGAATCCTGAGGGACCAGTCGCCTTGAATAGAGGTAAGTAAGCTCTGTACAATAATTGTATCGCTCCCCCCGGATTATTTAGTGTAATTAGACTTTTAACCCGTGGCGTGAGGACGCCCGACCGGCATCTGCCTGTAGCTTCTTCGTCTATGGGCCGCGAAGGATTCTACTCCTGGGAAAGGCAGCTGCCGGCCGTAACATTTGGTAGCAGAACGCGGTGCTGGGATCGATTGCCGGTCGATCCACCGACCATAGTATTTGATAAAAATTAAATAATTTTGGTGGCAGGGAGCGTTGGGTTGATTGGTTTAATTTTGTGTCTACAATCACGCCCGTCCGTAATACGTAAAAATATTTTTTTTTATTATATACGTAATAATAAAATTCCTTTCTTTGTTAGCTTGCTTTGTTGTTTGCGGGTAAATTTGAAAAACCACGCCCGGTTCGCGCGCAAGCGGGAGATTGCGTCATGTAGGTAGATGGTTATTTTTACGTAATCGGTTAATTATCGTTGTCGGATGGTTGTAGTGTATTACTTATCGAAGGGTCGATTTCCGAGCAAGGTATTTTTTGTTGATGTGTATCTTCGTTATGTATCTTTCGTATTGTAATTTGTATTTGAACTAAAGAGTGGTAATTTGTATTTACGTAATTTGAATTTAACTTGATTTGATCGCACTAGTATTTGTTATTGTTAATTTGATTTGCCTTTTCTTTTTGTGTTACTAACTTGTGTTTGATTTAATAAATAGCGGTTCTTATTTGTGTAATTTCTATTCAACTCGATTTGATAGGAACTGCATTGGTTAGCTGTTAATTTTTTTGTATTTTTTATTTGTTATTTTTGTAATTGTGCTCGAGCGGCGTCGTAATTTGTATTTAGTAGTGATGTCCTCGCCCAAGATGCTAATCCGTTGCCTGCGGACTGAGTTACGCTGGGCCACCAGCGCCCATGCTTTGATAGGTCGACCGGATAGGGTCCATAATTTGATGAAGCGGTTCGAGCAGGTCGATGCTCGAAGGGCTGCAGTGGAGGAGGCTTACGCTGAGCTCGAGGATTCGGATGTGGAAAAGGGAGTCCTGGACTCCTGCTTCGCAGACTACGAGCAGTTCTTGTGGCTCACGGACGAGTTGATCGAGGCTGAAGGCAGGTATGCCGAAGAGGCGCGTGAAGCTCGGACGAGTGGCCTGCCCGAGTCCGTTCGGAAGCAGCCTCAGCCGGAGCTGTTGAGACGACTCCCAACTCTGGACTTGCCAAAGTTCTCCGGGGTCCTTTCCGAGTGGCTGACCTTCGTTGGTCTTTTCGACGGCCTAGTGGACGCCCGGAGTGACTTGACTCCGAGCCAGAAGATGGCGTACCTCTTGGCCTCACTGGAGGGAGAGGCCCTAGGCGTTGTCAGCCATTTGAGCTTGTCGGACGACGCCTACCAGACTGCTCGGGACCTCCTAGCCAGAAGATACGCCAACGTCCGGCGAATTGCGGACGAACATGTTAAGCAGCTTCTGAGCCTCCCGCTGCTGAGTGACCGGGCCAGACTACGTCCGGACCTGTTGGATCCAGTCTTGGTGGCCTGTAATATGTTGAGGCGGCTGGATTTACCAGTGGGCGAATGGGCCTTCTTGTTGCTCCGCATCGTGCTGTCCCGTCTACCTCTCGACCTTCAAATGCATTTTGAGGAGAGGTACGGCGGGGACGAGGCCTCCTATATTCCGCCCTTCTATGACCTGCTGCTGTTTTTGGAGGAGCAGTGCCGACAGATCGAGCACGCGGCGGGCACCGTCGACGACTTACGAGCCGTGCCCAGTGAGAGGCGAAATCCGCCGGGCAAGTCGTCGTCAACCCCCCCCTGCTCCTATTGTCGAGCATCTGATCACCGGGTGGCGTCTTGCCCAAAATTATTAAGTAAGCCGGTTCCGGCGAGGCGAACTATCGTCAAGGAGCGCCGCTGGTGCTACTCCTGTTTGGAAGGGCACCTTCAGCGAGACTGTCCGCACCAGCGGCTCTGTCTGCATTGCCAGGGCAATCACCATGCCGTACTGTGCCTGGGTGCAAACGGCGTCTCCTCTCGGGGCACTGCCAGGTCCTCGACCCCCACGGGCGGGGGCGCTCCGCCACTCCCTCTGACGGGCGACGCTCGGCGCCCGCCGGCTAGCCACCAGGCCCCTAGGTTTGAAAGGGGTCCCTCCCCCGACCAGTCGGGGGGTAATTCCCCCAGGGGCGGGGGTGTCATCACCCCCCCTCAGCGTGCGAAGAGGAACTTCACGGCCACTCATCGGTCCGCTGGACCCTTCCCACTCCCGTTAGCTGAGTGGCCGCGACTGGTGTACCACTGTACCCCATTTGATGGAGGCGGCCCTAGCTAGCTGCCGCCTTAGCTCCCACCATGGCTGCCTCTACTGAGCCTTAAGCCGTCAACAGTCCACTTGTCAAGCTGTTCTGTTGCCGACGGCCTCAGTGAGGGCGTACAACCCGAGTGGCGACCGTTAGCGGTTGCGCTCTGTCAGTATCGGGTTCACGCGGTGTGGCCTCCACTTGGTGGTGGGAAGATTGGGGCCCCCTGGAGCGTTGAATCACGCTCTCAAGGGGTATTAGATTTGGTTTGGTCGAGCACTTAGCTAAAAATTCTTTAAATTTAAATTAAAATGCTTTGAGTTTTCCGCGAAATTCATATTGTAGCGGTTGTGATTAAAAGAATTGAATTTAAAATACTCCTTTAAATGCTGCTGCATATGTTTTGTAAATACATTTGATCACTGCGTTTGCTGTTGCACGGAAAATGGAGATTAAATTGTGTGCCCTTTTTGAGTGCTTGTGCGTATGCTTGTAATTGTATTTGATTGTCGCGCCTGTGCTGAAGGGAAGTTTGAATTCATTTGAAATTTGAATGGCGCTCTATTTTGAAAATTATGTATATGTTTGTGATAGTGTTTAATCATTTTGCTTTGTGATAAGGAAGGTTGAAATTAGATAACCCTGTGGTTGCCGAAGGAAATAGGAGTCAATTCTCTTTTGGTTTAGATTTTGTTGGCACTGTCTAAGATATTTATTTGAAATAAGAAATAGGGCTGTCCCTTACGTTTATTGTTTTGTTTACTTTGCCAAGTTGACCTATGTGCATCGGTGATTACTTGTTTTAATTAATTCTGTAATTGAACATTGATGCTTTTGAAAAATTAGTTGAAATATGAGCATAGGATCACCTGCTAGGGACCATCTGTGCGTTTCGTTCAGCTCTCCACAGACGACGTTCATGGGGAATTTGGGGGTGCTCTCTGCACTGAAGCTTGAAGGTCCCTCTGGGCCGCTTCGTGTCGCGTCGCTGTTTGCAGACCTGATCCGGTCGAGTTGCGGAACTAATCATAGGAGCGCAGATAGGTGTTTGAAGGAGGTCGTCTGACTTCTGTCTAGAAATAGGACTTATTTATGTGCTGCGATGACCAGGAAGGGCATCCAGTTCAACTTTCCGGCTAGCCCACGTTGGGGCTGTAATTTTGAGGCGTTGGTCAGGGTTGCAAGATCTGATTGGGTGCGTAGGGTGGCCTAGTTTGGTTGTAGATTCGATCTTGCAACTTGCCGTCGCGACCCTGTCCCGCTGACCGGTTTGCTCGCGGACCTAAATCCTTATGTCCGGGACGGGGGTTTGTTTACGCAAAAGCGTTGGTGTCAGGCATCGACGTTAGATGGCTCTCGGCTCGGCTGATACGGGATGACGTTCGCGCGTGTTGAACGTCCGAGCTTACTGAACGGTGGGAGTCGAGAGCGAAAGATTAGAAGTCTTCTTCGCGTCGAAAGAGAAGGCAGTCCATTTTGTTTGGGAGCTCTTAGATCTGATTTTATGTTAGGCGCGTATAGTGAATATACCACTGGGAATGGTGGCGCGTGTTGAGAGTTTACCCGGGACTTTAGGTTTAACGCAGAATCTGTATAAGTGGATTCGACTGTATTAGTTACTAGTGCGGTAGTTAATATTCTAGAAATAACGGTGACCTTTGACCCGTACGTTCTGTGTTCATTTTCGCGAGTAAATCGTAACAAAGGAAGAAAGTGACTGCGGAAGGCGACCTTAGCTTGGAGAGGAGCTGAGGGCCGAACTGCTGCAGGGGGAACGGTCAAATAAGGTCAATAACACTACCAGCCACACCCAAATACACATCACTGACCTTTACTTCCTAGCACAATACACCCACACGAGACCTGACCGAATCCTGAGGGACCAGTCGCCTTGAATAGAGGTAAGTAAGCTCTGTTCAATAATTGTAACGCTCCCCCCGGATTATTTAGTGTAATTAGACTTTTAACCCGTGGCGTGAGGACGCCCGACCAGCATCTGCCTGTAGCTTCTTCGTCTATGGGCCGCGAAGGATTCTACTCCTGGGGTAGGCAGCTGCCGGCCGTAACAAGTAACTAGAAGCATATTGTAAGAAAACGTGACCGCACTTTACCATATCGTAGCATGTCAACGTATCGGTATAAAATGCTTTATATGTAGACGTTATAAACTTTCCTCCAATCCGCGTATCTTTTCCACGTTCAAACCTTTCAATTCACACAACTAGCGTGTAATATCCTCTTTAGTTATCATGAGAAAAACGACAAGAGTTGGGAAGCGACGTATCAAGTTTCGATTGGCATCGTCGCATCGTGATACAGTATCAAAATACGTCCATACCAGATACGAGGTTTGGTGCGGAACGAAATATATTAGATACGGTAAGATAATGGCGTATCGCATGATCTTATCACATGGTATGATTTCGCAAAATCTCGATCGGTCATGGTACATATAGGTGCTATGCGACAAAGACACGATACGTCAATATGATCAAATGTGGACCCAACCTTAAATATTTTTATAAGGCAAAAATCAATGAATGTGAACAAAAATATGCAGAAGTGAATTTTGAAAAAGGTAAACGAGTTTTACAACCGCCAGGCGTAAAACACTCAGAACTATGATGGAAAATAGCTTCAAAGTTGGGGTAGAGTTTTCGTACGCCTGCCAAACATGACAATTTAGGCAAATCTCTAGAAAAAAAAGCCATTAAATTTAATTCAATAATAAATTACAAAACGTGATGAAACATTTGATGATAGGCAGCAGGAAGATTAGATAGACACTAGATGGAGTGACGACCTGGTAAAATATCCTTTGTGTTATTCCTTGGGGGAGGTATTTATGGTCAGCAGTGGACCTGTGAAGGGCTGTAATGATGATGATCATGATAATGAGCAGGAAAATTGGTAGTAAATAGCATTTTGTATGCCATTACATGGAAATAATGCGGTGTCTGTAAAATCCAAATATTTAGAAGAAAGATGAACAAGAAGTTTTTGTATCTCTAGAGAAAACTGGAAAATTAGGTTGAGCATGAACTACTTAATACCAAAACCTAATAATGTCCCGTACTGGCGAATCCTTCTCGGGAGAGTAAACTCGGGAGAAGTTTGTCTTTTCTCGTGCTCTTCTACGTGATTTCAGATTTCAGACTTCTTGATTTTTGTCTGGTCTTCAAAGCAAATTACAGAGGTAGGTCCATGCTGTAGCTATATTATATGAATGGGTTGGCTTGACCGGGGAAGAACGACGCTGACACAGAATACCGACGTGAAATAGTCGAATAATATTTTGTGTTGTTATTGTTTTTACTGGAAACAAAGCTTTCCATTTTAGTCCTCAGGGATGACAATGCATCTGCATTTTGGTTACTAAGTGAGGATATATAGATGTCTATGGCCAACAGCATCCACTTACCATCAGGTGGACTGTGTACTCGTTTGTTTTTGTAATGTTAAAATATTATAATGAGTATTAGAAGTAATTTTTAAATAATTCCTATTATGAATCATTAAAATAATAATTGTGTAGTTACCGTTTTGTTTTTAATGTTATTTTTTTAATTACAAATATAAAATAGATTATAAGTCATTGTATTGTAGTAATAATTATCATAGATAATTTTCTCAGTTAATTTTAATTTTGAATTTGAGAGATTTGTAAAGAATATTATATAAGTATTTTCATTTTCCAAGCAACTGTAATTTATTGACTTATCAGTAATATTTATAAGAGTGGTTTACTGATTTTTTTTTTATAGGATAAGGGGACAAACGAGCACACAGTCCACCTGATGGTAAGTGGTTGCTGCTGCCCATAGACATCTACATCTATCCTCGTTTGCGAATCGAAATGCAGATGCGTTGTCACCCGTGAGGACTAAGATGGAACGCCTCATTTCCAGTAAAAAGGGCCTCCGGCCACCTGCACTCTCCAAGCGAAACGCAGAGGTAAACCTCTACTTCACGCTGGTATTCTGTGAGGTCTACTGTATTTAAACTACTTTATAAAAATTCCGTATAATCATGCTATACGTAATTTTTTTAATGCGAAGGCATGCTCAATTGGATTTACCAATAGTTTTTAAAAATATCTTATTCTTTTATTAAAAAATAAAATTTTGATATGCTATATAGTGGCAATCCATAGGGGTGACCTAGGATGATGAGAGTTGACTTAGATATGTAAAACTGCATTACGCAGTAAGCAGGAGTGTTATCAAGCCTGGGCTGCGGCTTTGGCGACTCGGGATGTAAACACCAGCATACTTAAAAAGAAGTATAACTTCGCCTCCAGGTCCTTCAAAAGAGTTATTGCCAAGGCAAAGTCAGAGCACATAGGCAGAATTGGCGAGAAACTAGTTCGCCTTCCTTCGGGAACCCGTGCATTCTGGTCTCTCGCCAAGGCTGTCCAAGGGAATTTCTGTAAGCCATCACTACCATCTTTGCACAGGGAGGACGACTCACTGACCCATGACGCAAAAGACAAAGCCGACCTTTTAGGCTCCCTTTTTGCGTCCAACTCGACTCTTGATGACGGGGGGAAAACACCGCCGACCATCCCGCGGTGTGAGTGCTCCATGCCGGATGTGCTGTTCTCACAGCGCTCGGTTCGCAAAGCACTTCTCTCCCTGGACATCCAGAAGTCGAGTGGGCCTGACGGAATCACCCCAATTGTGCTGAGGACGTGTGCTCCGGAGTTGGCACCGGTCCTAACGCGTCTTTTCCGGTACTCCTACTCCCAAGGCGTAGTCCCGAATTCATGGAAGACAGCTTTTGTCCACCCGATCCCTAAAAAAGGCGACCGCTCAGACCCGTCCAACTATAGGCCTATCGCGATCACCTCCTTGTTCTCCAAATTAATGGAATCCATTGTTAACTGCCAGCTCATCCGGTACCTTGAGGATCACCAGCTGATTAGTGACCGCCAGTACGGTTTTCGTCGGGGTCGATCAGCTGGTGATCTTCTGGTCTACCTGACCCATAGATGGGCGGAGGCAGTAGAGTCCAAGGGGGAGGCGTTGGCCGTTAGTTTGGACATTGCGAAGGCCTTCGATCGGGTTTGGCACAAAGCGCTTCTTTCGAAGCTCCCTTCCTATGGGCTTCCCGAGAAATTGTGCAATTGGATCACCAGCTTCCTTGCAGATCGGAGCATCAAGGTCGTTGTAGACGGTGCATGTTCTGACTGCAAGCCTATTAACGCTGGTGTTCCACAAGGCTGTGTGCTATCACCAACGCTGTTTCTTCTGCATATCAATGATATGTTGCTAACTGGTAACATTCATTGCTATGCGGATGACAGCACTGGTGATGCTCTATACACCGGCCGTGCTAATATTTCTCGGGAAAACGTCTCCGAGTACCGGAATAAACTTGTGTCTGAAGTCGAGTCTTTGCTGGACAAAGTCTCGGACTGGGGGCGACTAAATCTAGTCCAGTTTAATCCTCAGAAGACACAAGTTTGCGCGTTTACCGCTAAAAAGAACCCCTTTGTCGTATCTCCTCAGTTTCAAGGCACTCCCCTAGTTGCCTCAGCCAGTATCGGAATCCTTGGCGTCGACATATCGAGTGACGTGCAGTTTCGTGGTCACTTGGAAGAGAAGGCCAAATTAGCCTCTAAAAAGCTTGGCGTGCTCAGCAGAGCGGTACAGTATTTCATGCCGGCACACCGCCTGCAACTTTACAAGGCGCAGGTTAGGCCTCACATGGAATACTGTTCCCATCTCTGGGCAGGGGCTCCCCAGTGCCAGCTCCTTCCACTTGACCGCATCCAGCGCAGAACGGCTCGAATCGTCAACGACCGAGCCCTTTCCGATCGGCTCGATTCATTGGCACTGCGAAGAGATATTGCATCTCTTTGCATTTTCTTTCGCATCTACCATGGGGAGTGCTCTGAGGAATTGTTCGGATTAATCCCAGCCGCCAAATTTCACGAACGCACATCGCGGCAGAACTCCCGATACCATCCACACCATCTGGATGATTGGCGGTCCACCACTGTGCGATTTAGAAGATGTTTTTTTCCTCGCACGACTTCCTTGTGGAATCGATTACCATCAGCGATTTTTCCGGACCGATACGACTTAGGGACCTTCAAGAAAAGAGCGTACTCCTTTTTAAAAGGCCGGCAACGCATCTGCAATTCCCTCCCTGGTGTTGCAGTTGTTCATGGGCGGCGGTAGTCACTTACCATCAGGTGAGCCGCATGCTCGTTTGCCCCCTCTCCTATAAAAAAAAAAGATGATGATGATTATTATGATTATTTCGTCTTGGCAGCGTGATAGAATCTATACAAACATACATCTAATCATGCCTCTTTCCCGTAGGAGTAGGCAGAGACCACTTTTTCACTTACTACGATCCCTACATACTTGTTTCGCTTCGTCCGTTTTCATTATTCTCTTTATACATGTTCTATGGTTTAGGGTACTCTTGACCTGGCCTTTTTCAAGACGTCCCTGATTTGGTCTTGAAACGTCCGCCTAGGTCTACCCCTTCCAACACTTTCATTTAGACGCGTCTTATACATTTTTTTCGTCAATCCTTCTTCATTCATTCTCTCGACATGGCCAAACCATCTCAGCATAGCTTTCTCAATTTTTGTCACTACATATTCTTTCAGACCACAACGTTTCCTTATCTCACTATTTCTTATCCTCTCACTCAGTTAAATTCAATCATACTTCTCAACGCTCTCACCTCAACTGCATTTATTTTGCTTTCATGTTTCTTCTGCCATACCCAACTTTCACTTCCGTACATGAGTGTCGGAACCAACACCCCCTCATGCACAGCCAAAAGAGCCTTGTTAGACACCTTCCAACTGCTCATAAAGGAGTGCAAAGCTCCATTCACCATGTTTCCTGCATTCACTCCTCTTTCAATATCACTCTCATACTTTCCATCTCTCGTAAACTTTGAACCCAGATACACAAACTCCTTCACCTGTTGAACTTGTTCATCTCCAATCACGATATTGCAGTCTGTCACTGCCTCATCTCTTTCAAACACCTTTACTTTCGTCTTCCTTACATTCACCTTCATTCCCTTTCTAACAAAAGCTCCACTCATAGCAGTTACCATCTCCTGCAACTCCTCGTCCAAAGACGCAAGTAATACTTGGTCATCAGCATTTGTCGAGTAACTCATTCATTCTCAACCCACTTTCATTCTCTTTTAAATCTGTCAAGCAATTGTCCATGAACAGATTAAACAGCCACGGTGACGCTACACATCCCTGTCTAACACCTTTTTCGATATAAACCATTCAGTGTATGTCCCGTTTATCCTTATACAAGCACTAAAATCCCTATAAAGAGATTGCAATGCTCGTATGAAGATACTGCTCACACCGTTCACGGACAGTGCTGACCACAATTCATTCCTCACCACTCTATCATAGGCCTTTTCTAGATGCACGAACGCGTAATAGATCTTCTTGTTTTTAGCCAAACACTTTTCTGCTATGCACCGCAAGGAAAAGATCTGATCCGTACATCCCATTCCCTTTCTAAATCCCGCTTGTGCATTCCATACTTTTTCCTTTGTTTCATTCACAACCCTTTCAATCAACACTTTCGCGTACAATTTACCGACGACGCTGAGAAGGCTTATACCGCGGTAATTTATGCAGTCTTGCCGTGACCCTTTTTCCTTATACAATGGCACGATTACGGCTTTGCACCAGTCTCCCGGTACTTGCCCATTTCGCCAGCACAAATTGAAA
This sequence comes from Parnassius glacialis, assembly GCA_033319125.1. Classification (NCBI taxonomy): domain Eukaryota; kingdom Metazoa; phylum Arthropoda; class Insecta; order Lepidoptera; family Papilionidae; genus Parnassius; species Parnassius glacialis. Next base: position 4,686,007 of record JAVANC010000017.1, read on the forward strand.
AGGCGGTACAGCTGACTAGCCACTATGCCCTGTCCAGCCCTCAGCATCTCGACGGTAATCCTGTCATACCTTACCAAATCTCATTCTTTTCAACGCTATCACTATTTCATCCATGCTTATCTCACTTTCATCAACATTTATATTAATTTCCATGGCAGATGCTGGATGCTGTAACTACAGTTCCTCTCTTTCAAACAAATTTTCAAAATACTCTTTCCATTTCTTTTACACACATTCTTCTGTTTTTATAATGCTTTCATCTTGACTCCTGATTGTACTCAGCTCCGAGGTAGAAGTTTTTTCTCTGGCTGTTTTGATGGATTTCCAGAAAAACTTAATATTTGACTGATAATTTTCAGTGAGCCTCCTATCGAAATCATCCTTTCGTTCTTCTTTCTTTCTAGACACAACTACTTTCGCTGTTGTTTTCAATCTTATATACTTTGTTCTTGCTTCCTTTATCTCGTCATTTTAACTTTCGTCTTTTCAACTTTTTGATTAGCTTTTGTTGCTAACCAATCCAACTACGCATTTTTCTTTTCTTGCACAAATCTTTGTACATATTTATCCATCTACACGTTATAGTTCTGTCTTCCTTTTTTTTTAGCTACCCCGCATACCTCAATAGCAACATGTACGACCCCTTTTTTAAATGTCTCCCACAAATGTTTAATCACACCTATCTCTTCTATGCCTTTAAAACTTTTTTTCAGTTTCTCTACATACTCGTCTTTCTTTTCTTTTTTTGTAGATTTTCCACTTTTACTCTGTCTAAAATATTCGTAGGCTCGGCCCCTCGGTTTCACCACCGTTTAAAGAGGCCACGCATTCGGGCTATGACCAGGAAGTGGTCTGTGTAGAGGCCTACACCGCGGTATGCCCGAGTGTCTAACACTTTCTTCCTCAGTCTTTTATCTACAATTACAAAATCAATCATACTTCTAGACTCACCCTCATCTCTTGTATACAAATGGATTTTTTTGTGGTCACACATTGTGTTGGCCACGCACAGATTCCATTCCAAGCATACTTCAAGCAGGCTTCTTCCATTATCATTCACTCTCTCGTCCCCAAACGTACCCATATCTCCTTCATACCCATCGCGCTTTATTCCAACCCACCCATTGAAGTCCCCTAACATCACGATCCGTTTATTTTCTCCGCATTTATTCAAAACTTCTCTCATGCTATCCCAAAATTCCTCTCTCTCTTGTTGGGATTTTAATGACCCACCTCCACCAAGATTCGTCGATGCATAGACCTTAACAATAAGCAAACGGTTGAGTCCGACTTTTAACCTAATCCAGAGAAGTCTTGGGCTTACACATTCATGCTCCATCACACATTCATCTATTCGAGATGAAAGAATCACACCAACTCCCTGACAGCCTCGGCTGGTTTTGGTGACTGGGGGACTCCCGACCAGTATGCCGTGTAGGGGCCATGAGCCGTGGTGTCACATTCTTTCCTCTTGGTTTTGTTCACGCAAAGAATATCTATGCTATATTATATGTTAATTAATCTATTTTTACGATTACCCATTGCATTCCCACGAATAGTGAGGGAAAGGTTTGTCCCCCCCCCCCCCCCAGCAGAGCCCCGCATGCCAGTGTAAGGCTGGCCTAATTCCGGGGTCGCCTGGTCCAAAGGCAGTGTGGCACGCACTAGGCTTGTCCCTAGCCATGCATCCATGCGCGAGGCAGACGTTGGATTAGCGGAGAGGGTAGGAATAGGAAAAGGAGAAGGATAGGTGGTGTGAAAAAGAAGATTGGTAAGTTAGGGTGGAAAATAGGAAATATAGGATACTACCACCCAGAAGGGCAAGGGATAGGACAGTAATAGCTAGGGAAGCCAGGGTCGCATACCCGTATACTATACCACAACTACCGGACAGGTAAATTGGGATGAGTATCCCACGACTATTATATATAAGCTATATAGAATCTATTACCCCATAATATCATCACAAGGGTTTTGTAACTAGTAAAAGAGAGAAATAAAAGAGGATAATGGTTTATGTAATGGCAGCGTAAGAGAAGCAACTACCTTCATCATGATAACAACTCTAAATAATAAAAAAATCGCCCTCTACATGTGGCAACTACGACATATTCCCCTACAAGGCAATATGTGGGGAGGCGTATGTTCAGCAGTGGTGTATTTATTTTTATGAAACATTTTAAAGTATTAATTTATAATAATCTTATATGGATTATAAACAAACTATTGGTTTCGTATCGGCACTCCACACAGTTTTCTCGTTCTCTTGCAATCCTGTCCATCCCACTTTGGATTGGAATTCCGTACGGAACCAGTATTTGTATAGCCTACAAATAATTGTTCCCCGTTTGGATGTTTATTCTTATAAAATTTATGTATGGTAACGTTTTTTTTTTTTAGGATAAGTGTGACAAGCGAGCAACCAGTCCACCTGATGGTAAGTGGTTGCTGTTGCACATAGACATATACATCTATCTTAGTTTGCATATCAAAATGCAGATGCGTTGTCAGCCGGGAGGACTAAGATGGCTTTTCTCCAGTTAAAAGGTTTTCCGGTACTCTACACTCACCATACGAAAAACAGCAGCCTTAATCTGCTATTTTAATTGTCTTCACGATACAGGAGAAAATACTAGTGTGAGGGTGACGTTTGATTATTAAAAATAAAAAAATAAAAATAATTCCAAAGGTTGTCTAAAAGAAATCGCGTTTAGCAATAAGACCGCCTTTTTTAATTTTTAAATTGTTTTAATATATTATTTTTGTGTAAATTAAAGTCTGTCTATAATATTTCTGACCAATTTTTTTTACAGTGACACCTAATGAACTTTTATTAGATAGGTAATTGTTATTGATCCAGAAGACGTGTTCGTTGAAGAATAATATAGTTTCCCGATATTAGTCATGAAAGCGCAGAGGAATTTTTTCTATTCTAAACAAAGAAAGAGAGGCATATTGTGGCCCAACATATTACCGTTCTAATTAACAACTTCACCTGCTTGCGTAATAAAAGGCAGTGGCTCCTACTAACCTTGCTGTAGGACAAATTAGACGACAGAAAAAGAATATATTGGATAAAACTAATTTCGCGAATTTTAACTGATTTTAAGTTCCCTATGTTTTAGATGCTTTACAGAATCTATTGTTTTTTTTATGGGATAAGGGTGACAAAAGAGCACACAGCCCACCTGATGGTAAGTGGTTACTGCGGCTCATAGACATCTACATCTGTCCTCTATTACAAATCAAAATGTAGATGCGTTGTCACCCGTGAGGACTAAGATGGAATGCCTCCTTTCCAGTAAAAAGGGCCTCCGGCCACCTGCACTCACCAAGCGAAACGCAGAGGTGAACCTCTACTTCACGCTGGAATTCTGTGAGGTCGTGGTACCACCCCGGTTCAAGCCGGCCCATCGGTGCGACAGCAAAAGCTGCCGCGTGACTACTACTGTAAAATTATACACTGTAAAATTATTGTCATGGGATACTGAACTTTATCGTCGTCACGTCAATGGTACGAGTACTTTAGCCTTCAATGCTTGACTACAATCTGGTAAACGGTAATGGAGCCCTAGATGGTATCGCACTGTCATAGTGTAACAAAAACCTTTTCACTTTTGCCTCGAAGACACCCACATTGTCATCATCATCACCAATATTACAACCCTTCAAAGTTGATTTCTGAATACAGTTCGCATCTAAACATCCCCTAATTTTGCGCAGATACACTTGACAGGCGGTTTTTGGCTTGTTATCAGAAAGGCGCTACTGCACATCTCCAGATTCAGTTTGCTTACGCTGCCTCTTCCTACGTACATGGAATGATATATGCGATACTGGATTCTCTATGTAACGCCACTACTACACGGCGTACGCCAGATTACATTTAGACAAGAAATTTGCACGACATAAACGTAGGCGCAAATGTTATAATATACGGCTGGATTTAAACCCAGAACTCATTCTTCTTTAGTACATACTTATTTATAAATCTATCTGCAGTGAATCATATTATATTCATGTGGTTTTAATTAGCGTGATTCATTACGGAATCAGTTGGCTTATTCTGTCTAAATGTGAAATTTTAACGACAAAACCTCAAGCTCTCTTAATGAACATATTATTTACTCAGCTGACTCGCGATATTATTAATTCCCTTGTAACATTTTACCCAAATTTTATTCTTAGTTAGTAGAGAGACTGTTAATTAAGTCCCAAACCTTGATCATATATTACATACAGAATATTTAATTTGAATATAAAAATAATCCAACAAGAAATTATACACACTTTAAAAATAATATTTTACGACAAAATTAAAACGATATCTATTTATGAAACTCATTTGACAGTTTCGTGTCAATGTAGAAAGGCGCGCCTTAGCTTAGAATAAAAAGGAGTGGAGTTTTTTCCGAGGAGGGAATGCTAGGGGAAGGAGGCACTAGTGGGGCGGAAGTGTGCAAAAGCGTAACCTTGGCCTGCCAATTTGCGACGAAGGTAAAACCTTCCATCCATTACAGCCTATAAAAATCTGCTGGGCATAAGCTTCCTCCATAGATTGCCTCATAGGGGATGTTGTCATAGTTGCCACGCTCGGCAGGCGGGTTGGCAACCGCAGTGTTTTATAATTTTGTGTTGTTATCAGGAAAATGCTGCCCATCTATTTCACTTTTCCTCTGTCGCCTAGTACAACTCTAAAACTAAAACAAGGAGTCTTAGTCGGTGCGATATATAGTGAATGTGTAAGGCTGGCTTTTCACTATGGGATATAATATATATTATATCCCGAAATATAAATAATATCTCGCGATTGTCTTTCACACTGTGAGATATATCTTTTAACCAGTGTGCGTTCGTGATTAGTCATTCAATTACCCCCCTTTACCCCGTACATCGATCTGCGGGGGCGCGGAACGGTGTGCGGAGTACAGGGGGCGAAATATAATATGAAAATATCACTCAGTCGATCGAAAAAATATTTATAGCTTGAGATGTAATATATATTATACCTCAGTGTAAACGGTTCCATATGAAATGTATGGTGAGCGATATTAATTTATATCTCGAGATGTAATTATGTATTATATTATATCCCATAGTGAAAAGCGGGCTTAACGCTAACGGAAATCGTAGTTTCTTTTCTTTTTGCGTTTGCCATTTTGTTTCGTTGTTTTTTTATAATCATTTTCGATTGTGAACGATTTCCACTGGCATCAATACCCACCGGAGTTACACAAGCGCACCGCTGAAGTGGGCACAGGAAGTGGTTACTACAGGGCCATTACATCCTGTATGCGTACCACTACAAGGAACATGCCTGCTCTCATTTATGACAGGATTATAGATCGATTGACGCTTATCATTCCTATTACTTTTCTATTTGTTTTAAGAATTTTAGAAGGACGATTTGGCAAACCCCACAGTGTAGAGTAAGGCGCGTAACAGAACCAACTATTAGCAGATTAATTACGGTAAATTTAATAAAAAATGTTGCTTTTTCAATCAAAGCCTTCAAAGTTACTGTCTCTGTCACACCCAACAAATCTTAGGTGACAATTTTATATTAACAGGTAGCAAATGAGTATTTAATCTCAGTCGCAATATCCGAAACGAGCGTTTTAGTGTTCTTGCTTTGTTTATTCCAATCACTGTTACATATCTCAGGAAGCTGGCAACAATCAATTACAAGCAACAACGAGGCGGGCGACGTCGTATACCTGTGCCGCTTCAAAGATTTCTTTTTCAATTTCAAATTTCAATTTCAAGTGTTCTATAATTTAAGTGAATTATTTTTGTATATTTATGAATATTTATTTATATGTTATTACTTCATCGGAAACGGCGCATTTTTTAAAGAAAACGGGACAAGCGAGCATGCTGCTTACTTGATAACAAGTGTCGACTGCCAACCTTGAACAACTACAACACCAGGGTAATGGTAATAAATTTAAAAAGAAGTAAGCTTCCACTACTGATGAATTTTTGATAGGCTGTAATGATGATGATGATGATAATGATGATGGAGATGACAGATTGTTCTGAGAAAATTATATAATTATTTCTTACCGAGCAAAAGAACCTCAATAGTGTCTGCCAACGAATAGGTCTTGGGATGAACATGGACAAAACAAAGATCATATTTAATGTCCATGTCACACCTATGCCGGTAGTTGTTGGGAGCACTAAGCTCGAAGTTGTTGACGAGTATGTTTACCTGGGACAAATAGTCCCACTAGGTAAGTCCAACTTCGACCGAGATATCAATCGACGGATTCAACTCGGCTGGGCAGCGTTCGGGAAACTACGACGCATCTTCTCGTCAGACATACCTCAAAACCTTAAAACGAAATTGTATAACTAGTGCCTGTTGCTAGTGATGACTTACGGGTCTGAGACGTGGTCCTTTACTGCTGGCCGTATGAGGAAGCTCAAGATTGCTCAGCGAGCTATGGAGAGGGCTATACTCGGGGTTTCTCTGCGTGATAAACTTAGAAATGAGGATATCCGCAGTAGAACTGGAGTAACCGAATAGCTAAATAATAAGCTGAAGTGGCAGTGGGCCGGCCATATAGCTCGAAGAACCGACAACCGATGGGGAAGAAAGGTTCTTGAGTGGCAGCCTCGTACCAGTAGGCAAGTGTAGGGCGACCCCCCACGAGATGGAGTGACGACCTGGTAAGACATGCAGGAAGTTGAGGGATGCAGGTGGCTCAGGACCCTTTTTACTGGAAAAGAGGCATTCCATCTTAGTTCTCACGGGTAACAACGCATCTGCATTTTGATTCGCAAGCGAGGATAGATGTAGATGTCTATGGGCCACAGCAACCACTTACCATCAGGTGAACTGTGTGCTCGTTTGTCACCCTATCCTGTAAAAAAAAACTAAATTCTGCTTATAATAGAGAGTAAGTAGAGCTGTAACTACTATAGTTTATTAATTTTCAATTTTATTTACCATATTGCCATTAAATTTGATTTATATTGACACATATAACTTGCTATGTATATTTACTATCAATGTTTATTCTTCTGTGATGTTATATGTGAAAAAATATCACTTTATTAGTTTTTGTGATAGTGAGTCCATTTATGTCACATACATGATTTTTGTATAAACTTTCCTTTCGTTGGCAATTCAAAATATAATTACTCTGAATGGTAGCTGTTATGTAATTGAGGGAGCTGTAATGAAGATGAGAGCAATAACCGGCAAAGTGCGAGTCGGACTTGCGCATGAAGGGTTCCGTACCATCGCAATACACGTTTCTAGTAGGGGAGCCCCTTTTAATTTTTAATTTTTATTTTTAATTTTATTGTTGTTATAGCGGCAACAGAAATACATATTCTGTGAAAATTTCAACTGTCTACCTAGTACGGATCATGATATACAGCCCGCTGACAGACAGGCGAATGGACGAATGGACGGACGGACGGACGGGCAGCTGAGGCTTAGTAATAAGGCCCTGTTGTATACCTTTGGGTAAGGAACTCTAAAAATTACTAAAATGTTGTATTGTCCTGTTGTTTTTTTATTAATGTTGAAAAAACTATTTCTTTTAATTTTAGAATTATACACAGTCAAGTTATAAGTATTGTCACACAGTAAAAACTTTTCTTTTAGAATGCTGGCCACAAAAAAGTTTATTGAATTCGAATTTCGAATTGTTCATGAAAATAAAACTGTATACTTTTTAGAATTTTACTCATTTTTAGGGTTCCGTACCTCAAAAGGAAAAAACGGAACCCTTATAGGATCACTTTGTTGTCCGTCTGTCTGTCTGTCTGTCAAGACCCTTTTTATCAGGAACGCGTAGAGGTATCAAGCTGAAATTTATATCAAATACTCAAGTCTACTGTCCCTTGGGGCTGTGAAAAAATCAAACTTCTAAGCCAACGCAATCAAAAGATACAGCCGTTTATGCCGCAAATTTTCGATATTCGCAAGGGAATCAAAAGTCAAAACCTACAGGGTACTTCCCGTGAACTGAGAATCTTAAAATTTGGCACGAAGCAACGTATTATAGCACAGATAAAGGAAAAATTGCGAAAAGCATAAATTTTTAGTTACATCATATAATAAAAATATTTTTAATAATTTTAAACTCATATACCTACGGATTTGTTCGGAACCCTCGGTGCGCGAGTCCTACTCGCACTTGGCCGGTTTTTATTAAATATGGAGTGGACGCTTAAAGAAGACCGTGTTGCAGTTATTGCGTTGCATCGTTGCGGTTACGCGCCAATTCAAATTTTTTACATACTGAAAAATTTGAATATAACCAAAAGATTCGTTTATCGTACCATCAAACGATACAATGAAGACTCTAATGTAGATGACAGGTCAAGAAGTGGTCGCCCTCGGTCTGTTAGGACTCCAGCAGTGATAAAAGCTGTGAAGGCGCGAATTCAAAGAAATCCCAAACGTAAGCAGCAACTGTTGGCCCTTCAGATGGGGTTAAGCAGAACCACGGTGAAACGGGTGTTAAATGAAGACTTAGGGCTTCGGACATATCGAAAAAAAAACAGGATATCGTTTTAATGCTCGTCTAATGGACCTAAAACTGAAGAGATGCGCGTTTTGTTGAAGCGGTACGCGGGAAAAAAATATCTGGAAATTCTTTTTTCAGATGAAAAAAATTTTACTGTAGAAGAGAGCTACTACAAACAAAATGATAAGGTGTACGCACACAGTAGTGAAGAATCGAGCAACCGTATTCCGCGTGTCCAACGAGGTCATTTTCCATCCTCGCTCATGGTATGGTTGGGAGTTTCTTATTGGGGCTTAACAGAGGTACATTTTTGTGAGAAAGGTGTAAAAACGAATGCAGTTGTGTATCAAAATACAGTCCTGACGAACCTTGTGGAACCTGTTTCTCATACCATGTTCAATAACAGGCACTGGGTATTCCAACAAGATTCGGCGTCAGCTCATAGAGCGAAGAGCACACAAGACTGGCTGGTGGCGCGTGAAATCGACTTCATCCGGCACGAAGACTGGCCCTCCTCCAGTCTAGATTTGAAGCCGTTAGATTACAAGAAATAGCAACACTTGGAGGAAAAGGCGTGCTCAAAGCCTCATCCCAATTTGGAGTCACTCAAGACATCCTTGATTAAGGCAGCCGCCGATATTGACATGTACCTCGTTCGTGCTGCGATAGACGAATAGCCGCGCAGATTGAAGGCCTGTATTCAAAATCACGGAGGTCATTTTGAGTAAAGTTTAGTGTCATAAGAATCTATGTTTTGTTAGGTTCATTTTGGTATATAAATGGTTACATAATGAATAAACTTGTTTCAATTATTTTATATTAAACATGTGACAGAATTTATGACCTGACTAGGTATATTTAAGAAGGAAGTAATAAATATGTTTTGCTAATTTTGTATCACCAATTTTGTATTTTAAAAGTCAATGTTAGAGCTAAAACAATTTTATGTGTTCATAACTTTTACGAACATAACAACAACTTTTACTATGAAATTTATTTTAATATGAAATAATTTAAATGTAGTTAGAATATTGATTTATTCAACTAATTGTATTTTTGTACACCACACACAATATCCAATAATATATTATAAAAAAAAAAATTTTTAAAGTTAATATCATAAACTAAAAACTATATTTAACAATGTAAATTATCTCTTGTAGCACAAGCGATAACTAATAAACACAGATTGGTGTCCCAAGTAATATGTAGCAAGAATAGACCCTCAAAAACTGTTAATTGTTTAATATACTTTTTTACTACAAATGAAAAAGTATGAAAAATAATAAATGTTTGTAAAATTACTTAACAGTACCTCGATAAAAGCAGGGTTTACACTCATTTTAGTCCTTTTTGAACTTCAAAACGCTCTGTAAAGTTCGGATTTTGGGCTTGCGATAATTTACGTAGGAGGTACCATAAGTAGAGCAAGTGGGATGGTTGCACTACTGTGTAGCAGTATAAAGAGCATAAAAAGCCACTTCTTTTTTAATTTAATTAATTTCAAGTGTCCAGGAATCATACTACATCATATTTTTAAGATTATAATTATGACAAATAATGTTTTAATTAAATATTCTATTATTATCATATTATGACTGTAATAGTCAATTAGCTGCTAGGCACATGCGTTCTACAACAGTGCTGCGAATAGGGACAATTCACTATGTCCATGTGCTTAAAAAACATCGCTGATCCACTGCAGTGACATGACAGCCGCATCAGAACCCAGAACGCGTTGTTATACTGGATCCGAAGGGCTCCACAGGCCGTTTGCGTGTAGTCTCTCCTCAGGCCGCACGTGTAAAGAGACATGGAAAATGCTCTAATTATATTCTATAATTTAGGCTGTGAGATATTCTCCTTTAGTCCTAAAATTGAAGTCTCTGTCGAAGTTGGACTTAACTCATTTTTTTAAAAAAAACGTTTTTTTTTTCTCTTTTTAAAAAAGTTACCCCCACACTAGGATTTTCTCCTGTATCGTGGAGGCAGTTTACAAACACAAATTGTACAAGGACAAACATCCAGACCCGGAACAATTATTTGTAGCCCATACAAACACTTGTTCCGTGCGGGATTCGAACAACTAGCGCAGCAACTCATTGCTAAGCCACTGCGCCACGGAGTAGTTAGTCGTCAATTTGCTTTAAATATGCCATATTCTTATCTCGGACCCTTAAAACAGACAAATACAATGTTGTTGTGTCCAACAAGGACCAGCAACTCTTTCATTTTATAACAAGTAATAAAATATTTCATCATTATCATCATTACAGCCCTTCTACCTCAAAAAATATGGCTCCCTTAAGGAATACCATAAAATACGCTACAGAGCCACCGGCATTTATAGATTTCTTGTATCTGGTCGTCACTCCATCTAGTGAGGGTTCTGGGAGGAAACGCACCATAAAAGATTTATCAATACATAATTCATTCAAGGAATAGTTCGTTTCAAATTGAATTTTCGATGAAAATCCTTGCAATCTCAATGTTCGAGCACGAATATGATATACTAGATCACAAAAGTAATTTTGCGATATCGCCGCGTTTGCCAAAGTATCGACGATAGCCTTGGAAATCATAACTGGGTGGCGTTCGATATCCAATCATTCAATATATAACGGTTACAATGCGACCAATTTCCCATTATAAGACTCTCTATATTATATCGCAGATGGGCCCGCAGTTACATTTTTAATCTGCAAAATTTATAGTTCACTCAATTCACTTCATTTCGGAGAACCAATCAAAATAAAATGATATCTTGAAGGTTCGATAGAGAAGCGAGTTCAAGTTCGGCATGAAAAATTATTTTGTATGGCTTACAAATAATAGTTTTGGGTGTAGACGTTTGCAAATGTGCAATATATATTTGAAAAGTGCCAGGATTCGGCATTCAGAAATATACCAAAAAAACATAATATATTAAACTATTATATTCTATAATGTGGCTTTATAAATGCATATTTTTATTGATTGTTGGTGACAAACAAGCACACAGCCCACATGATGGTAAGTGGATGCTCTAGCTCATACACATTTAAGTCCACCCTCGATTCTGAATCAAAACACATATTTGTTGTCACAACTGAAAACTTTAATATAAAACACTGTTACTAGTAAAAAGGATGTCCGTTTCTCTTTACTCACTATATGAAATACACCAGCATAATGCTGCTATTTTACGCCAGTATTCTGTGACAATGTGGTCCTTTCCTGATCGATCTGACAAAAAAACATAATATATTATATTTTATAATGTGGATTTATAAATGCATATTTTTATTGATTATTGGTTACGAACAAGCTCACAGTCCACACGTTGGTAAGTGGATGCTCTAGCCCATACACATTTAAGTCCACCCTCGATTGTGAATCAAAACACTCATTCGTTGTCACAACTGAGAACTTTAATGTAAAACGTTGTTATTAGTAAAAAGGATTTTTTTATAGGAGAGAGGGCAAACGAGCATGCGGCTCACCTGATGGTAAGTGACTACCGCCGCCCATGAACAACTGCAACACCAGGCAGGGAATTGCAGATGCGTTACCGGCCTTTTAAAAACGAGTAGGCTCTTTTCTTGAAGGTCCTTAAGTCGTATCGGTCCAGAAAAATCGCTGATGGTAATAGATTCCACAAGGAAGTTATGCGAGGAAGGAAACATATTCTAAATCGCACAGTGGTGGACTGCCAATCATTCAGATGATATGGGTGGTATCGGGAGTTCTGCCGCGATATGCGTTCGTGAAATTTGGCAGCTGGGATTAATCCGAACAATTCTTTAGAGCATTCCCCGTGGTAAATGCGAAAGAAAATGCAAAGGGATGCAACATCTCTTCGCGGCGCCAACGAATAGAACCGATCGGAAAGGACTCAGTCGTTGACGATTCGAACCACTCTGCGCTGGATGTGGTCAAGTGGAATGAGCTGACACTGGGGTGCTCCGGCCCAGAAATGGGAACAGTATTCCATATGAGGCTGAACCTGCGCCTTGTCAAGTTGCAGGCGGTGTGTCGGCATGAAATACGAAGCTTTTTAGAGGCCAATTCGGCCTTCTCTTCCAAGTGACCACGAAACTGCACGTCACTCGATATGTCGACTGCGAGGATTCTGATACTAGCTGAGGCAAGAAGGGGAGTGCCTTGAAACTGAGGAGATACGACAAAGGGGTTCTTTTTAGTGGTAAACGCGTAAATTTGTGTCTTTTGAGGATTATACTGGACTAGATTTAGTCGCCCCCAATCCGAGACTTTGTTCTGCAAAGCTTCGACTTCAGACTTAAGTTTGTCCCGGTACTCGGTGACGTTTTCCCGAAAATATTGGTACGGCTAGTGTATATAGCATCACCAGTGCTGTCATCCGCATAGCAATCAATGTTACCAGTTTGCAACATATCACTGATAGTAGAAGAAACAGCGTTGGTGATAGCACACAGCCTTGTGGAACACCAGCGTTAATAGGCTTGTAGTCGGAGCATGCACCATCTACAACGACCTTGATGCTCCAATCTGCAAGGAAGCTGGCAATCGAATTGCACAATTTATCGAGAAACCCACACGAATTATTGTTACACAAACTCAACAGATATGGTATAAGAGGTAATGTACTAAAATTAATAGAAGATTATCGAAATCAAAGAAAACAGTGCGTTGAGGTATCAAGCTACTCTGGAAATCGTAAAAAAATTATAGATCACGATATGGCGAAAATAAATGCTGAGTTCCGCGAGGAAGTGTACTAGGACCTCTAGTATTCACAGTATATATAAACGATTTTTCCAATATAACTACACACAAATGTGTGCTATATACTGATGACATTGCCATTAATATTGGAAATAATAATAAAACTTTTGACTAAGGAGTAAATAGGATTTTAGAAAAAATAATAGATTGATTAAGGTATAATAATTTACAACTTAACATCGGAAAAACTAAAATTATAAGATTTCATACATATAATAGTAAACTAGCACTACTTAAAATCAAATATGGGAAAAACGTCATCAAAGAAGTTGATCATACCAACTTTATAGGTGTAACAATAGAAAAGTTCTGTAATTGGAAGACACATATTGATAACCTATTGTGACGGCTCATAATTATTATTAATAAATAGTAATTAAATTCAATATAAATACGTTTAAAAATATCATAGAAATTATATTTTAACCTTAAAGTTCAAATATATTAATATTGTCTTTCAAAATCTCTAAATTTAATAAAAACTGGTAAAAATATTCAAAATATATTAAATAATACAAGTAAAAGTCGGTTATATTGCAATAATAAAGATAAATAACATTTGTAATATAATTGAAAAATGGGTCAAAAATGAATTTAATGAGGGTGTTGATGTAATGATTCCTTATATTATGAAGGGCGTTGCCGAAGACACACCCATGGGTGTACATACATATGGGGTGGTCGACTGACCTACTGTTACTAGCAATCTTGCACTATTTATAGTTCTATATTAGGGACTAATGATAGTAAGGTCTATGGAACTAAAGCATTAATATAGAAGGTTTCTATGATGTATAAGCATTATGTTAGCAGATTTATGATTTGAAGTTCCATATGCATAAGACATACAATAATAATGTCTATGAAATAAAGCAAATATGTGGAAGGTCTTAAATATGTAAAAGCATTATATTATTGAAATAAATGGGATTTGAAAAGGATTATTAAAGTGACGTGTAGATTGCTTCACAGCGTCTGAGACCGAGGTAAACTTGGACTCGCTAACCAACGTGTCCTAGACATATCATCTTAGTGCCGATGTTAAGCGTGTTTATTGAAGTAATACGACTTGCCCGTGGACATCACTTACCCCTACCGTTTGTGGACGGCGTCTTAGCGCATAACGTTATGTTACGTCGGCTATCTTTCGGATTAGGGTGAGTGAGTTTGATAGTACTTTTAAGTGCAGCAAGCATACTCAACTCCATATCTTAGTGCAACAGCGCTAAGATACGTGGATTTTTAGTTAACAACATTATTAATTTTGTTACTAAAGTTGATAGGGATCATGTGGGTGTGTTGTGAGGGGGCGCCATCCGTATGATGGTTGCATTGATGGTTACTGCTACTTGAAGTATTGCGTCGTGTGATGGCTTGAGCCTGATTCGACGCATCTTATGGTTCTGTTCGATTGAGGTATGCGGGTGGTGATGTTTGCTGGGACTGTATGGGGGACCTTGGGATGGTGTAAGCCTGACGATAGTCGTATTGATGCTTATTGCGTTCTGCAGCATTGCGTCTCTGCGATGATTGTTTGGCGGGTCGCTATTCCCAATGGCGCTCTCTGCGTCTTACTTCGACTCACAACCTTAGTAGCTTTGCTCAAGTCGGGTCCCTTCATTACGGGGCTGCAGACTGTTTAACCTCCATGATGTATTTTATAACAACATAATAATATATCTCAGTAAAGTTTCCACCTTTGAATGATTGAAGGCAACTTGTTGATGGGTTGGACAAACATGGTCGAAAAATGCATATAATCAATGTCAGTGACATAAACCTTTTCTGAAGACGAAGTATTACTATTATCTTATAATTGCCTATTCGCTATATCTGCAATTGTATTGGTTGGTGGAGGATATGTGCCGACCTCATGCTGGTGGTAGCTGGAGGGAGAATCTGAGGAGCCTCTCAAGGCTGCGGCGGAAAGCCGCGCAACGTGGGACTCCATTTTCTTGAGGTGAGCGGTAGACTCATGACACGCTCTGCGGCCAATTGGCCGTGCTGATCATGCAATTGGTGGTGATGCTTTACACTTACATCACATCTGTAGGAACGGCGGTCTCGCAGGCGGTGGCGCTCACGAAGGGCTTTTTATGGCCGGTGTACCTGCCTAATCCGTGTGACGTACATACACTTTGGCTGGATTTGATCGTATTCTGTATGACGTTTACACGCATTGACATGTGCGACTTCGGTCAATGTTTGTGCTTACGCACTACCAAGGATCTTTCACTGATCCGCCAGTTATTTTGCAGTGAACTACGGTCCAGTTCCCAACTAAATGTCCCCTTCTTGGGGAGTGCGTTGATTGGTTGGCGCTCACCGTGACGGTGTGTCCCTCCCCCCACGTTTTTTAAAAATGCGGTGGAGCGAAGCCCTTGTATCTGGTATTTGATATAAATATTGTGAGCCTTTTCCAAGAGGAAAAGGATTAATTAATAAGGAATTGACTGTTGTGAACCTGATACAAGGAGAATAGGGACAATTTATTGTTCTTAACCTCTTTTGAGCTCTGTCTTCTTGAATGAGGTTCTATAGCTTATAAAACGCTACCAACAGATTTCTACTGCTCTAGTGAATATTGATTCTTCCAAGAGACACATAAAAGAACTAAGTTACTATACAAACACAACGTAAATATGGCTCCTGACTAAGACGATCACGGCATAAATTTATTAAACGGCCTATATCTAAACCTTTAGAAACATCAATATATGGTTAATACACTGGTCACGCAAATTTGATATATTTGATATATATATATATATATATATATATATATATATATATATATATATATATATATATATTATAGATATAGATTTATTTTAAATTTATTATTTTGATTTTTTTTAAATTATTTATTCTAAGCAAAAACAAAGACAAAAGAGAGGGGTTGGGAGGAATGTTACACTATGTAGAAAGTTAGATAAATTTGTCGTTGTTCTATATCGTTTAAGACGAGTGGCTAACATAGAGGCCGCACTTTCTGGCTATCATGGATATGTTTCTTCGATCCTACGCTAACGCTTTATAATTTGGAGTAATTGTGTTGATTTAATTAGAGCCTTTACCGGGCAGAAAAATGTGTAAGGTCTTCATGCGGAGCACACCAATTAGTTAGTTGTATTCCTCTTTTACGCAAACATAAACAATTGCCGCTTCCAGTATCATACACTTACGAAATCTGTGTCTTTGTTCATAAAAATAGAAATTTATTTTAAAAACAGAACTATGTACTTAAATTGTATGTACCAAAGAAAAGATTACAACTATACTAAAAAAATGTATATTGTATGGCAATAGATGTTTACAACCAATTGTCTTTTTGTTTAAAAAATGAACATTGGAATCTTTAAAAGTAAATAATTTCAGTTTCATTTAATAAATGTTATTACTCTATAAATGACTTCTTAAATGATAAACTTCACTTGAATTGTAATTATTGAAATTAATCTCGAATTAATTTATTGACATGTTTTAACTAAAAAATATTATGAATTAATTGATTGATATTTTTGTTTTTATATAGATGCTATTTAGCTTCCTTAAGTATAGCTGCAAGTATATTTATATTCTATAATAATTAATCTCTTGATTTTTTATTACATTCTAACATAATCTGTCTGAAAATATTTGTACGCCGGAAACGGCAGAATATTTAGGAAACAAAATCCAAATTATTATGTAACAACTTTAATATTCTAACAAATAAATCATGTCATCTTTTCTGATCTTCCGCAGAGTTCTTTACTATCCATAAATCAGACATCATGGATAAACACCAAGATCCAGGAACAATTATTTTTAGACGATAAAACACTTCTTCCATGACGGTTTCGAACCCCCCTGGCTCGTAACGCCGCAAGCAAATACGAGGCACTGCGCTACTGATACGTAATGAAATCGTCATAAGAATTTTAACGCAGTTTCTCATTCGCAGTTTCCAGTAATAACATTTTCATCTGTGTGTATAGGTCACAAAACGCATTTTCCGTTTTATTGAATCAATTGAAATACAGTTGAGAAACTGGAAGAAAGAAAAGTCGTTGTAGAAAACTGTTATGTTTTCACTTGGTATTCGGAAATCCAATTTCATACGAACAGTGTCGTTAAGGTGTAGCAAATCTGCAAACAAATATCGATAATTTTGGCATACAATTTGAATAATAATAAAAAGAAAGCTGGTTAAAGTAAAGGTAATTGAAAACGTAAGCATAAATGCAGTTCAAAGTTATAATTAGTACGATGTACAATTTGACTATTCAAAAGAGCTGAGCTGTAGCGGCTTTGAATCCCGCACGTAATTCATATTTTGTCCACAAATAAATGTTCGGATTGGATTGCTTGACACCAACTGGAGAACATCTTAGTGTAGGCATAATGTTTTTTTTTTAGAATAAGGATAACAAACAAGCACAAGTTACATCTTGCTGCAAGTGGATTTTGCGTTACATGTCTATGCATTTGAAAGTCAATGTTACAGCCAAAGTTAGCTGCAATCGACAGTGTAGATTCCTATCTACACTAGCATGGTTTGGTAATTAAAATGACAATGCGTTGTTACACCTGAAAACTAAGGGAATACCTTGTTCTTGGCATTAAGGGTCTCCGATTCTCTACACTCACAATAAGAAATCTAGTAGTATTTTTCTGCTGTTTCACGCTGGTTTTATGTGAGAACATGGTCGTAGTCCGGCTGGTTCATTTATGCAACAACCATAATATAGCTCCATACCCAAATGTGGCTCCATCACGCGTTATTGGCGGGAGCATCGCCCCTTCTCCCTTATGTATTCTGTGGTTATACTGTGATCTGTTGTTATGCAATGATGATGATGATGATGATATTTTTAAAACATAGCAAAAGAGAACTCTTATACTTTGTTCTAAATAATCGTATCGTATAAGACGTAAGAACATGTTTTTTCATAAAGAAGTATCTAAACAGAGGAGATTACGTGTCTCAAGCGAACTATAAACGGAACTGCATCGCAGGTGCAATCGACAGTGTAGAATGTACTTTGGTACTGAAATTAAATAACGAAGGCATTGTTAGTCCATAGACACTAAATAAATAATGTTTTGTGAAAAGGAAATATTTTAGATGTAATGAAGTTTGGTCAGTATAGTTAATAATAATAATAATAATATGGCGTAGGGAAGTGACGACCCCATCGCCGGCTGACGTAACGGTTATGTGACAAAACTGCTACGTCAGCGCAGTCAGTCAGCACCTTGCCAAGAGGTGTTAGCGCCGTGCCTCGGCAAAATTGAAGGTGCAAAGGCCCGCTTGTGCAAATGGCCTCACCATGAAACGGTGCCGGGTTTGGGCGTCTCCCGTTAACTGACGCCCAATATATGGATGATGGAACAAAGAAGATTGCGCAAAGGGCCGCTACCTGGAGGTCGCCAGGGCGCGTCTGGAGCTGGCGCTGGACGCGACAGCATGCGAACCGCCAGCCGAGCGCGAGGAGCTGCACGACCACCCAGCAGCCCCTCGCATCCATCATCCCCACCAGCTGGCTTGGTGTTGGCAAGGCCTTCGCGGGCCCAGCAATCGGCACCCGCCACTGGTGGCACATGTAGATGCCGCCGTAGATCTCCTTGTGGTTGACTCAGGCGACGATGGAATAGTCGCGCAGGAACAAGAGCAAATGAGGAGCATATTGGAAGAGGCGATTAGGGAAACGCGCAGAACGCCTCTCGAGAATCGACCGCGACTTCCCCGTATACCCCTAAGCAAGCGGAATCGGGCTGTCGTAAGGGCTCTCAACCCAATGCTGGTGACCTATTTGGAAGCCAGCCGGGACCTTTGCGATACAGACTCAATTCTTTTTGGCGCCGCACTGGCAGTTTGCCGTATTATTGGCGCCAAACTTCCCACGGCTGGACGCGCTACTAGACAAAGTAGCGCCATCCCAGCCTGGAGAAGAAGGATTGAGGACCTTATCGCAAAGGCAAGGGCCCTCATCGGCAGGCTGATAAGCTTCAGGTCGGGCAATAACAGGCCGAGAATTGTGCGCACCGTCAGGATGGCGTTTGCTGGGACAAACATCAGTTTGTCCCAGCCGGATATAACGCAAAAACTGACTGAGCGCATAGACGACCTGAAGCAGAGAGTCGCTGCTTGGGGGAAGCGGATTCGGCGATATACCGAGAGGTCGACACGGTTCAACCAGAATCGTCTCTTCCAGAGTGATCAGAAGAGGCTCTATGAATCATTGGAGCGACCAATGGTACGTGGAACGGGCCCAGCACCGAATAAGGCCGACACTATCGCATTCTGGCGCGGCCTGTGGTCAGAGCCCGTAAGCCACAGCGAGGGCCCTTGGACGGAAGTTGTGGCGAGTCAGTGTGCGAATGTTACGCCTATGGACCCCGTCATCATAACGCCGGATGACGTAGCTGAGGCGGTCCGTAGGGCCCCGAACTGGAAAAGCCCGGGACTCGACGGACTGCATAACTACTGGCTGAAGGGGTTCGTGGTGTGTCACGCTGTGCTCGCCCGACAGTTTCAAGAGGATCTCGACCAAAAGTCGCTCCCAAGCCTCTTCACTACTGGGATCACTCATTTGGTTCCTAAAGACCGGAATTCCACAGACCCGAGCAAATACCGCCCCATAACGTGTCTACCAACCATATACAAGACACTTACATCCATTTTGAGCGCGAGAATCACTCGTCACCTGAACTCAAATCAGGTGATGTCGCGCGCTCAAAATGGATGTCGGGGCGGTGGTCGTGGAACCAAGGAACCACTCCTCATTGACGCGGTCATTGGAATAGTGGTTAAACGCAACCGTCGGAACCTCTCCGCCGCCTGGATAGACTATAAAAAGGCATTCGACTCGGTGCCTCATACATGGCTTAAGAGGGTCCTCGAGCTGTACAGGGTTGACTGTACAGTTCGAGACTTCCTCGGGCAGTGTATGGGGCAGTGGAGTACGATCCTTTGTCATCTAGGCGAGCGGATGACGGCTGCGGAGAACCACATAAGGATAAGAAGAGGTATCTTCCAGGGCGACTGTTTGAGTCCAATATGGTTCTGCCTCTCTCTGAACCCTCTTAGTACATTACTGGAAGGTTCCGGTAGGGGATTTCAGCTTCGGAGAGGAGCTAAAAAAGTGACCCACCTTTTCTATATGGATGATCTCAAGTTATTCGCCTCCAGTCGCTCTCATCTTATGGAATTGCTAAACATCACTTGTGATTTTAGCAATTCTCTTAGAATGGAGCTGGGGACGGATAAGTGTGCGGTCCTCCATGTTGAAAGAGGAAGGGTTGCTAACTCGGAGGGCATAGACTTATCTATGCCCATCAACATAAGGACCCTTTCCGGGGCTGAAACATACCGATACCTGGGTATGTCACAGAACATCGGTGTAGATGAGGCGGGTATGAAACAGTCAGTTTGCGATGTGTTTTATGCACGCTTGACCAAAGTGCTTAACAGCCTTTTGTCCGGTGTGAATAAGACGCACGCATATAACGGTTGGGTCATGCCTGTTCTCATGTATACCTTTGGCATACTCAGGTGGACTCAGACCGAACTAAACGCTCTGGACAGAAAAGTCCGCACTATAATGACGTCCCACAGGATGCATCATCTGAGATCGTCAGTAATGAGGCTGTACTTGCCGCGGAAGCATGGTGGACGCGGCTTTTTAAGCGCGCTTACCATGCATATCGCGAAGTGTGCAGCCTCCGTAATTACTTTCTGACGAGAGCGGATGATCCATACTATAGGGACGTTATTTGTTGTGATAAAGGACTTACCCCTCTCTCCTTAGCCAACGAGCAATGGCAAGACCCGGCAGTACAGAGCATTTCCGACCGGGAGACCGTATGGAAGGAGAAAGAGCTCCACGGGAGGTTTTACAAGGCTCTACATGAGCCTTTCGTAGACACAGTCGCCTCCCTTCACTGGCTACAATTCGGTGACCTCTTTGGGGAAACCGAGGGTTTTGTCTGTGCGATACAGGATCAGGTTATTAAGACCAACAATTATCGGAGATACATCCTAAAGGATGGCACCGTTGATGTCTGTCGAGCTTGTCGCCATCCCGGTGAGTCACTTAGGCATGTCATCTCCGGTTGTTCGGCGCTTTCTAACTCTGAGTATTTGCA
This sequence comes from Parnassius glacialis, assembly GCA_033319125.1. Taxonomy (NCBI): domain Eukaryota; kingdom Metazoa; phylum Arthropoda; class Insecta; order Lepidoptera; family Papilionidae; genus Parnassius; species Parnassius glacialis. Next base: position 4,707,375 of record JAVANC010000017.1, read on the forward strand.
CAGGCACAACTTAGTAGCCAGGATTCTACACCAGGAGCTCGCTCTGAAATACGGTCTCGTGGATCGGAAATTGCCGTATTATAAGTACTTGCCGGAAGCCGTGCTCGAAAATGACCGCGCCAGGCTCTACTGGGACCGGGCCATCATCACAGACAGGACTATTCTTGCGAATAAGCCTGATATTGTGCTGATGGACCGGGCACAGTCAAGGATATTTTTGGTCGACATTACCATTCCTTATGACGAGAAGCTCGTGAAAGCCGAAACAGATAAACTGACTAAATATCTGGACCTGGCTCACGAGGTGACCGACATGTGGGGTGGATTGCCGGCCGAAATTATACCTGTAGTCGTCTCTGCGAACGGGTTAATCCCAGTCAGCCTCTCGGGTCATCTGAGGCGACTGGGACTCCGTGACGGACCGCTCCAAGCTCAAATGCAGAAGGCGGTGCTCCTCGATACCGCCCGCATCGTCCGCCGGTTTCTTTCCCTCTCCCCCTAACCCTCGGCCGTTTGGTCTCCCCTGCCGAGGGCTTCCATCTGGTTGGGTTTTTATTTATTTATGTATTTTTTATGTATTATTTTATTTTGTTGATATTTATGTATGTTTATCATTTTCATTTACAATTATATATTAAACAGCCCAACCAGATGAGAAAACTATATAGATACCCCAAAATAATAATAATAAATATTTATTTCATTTCCAATTACACATGTTTACATACAGGAACAAATATGATTAAAATTAAATAAAGTAACAATAAGTCTAACAAAAATAGCATGCTATGATAAAATTAAAACTATGTAAAGCTTAATAATAAAGAATCTACAAAAGAAAAATAGAAAAGTCAAGTTTATAATATTAGCTACCTGCCTGAACTAGGAACTTTTTAACCGATTGTATAAGTGATGTCTGAAACACAGGTACTCAACCTGTGTTTCAGACATCACTTATACAATCGGTTAAATATTGTAGGACACTAGATATTTAAATAATTAAACTATATTATATAATAAATAAAATAACTAAATAACAATTATTTGTTACTCACAATTAATGCAAACTATTTTAGAATTTCTAACAACTTCTCTGTGTCTTCGTAATTTAATTTATTTAGAAATTCCCTTGCACTTATATTACAGTTCTTATAACTTAGACTATATTATATACCTTTAGTGACTTGTTGAGCTTGTTATATAGAAAGGGTCCTAAAAATACGTAAAATTTGTTCACAAATGCGTGTTTGGTTTGAGGGTTTACACAAACTAAGTCCATTCTTCTCCTGTCTATGGATTTAAATGGAAGTTCGGTATGCTGTTTTAATATGATGTTGAGGATAAATAACTGACGGACATTTAGTATACTACATGCCATGTACAGTTGATGTGTAGGAAACATGAATGGACGGAAAGTGGCTACCTTTAGAACAGCTCTCTGAGCACGTTCTAGTGGGAGCAATACTGTTTTAGAAGCACCACCGCAGGAAGTAATGCCATAAGTGAGTATGGATTGACACAAAGCCAAAGAGACCTGCCTTATCAATTTGATGTCAGCGATGTTACGATGATATTTAAAAAAATATATTTATTTACGAACTCTAGCACAAAGTAAATCGATGTGCTTGCGGAAATTTAAATTTGTGTCAAGCGTGATACCTAGATATTTTATTTTGTCTGTTTTTGTTAATGCGGTACATGCACATGCAGTGTCATCATACGAGTTACAATAATGAGCGTAAATATTTAGGTGAGTAGGTATGTTATTATTTTTCATTAAAAATAACATATATTGTATTTTATCTACGTTTAAACGCAGGAAATTATTCAGAAGCAAATTACTATATTAAAACCTTGCTGAGCGTATTTATAAACCTCATCTCGTGATTTAGCTGAGAATCACAGGGCTGTATCATCCGCATACGACATTATGACACCATTTTGAATTTGAAGATTGCATAAGTCATTTATATAAATTAGGAACAATGTAGGCCCCAGGATACTGCCCCGTAGGATTCCATAGGAGCTGTTTTGTAATTCAGTACTTGTATACTCACTGAGTTTTACACATTGAAAGCGATCACTGAGGTAATCGGAAAAAAATTGTAGTTGAGTTCCCCTTATGACAAGTGTTTCAAGCTTCTGCGATAGTATAGGACAAGAGATAGTATCAAATGCTTTGGCAAGGTCTAAAAAGATCCCAATTGAGTGCATACCATTGTCAAGATTACTTGTGACATAATCACTCAATTGGTGCAAGGCATCATTACATGACCTCTTAGGCCTAAAATCAAATTGTCTGCCTGACAGCAAGTTATTAGTTTCCAGGTATTGTATTAACCTTGTATTTATGATCTTTTCTAAAAATTTTAAATAAACCAGATAAAACTGAAATCGGCCTATAGTTATTAACTAAGTTTTTATCACCAGCTTTGTAAATAGGAGAAACCACTGTTTTTTTTTAAGCACTTTCGTTGCTTAAATTTAAAGTAGTTGTTGTGGCTTCGGAACAGTCCCGATATAACATCCTTTTCCTAAGTATTTCCTATCCTCCCGCCTCCCCCATATACGCACTACTCAAAATGGTGCGCCACCTGTCGTCGAGAAAAAAGAAGCAAGATGGCCGCGCACGCATAAAACGTGTTCGTTACCGCTCGTTTAAAAATACTCAATAAATAAGTTGTAAGACTATCGTGCAATTGCTCGTGTCCATATACATTCGAAGTGCAGTGTAGTATCTGTGTATACACGAGAACTTCAGCCTAAATATACAGACTTCACCATAACCACGAGGAGTGCTCCAGTCTTGTGAGTATCCTTGCCTTATCTACCCAGTTCTAAAGCTATTTTCGTTTACTTCCCGGTTGGGATCATCGGGTTAGCCAGCTCTTGGTCTGGTTGTTCTCTGGTTCCCAAAACCACCCACGAAACACATTGCGAAACATTCAAGCTGTAACATAATTTCTGGTCCATACGATCCGGGTACCTATGGATTTCTATTTTTATACAGTCCGCTCCTTATTAAGATAATATCAAGTTCAATTTCTTAGGAAAACTTTGATATTTCAATCTATTTTTCTTATAATTGAAAGTAACTAATTCGTTTCAATTATAATCCTGCTAGACTTCAATGCTCGTGAAGTGTTTCGTATTGCTCAAACTCTGCAGACTTATCTTATTTGGTTGCGTTATAATTGCTAAGTTTATTTCGAATGTGCATTGATAGTCTTACGCTTTGAAAATTATTATAATCTGAGGGTATTTTATAATTATTGTTGGAAAAAATTACTAAATCAGTTTATGGAAATGATTCATTTGGTCTTGGAATAATAGCACTTAAGTATAAATACTGGTATATCTTTGAATGTTGGGTCGTTTGTTAATTGTTATCTAATTTAAACAGTTAAAAAACGTTCACATTAAATTCAGTATTTGAATGTTAATTTACTTTTGACAAACTTAAATATTGTTTTAAATATCTGTCGTTAATAATTATACTTAACATTCATATTTAATATTTCGCTGTTATTTTATAATCATGTCGCAAGAAGAACTGAAACTTAAACTTTATACGTCACAGCGAGAGTATGTTTTTCGTTCTATTCAAACTCTTTTCGATTTATCCACTCAAATACGGGATGACTCCAGTTCATCTAAAGTTAGCCAATTTAAATCTAGATTTCTTAAAATTGAGAACATTCGTGATGAATATGTGTTGCTTACGGAAAAAATTAATTCGTTAAAACTGGCACTGTTTCCTAAAGAAAAAATAGATATGCAAGCGTTGTCTGCATTTGATGATATGTACTATGAAGTTCTAAGTTTTGCCGCGGAGATGTCCCTACCGGAGCGCAAACGAGGCAGCAGCCCAACGTCCGCTGACGTTAACTATACCTTTACGCCTGACGCGGAAAAGATACAAGCTAGACTTCTACAAATTGAGCTTCTGAAGTTCGACGGAAAAATTGATAATTGGCAAACATTTTACGACACTTTCGTAACCTTAATTCATAATAATAAATCAATCGCGAATATTACTAAATTTCACTATCTCATTTCTTGTTTATCGGGATCCGCTTTAGGGATCGCAAAGAAGGTAAAATTAACTTCCGATAATTATGAGCTTGTATTCAATGAACTTATTAAGCGTTATCAAAATAAGCGCATTTTAGCAGTGGCGTATTTAGATCAAATAAATAACTATCCTTATTTAAAAACTCCTAATTTCAATGATTTACAAACATATACTAATATTCTTTGTGAGTCAGTCAATGCCCTTAAGGCCTTAGAGCTCGATGACTTAGGCGATTTTATTTTATTTAACGCAGCGTTTCGCGCACTGGACTCAGATACGCGCCACCGCTTCGATTCTGAAAATAAATCGGAAATTCCTTCTTTTCAAAGTCTTATGCAGTTTCTTCAAAACTATGTAAAAGTTTTAGAAATAAATGCTAATGTTGACATTAGGGCGCGATCTTCTCAATTTTTAGGCGGTAAACAGATCAAGAATGTTTCACCGCGGGCACCGAACCTGAAACGTTCCATGCTCACTACTCAGTCTAAGCCTACTAGTTCGAAGCAGCTGGCTTCACTAGAGTGCTATTATTGTGGCGCAGCACACAGTATCTATAAGTGCCCCACTTTGCAATCTTTGGACACCAGTGCTAGAATAAATATTGTCAAACAAAATAATTTATGCATTAACTGTTTACGAAAACATTCTCTTGATAAATGCGTGTCAAAAATGAGATGTTTTATCTGTAGTGGTAATCATCACACTCTGGTACACATCGACAACCAAGTTCGATCACCGACCGCGGTGACCACCGGTTCGAGTAGCGCCCTCACTAACACGAGTGCATTCATGGGAGAGGCTCGTGGCCCGTGCGTGGTGCTGCTCGGGACGTGCATGGTGCGTGTGCAGGACTAATGGCACGTTCCATCAAGTTAGAGCGCTCATCGATAGCGGCGCTCAGGACTGCTTCATCACTATGAAATGCGCAAAGAGACTTGGTTTTCAATTACGTCGATGCACCACAACTGTGGCTGGACTTGGACAACAGTCTGTGTGTCAAGTCAAGGGAGTGACTTAATGCTCTATACGCCCGTGTAATTCGAATGACCCACAATTTGATATTAATCCTATAGTCATCGATAACATTACTTCTAAAATGCCAACCACTGATATTCCTCTAGCGGTTCGAGACTGTTATAAACACTTAGTATTAGCGGATCGTGACTTTGACAAACCGTCTGATGTTGATTTATTGCTAGGTGCTGAAGTATTTCATCACATCTATGACGGCCGTGTCATTCACCCAGAGCCCGGCTATCCTGCTGCTTTACATAGCGTCTTTGGTGGGGTTCTCTCAGGACCCACCAATGTGGAGAGTCCGGTAAAATCGGTTGGCACTTCATTAATTACTTCAACCAATTCATTGGAGAAGATGATGAAACGATTTTGGGAAGTCGAGGAACCGCCTCATCAACATATACCTTTTTTTTATATATAGGATAAGGGTGAAAAACGAGCACACAGTCCACCTGATGGAAAGTGGTTGCTGCAGCCCATAGACATCTACATCTATCCTCTATTACAATTCAAAATGTAGATGCGTTGTCACCCGTGAGGACTAAGATGGAATGCCTCATTTCCAGTAAAAAGGGCCTCCGGCCACCTGCACTCCAACTTATAGGGAATCGGACGGTCAATATGTAGTCCCTATCTTATTGACGCAGTCGTCTGTCTACATGGGAGGCTCATATAATAGTTCTTTGTCGCAGTTTATAAATCTTGAGAAAAAACTTTGCCGACAACCAGAACTTAAATCACTTTATAACGATTTTATGCGTGATTATGAGCAGCTTAATCATATGCAACCAGTGGGAAAGGATATTACACCTGGTAGATATTTCATTCCTCACCATTGTGTGATTCGTCCAGAAAGCATAACGACCAAACTTCGCGTTGTATTCAATGCGAGTCACAAGACGACTAAAGGACTATCTTTAAACGATATTGTTTATACTGGACCGAAGTTACAGGCTGATTTGGTTGACATTATTACTGGATTTCGGGTCCATTATATAGTTTTTACATGTGACATATCTAAGATGTACAGGCAAATCTTGATAGGGCCTGAGGATCGAGTGTGGCAACACGTACTATGGCGTGAATCCCCTTCCTTGCCTGTTCAAGAATTTGAACTTCGTACGGTCACATACGGAGTCAAAAGCTCGCCGTACTTAGCGATACGAACATTACATCAGTTAGCTGCAGATCACGGTGATCAGTTTCCTCATGCAGCTGAAGCTCTTCGGCATCATACTTACATGGACGATATTACTACAGGTGCTTCCTCAGTCGAAGCAGCCTCTCAGCTTAAAGAAGATTTAATTAATCTTCTTAATTGTGCTCAGCTAGATTTGCGTAAGTGGAGCTACTGCTCCTGTTACTACAGCCCTTTATTTCTTCGATCGTTACCCATGGAACATTGTCAGAGTCCGAAGACATTTTCTGATGATAGTTCAATAACGCTTAAGGTTTTAGGAGTTCAATGGGATCCTGCGGAAGACTATTTCACTTACTCCGTCTCTCCTGTGAATGTGGAGTTTACAAAACATTCAATCCTGTGCCACGTTGCTCGTATTTATGATCCGTTGGGTTGGCTTTCACCTTTTATTCTTTTAGCCAAACAACTTCTTCAAAACTTATGGCGTATTGGATTGGCTTGGGATGAAATCATTCCCGCCAATCTGTGTAACGATTGGGTTTCATTTGTGTCTGACTTGTCTAATATAAAATCGATAAAAATCCCTCGTAAAACCGTGATTGATTTAACAGCTACACACCAGCTGATTGGGTTTTGCGATGGATCAACCAAAGCATATGGGTGCTGTGTCTATCTTCCATCAAGTATCGGTGATCAAAAACAAGTTTCTCTTTTGATTTCTAAATCTAAAGTGGCTCCGATTAAGCCTCTAACAGTTAATCGTTTGGAGTTGTGCGGTGCGCTCTTGTTATCACGTACTCTCAAACACATGCAAACTTTACTTATTTCGAAAATAAATATATCTCATATTGTTGCCTACACTGATAGCTCAACTGTATTAGCTTGGATCAATACAGAGCCATACAAATTGAAACCTTTTGTTGCGCATCGAGTAGTAAAAATAACTGACGCAGTTGAACCTTCTACCTGGAGGCATGTTTCGACTCAGGACAATCCTGCTAACTTTTCTAGCCGAGGTCTCTCGTGTGCAGAATTGGTCAATTGTAAGCGATGGTGGTCAGGACCAGATTGGATGCTTAGTGATCCAGATCACTGGCCATCTCAAATTCGGTGTAAGCCCCAGGATGAGTTGCCAGAGTTGAGAACACGCACTCTGATTGCCCAATCTCGGGAATCTGATAAAGACATTATGAAGGTGTTATTAAATCGGTATTCATCCTTATCGCGACTACAGCGAATATTGGCATGGGTCTTTCGCTTCATTTCTAATTCGCGCAAAGAACCAAGCCAACGCAAGAAAGGTCACTTGACTACGAATGAGATAAAGTGCTCTCTGCTTAGCCTTATTAAATATGTCCAACGGGGCAGCTTCAATCAAGAGATGTCTAAATTAAAATCGCAGAAGCCTCTACCTAAATACTTACAAAAGTTGTCTCCGTTTATTGATAACCTAGGACTCATGCGAGTGGGTGGACGACTTACTAATTTTAACTTACCTGAGCTTACAAAACATCCATATTTGTTACCGAAACAATCTATTTTATCTTAATTAATTATTAGCTATTATCATAAACGGTATTTGCACTGTGGACCTCGCACGTTACAATCACTAATTGTTCGCAAGTTCTGGATTTTAGGTATTAGAAATCTTATTCGTTCTATTTTAACAAAGTGTGTAACTTGCTTTCGGGTTAAACCTATACCCTATCAGCCGTCTATGGGCAACCTGCCACCTTGTAGATCTCAACAAGGTTGCTGTTTTCAACAGGTAGGGATTGATTTTGGCGGTCCTTTTCTTATAAAAGAAAACAGACGACGTAACGCACGAGTCAGTAAGGCTTACATATGCTTGTTCATTTATCTGTAAAAGCAGTTCATTTAGAACTCGTATCTGAACTGTCTACAGAAGCGTTTCTAGCCGCCCTAGACAGATTCGTGTCTCGACGTGGAATATGTCAACATATTGTGACAGATTGTGGCACTAACTTTGTAGGCGCTAAACGATATCTTGAGGAAATGGTTAAATTATTGATAGATAACAAACAGGATATTTCTGATCAATTAACGTCTCGTGGAATCTCGTAGAAATTAAATCCACCTTCAGCACCTCACTTTGGAGGCATTTTTGAAAGTGGTATAAAATCTACTAAATATTATCTCAAGAGGGTCATAGGCTCACAAGTCCTGACGTTTGAAGAACTAACTACAGTTTTAACTAAAGTTGAAGCGATGCTGAACTCAAGACCGATTTGTCAGTTATCGTCTTATCCTGGCGAAGTTGATGTTCTCACGGCCGGTCATTTTATTATAGGACGTCCTTTAGTAGCTCTACCAGAACCGTCCGTTGAAGATATGAATCCTAGAACACGCTGACAGTTACTTCAAAAGCTTTCTCAAAGTTTTTGGCGTATTTGGCAATGTGATTATTTACATACGCTTCAACAAAAAGTTAAGTGGTTTAAAGATGATCACAAACATCCTAATATTGGTCAAGTCGTTTCAATCATTGAACCTAATCTACCACCTAACGAATGGCACCTAGGTCGAGTAGTCCAAATCCACCCCGAAAAGGACAATATTATCCGGGTTGTGACCTTAAAGACCAAAAGAGGCTTACTTACAAGACCAGTAGTCAAAGTCTGCCCTCTTCCTCTTGATTGAATCTTATTTTTATTGTTTTATTAAGCTAGATTGTAAGTTCTAATTTTAAAATTAAATTAACTACGTTTGATTTTCTTTTGTAGTTTAGTTAAGGTTATCAATGCACAACTTAGCTCAGATATCTATTTAGTTTATATTAATTTATATTCTATGAGCAACTGGGGACCTGGAGAGCTGCCGGGTGCCGGTGATTTCAGGTGGGAGGGAATGTTGTGGCTTCGGAACAGTCCTGATATAACATCCTTTTCCTTAGTATTTCCTATCTTTCCGCCTCCCCCATATACGCACTACTCAAAATGGTGCGCCACCTGTCGTCGAGAAAAAAGAAGCAAGATGGCCGCGCACGCATAAAACATGTTCGTTACCGCTCGTTTAAAAATACTCAATAAATAAGTTGTAAGACTATCGTGCAATTGCTCGTGTCCATATACATTCGAAGTGCAGTGTGGTATCTGTGTATACACGAGAACTTCAGCCTAAATATACAGACTTCACCATAACCACGAGGAATGCTCCAGTCTTGTGAGTATCCTTGCCTTATCTACCCAGTTCTAAAGCTATTTTCGTTTACTTCCCGATTGGGATCATCGGGTTAGCCAGCTCTTGGTTTGGTTGTTCTCTGGTTCCCAAAACCACCCACGAAACACATTGCGAAACATTCAAGCCGTAACAGTAGTCTCTGCTATTTTTGCCAACATTAATAAAATAAATATTTACTTTATTAGTTGCTTCGTTTGGGCTTTTGTCTAATGACAGTAGATTAAGTGGGGGTCCAAGATTTTTTGAACTGAAGGTATTATTTTTAATGAACTTCCATACAAGTTTACTGTTTTTACCGGCCTTTTGTAAAACATTTTTATCATATTGTATTTTGAGGTTTTTAATAGTTTATTGCAAAAATTCCTATATTTTTTATAAGTAGCAGAAAGTATTAAATTATCAGGAGAAAGTTTAGATTTTAAATGAAGTTTGTCTCTATTTCTTATACAGCGGACGAGACCAGGTGTTACAAAGGTTTAATATTATAATACTTACGTGACAGTTTTATTGTTGATGAATTATTCATTATTGCGTATTGTAAAGAATTTATAAAGTAACTCAAGGACGTATTTGCATCATCAGAGCAATAAACAAAGTCAAAGTTAATGCTACGAATGTGATTTTCAAGGTTCGTCATATGGACTTTAGTGTGGTTGCGTATGCAGTTTTTCCTAGGTAAGGTTAATTGTAATGTTAGTAAAATTGCTTGATGATCAGCAAGCGTGGAATTAGTAACTAATGTTAAAGAAGGTTTATTTGATTTAATTACAAAATGGTCTAAACAAGAGCCGCTTTGATGTGTAGGGTGGTAATGTGTTGGTAAGAGTCCATGAAAAGAGCAAATCGAGCCATTACCGCCAACTTAGCGTAAACGACAAAAACCAAATTTTACAGGAGAAGGTATTTTTTAAATATTTTTACAAATAATTGCACTATTAAATTGAAATTTAACATATAATTATGATTTTTGAAGCTTTAGGTGTAGCAGTTAAAATTCCCTAAAAAACAATAGGTTTAGAGGCTTTTTTGGCGTTTACAATATTTTTGCTGTCTCAAACGAACCATTTCTTATAATTCCGGGCGTTTGAGATAACACTTGCGATAAAAAAATAACCTGGTTTTAGTTTTAACGTAAGCGACACTAGGTCATTTTAACTACGGATAAATTTTCATAAATAAATGGGTATTTAATAAATTAATGTAAAAAAACAACTAAAATATATAGTTAAATATATAACATATTGCTCATTATTTTAACATTTTAGAGAAAACTGAGATCAATGAATGAAACTTAATAAAATTATTAAACTTAAAGAATTGTCAAGGAATTTAATAGGTTTCGTATTACCTGCTTTCGTTTCAGTTAATATTACTCATTAATTTAACATTTAAAAGAACACAGATTAAATAATCCAATTTCAACTAAAATTAAACCTTTAACTCTCCTTATCACTATCATCTGCATCAGTTTCAGGTAACATGTCAGGAACTGCTTCATCATGTTTCATATTTACATACTCTTCATGGTATCTGCATGGTATTATATTTTTATATATACTTTGCAGCCGAAATTTTTAGTTCCGAATGGTATAACTGTACTGGTCCATTAATTATAGTTGCCGTATTGCCTCTGAACTTTTGTTTATTTCTATCTTCGAAAAAACCATATTGGAGTGTAATTACTTGATTGTTCTTTTTAAAATGTACCATTTTTAAAGTTTTGAAGGCTATTTAAAATTTCGCCGGCAATAAAGCTTGAGAGAAAGACTTCCAGTCCATAAGATCAGTATAATTCAAAACGTGTACAAAATAATCTGTTGGATCAGATCTAGAATTAGTGATTACAGTTGGCTACTCAGAAGGAGCCCACACTGTTTTATTACGGATAAAACTTTCAATTGTACTGTGAATGGAGTCAACAGGCATCATAGTGTGCTGTAGGAAATAAGTTACTTTTATTGTAGTGATCGTAGTTGCTGTCTTCAAAAAATAAAATAACATGGATATCATTGCACGGTTTCCGTTTTGCCCAACACAAATATCTGCATAGAGATTTATGACACAATGGGTTCTTTTACTGTAACTATAGGGCAGATGTAGGTAGGTACTTCCCCAGTCTGTTCAGTTATATACAAAACCTTACATCTAACAACAATTAGCTAAGTAGGTAACAGATTAAGTAAGCAATAGAAGGAAAACAGACAGTTGCCTAAAGCTCAGTGGCGGCAACGCTTATCCAAAGTTAAGCACGAAAGGCACGTGGCCACTCTTACGCAGGCAAAGCCACGAATAATCGCTAGTCAAAAATTAATAGCCTTTGGTTCTTTATTAACATTCATTTACTAACAAAATCACAATACTTAAATGTCTTCCTACATACCTTTGCCGGTGTTGACATTTCATAGAATTGCAATAAGTATCTGCAGTGATTTACTAAACACTATACAACACTATCGCACCACTTTAATTTAATAAAACTAGTTTTATCACACGATAACCAGGTAATTATATCATCATTATTACAGCCTTTCATTAGTCCACTGCTGAGCATAGGCCTCCCCCAAGGAATGCCACAAAGCACGGTCCTGAGCCACCTGCATCCATCGACTTCCTGCATGTCTTACCAGTTCGTCACTCCATCTAGTGGGAGGTCGCCCTACACTTCGCCTACCTGTACGAGCCTGCCACTCGAGAACCTTTCTTCCCAATCGGTTGTCAGTTCTTCGAGCTACATGGGCGGCCCACTGCCACTTCAGCTTACTAATCCGTTGGGCTATGTCGGTTACTCTAGTTCTACTGCGGATATCTTCATTCCTAAGTTTATCACGCAGAGAAACTCCGAGCATAGCCCTCTCCATAGCTCGCTGAGCGAACTTGAGCTTCCTCATACGGCCAGCAGTGAAGGACCACGCCTCAGATCCGTAAAACATCACTGGCAACACGCATTAGTTGTACAATTTCGTTTTAAGGTTTTGAGGTATGTCTGATGAGAAGATGTGTCGTAGTTTCCCGAACGCTGCCCAGCCGAGTTGAATCCGTCGATTGACCTCTCGGTCGTAGTTGAACATACCTAGTCGGACTATTTGTCCCAGGTTAACATACTCATCAACAACTTCGAGCTTAGTGCTCCCAACAACTACCGCCATAGGCGTGACATAGACATTAAACATGATCTTTGTTTTGTCCATGTTCATATTAAGACCTATCCTTTGGGAGACACTATTGAGGTCCTTGAGCATAGTACTTAGGTCCTCCAGCGATTCTGCCATTAGGACTATATCGTCGACAAATCAAAGGCGAGTGATGTACTCGCTATTCATGTTAATACCGCATCCTTTTCAGTGCAATAGTTTGAAAACGTCTTGCAATGCAACGGTGAAGAGTTTCGGGGATATAACGTCACCTTGTCTTATACCTCTCTGCCATTGGATATACCGACAGTCAACTTGGCACCGCTGAGGGGACTGCAGCACCGCCCAAACTTCGACGGAATCGAAGGCTTTCTCATAGTCCATATACGCAAGGCATATTGGCAGATTATACTCCTCTGTCTTCTGTACGATTCGCCGAAGGGTGTGAATGTGGTCTATGGTACTAAAGCCTTTTCGGAAACCGACTTGTTTGGGAGGCTGGAAGTCGTCAAATCTGCGTGCGAGACGATTCGTAATGACTCTCGAAAAGAGCACGTAGACGCGACTCAGAAGGGAAATCGGTCTGTAGTTCTTCAAGAGAGCGTTGTCGCCTTTCTTGAGGAACAAGACCACCGCACTTCTGCTCCACGCCTCCGGAGTAGTGTCACCATTGAAGACGGAATTAAAAAAATTCTGAAAGACTTCAAGTAGCGGTTTTCCACCCGCTTTTAAAAGCTTCTGAAACTGAAACGACGCTGCCACACTCGGTCTTCAGCTTCGACAGTTGGCTCTTTCTGACAGATAGATCTCTGGCAAAGACTTTGGAGCCTTGGTTCCGCTCGATCGCTTCTTCAATACAAGCTGTATTGAAGTTGCGTAAGTCCCGCCGCATGCATTTGGAGATTTGTCTGTTCAGTTGCCTGTATGCTGTCAAATCTGTTGACGACTGTAGCTTCATCTCCCGTCTAACAGCCATGAGATTAAGTGTGTGATCGGAGAATTTTTTTCATTCTTACTCTTGTGTTTAATACTAAATAGATGCAGAGAGATAGTTAATGCTACACAATTTTTACTGGAATGAGCTCATCGCAATACGTTTTTTGCCACCTTACTTATAGTAAACGACAAAAATTTGATGTACTGTGTCGGTTGCGATAACAAGTAGGGTTGCTTACGATGCAATTCTTAGATAATTACACAACTTACGAAATATATTGATTATATCGGTTACCCTAAAATATAGAAAAACGTTGTGCTAACGATAAACTTAGCATTTGCTATAACTAAATGCTAAATTTCGATTTGATTGTATTTTGGCGGGAAATGTCGACAAACCGAGTCCGTTATAGTTTAAAAAGTGGTTTGCGACAAAAAACGCTGTTTAGGTAAAAATGACGCTTACGATAATTCGGCGGTAATGGCTCGAAATATTTAGGTAGCTATGTGCATGGTTATCTGTTTTCCCAGGGGTAATGTTAATATTTATGTCACCGGTTAGGACTATGTTTTTATACGTGCTAAGTTTGTTTAGGGTAATATCAAGGGACTCTAGAAATCTATCAATATTTTGTGAAGGAGATCTGTAAATTGCGATAACAATCGTCTCGGAATTAATTCGAATGATTAAGCAATTACTATCCTGGAATGTAGGTTCTGTGACAGCTACTTTTAAATTATTACAAACATAAATTACTAAACCGTCATTTTGATTCATGTTTTTCTCGGTTTTGTGTAAAGAATAGCCATTTGGAATCGGTAGGTGGGGTGGTAGGTTTGACAGCCAACATTCTGTAAGGACAATAATATCACATTTTATATCCAGTCTATGCAACAAAACTTCAAACCCGGTTATATTCCAATTTATGCTTCTAATATTTTGTGTAAGTAAGATTAACTTATTTTCAGGACGTGGAAGGAAGTCATCTACATTACATGTTTTAGCGTAAGACAAAAAAAAGTTGTCTACAATATAAAATACACTGATGCATAAAAAGATAACTTATTTGTTAGTTACGTCAATTTTGTTATCCGCAATAATTATCTAGATAAACTATTATTTCCAAAGAGTCGGAATTCAGTGTTTCTTGTGACTATCAAAACTCACGTGTCTGTATGTTCACTGTCTTTGGCCTTCGTGTCAAATGAAGAAGTGGTGTAACCAAAGAAGTGGGGAATCGGCAACCAAAAGCAAATAATTATAATATACTACAATAGAACGTGGATTTTAATCCTGAAGAAGGAAATTGTTCTATCTTATCAATATTTTTTATTTTTTTAACACTTTACTTAAACTGTACGTTCAACGTTATGTAAGAAATCTTATGAAATAGCATTTTATAAGATTCATACTTTAGGATGCCTGGATAAATATATTGAGAACCAATGACAATGCTGTTTGAAAAGAGGGTAGAAAAGTGGAAGAGAATATGAGCAAATGAAGGTGGAGTGGTGGTCTTCCACTTGTTTTGGCAGTATTAAGTGTCGCACGGGCGACTGAGAGGCGACAGTCTGTAGTTCTAAGAGTCTCATGTCGTTGTTATGCCCGTTGGGCTAAAACATTACTTCTACATGAAGATTCTGCCCAAATAAGACAAGTGATGTGGTTCAAGGAAGGTCATGTTGCTGAGAGGCTGCCCTGTGTACATTGAGATGGGTAGAGATGCTGTTGGTCTGCATACTTTGGTGTTGTCATGCAATTGCGGTCCTGATAGTAAGCAGGGTTTGTTAACGAGTGAGGTCCTTTATTTAAATACTTTTGAGTTTAGTTTCAAACATCAGAAATGGAATAGTATCTAAAAGGTGACGGCAGGTGCACCATTGCACGTGCGCCAGCGTCGGTGTAGCTAGACAGAATTCTTGTAAACAACACGTGAACAGCACACCTGCGCCATTGCACCTGCGGTGACGCCCGTTTTGCTTGTATAAAACGAACGGAGCGGCCGCCGTTAAGACTGTTTTGGCTCTGACGTGGAACGGTGCGCTTGTCGTATTCCGTTACTAGTTTATCCTTAACTCGTTGTAAACGAATTAATTATTACTCCTAACTACAAAATTTGTCTCTGTACTATACTTAACTAACATTTCTTCAATGCAATAATTTAATGACCACGACCTAGTATTCTCACAAGGATCATCATCATCATCATCATTACAGCCTTTCATAAGTCCACTGCTGAACATAGGCCTCCCCGCAGGAATGCCACAAAGCACGGTCCTGAGCCACCTGCATCCATCGACTTCCTGCATGCCTTACCAGGTCGTCACTCCATCTCGTGGGGGGTCGCCCTACACTTCGCCTACCGGTACGAGGCTGCCACTCGAGAACCTTTCTTCCCCATCGGTTGTCGGTTCTTCGAGCTATATGGCCGGCCCACTGCCACTTCAGCTTACTAATCCGTTGGGCTATGTCGGTTACTCTAGTTCTACTGCGGATATCCTCATTTCTAAGTTTATCACGCGGAGAAACTCCGAGCATAGCCCTTTCTATAGCTCGCTGAGCGACCTTGAGCTTCCTCATACGGCCAGCAGTGAAGGACCACGTCTCAGAGCCGTAAGTCATCACTGGCAACACGCACTGGTCTGACAAGAAGATGTGTCGTAGCTTCCCGAACGCTGCCCAGCCGAGTTGAATCCGTCGAGTGACCTCTCGGTCGAAGTTGGACTTACCTAGTCGGACTATTTGTCCAAAGGTAAACATATTCGTCAACAACTTCGAGCTTAGTGCTCCCAACAACTACCGGCATAGGTGTGACATGAACATTAAACATAATCTTTGTTTTGTCTATGTTCATCTTAAGACCTATCTGTTGGGAGACACTATTGAGGTCATTGAGCATAGTGCTTAGGTACTCCAGCGATTCTGCCGTAAGGACTATATCGTCGGCAAATCGAAGGTGAGTGTTGTACTCGCCATTGATGTTGATACCGTATCCTTTCCAGTCCAGAAGCTTGAAAACATCTTCCAATGCAGCGGTGAAGAGTTTCGGGGATATGACGTCACCCTGTCTTACACCTCTCTGCAATTGGATAGGTTTCGTACTCTGGTTCTGTACTCGGATAGCCATCGTAGCTCTACTGCACAAACACTTCAGCACTTCGATATACCGACAGTCAACTTGGCACCGCTGAAGGGACTGCAGCACCGCCCAAATTTCGATGGAATCAAAGGCTTTCTCATAGTCCACATATGCCAGACATAGTGGCGAATTGTACTCTTCGCACCTCTGTAAAATTTGCTGAATGGTATGTATGTGGTCTATGGTGCTAAAGCCCTTTCGGAAACCGGCTTGTTCGGGAGGCTGGAAGTCGTCAAGTCTGCACGCGAGACGATTCGTAATGACTCTCGAAAACAGCACGTAGACGTGGCTCATAAGGGAAATCGGTCTGTAGTTCTTCAAGAGAGCGTTGTCTTCTTTCTTGAAGAACAAGACCACCGCACTTCTGCTTCACGCCTTCGGTGTAATGCCACCATGGAGGACGGAATTAAAGAGCTTCTGAAGGACTTCAAGTACCGGTCTTCCACCCGCTTTCAGAAGCCCCGCTGGTATTCCATCCTTGCCGGGGGCTTACCGTTTTTAAGGTGCTGGAGAGCCATTCTAATCTTGCTCAGACTGACGTCCGGGATATCTTCGGAATAGTGTCAGATGAGACTCGCTCTTGGATCGTTACTCACACTTGCGTGTAGCTACAACGATGACGTGTACAGCTGCCCATAGAACCTCTCAATCTCACTCAAAATCTCAGGTGTCCCGGAAACGACGCTGCTACATTCTGTCTTCAGCTTTGACAGTTGGCTCTTTCTGGCAGACAGATCTCTGGCAAAGACTATGGATCCTTGGTTCCGCTCGATCGCTTCTTCAATACGAGCTGTATTGAAGTTGCGTATGTCCCGCCGCATGCATTTGGAGATATGTCTGTTCAGATGCCTGTATGCTGTCAAGTCTGTTGAAGAATGTAGCTTCATCTCCCGTCTAACAGCCATGAGATTAAGAGTGTGATCGGAGAGTTTTTGTGTTCTTCTGCGGCGGGTCTAGCAAAACTTAGCTCCGACCGCATGGACAGTTTCCACGAGCTTTTCATTCATATCGTCCACTTCATTGCAGTCTTCTAGGCACTGAAAACGGTTTTGTAACTCGAGCTGAAAGGTTTCGGGACTTTGGAACAGAGCACGAGGGGGACGGAGCGTTGACTTCATTAGAAGAGACCTCTCCAACTTAACATTTAGGTTCAGTGTGCCTCTAATCATTCGGTGATCGCTGCCGGTTTTCACCCTCGCGATCACTGAGACATCACTGAACAGTTGTCGTCTGGTCGTCATAATGAAGTCAATCTCATTTTTTGTCGAACCGTCGGGGCTCGACCAGGTCCACTTCCTGTGGGGCCGCTTCTTGAAGAAAGAGTTCATCATAAAGAGTCCCTCTTTCTCCATGAAGTCGGCCAGCTGCTGGCCCCTTGGGTTCCGTTGCCCTATTCCAAATATCCCTACTTTCAGCTCACCGTCCTCTCTTGTGCTCCCATTAACATCGTTTATTGAGTTTTGGAGGAATGCATGGCTCTAGAGATATCCTCATACATTTCCTCCACCTTCTCATCGGGCACCTCAGCACAAGGTTGGTGCGTAGACCTGTATGACCTTCAGCGAATACCGTTTGGTGATTCTGAGTATAAGGTACGCAACCCTCGTCGACACACTCCCGATCTTTACAACGTTGTTAACGAGAGACTTGTGGACGATAAATCCGACACCTCC
The DNA here is from genome assembly GCA_033319125.1 of Parnassius glacialis. NCBI lineage: Eukaryota > Metazoa > Arthropoda > Insecta > Lepidoptera > Papilionidae > Parnassius > Parnassius glacialis. The sequence continues at coordinate 4,725,689 of JAVANC010000017.1, forward strand.
TGGGGACAGATGGTCGCCCTCCCGGTGATAGAGCAAGTTGCCGGATTCGAGGATTACCGTGTCCTCCCCTTCTCTTCGGACTTCGGATAATCCTATAATATGCCAGCGCAACTTGTCAATCTCTTCTTCCAGCTCCACGATCTTCTCGTCAGTCCTCAGGGTGCGTGCGTTGTACGTTGCCAGGTCGAGTCGTCTAAGGTGGCAACTGAACCTCCACCGGAGATTCTTAGCACCCCCTGCCCCGCCGTTACCATGGTCGTAACCGTAGCCAGGAATAGCGGGGCCGCCGGGGACTGGGGGCCGTCTGTTTGTTGCTTTAATCATTGGTGGGTATTTGCCATAGTTGCCACGCTTGGCGAGCGGGTTGGCAACCGCAGTTTTTTTATTGTAATTTTGCCTATTATCAAGAAGATGCTGCTGCTCATCTCCTGCCTGTTTCCCTTTGTCGCCTTTTACGACACCCACGAGAGGATATGGGGTAGTGGATATTCTTGACCGCCACTACACGACAAGGATCATCACAGTTCATGATTTAATCGTGTTGTTTAAGTTTATTTTAAGTTTGTTAAAATTCTGATTTATAAACTATAGTTATATATATACCATAATATATATAGTTATATATATATTATGGTTTTCATAAATACTATAAAGTTTTCAGCTGTCCTTCATAGTAATAAAAAAAAGAAATATTGAAGCCATTATGAAATAGTTTGTTATCACTTATTTTAACAGTTTTTAAAAAGTTTTAAAGCCTTGTTAAAGTCTTAGCTACAATTATGTATTCTCTGCTGTATTTATCTTTTGTATAGTAACTTTTTACTCTTGTTATTGCATCAGTAATATTACTCACGTTACATAGTCTTGCTTAAATTCTAATGGATTAGTGTGCTTACCTTTCATAACATTTGCAAAAAATTCTTCTATATATTCGTATTTTTTATAAGGGTTAACTAACTATCTATGTCATTAATGTCCAAAGTAAACTTAAAAATTTTTTACAGACTCAAATTCTTGTTTGTCAATCTCGAAAGTAAAGGCATATGTAGGATGTTTAATTAAGTATAGTACAGAGACTAATTTTGTAGTTTGGAATAATAATTATTCCGTTTACACGAATTAATTATCCAACGAGTCAAGGATAAACTAGTAACCGAATACGACAAGCGCACCGTTCTACGTGAGAGCCAAGACTGTCTTAACCATAGATTACTGTATATATACTAGAGATAAATTCGCGACTCATATTTAATTTTCGTTAGTGTCGTGATTTGCCCGAACAGATAGCGCTTAATTCTTTTAAAAAAAGGAACTTGAAAAAAAAGGGATAAACTAGCACATCTGCTGGTCTCGAACCTGGGTCTTTTGGTTTTGGGACGACCCGATTACCCGTCTGAGCTATTATAACTTTGTAAGTAGTGGTGAAATTTACCTTCTTATTCTAATGATATTTTAGCAGTTTTTCATTGCCTGAAAACACAGATAAAACGACATTTTCTAAAAATAAATAATGTTCAAAAAATTTAATTACAATTTAAGCGTAATTACCATTGACTGCTACTAACTGCGTAGTGCGCATGGATCATTGCGTATGCATAGACTTAAAGTCTGTCCAGTGAGATTAAAATAAGTCTAGCCTAGCACTTCGGAATGTAGATGGAAGCACATGAAACGTATCATTTTGTTCGTAAAATAATGTTCTAAGTTGCATGCAAATGGTCTTAACGGCGGCCGCTCCGTCCATTTAAAACAAGCAAAACGGGCGCTACCGCAGGTGCAATAGCGCAGGTGTGCGGTGCACGTGTTGTTTAAAATAATTCTGTTTAGCTACAACGACACCGCCGCACGTGCAATGGTGCACATGCCGTCACATATTAGAATCACGAATCCTTTTATTGGATAAATGATCCCAATAAAGAGATTCAATTTGTTGTAATATTTGTACTTATGTTTAATTTGATTACTGGAGTCATTTATAATGTCACGTTGTTTTCATTTCAGTTGTGTTCATCAATAATCTTCAAGATCCTAGTTATGTTAGAAAATAACTTTACGAGCCTTTTTCTTTTATATTTAACTAGTTTTTCACATTCCTTGCAACTTCTTGGAATATGCTGAAATAACGATTTTGTATAGAATTGTTTGAATCTGAAGCAATCGTTGTTCTTACAAAATGTATTTTAGTGAAGAACGCAGAGTAATATTTTATATTGAGTTCACGTATTTCAAACTGAACATTTTATTGCTAAATAGGCATACCATCGTAGTCCTCAGGGTGAAAACACATCTGCATTTTGAATCTTAATGTGTATCAATAATCTATATTAATAATAGCATTTTGAGATGATATTATTTTGCGTAAAAAAAATCACATTTAACAATGTATTAAGTAAAAGATAACACTGATCGCATACATTTTATTTATTTGCCCCTATGAAACAATTTATGATGGCGTAACTCGAAATGATACAAACACTGTTGTCTTTATCTGACAACCTAGCAGGAGAAACAGACTTATGTAATAGTGGCGTATGGGGTCCACTATTAACAGACTCTGAGTGGTCTAGTGGTGGAGAAATGAAACGATTTCTTGATATGCCTTACTATGTGCAGGCGAATGGTGTGTTTTATTCAGCTAACCCTGCCTATATTTACACGCCTGGCTACATCCTTAATTTACCAATAGAAAAATATTTTATTTACTTAGCCAATTATAATACATACATTTTGACCAATAAACAGTAATCAATAAAATATTATGTATAACTATTATATGTATGTCGCGCTCCGTTTGCCGGCGTAAGACTCGTCGATAGCTTCTCGTAGCTGCGTTGCTGTACGGGGCTATAAAAAAGGTGCAGACTGGCGCACGCGCGTAATCGGCGAGTGGCGGCGGGGAGGGACACAACTCCAGAACAGCAAGAAGAAGCGAGCTGCGGCGTTGAAGAAACGGCTCGAAAATGGTCGACGGATGCTTGAAGATAGCCGGCGTGTGAAGACGGTGCGGCGCTGATGATATTTGTGGCTGCTTCTTGTTTCTATATAGAACGTTAAATATATACGTCAAATTATCTCGCATTGATATGCAGCCCGCAGTATCTCGGTAGCCGGGAGTAATTAGGAAATAAATGTTTTCTTCAGACCTTCACCTTTTGCGTTATGGTAGCAGCAGGGTAACTTTATTAATTTATTTATTAAATAGTTAAGGGTTGATGAGCCTGGCTGCTACATCACTCTCCCTCTAGCGAAAGCGTACCGGAGGCTTGACGACTCGCCCATGTCTCGTAGTTTTTAAAATAGGTTTCATCTGGGTTGATGTAGATGATGGGTTTTCAAACTTCCTCGCTGGTGGTTGAGATGATGATGATGATGAATCCTCTGAATTATCCTCGTTAATAATATAAGCAGGCTTTAGTCGGTCGATCGATATAATTGTAGATTTCCTGCCGGGTATTTGTAATTTAAAAGTCTTGCTATATCGCTCTAATACTTTATACGGTCCATCGTAGGTAGGTTGAAATTGTTTCTTCACTGCGTCGTTCCTTACAAAAACTCGCTTGCATGTTTTCAAATCTTGATGAATGAATACTGATTTACTATTTCCGTATGATGATGTGTATTTCGACGATAAGGCTTTGTTGATTGATTCTCGAAGTTGAGTTACAAAATCGTAATTCATTTCTTGATAGTTTGACGATGTTGAAGTGAAGAAGTCACACGGTAATCTTATGCTGCAACCGTAGGTTAGCTGAGCGGCGCTAAGACTAGTGTCTGCACGCGGTGTTGCTCGTAGTCCAAGTAGCACTGTGGGTAACTCATCAATCCAGTTTGTATGTTGAGATAAACGAGTTTTGAGTGCGGTATTCAATGTACGATGCCATCGTTCGACTATTCCGTTCGATTGAGGATGGTATGCCGTTGTACGTGTCTTTTGTATTCCCATAGTTTGGAGAAGTTTGAGGAATAGGTTGCTTTCGAACTTTCTTCCTTGATCTGTTGTGATGGTTTTGGGTGATCCGAAACGAGTAATCCAATTTTCATAAATTATCTTCGCGACGGATTCAGCTGAAGTATCATCGGTAGGTATTGCTACTGGCCACCTTGTTGTTCTGTCGATCATTGTTACGAGGTAACGCTGTCCTTGCGGTGAAATAGGTAATTGTCCAACGATGTCAACATGCAGGTGTTCGGATCTCTACGTAGGTGGAAATGAAGCTAGGCTGCTTGATGTATGTCTTTGTACTTTGCATTTTTGGAATTGAATGCATTACTTCGCCCAGTTGCCAACATCTACTTGTATTAAAAGCCAAAAGAATTTTCTAGTGATGAGTTTTCTTGTTGCTCTAACACCTGGATGGCTAATGTTGTGCAGTGCATTGAAGACTTCGCGACTTCTGGTAGATATGGACGCATGGTTGACGTTGAGGCTTCACAGTAGATAGGTAGATGCGTCATTGGCATTGTAACTTGCTTGATGGACAAGTTACTTTGCTTCGATAGATGTTTGATGTTGTCGCTATGTCTGTCTTGTGCTTCAGCGATTTTGTGATATTCGATTGATGTAGGGCATGTTACACTGTCGATTGGTATGCGACTGAGTGTGTTGGCAACTATGTTGTCCTTCCCACTGATGTGACGTATGTCAGTCGTGAATTTACTTATGAAAATGAGTTGTCTTGCTCGTCGTGGTGTTTCCGATGGTGATGGTTTCTTCTGAACTACATATGTTAATGGCTTGTGGTCGGTAAAAACGATCAGGTTTTGACCCTCGAACGTTTTTTTGAAGTGCTTGATAGCCATGTAAATAGCGAGTAGCTCTCGGTCGAATGTACTGTAGTTACGTTGAGTATCGGAGAAGTTCTTCGAAAAATAGCCAAGTGGTTGCCATTTCCCATTGATGTATTGTTGGAGTACAGCTCCCGCTGAGAGGTCGGACGCGTCGCTGAAGATAGCAAGGGTTGCTTCATGTGATGGGTGAGCGAGCAAAGCTGCGTTTCGGATCGCAACTTTACAAGCATCAAATGCCTTCGTGGCTTCGTCGTTCCATGCAATTAATGTTTTATCTTTTTTCTACGTGTTGTGAAGATAGGCGTGAAGTGGTGCTTGGATTTCAGCGGCTTTAGGTATGTGTTCTCTATAGAAATTAATCATCCCAAGAAAACGCCTTAGTTCTTCGATTGTTTTAGGTTTCGCATAATCGATGATTGCTCTGAAATTTTCAGAAGGCGGTTTGATTCCTTCGTTGCTGACGGTGAAAACAAGAAATTGAACTTCTTGTTGTCCAAATATGCATTTCGAAGGGTTGATTGTGATGCCATTGTCTTCTAATCGCTGTAGCACGGTGCGTAGATGATTTCGTGCGTTTCTTTATCAGGGCTTGCAACAAGGAGGTCATCAATGAATGCGAAAAAGAAATCCAGTCCATGAAGTACTTCGTGTATGAATCTTTGTAAGGTTTGACCAGCATTCTTCAGTCCTGGGGTCATTCTTGGAAATTCGAATATTCCCATTGGGGTAATTATTGCTGTCTTTTGTATGTCTTCATCGCGTACTTTTATTTGTTAGTAAGCTCGGTTGAGATCGATGGTGGAGAATATAGTCTTGTCTGACAGTTGATGAGTGAAATCCTTGACTCGCGGTATTGGGTAGCGGTCAGGAGTTGTAATAGAATTCAGTCTTCTGTAATCTCCACAAACTCGTAATTCTCCATTCTTCTTTGGTACAACGTGAAGTGGTGATGACCAAGGGCTTTTGCTTGGACGGCATATTCCTTGCTCGATCATGTTTTCGATTTCCTTTCGAACTTGCTCGTATCGGTGTGGTGCGATTGGACGTGCACGGCAATGAAGTGGTGGTCCATTGGGTCGATGAAGTGCTCAACATCGTGCTTCGGTGTTAATTTCATTGAAGTTATTCTTGTGATTCCAGGATATTCTTCAAGGATCTTGTGATACGATTGTTGAACATCTATGCTTCTTATTGTGGGCAGATTGGTTGCTTGGACGAAAGACTGAGATGCAAGAATGGTTTTTCCGTCGATGATTCTTCTATTTTTGATGTCGACGATCAACTGGTAATGTTGAAGAAAATCAGCACCGATGATTGGTTTGCTGACTTTAGCGACGATAAATCTCCATTTGAATGATCGGCGTAGGTTTAAATCTAGTTCCATTGTTTTTTCTCCATATGTAGGAATCACCGTATTGTTTGCTGCGTAGAGTTGAAAATCCAGTGGCTTCATCTTCTGTCTGTGTCTCGTTGGTAAAACTAAGATATTCGCTCCGGTGTCGAGAAGAAAGGTAAGCTTGCTATTTTTATCGGTGACGAAGAGACGGTAGGATTTTTCTGTTACGCCAGATCCCGTCGCATCAAGCGTATTAGTTAGTTTTCCAACTTCATATTTTCATTTTTGAATGTGAACGGTGTTGTGCGTTTCCTTGCCTGGAAACCGAAACGTCGATGATAGTAGCAGTAAGGGGATCTTGTTCTTGAGCTTGATCGACTTCTACTTGCAGAGCGGTTGCGACGAAAAGGTGATCTTCGGTGTTGCTGATTGCGCTGGTTGTACCGTTGCTGGTAACAGGTTTGATGCTGGGATGATTTGAGCGCGGCGACTTCGAATGATATCTTCCGAATTTCTTCGAGAAGAAACTGGGTATCGTTGGCCTTGGTTAAAGTGCCTTCGATCATCGATATGTGCGAGCTACTGCTGTTTTCGATCATCTTGTCCGCCAGGAGTGCCAGTTCATCGAGCTTCGTCTGCGTGGTGAATGTTTCACTCACTGCTAGTACAGATCGAACATGTGGGGGTAGATGGTTTACCCACATCAGCCTTAGCGTTGAATCTGGGACTTTATCTCGTGCCAAAGTACGCATTCTGCGTAGGAGTTGTGTGGGCTTCTGGTCTTCAAGTTCTATTTCTGATAGAAGTTCCTGTAGCTGGCGACTGTCGGATTCTTCATATGCAGAGATCAGACGATCCTTCAGCGAATTATACTGGTCGCTTGCCGGTGGGTTGTACAACAGATCTAAAATTTGTTCGATGTCTTGTTTCTCAAGTTGGGCGATCACCATTTGCGCTAGTTGCGCTTAACTCTTCTTTAAATCATTCGTCACGGCTTCAAAACTGACGAAGCAAAGTCTGGGTTTATCTCTCCAAAACGGTGGTATTCTCAACGATAGATATATATTGGCGATTTATTGCTCTTTGGCCGGGTTTAATGTATATGCGTCGGATTTCTTCGCTTCTCGCTCCATAATGCCGTCTTGATTACACTGATTTTATATACTAAAGTCTTCCTTGATAGTTATTTGATATTTTTCCTACTATTCTTGCAAGGATCTTCCTTCTCAGTGATCGTAACGGGGTCACCAATGTAATAGTGGCGTATGGGGTCCACTATTAACAGACTCCGAGTGATCTAGTGACGGAGAAATGAAACTATTTCTTGATATGCCTTACTATGTGCAGGCGAATGGTGTGTTTTATTCAGCTAACCCTGCCTATATCTATACGCCCGGCTACATCCTTAATTTACCAATAGAAAAATATTTTATTTACTTAGCCAATTATAATACATACATTTTAACAAATAAACATTAATCAATAAAATATTATGTATAACTATTATATGTATGACGCGCTCCGTTTGCCGGCTTAAGACTCGTCGATAGATTCTCCGGCTGCGACCGGCGCGCACGCGTAATCGGCGAGCGGCGGCGGCGAGGACACAACTCCGGAACAGCAAGAAGAAGCGAGCTGCGGCGTTGAAGAAACGGCTCGAAAATGGTCGACGGATGCTTGAAGATAGCCGGCGTGTGAAGACGGTGCGGCGCTGCTGATATTTGTGGCTGCTTCTTGTTTCTATATAGAACGTTAAATATATACGTCAAATTATCTCGCATTGATATGCAGCCCGCAGTATCTCGGTAGCCGGGGGTAATTAAGAAATAAATGTTTTCTTCAGACCTTCACCTTTTGCGTTATGGTAGCAGGAGGGTAACGTTATTAATTTATTTATTAAACGGTTTAGGGTTGATTAGCCTGGCAGCTACACTTATATTAAAATGCGACGATAATACTTATTCATTCAATGACTGATCGTAACATTCAATATAGATTTTTGTCGTTATATTTTGGCAAGTATTTGAGATAAAAATACGTCTGTCTTACCAGTCGGTAGGAAAAACAATCTTCTTATTATTCAGTTATAAAGTAAAATATTGTAGCCTCTCTAACAAGCCGGTTTCCTTCGGCAAATTGTACAGAAGACGGAGGATTACAATTTGCCACTATGTCTTGCTTATGTGTACTATGAGAAAGCCTTTGATTACGTCGAAATTTGGGCGGTGCTGCAGTCCATACAGCGGTGCCAAGTTGACTGTCGGTATATCGAAGTGCTGACGTGTTTATACAGTAGGGATAAGAGGGTTATCCGAGTACAGAACCAGAGTACGAAACCTATCCAACTGCAGAGAGGTGTAAGACAAGGTAGCGTTATTATTCCTGAAACTTCACCGCTGCATTGGAAGATGTTTTCAAGCTACTGAACTGGAAAGGATACGGTATTAACATGAATGGCGGGTACATCACTCACTTTCAATTTGCCGACGATATAGTCCTTATGGCAGAATCGCTGGAGGACCTAAGCACTATGCTTAATGACCTCAATAGTGTCTCCCATCGGATAGGTCTTAAGATGAACATGGACATAACAAAAATCATGTATAAGGTCCATGTTACATCTATGCCGGTAGTTGTTGGGAGCACTACGCTCAAAGTTTTTGACGAGTATGTTTACTTGGGACAAATAGTCCGACTAGGTAAGTCCAATTTCAATCAAGAGGTCAATCGACGGATTCAACTTAGCTGGGGAGCATTCCGGAAATTGCCACATATCTTCTCATCAGGTATACCTCAAAACCTGAAAACGAATCTGTACAACCAGTGCGTGTTGCCAGTGATAACTTATTAAACTAAGACGTGGTCATTCACTGCTGGCCGGATGAGGAAGCTCAAGGTCGCTCGAGCTATAAAAAGAGCTATGCTAGGAGTTTCTCTGCGTAATAAACTTAGAAATGAAAACACCCGCAGTAGAACCCAGTGGATTAGTAAGCTGAAGTGGCAATGGGCCGACCATATAGCTCGAAGAACCGACAATCGAACGAGAAAAAAGTTTCTTGAGTGGCAGCCTCATACCGGTAGGCGAAATGTAGGGCGACACCCCACTAGATGGAGTGACGAACTGGTAAGACATGCGAAAAGTCGATGGATGCAGGTGAATCTGGACCGTTCTTTGTGGCATTCCTTGGGAGAGGCCTATGTTCAGCAGTGGACTTGTAAAGGACTGTAATGATGATGATGGTTTTTTTTATACGATAAGGGTGACAAACGAGCACAGAGTCCACCTGATGGTAAGTGGTTGCTGCGGCCCATAGACATCTACATCTATCTTCTATTACATATCAAAATGTAGAGGCGCCGCCACCCGTGAGGACCAAGATGGAATGCCTCATTTCCAGTAAAAAGGGCCTCCGGCCACCTGCACTCACCAAGCGAAACGCAGAAGTAAACCTCTACTTCACGCTGGTTTTCTGTGAGGTCGTGGTACCACCCCGGTTCGAGCTGGCCCATCCGTGCGACAGCAAAAGCTGCCGCGTGGCTCTACCACTGTTAATGATGGTAATGATGATAACTAAATTATGCAAAACTTTGAGTTAATGCAGTGTTACTTGTTAAGCACGATATAATACATTTGGATAGTGATTCTGATAATACACTTATTGGGCACCAAAGGATTTTTTTTTACATGTTATATAGTAAATTTCTTTATTAACCTGAAGTGACAGATGAACATACAGTTCACTCGATGGTAGTTGATAACTGCAGTCCATGGACACCTGTGGCCAATTTCCAAAGATTTTTTTTATAGGATAAGGGAGACAAACCAGCACACAGTCCACCTGATGGTAAGTGGTTGCTGCGGCCCATAGACATCTACATCTATCCTCCATTACATATCAAAATGTAGGTGCGTTGTCACCCGTGAGGACTAGGATGGAATGCCTCATTTCCAGTAAAAAGGGCCACCGGCCACCTGCACTCACCAAGCGAAACCCAGAGGTAAACCTCTACTACTTCACGCTGGTTTTCTGTGAGGTCGTGGTACTACCCTGGTTCGAGCCGGCCCATCCGTGCGACAGCAAAAGCTGCCGCACGGATGCTCTACCCCTGTGAAAAATTAACCTTACAGTCTATATATCACTGAAGGTGGCACAGGCCACGCTATAGCCTGTATATTATTATAATATTTGTGTTATTTTCTTACGCTTGTACTAAAAATCTGAAAGAATTTTTCACTAGCCGACACAACACCGTCTTCAATACATATTTACCGATACCGAGGACACCATAATGTATAGAGAAACTGTTGGCGTTTTTCCATCACCGACATGTTACTGATAATATTTTGGTCTATAATACGATCCAGGAGTAACACGTAACGTAAAGGTAAACGTAAATATATACTAATACTACTATGTGTGCAATCTGAATATCTAAATGTATGTATCATCATCATGTTCATTACAGATTGCTACAAAACACGGTCCTGAGATACTTACATCCATCGACTCTATATTTCATCAGTTTATCACTCCAGTGAGAGTTATCACTTTAGTAGAGAGTCGCGCAACTAAGCTGACCATTACAAGGCTGCAACTCGAGAACCTTTTCCCCCATCGGTTGTCCGTTCCTCAAGCTATATGGTCATCCCTTCCCACTTAATCCTACTGATACGTAGGGTAAAGACTGTTTTCTGTTGAACTATGCATAAAACCAATGTTGCGGATTTTATCATGCATTAAACTAATCATTAAAGTAAAAGTAAAGTTGCAGCCTATTTACGTCCCACTGCTGGGCACAGGCCTCCTCTCATTTCTGAGAGGGTTTTAGGGCAATCATTTAAGTCTAATAATTATGTTTTATGTGAACAGTATTAGTGGTTTTAATAAAATATACAGTGTAGTTAAATATAAAAAAAAAACAATACAAAGAGCAAAAATAAAAATTTATTTTATTCATCAGTCCATATATCTAGTTTAGTTTCCTTATAATTTATTCCAGATTCTCTAACCCCCGTGCTGTTATTCTGGGGAAATTTGCGTTGAAGGGAACGAAATTTTAATCGAAACTCAGTGGGAGATAGTACTGACGGTGCTGTGGGCCGAGACAGTATTTTAAATAAGTGATGGATACAAAGTTGTGTCGTCCTTTCTCCGCGCTTCCATCGTACCTAGTGATGATTTTTAAATTACTTTTAATTATAAAGAAACAGAAAATCTTTGATTCGAAAGAGGAAGATAAATTAAGCATTTAACATAATGTTTTTAATAGAATAGTGCTAACAAAAGAGCACACAGTCAACCTGACGTTGTAACCCATACACATCTTCATTTATCCTCGATTAAGAAACAAAATGCACCTGCATTCGTCACCCCCTAGAACTAAGATGAAATGCCTCATTTTCAGTTAAAAAAGTATCCGGTTCTCTACACTTACCACATAAAACCGAGCAGCATTAAGCTGCTATAGCAAATAAAATTAGACGGTGTTTTCGTGGTAGAGCCGCTACATCTATATTATGGTTGTAGCACGTATGGTTCGGCAAGATTGAGGTAGGAAGGCACTATCACAGAATACCAGCGTAAAATAGCAGTCTATGGACACTAGGTGGTAGGTAGGATCAGGTGAATTGTCTGCTTGTTTATTCATACCTTATACCTATATTTTATTAATTAAAAAATATGGTGAGGCATTTGTTCAGCAGAGGTCGTATGATAAGCTGTAATGGAACGGTATGTCCCAAAGAAATCCTAAGATTTATACACGACGATAGGTGGCGCTGTAATATAGTTTTTATAAATTTATTATTTACAACGTAAAAGTTCGGAGTGATTTTGGTGTGAAGCTCATCGCGTCACCCATCTGCCGAGCCAGCTGTTAAATAAATAATTGAGTTCCCTTTAACCTGTTTCAACAGCACTTTTCGCTAGCAGCTAGATACTAAAATAGAAATGCTGACATGATATTACAATATTTCACTAAATAAAAAATAATTATAGTGAAATTTTTCGCGTTCATTTTTTTAATTGCAGAAAAAATGAATGTAGGACTGCCAACAAAACGGTCACCGTCTTAGCATAAGCTACAACAACATTGTTACAGCACTGTTGCTCCCTACACTGTTATTCCTTAGAACCGGAGACGCTTTTTACTGGAAACAAGGCATTCCATCTTAGTCCTCAAGGGTGACAACACATCTGTATTTTTATTCCTAATCAAGGATAAATATAGATGTCTACGAGCATCCAACTATCATCAGGTGGACTGTGTGCTCGTATGTCAAGCATACAGTCCACCTGATTAATCGAGGATAGATCCACAACATCCACTTACAACCTGCCACTGTAATTGTTTATCACCTACTGAAAAGCTCTGTCGGGTCCATGGGCAAAACTCACGAGCAATCAGAAGGCATACCTACTTATATTCCAACACCAGCTTTAAATAAAAACTGCAACAAAAAATATAAAAAATAAATTTATGGGGGACCTTTAGCAACATCACAGGTAACAATTTTTATTCTTCTATTAAGTCTTTTGATTATTCATTTAATATTAGGAATCCCCGGAAACGTAATTCCATTAATTAGCCTCTAATGTTTATTATGTAAAATCGCTATGAATTTTGCTTTTATATAAAAAAAAATATTTTTGTTTTGTTGTCCCTCGTTATTGGTAAATGTTACAAAAAAAATCGAATCTATTAAAGAAAATAAGGTCAAAGTCCCATATTACGGCATGTTAAGCCTCTTACGTTTTTAAATATTTTGCCAGTTTGAAAACTTTTTCTTAGCGAAGGTTGATCTTGTGTAAGTTATTATAAAGGTACATACTCTTTTCTCATTTTTTATATTTACTTTAGGCTGCGTGAATTCGTGTTCCCTGATTCTGGATAAATTTTTAAAATGTCCAACTTATTCGTTTTTAATTCTGTGCGCTTGGGTGCGCCGCGGTATATTAGTGCATGTGGATAATTTTTACATGACTTCGAAATCTTTTTAATTTTTCAGACATATAGGTTTCTTCATGATATTATTCGCCAAGTATGTTGCAAATAAGGTACCGTGTAGTGGCGGAGTAGACCCGTGTAGTGGCGGTGTAGTACTGTGTAGTGGTGGTGTAGTACCATGTAGTGGCGGTTTAGTACCATATAGTGGCGGTGTAAGAATATCCACTACCCCATATCTTCCAGTGAGTGTCGTAACAGGCGAAAGAGGGAAACAAATCAAGAGATGGGCAGCAGCGTCGTCCTAATAATGACTAAAAATAAAAAACTGCGGTTGCCAACCCGCTTGTCAAGCGTGGTAACTATGGAAAATATATCCCTTATGAGGCAATCTATGGGGGCGGCCTATGGTCGGTAGTGGTTTTTAATAGGCTGCAACGCTGGTAAATCCAGATCTTATGATTCGTTTACCTCTGCCGCCTTTTACAACATCCTCGGAATGATACGAGGTAGTGGATATACTTACACCGCCACTACACGGTCATTCTTATTGTTTTCCCTTTTTTAACACTTATTTATTAATTTATGCTTTATAACTATCACCTTAAAAAAAGTGTTAAAAAGGGCGAACTTGAAATGTTTTTGCATACTCTTGCAGTCATCCTTGGATGTAGTAAAATAACAATAATGTCCTCCAGACCAATTTTTGGTCACGGCGCGGCAGCCGGTCTCAACGGAAACTAGCCGTCAGCGCAGGACAGGACTATAGTGTGCTGCTCACCTGACGATAAGTGTCGACCGCCCCCCACAAACAACTGCAACACTAGAGGAAGCGCAAATGCGTTGCCAGCCTTTTTAAAATAGAGTAGGCTCGTTTATTAAAGGTCGCTAAGTCGTATCGATGCGGAAAAATCGCTGGTGGTAGACCATTCCACAAGGAAGTTGTGTGAAGAAGAAAAGTTCTTGTAAATCGCATAGTGTTGGATCGCCAACCATCCAGATGGTATGGATGTTATTAAGAGTTTTGTCGCGATGTGGGATGGTGAAGTTGAGCTGCTGAAATTAATCCAAATAATTCCTCAGAGCACTCCCCGTCGTAGACGCGATAAAATACGCAAAGAGATGCAACATCTCTTCACAGTATCAATGAGTGAAGTCGATCAGAAAGACCTCGGTGGCCGACGATTTGAAACGCTCTTTGCGATTAAATGGAAGGAGCTGGCACAGGAGAGCCCCGGCCCAGAATTGGTAATAGTATTCCATGTGTGGCTGAACCTGCGTCTTGTAAAGTTGCAGGTTGTGTGCCGGCAATAAATACTGTCCCACTCTGCTGAGTACACCAAGCTTTTTAGAGGTCAATTTGGCTTTCCAGGTGACTACGAAACTGCACATCATTCGATATGTCGTCGCTGAAAACTCCGATTCTGACTGCAGAAGCAACAAGGGGAGTGCCTTGAAACTGAGGTTTTTTTAGTGGTAAACGCGCAGTCTTGTGTCTGTAGAGAGCGAACTAGACTGAATTTAGTCGCCACCCAATCCGATAGTTTGAACAACAAAGTCTCGACTTCAGACACAAGTTTTTTCCGGTACTCGGCGACATTTTCCCGAGAAATATTGGCACGGCCGGTGTATAAAGCGTCAACAGTGCTGTCGTCCGCATAGCAATGTATGTTACCGGTTTGCAATATTGGCATAGTACTTATATAACTTAATTATGTGTGTCAGTGGCGATCTAGTCGGCACTATTGTAACACGCGTATATAATAAACCGCTATTTCTTACAAGGCCTTTTTTTCATTTCTCTTTACTTACATTAGTTAAAATAGTGATCCCGAGGTGATACAGTGCCGTGCTCTTTTGTGTTTGTGTAGTGCATACCGTTGAAAATGACGTCCAAGAAATAAAAACAGGAAGCGGAAGTATCTCAAATAATGGTTTCGTCAAGAATCCCGGACTTTTGCAAGGATCAGCCACGCACCTGGTTCATATAGGCCGAATCCGTACTATACAACCAGAAGCCCTCAGATGTTACTCAATACCATCTGGTTATTGCCAAGCTAGGGAAGTATGTCGTACAGCAAGTCACGAATATCCTGGTGAATTCTGCATCTGAGGGAAAGTACGACCTTCTGAAGTCAACGTAAATCACCATCTTCGAAGAGTCCGAAACGCGTCAAATTACCAAACTCAATGGACCTTGGAGACCAGCGCCCATCTCAACTGCTGCGTAGAATAAAGGACCTGGCCGGGAATATATTCAAGGTTTGAAGCGTTTGAAACTTTGAGCGTTTTATGGCAGAAGCAACAGATCTACCGGCTGCAGTTCGTGCTATACTGGTGGTCACCGGTACTAAAGACCTCAAGACGCTAGCTTCTGTAGCAGACCAGATTAAGGAGACGATGTGATCTATCGGCATTGCAGGCGTCAGGCAACGCTTCTATCATTGCTGAAATCGCTAAGATTAATATGCGACTGGATAAAAAGGTTATGGGCAGATCGCGGTTCCAATCAAGCGGACGTGAGAGGACCCGAGTTCGCTCGCAGTCTCAACGTCGCCGCAAACGTACTCCTGGAAGCACTGCTTCTCGTGAAAATTGGTTGTGTTTCTACCACTATCGCTTCAAGGCTAAGGCGCAGCAATGTGTCCAGCCATGCGCTTGGAAACCGTAGGAAACGGGAAACTAGATAATGTGCAGCGGGAGGAGATCAACAACTGCATAGGCATCTCCAATCATCGCCTCAGCATGCGAGATAAGTCCAGCAACCTTATTTTTTTAATTAACCCCGGTGCCAATATCTCAGTTTTGCCGCGAAACAAAGTGATTGTTAAATCGTGTGGTAATGAGTATTTTGATTATATTTTATATTTTTTTTTATAGGAAAAGGGTGACAAACAAGCACACAGTCCACCTGATGGTAAGTGGCTTCTGCGGCCCATAGACATCTACATCTATCCTCTATTACAAATCAAAATGTAGATGCGTTGTCACCCGTGAGGACTAAGATGGAATGCCTCATTTCCAGCAAAAAGGGCCCCCGGCTACCTGCACTCACCAAGCGAAACGCAAAGGTAAACCTCTACTTCACGCTGGTTTTCTGTGAGGTCGTGGTACCACCCCGGTTCGAGCCGGCCCATCCGTGCGACAGCAAAAGCTGCCGCGTGGCTCTACCACTGTTGAAATATATGCAGCAAATGACAGCAAAATAAAATACAAACTACACTCAATTAAAATAAAAAACTTTAAAATCGATTTAGGGTTGCGCAGAGTGGACATTTGTTATCGTGGACGTGCGTCAACCAATTTTAGGTGCAGATTTTTTAGCGCATTATAAATTGTTGTTCGACGTTGCTTCGTGGAAATTAATTGACAAAGTAACAAATTTAAATGTTTTAGCTGCTTTTTTTTCTGTCAAGAAGAGGAAGTTCAAACTATTGATAAGTATCACCAACCGGAAACCAACCAGTGAAGTCGGTTTCTTTTAAAGAACCGCCCAAACATTCTGTATGCCACCATAGAGAGACTAATGGCCCAGTGGTGCACGCTAAAGCAAGACCGTTACCACCGCATCAATACGCAAAGTTCAAAGAAGAGTTTAGGCGTCTGTTGCATAAGCCTAAACTCTTCTTGGGGATTTGTAGACCGTCGTAAAGTGCGTGGCCTTAGCCTTATAGACGTTATGCCTAAAAAAGACGACCAAATACGACCATGTGGCGATTACAGGGCTCTTAAAGCAATTACCAAGCCGGATAGGTACTCTATACCGCGATTGCATGATTTTACATAATTATTGGAAAGTAAAAAAATATTTCACGAATCGATATGAATCACGCATATCATGTTATATTGGTGAAACCTAACGATGTAGAGAAGACCGCCATAATAACACCTTTCGGCCTCTCCGAATTGCCACGCATGACTTTGGCCTGCCTTTTCAACGGTTTGTGAATTACACTGTTTTTGAGGGCCTAGATTTTCTTTATACCTATATCGATGACGTCATCATTACAAGCGTGGATATGACTTCTTAGAGAGCATTTGAATATCGTGTTCGAGGGGTTAAATAAATTCGGTTTGACTCTTTTATCATCATGTCATGTCATGTAAACTTTTATCATTTACATATGCCCAATGCTGTAGAGTATCAAATGGAGTTAAATCATTTTTTTAAATATTTTAAATTAATAATTTTCTACAATCGACATCAATATAAATTATTAAGAATAACTCAAAAATTATTCGTCAAACCTTTATCAAATTTATATGAAAACATATGTTAAGCAGTAGTTTTCAAATACAGAAACGATAATTGAAATCAGTTTAACCAGTAAAAAGTTATGAGGCACACATAAAAAAAATATTAATTAAACTATTATTTTTAACTATTGTTTGTATCAGTTCTCTACACTAAGGTTATCTGGAGGAGGTCACTTTCAGAGTGATAAGACCGCCTGTTGTACATATTCTACTTTAAATTTAACTGTACTCGTTGTTGTTCTGTTTTTTGGTGTACAATGAAGAGTAAATAAATAAATTAAAAAATTAAAAAACATACAGCCGAATTGAGTTCCTCCTCTTGTTTCAAACTAAGAAAAAAACAAGACTAAAATTAATTTTGATGAAAAGTCAAATGAAGCATTTATTCAATGTAAAACAAGGTTGCGAAACGCATTAAACTGCTTCTACTTATGTCGGAATACAAGCGTGGGAGCGGTATTGCAACAGCAAGTAGGTAATTTATGGTCACCGATAAGATATTTTTCGAAAAAAATATTGACAACTCAGCAGATATACAGCACTTACTATAAATAACTTGTAGCTATTTATCTTGCAGAAAAATATTTCAGAAATATGATTGAAGTTCAAGATTTGGTGATTTTTACGGACCATAAAGCCCTAATTTTTGCAACTTCAAAAATCAATAGTGACAATGACCTAGCGCGTGAGACAACTACTTTTTATTTGAGGAAAAAGGACTTTTTTTTAAATAACAGCTTACAATCATGTATATTACAAAAATTAACAACACAACAAATTAGAAATAGCATGGTAGCGATCAGCGATGAGACGATCACCTCATTTCCAGAAGTTATTATCATCCATAATTTCTTTAATATTTTAATAACCCATTTTATACAAACGTAGTTAAATAAAGTTTTTGAACTTTGAGCAGGTCAAATTTTGTATTTTCTGTAATTTTTTTGTAAAAGCTTATACATCGCCCCAAGAATGAATTACTAACTCGATGGAGTCGAGTAACTGGTACTACTATCTTGTGTCTGTTCCTAGTATTTACAGAATAAATATCACTTATTTTTGTAAAACTACTTTTATTTTTGTATACGTACATTACATTTTAATGAGTGTATTGAGAGGCCAATGCTAATATATTAATTTCCTTAAATTTTTGTCTCAGCGGCTCCTTTGGCTTCAAATCATAAAATACTCTTATGGTCTCATCTTTAAAAAAAATATAATTTCAGTGCCAGCTGCGTGTCCCCATATCAAAATACCATACGACAATATGCTATGGAAATAGCTAAAGTAAACTAGCTAGTCTAGCTGTTTCAAAACTGGATAGACTTCTGATCTTTTTTACAGCATATGCTGCAGAACTAAGTCTGCTGTCTAATTTTGATATATGGGGGCTCCATTGAAGCTTCGCGTCTAGTGTGATTCCAAGGAAAATGGGGTATCTACAAGACTCAGTTTCTCCCTATTTAAAATTCCATTAGTATTTAACTGTTTGACATTTGGAGTCCTGAATTTCATACATTTCGTTTTAGTCCAATTTAAATGCAAATTATTAACATTGAACCAATTTACTAATTTAGATATAGCATTATTTACTTCGTCATGTTTTTGTAATTGTCGACTTAATTTGAAAATTAAAGAAGTGTCATCTGCAAATAATGCAATATCATGGTTATCCCTTACAATGTAAGGTAAGTCATTAGTGTACACAAGAAACAGAAAGGGGCCAAGAATTGAGCCTTAATGCACGCCCACTTGTACCATCGACCCGGAAGCGCTCATACTGTTAATGACAACATTTTGCGTTCTCTTACTTAAATATGAAATAATTAATTTAAGAGCATCATTTCTTACACCGTAGTGTTAAAGTTTCCTAATTAATGTTTCAACACAATCGAAGGCCTTGGATAGGTCACAAAATATACCCAAAGTATCCTGTGAATTCTCCCATGCATTAAAGATATATTTAATCAGCTCAACACCGGCGTCAGTTGTCGAGCAACCCCTTGTGAAACCAAATTGATTTTTATGAAGTAAATTATTCATATTAAAGGAATTTAACATTTGATCAAGAATAATTTTTTTAAACTCTTACTAAGTGTTGGTAGTACAGAAATAGGTCTAAAATTGGCGGGGTCTAATGTAATACAAGATTTGAATAAAGGTATTACTTTACTATGCTTCATTAAATCGGGAAACACACCAGATTCGATACTAGTATAAAAATAATAGCTAAATGAGGCGCGATTGTATCTATTAAAGACGCGATAGATTTAACGGAAATCCCCCACAGATCCGCAGTTTTCTTAACATCAATAGTTTTAAAATATTTTACAATATCTTTTGATGATACTTTATGAAATGTTAAAGTCTTTGTACACGAATTTACATTTTGTTTAAGTAATGATTCGGCGACGGCAGGAGAAGAATTCAGTGATTTAGTGGTTAATATCGGAATATCAGTAAAATATTTCTCAAAAATCATTGCAACGTCCTGATCTGATTCAGTTAATTTGTTGTTAACACTTAACTGGTAGTTTGAATTGCGAAAGTTGATCTTACCAGTTTCGCTATCAGGGGGCACGGCAGTGCCCCCGCCAAGTTCAGCAAAAAAGCGGCACGGCCGTATCATCCTTTTCTCGAAGCAGTTCAGGCCATTTTCGAAACCCTATAACATCGTTGTGAATAAAACTAGAAGCCTGAAGCTCAGTAACTAAGTGTGCATGGTATCAATTCCATATTTTTCAAATTTTATTAAATTTGAACTAGTAAGTTAAGAATTAGAACTAGTCAAAGTTTCTTAATTTTGTCACTCACTGACTGACAGATCATCAAAACTCTAAGGCACTTCTAGCATACATAAAAGCTTCAAATTTGGAATACAACTATGGTTTAGTATATAAATTAAATAAAAATTAAAATGTATTGCAATTTTGATCCAGTTTTCGAGATACACCAACTGCATAAATAACTTTGTAATCCCATAAAAATATATAGGATTACAAAGTTAAATTTGCAGTGAATGAATCAGTGTACCTATATATGTGTAATATAATGGAATAAAAGGTGTAGATAGGCACCTAGATATAATCATCTACAAAAAGAAATGAGATGCCATCAAAAACATAATTGTAAAGAAAACCAAGTCTCTCAACTCAGTTCTTCTGCCGTAAAAAGTTGTGAGATCCATGTAATACCAAGTCAGTTTTATTCAGTCCCTACTTAAAGGTCCTTCTGTCTTAAGTTATTACGTAATTAGCTAACCCAACAACATCTTATAGTGACCACATCAATATTAAAAATCTTTTATGTTTTAAATAAATAAATTGACTTGGCAATCTCACTAAACAATAATTTTATATGATAATATTAATATAATTTAATATAATTTGTATTACTTGAGAGATATATTAAGCTTTCATGCGATGGCCAAGTTAATCTATTTATTTAAAATATAAATCAGTTTTAGTATTGATGTGGTCACTATAAGATGTTGTTAGGTTAGCTAATTACGTAATAACTTAAGACAGAAGGACTTGAGGGTTCTGTCCAGGGTAGGGACTGAATAAATTTACCGACTTGGTATTACATGGATCTCACAACTATTTACGGCAGAAGAACTGACTTACGGGACTTGGTTTTTTACAAGTTATGTTTTAATGGCATTAATTATACTCCATGTAATTATAATTATATTAAAAGCTGTCTTAATTTTGTTGCTCAAATACAAAGACTTGGCTGTGAAGCACACTCTTTTAAATATTTTTGAATATTTTTTACATATTCCCTAAATTCGACGCTATGATTACATGACCTTTCATAGTTAAGATCATATAACCTATGTCTGTTCTTATGGACTCATACCGTCACCAATTCATTGGATGACTTCCAACTTTTCACTTACCATCATGTGAGCCACGTGCTCGTTCGCACCCTCTTCTATTAAAAAAATAGTCCTTAAAAATACTAGCAATAATAATAATCATTACTAATTTTCCCTTTAGCCACTCCTGGTAAGCTTAAAATGGGTTAGGATTGGTTCACGACAGTAGTCGAATGGCGAAATTCGAACCTACTACTTTTTGAGTTCACGGTCCGCACCCTGCCACTATCGCTATTATTTTATATGTTTAGATAAAAAGACAGATTTTATTAATTATTATTAGCGATTAATGAAAATTCAATCATCACATAAAAGATATTCTTTAAATAAATTATAACGCGCCTGAATATAAAAGTAAAATAATTAAAGTATTTTATTCACACAACTCGCTCTCTTGAAGAACTACAGACCAAATTCCCTTCTGAGCAGCATCTACGTGCTGTTTTCGAGAGTCATTACGAATCGTCTCGCGCGCAGACTTGACGACTTCCAGCCTCCCGAACAAGCCGGTTTCAGAAAGGGCTTTAGCACCATAGACCAGAAACAGAAACAGACCATATACATACCCTTCGGCAAATTGTACAGAAGTCCGAGGAGTACAATTTGCCACTATGTCTGGCGTATGTTAACTATGAGAAAGCCTTTGATTCCATCAAAATTTCGGCGGTGCTGCAGTCCCTTCAGCGGTGCCAAGTTGACTATCGGTATATCGAAGTGCTGAAGTGTTTTTAACAGTAAGCTACGATGGCTATCTGAGCACAGAACCAGAGAACGAAACCTATCCAATTGCAGAGAGGTGTAAAACAGGGTGATGTTATATCCCCGAAACTCTTCACCGCTGCATTGGAAGACGTTTTCAAGCTTCTGGACTAGAAAGGATACGGTATAAACATCAATGGCGAGTACATCACTCACCTTCGATTTGTCGACGATATAGTCCTTATGGCAGAATCGCTGGAGGACCTAAGCACCATGTTCAATGACCTCAATAGTGTCTCCCAACGAATAGGTCTTAGGATGAACATGGACAAAACAAAGATCATGTTTAATGTCCATGTCACACCTATGCCGGTAGTTGTTGGGAGCACTAAGCTCGAAGTTGTTGACGAGTATGGTTATCTGAGACAAATAGTCCGACTAGGTAAGTCCAACTTCGACCGAGAGGTCAATCGACGGATTCAACTC
The DNA here is from genome assembly GCA_033319125.1 of Parnassius glacialis. Classification (NCBI taxonomy): domain Eukaryota; kingdom Metazoa; phylum Arthropoda; class Insecta; order Lepidoptera; family Papilionidae; genus Parnassius; species Parnassius glacialis. The sequence goes on from JAVANC010000017.1 coordinate 4,748,080, forward strand.
GGCTGGGCAGCGTTCGGGAAACTACGACACATCTTCTCGTCAGACATACCTCAAAACCTGAAAACGAAATTGTACAACCAGTGCGTGATGCCAGTGATGACTTACGGATCTGAGACGTGGTCCTTCACTGCTGGCCGTATGAGGAAGCTCAAGGTCACTCAGCGAGCTATGGAGAGGGCTATGCTCGGGGTTTCTCTGCATTCTAAAGATAGAAATGAGGATATCGGATTGTATTTTATTTATCCTGTGAATAAATTTTGTCTGAGAGTTGATACATCGACCCTTGATATAACAATCTACGACACGTAAAAAATATTAAACAAACTCGTAGCTGATTTTTAAATCCATTAGTGATCTAAAGAATCGCCCCGACCTTCCAGCGGGATTATCTCCCGCTGCGCGACGATTAACGTTTCCCTTCTGAGCTTGCAAAGGTCACGTCCAAAATAAAGATTTGTAGGACACGGTGATTACGAACTTTATTTATTCAGTTTGCTTTGTTGCTTTATCGTATATCTTTGTTATTTTAGAGTTTGTAACTTATGTGAAGTAGTTGATAGATAAAAATAAAAATAAACTACAAAAAACCGACTTTAAAAAATTTAAAAAAGAATAAAATAATTTTCACATTATAGCTTCTAGATTCGCTAATAAGACATGATGTATCTGTCGCAGCCAACTAGTTTAATCCGCCTTTCAGTTAACAGCCTAGCCTTATTTAATAATGGTGCCATTTAACAAGTGGCCTGAATGAGATTCAGCCGATGCCTCTAATAAAAAATTGCACAGATTCTTGTATTTTTAATATTTCTGCGACAGTAGGTTTAACATAATAAAGCATATAGCGCATAGCTAAGAACAGACCAGCAACTGCCTCGTTGAATAAAATTAATAGGATGTATGCCATGTAATGTCTAGGCCGTCAACTGAAAGGCTGATTAAGCTAGTTGGCTACGACATATCAAAGAATTGAAGCCCCAACTTTAGATGTTATTACCTGAAATCATTTATTACTTTTATTAGTTGATGTCGGTTTTTACTTATTTTTCAGTTTATTTTTTTACTATGTTGAACGCTCTAAATAATTTCACAGGCTCTATGTAACAAGCAAAATGTCGTTTAAATAGTTAGATAAAATTTTTTGTCCTCTATTTTTCCAACGTCAATGATGCAATAATTAAAACGCACATGGTTACCAAGTAGGTTTTAGTACTATGTACGAGTACGATATTCCTACTCTTCGGAAAACTGGGCAGTATATCAATTTGAGACCAATTATGCTCTGACCTCATTTTATAAATTCGTTTGAAATGGATAAAATACATAATAATATGTAATGTTGGACATGAGCCGTCTTCACATATTTTAAACACATTCTACTTCGTTGAAATGTCTGAACAGATGAACTTTGATACTTTTACATATATAATTGTCATAATTGCCAAGCGAGGCACCATCTTAACAATAGTAAGAGTCTATACTCGCTATACCAAAGTACATGCTTCATATAACCGGCGGCTCAGTTTTAGGAATATAGGATAGGCATAAGCCTCAGAGAGGGTATATTTGCCACGCTCCGCAGGCGGGTTGGCAACCGCAGTATTTTTTTTTCCTTTTTTTTACGTTTTTGTCATAAAGATGCCGCTGTCTATCTAATATTTCAGTTTTCCTTCTATCTCAAAAAAAAAATATAAATGATATTTGATAAGATTTATACAAAATTGATTATGATATTCATTTAAGAGATTAATAAACCTAGCAAGCTAACAGCATAGCAAAGTGGCGAAGCAATCAGCTTTGTAGCGGTTTGTAACGGTTGCCCGTTGAGCAATCAGTTTCAAAATAGGAGGTTCAGATGCCTGGGTGATCAGTAATCGATTGCTGAAAACAGAATTTGAAAATTCGAAACCGTTCTCGAGATAATCGTGGGACAGACGGACAGATGGACAGACGGACAGACATCGTGAAATCAATAAGCGTCTTCGCAAGCTTCGCCACTTAATAAGGGTGAAAAAAGAGCACACAGTCCGATAGATAATGTCATATCATTCCGTTCAAGCCAGACTTAAAATACTTAGAATAGTTGCAAAAAGAAGGGTCAAAGGTAACAAGCGGATCGGCACAACACCAGAAGTTTTTTTTTTGTTTTTCACAATATTCGCTATTTCACGTTTTTTTTAGAATAATTGTGACAGCGAACACATAATCCATTTGATGATAAGTGGATACTGTCTGTGTACTGCCCATAGACATGTACTATCAGATGCGTTGTCACCCTTGAGGACTAACACGGAATGCCTCGTTTTCAATAAAAACGGTTTCCTATAAAAATAGGTATATTATGGTTCCCGATAGATATTGGTATAACCATCTCATTCACGACGTAAAATACTGATGATAAGAAGAAGTAATGTGAGATGTTAAAAATCAATTATTAGCTAAGATCCGGGTAACAAAATGATGTGTCTTTCCTAGTTTTAAGAGCACTTCCCGCCCTCCCTCAATTGTGTGCACTATCCCCGTCAGGGCCCAACACCTCTACACTAGGCAAAATTCATAACGGGTGAAAACACGAGACGTGTTTTCGGGTTTGATTATCAGAATGATTGTTCTTCCTTTTGCTCCTCTTTCCATTTGAAATTATTTTTAATGTAATGTCAACGGCATCATCATCATCATCATAATTACAGTCCATCATAAGCCCACTGGTTAACATAGGCCTCCCCCAAGGAATGCCACAAACCCGATCCTGAGCCACCTGCATCCATCGACTTCCTGCACGTCTTACCATTTTGTCACTCCATCTAGTGGGGGGTCGTCCTACACTTCGCCTACCGGTACGAGGCTGCCACTCGAGAACCTTTCTTCCCCATCAGTTGTCGGTTCTTCGAGCTATATGGCACCTGTGCTTATGTCCAAGAACCAACTGTCGTCGCTTCTGGCCGCCTTTTCTGCGGCTCAAGCCAAGGCAAACCAGAAGCTCGTCCAGTCTCTTCTGACATCGCACTTAGAGGCGCTGCCGAATGTCGATTCAAGCGCTGCCGGCGCGGTCACTGTCACGTTACCGCGATTGTCATCTATCCCAGGGATATTCGTAAAATGCACTGCACGGTTCGACGGTTCGTCTCAACACCCGGAAGCACTGAAAGCATTCATAGACGCGATGGAAATGTATAAGGATTGAGCATCAGTTAGTGATGAGATGGCACTTCGCGGTATCCCTATGTTACTTCAAGGAGATGCTGCAGTGTGGTTGCGTGGAATCCGAAACGAAGTACAATCGTGGTCGGATGCTGTGAAACGCCTGCGCTCGATGTACGGAGTTCCACGACCTGCATATAAGTTATACCGAGACGCTTTTGCCGCCGAGCAAGGATCGGAGCGTGCCGATATCTTCGTCGTGAAGATAAGAGCTTTGTTGGCTAAACTACACTATGAGTTACCAGAGGAATCGAGATTAGATATGATTTACGGGCTTCTACATAAAAGAATTACAAAAACGGTTGTCAAGGGATACTGTGAATGACATCGAATCTCTCATTGGAAGATCTCGAGCTATAGAAGAGTCGCTGTTGGAGAACGCTGCGCTGCCGCCACTCGCGCCGCCACAATCGTCGGCGTCGCTGCTGAGTGTACCTGTGAGACCCAGCCGCAGGCATGGCGAGGGAGCTCAGCAAAGTACTTCGAGTTCGAGTTCGACGGCGCCGCAACAACGCGCCCCCGACTTCGCTTCGCAATCATCACGTGACCGTTTGCCTGTGCTGCGTAGTGATCAGTGTGTGAGCAAAAATAGTGATGGTGAGAGAAAGCTAATCTGTGTTTACTGCAAAACACGAGGACACGTACGTGACTCTTGTGATAAGTTAAGTAAAAGATCTCATTCTCCTAACTCAGGTATTGTTTGTTATAATTGTGGCGAGAAAGGTCATATTAGAGTAAATTGCCCTAAATGTTTATAAAGTATACCTTCTAATGATAATGTTAAGGTTGAAAATGTATTTTCGTCCGTCTTTGTTAGTAATTGTGACTCGAATTCAAATCCGATTGTAAGGAGCAAGTTCGGCCTATCGTACGTGTGAGTATAGGGGGATACTCGGGTACCGCGTTGTTAGATACTGCCGCGCGTCGTAGTGTTGCGAGTTGTTCACTTTATGCGTTAATGAAACGTATCGGCTTAAACTTTCGTACGGAACTGATGTCGGTAAAGCTTGCGAACGGTACTATTAGGAATAGTGAGGTACTACTCACGGAGGTCAATGTTCAACTTGCTTCATTAAATATACCTATCAAGTTCATTATTTTACCTAATGCCGTTAATAACGATACTTTGCTAGGAATTGACTTTATAACAAAGGCTAGAATGATTATTGACTTTGGTAAATGCAATTGGCGTCCAGTTGATCGATCCCGGACATTTCACGCCTTATCATGGGAAACTCGTCGCGAACCTGTTAAGTGCGCCGCCGCATTGAACGTGTTGCGAGAGGACGAGGCCACCGCTCTATTGGAGTCTAAGAGGTCTAGACTGGCAAATCTATTAGGTGAGTATTCTGACGTTTTTGATATTTTCGGAGAATCGACACCATTCGCCGAACACCATATAAATACCGGCGACCACCCGCTGATTGCTGTGCCCCCGTATCGGGTCACGCCTGCGAAGAAGGAAATCATGCACGCCGAGTTAGACAAGATGCTGGCTGATGGTGTGATTGAGGAGTGCGAATCCGCCTGGGCCGCACCATGCGTCCTGGTACCGAAGTCTAATTTTATCTATAGGTTTTGTGTAGACTATCGCAAGCTAAATGCGGTTACCAATACAGATGCATACTCCATGCCACGTATCGACGAGCTGTTACAGTCGTCCAAGAAGGGCTCTGTTATGAGCTCGCTAGACCTCCGTAGTGGGTACTAGCAGGTCAGTACTGCGGATAGGGATAAAACGGCCTTCGTAACACCTTTTAGAACTTACCGCTTCACGCGTATGCCTTTCGGTCTCAAGGGGGCTCCGGCAACGTTCCAGCGACTCATAAATCGCTTCCAGTCAAGATCTTCACTTGGTGGTAGGCATATTCTAGGTTATCTTAATGACCTATTGGTAATTTAAGAGGACCTTGAGTCCCATTTGTCTGATTTACGTGCGGTATTTGAGCGTCTTCGGATGTTCAAATTAAGAGCCAACCGCGAAAATTGCGTGTTCGCCAGGGACCGGCTCAAATACCTAGGTCACGTGATATCCAACGACGGTATATCTCCAGATGAAGATAAGGTGCATGCTGCCCTAGATATGAAAGAACCGACTAATCTCCAGCAACTTCGTACCTTTCTGCAAACTTGCTCTTGGTTTAGAAAGTTCATACCAGAGTTTGCGAAGGTAGCTGAGCCGCTTACGCGCCTTCCCAAAAAGTCACAGATCTGGCAATGGGGAGATGATCAGGCCAAAGCCTTCGTACATCTCAAGTCCCTTCTGGCTTCACCACCCATTCTTGTTCAGCCAGACTACTCAAATCTATTCATCCTTAGGACGGACGCCAGCGATTTTGCCTTAGGTGCAGCTTTACTCCAGGGGGAGTCTCCACAGGATGAACACCAAATCGAGTACGCGAGCCGTCTCCTCACATCAGCTGAGAAAAATTATACCACTACGGAGCGGGAGGCGCAAGCAGTTGTTTGGGCCGTGGAAAGATTCCGTGGGTATAATGATGGTCACCAGGTAGTAGTTAGAAGTTATCATCAACCCTTGAAGTGGCTGTTTTCTCTCAAATCGCCTAGTGGTAGGCTTGTTTGTTGGGCTTTAAAACTACAATCCTTTGGTCTTCAAATGGAATATACTCCTGGGAAGGCTAATGTGCTAGCCGACACACTTAGCCGTCCAGTCACCGATAGCACTTTGACGGAATGTGGTGTCTGCCCAGTGTCTGTGGATGTTCCACGTTGGGATGCTACATCAATCTATGAAGCCCAGCTGGCTGATCCAGAAGTAGCCAAAATCCTTAAGGACTTGGAAAGTTCTGATGAGCTGTCAGTTCATCGGTGGTCAGAGAGGGGGTACCTGGTAAACCAAGGTGTTTTGTACCGGTACGTGGACGACACCGATACTGAGGAACCTCAGCTGGTAGTACCTGAGAGTTTGCGGGGAAGAGTTATGTTTGAATGTCATGACTCGCCAACCGCCGCTCATGGAGGTATTCAACGGACTTTGCATCGTATATCCCAGCAGTTCTATTTCCCTGGTATGAGACGCTATATCACCGATTACCTGAAGACCTGCACTGAGTGTCAGCGGTATAAGTCTACCAATTTGAAACCGCCTGGTTTACTCCAGACTCCAGTACCGGCTCAACGGTTCGAGGTTATTGCCGTCAATCGCTTTGGACCGTTGCCTAAAGGACTCCAGGGTGAAAGTTGGGTTTTGATAGTGCAGGACACTGCTAGTAAGTGGGTCGAACTGTTCGCTCTAGCCGAGGCCACAGCTGAAACCTGTGCGAAAACTCTTGTTAGTGAAATCTTTATGAGGTATGGACTTCCTAGGCGGATGATCTCCGATAAATCTCTAGGCTCTGTTTGGCCTAGGTGTGAAACAAAACCTAGTGCCTTTGTACCACCTGGAAGCGAATCCGGTAGAACGAAAGAATCGGGACCTTAAAGCTCACCTCGCCATTCTCGTTGGGAGTAACCATAAGCAATGGTCTGAGGTATATATAGGTTCTCCTTTGTTGGTTCAGGCTGATCTACGGGCGGTCATCGAGTCTGAAATCTTAGTTCCTCAGATTACGCCTTACCTTTTGAAGCTTGTTGACTCTCTCTCTCGGAAGCTAAGGAGAACATTGAACATCAACAGGATCTTCGTAAGCTCCAAGCCGATTCCGATCGCCGTGATTCGGATCCATTACAAGAAGGTGATCTCGTACTCATGAAGTCACATGTCCTGAGTAATGCTGCTAAGGGTGTAACTTCTAAATTCATCCCGAAGCAGGATGGTCCGTATGTGATCCCCAAACAGGTGAGTCCAACTACTTACCTTCTAACTTCGCAGAAGACTGGTGAAGTCGTTGGTAAGTCTCATGTGTCGGATCTGCGTAAATACCATGACAGGGGTGGTTAAAAATGTCCGGAGCCGGTTGCTCCTAAGCGTCGTATGGGTCGTCCGTGTAAGGATCGCTGCTAGGCGCTAACTATTAGTTTGACCATTCGTGATGTTCCCTTTTGGTCAAAAGGGGGAGTATGTAGCGCGGCGATACTTACCTATGTCACCCGATGTCTCAATATCCCCTCTCGTACGATGCCCCGCCTGCGCCACGGGATCACGTCACTCATCCGAACCTTTGACTGCCGGTGCAAACAGTATGCTAGCCGACTAGCTCCGAGCTATATGTGTATTATTGGTCATTCCCGTGCTGGCGCTTCGTTTCGCGAGACACTGTTTATGTACTTACATGTCAATATGTGCCTATACTGTTACTATTTAAGTGAATAAAATGTGCATTCGGATTATTTTTAACGTTTCATTTATCAACCGTGACCAGTAAACGTTATAAAATAAAAATAATAAAATGAAGAAATGAATATAATAAAAATGTATAATACTTAAGTACATATTATAATGTCAGATGTATGTAAACTCATAAATATATACAAATATACACAACATAATTATATATATATATATATATATATATATATATATATATATATATTTAGGCAAATATTAAACTTTTGAAAAGTGAATTCTTAAACGTACGTTCGAAGCGCATAGAATGGAATAGAATAATTTTTATTCAATATACATTACATGTGTAATTCTTATTGAAAGTCATTTTTTACTTTACCACTGGTTCGAAAAAATACCCTCTGTCCTGGGAAGAACCAGCAAGAAACCCAGCGGGACATTTTTTTTTAATAAATTTTACAATATAAATGATTACGAATTATTTACAAAATTAATTTTAGAAACTGCTTGGAAGCGACCACCTCATTCCCAGGGGTTATTATCAACCATGTATTCATTTATACTATAATAACCCTTTTTATACAGTTTCAGCTTAATAAAACATTTAAACTTTGTAATAGAGAGAACCTGTACACTTTTCGGGACCTTGTTGTAATAGCGTATACATTGCCCCAAGAATGAATTACTGACTCTGTGGAGTCGAGAAACTGGCATCACTAGCTTGTGTTTGTTCCTAGTGTTTACAGAATGTATATCACTTTTTTTACTAAAACTATCTTTGTTTTTGTGAACATACATTAAATTTTCGTAAATATACTGAGAGGCCAAAGTTAATATATTAATTTCTTTAAATTTATCTCTAAGAGACTCTCTCGGTTTTAGATTGTAAATAGCTCTAATGGCCCTCTTCTGTAAAACAAAATAGTTTCTGAATCAGCCGCATTTCCCCATAGCAAAATCCCATAAGAAATTATGCTATGCAAATAACTAAAATAAACTAATCTAGCTGTCTCGACACTAGTGAGACCTCTAATCTTTTTTACAGCATAAGCTGCAGAACTTAGTCTGCTTGCTAATTTGGATATATGGGGGCCCCACTGAAGCTTTGCGTCAAGAGTGATGCCAAGAAAAACAGTGGATACAACAGGGCTCAATTCCTCATAGCACCGGTAGCAAGGTCACCCGCCCCCCGCCCGGTCGCATTCGATTCGGGCGGTGTCAAACGGACTCGAGAGAATCAGGGTAAAGAATTTTGCGATCGGAACTGACGTCTTTGTTTTGTCACCTAATTTGTCACGAACGTAGTAAAACCTCGTACCACGTTGCGTCGGCGAGAACACATGTTGTTCCTTAAGGACTTATTAACTTCGGTTAAAGTAATTGTGCTTTAGTGCTAGTGATTTTCTTTTTAAGTGCTTCTTTTGGCTGTACCATTACGTGACTAGACTGAACGAGGGCCTCAAGAAGGGAATAGTTCCGGGGCTATAAGAGGAAACCTTCTCCAGGACAGCATCGTGTTATCTAGCCCAGGCCACTTACACACAGTTTCACACAAATAACACCGACACTTACTACACTCTCATCAGCCGGGCAGATCCTGGTGAACAGTCTCCGCTCCTGAAGCAGGTAAGTACTTCCCCGTTAACGGGCCTTCCCCCATATAGTTTATTGTAATTAGAGACATTCCACGCAGCCACATCGAGGCCCAACCTACGTCCGTTCATTGAATCTTCGCTAATGGGCCCCGAAGATTGAACCTTGGGGAACAGCGTAGGCCGTAACAAGTTGGTAGCAGAAGCGTGGTTGATTGATTTTCAATCACGCCACGGCCGTAACATTAATAATACGTAAAAATACTTTTTTTATTTTTTATACGTAATAATAAAATTATTTTCCTTTGCTGCTGCTTTTTTGTCTATTAGCGGGTAGATTGGGAACGCCACGCCCGTAGGTTAACAAGCGGGAATTTTGTTGAGGCTAAGTACTTACCGTAGTTTCTTAAGGGCGAAGTACCTTGACTAGGTAGATAAGGTTGTCACGTAATCGGATAATTGTTGATCGTACTAGGGTTTGTTACTTGCTAATTTGATTTGTGTTTTTTCGTGCTAAGTTGTACGTATTTAATGTAATAAATGGTAATCGTAATTGAACTGTATTTGTTATTTGCTAATTGATTTATATTTGAGCCGCGTATTAATTGTATTTAGTAGAAATGCCGTCACACAAGCTACTAATTTGTTGCTTGCGGACTGAGCTGCGCTGGGCTACCAGCGCACACGCTTTGATAGGTCGACCGGATAGGGTCTATAACATGAAGAAGAGGCTCGAGCAGGTCGATGCTCAAAGGGCTGTCGTGGAGGAGGCTTACGCTGAGCTCGAGGACTCGGAGGTAGAAAAGGGAGTCCTGGACTCCTGCCGCGCGGACTACGAGCAGTAATCGCGCTCAAGGACGACTTGATCGAGGCGGGGGCCAAGGACGCGGAGAAGGAGCGTGAAGCTCGGCTGAGGCCCAGGGAGAGGCGGAATCCGACGGCCAAGGAGTCGCCAACCCCCCTGAGGACGAGTGGAGCACCCCGCGGGAGGGCGCCCCCTACCCTCCTATAGTAGCCTAGCAGCCAGGGAGGCACCCCCTGCTCCTATTGTCGAGCATCCGACCACCGGGCGACGTCGTGCCCTAAGTTGTTGCGTAAGCCGGCTCCGGCGAGGCGAACCATCGCCAGGGAGCGCCGCTAGTGCTACTCGTGCTTGAAGAGGCATTTACAACGAGACTGTTCGCACCAGCGGCCCTGTACGCACTGGCAGGGCAACCACCACATCATTTTGTGCCTGGGTGCGCGCGGCGCGTCCTCTCTGGGCCCTGCTAGCCCCCCGACTTCCACGGGCGGGGGCGCTCAGCCACGCCCCCTGTCGGGCGACGCTCGGCTCGCCGGCTGACCACAGCGCCCCTCGTTCTGAGGGGAGTCCCTCCCCCGACCGGTTGGGGAGTCGTTCCCCCAGGGGTAAGGGGTCGTCACCCCCCCTCAGCGGGTTAAGAGTGGCTTCGCAGCCACTCAGCGGTCAGCTAGACCGTTCTCACCCCCGTTGGCTGAGTGGCCGCAACTGGAACGACGCCCACCCTCCTTTGGTCGGTGCCGGTATTACCGGGTTCCGGAGACCGCAAATCGGTCCCGGGCCTCGGAGCCGAGGATCCCCGAATTTCCCCAGGTCGGCCAGGTCGGAGAATTCCAGCCGAGGGTCATCGAGATGCCGTCGGGGTGCCGCCCCCGGTTCGGGTGCCGGTCCGACAGAGGCAGCTCCAGATAGGAGGCTGCCGCCCTAGCTCCCGCCACGGCCGCCTCCACTGAGCCTTTGAGCCGTCAGCAGTCCAACTGTCAAACTGTTCTATTGCCATAGGCCTCAGTGAAGGTGTACAACCCGAGCGGCGACCGCTTATCGGTTCGAGCTCTATTGGATTCGGGTTCGGACACTTACACACAGTTTCACACAAATAACACCGACACTCACTACACTCTCATCAGCCGGGCAGATCCTGGTGAACAGTCTCCGCTCCCGAAGCGTACCTCGTTGCGTCGCCGCGAACACGTGTTGTTCTTTAAGGACTTATTAACTTCGGATTGGAATGGGAAGTAATTGTGCAACTCGTATGGTGATTTTCCTTTGAAGTTCTTCTTTTGGCTAAACCATTACGTGATTAGACTGAACGAGTGCCTCAAGAAGGGAATAGTTCCGGGGCTACAAGAGGATACCTTCTCCAGGACAGCATTGTGTCATCTAGCCCAGGCCACTTACACACAGTTTCACACAAATAACACCGACACTCACTACACTCTCATCAGCCGGGCAGATCCTGGTGAACAGTCTCCGCTCCCGAAGCAGGTAAGTGCCTTCCCGTTAACCGGTCTTCCCCCATATAGTTTATTGTAATTAGAGACATTCCACGGGGCCTACATCGAGGCTCGACCTACGTCCGTTCGTTGCGCTTATGGGCCCCGAAGATTGAACCTTGGGGAATAGCGTGGGCCTTTACATATATATATATACATATATATATATATATATATATATATATATATATATATATATATATATATATATATATATATATATATATATATGTAAATTATTGGAAAAAATATTTCACATTTATTGCTATTTGGTTCAAGACCAATACTTTTTAAATTTCGAAAAATATGAGTAAGATCACTGAGGACATCATCTGATCTACCTCCTAGTTTACCGTCGTCCAGGTACCTGATATTCAGCTTAGATTTCAATATTGAAATAATAGGTTGAATTCCTAAACTGAAAAGTGCTGGACCTAGTGGGTCACCCTGCTGAACACCGACACCAGAATCGATAATATATCGATTACGTAAAACAAGTTAGTATTTTGACTGTAACATTGCAAAATGTAATAATACATTTCGGGAATATTGTAAGCCACTTCTTTCAGCAGGGTAAACCTATCGATAGAATTAAAAGCTTTCCTTAGGTCAACCTTCACAAGATAATCTGCATCAGAGTTTTTTTTTAAATGTACGCACTGAATGTACCGCCGTCTCACAGCCACCTCTAGTGCCACAGCCTAGTTGAGTAGGCTGAAATTTTATCTTAAGGTTGGAGACATGCCTACGAGCTAATTTTGAAATTAAACGTACATATTTTAAACGTGTATATTACAGTTTATAGCTAGATTTTAAGGCACGTTTTATAATCATAGCAATACTATTAAGCTAATTGCATTACTTTGTACATTAAAAGAACGTTATCAACCGCTTCGTCTGGTATGAAAACAATTTGCTTATTAAATATTTTTAACATGACGATGATAGACGGCTCCATGGCACAGTGGCTTAGCAATGAGTTGCTGGGCTGGGGGCCGCGGGTTCGAATCCCGCACGGAACAAGTATTTGTATGGCCTACAAATAATTGTTCCGGGTCTAGATGTTTTTCCTTGTGCAATTTGTGTTTGTAAACTGCCTCCACGATACAGGAGAAAATCCTAGTGTGGGATTAACGTTTTTTAAAAATTAAAAAAGATTTGATTTGATTAATAATCAATATACAGAACTAAACTATAAATATCGCTAACAAACTGTTTGGCGATAATTATTATTATTTTAAATGCATATATATGAATACGCAATTAAAAAAAATATGTTGTCACCCCTTAGTACTAAAATAGTATGCCTCGTATCCAGTATAAAGTGTCTCCAGTTCTCTACACTCTTGGTGTAACACGCGCAACTTATAATTTTATAGAAAAAAACATCAAGTGCGCAACTGTGTCATTAGATTTAATATAGCAAAAAATGGTTAAATTCTTCTTTTTCTTATTGTGATGAGCCAGAAATAGTAAAGATTTTTTACCTCAAAAGGGCAGGCGAGTCTTAAGGTGAACGTACATTTATCAGCACCATGGGCGCCGTACGCGCCATATGCGTGGCATTTACTGTTGGCCTCGCACATTAGTACGTACACACCGCACGCAAATCTTTAGTATTGCCAACAACTTTTGCAGTTTTCTCTAACCACTGGTGTGAAACGGTACAGTGACATTTATCGCTCGGAATTCGTTATGGGAAAAAATCTTGTAAAATCATTGTGAATCAAGAAAAATAAATTTCTTGATTCACAATATTAAATTAAAACGCAGTTGTATGGAGAATATTATACGTTATATAAATACTTATAAGATCGTGATAAACGACTTTTCAGATTATTTGATGGATGCATCGTCTTACGCATGTCTTGTCTGACAACTCATTGTTACCTACACAGTTAAATTCAATACTCCCAAAATTAAGTAAAAATATATTTCGAAACGTGTAAGTGGGTTAATTGTGGAGTGTTCATCTTGCCACTAAAATAAATGTTATTCTACTAAAAATAGTAGCCACTGTAAATAATATTTCTCCACTAGAAGCGTAGTCGAAACCACCAGTTTTAAAGGAAAATCCACTAAATAGGCAATATTAGGCAACACTGAGTATAAGCACGCGCTGAGCGTGCCGCATTATATAACGTCGTCAGCGTGCTTCTTTCAATATTCGGATACCTACCGCATTTTATAAAATACCGGCGCCTACAGTGCAGGTTAAATGTGCGAGGTTTCATATGATTTCTTACAACGAATTCTAAAATGCAGTGTTTACGACGCGTACTGCACGTACGGCGCTGACAAATGTGCGTTCACCTTAACCCGTCAACAGCTGTCGTGAGATAGAAATAATATACCTTATGTGGGTTTTTTTATTTATTTATTTCATTAAAACGTTACCTTCATACTAGTATTTTTCTCCTGTATCGTTGGGGGCAGTTTACGTACAAAATTTTCATTAGGATAAACATCCAGACCCGGAACGATTATTTGTAGGCCAGGTACTTTATATGTTCGACAACAATTTTTTTTCTTATTCTTCTAATTTTAAATGCACTCAATTTACAAGTAAAGACTTAAAGCCGCAGTGAATTAATTCGTAAAATTTTCCAGAACTTTCCTAAGTTAATTAAAGTTGTACACAGAGATCTAAAGTGTAGACGGCAATTTGAAAGATCACCGCTTGATAAAGACATAGATGAAGTTTGTAAAATTTGTCCGCTATTGTGTGAAAATACCTTCCTTCTTTGAAAGTCAAAAAGTTTCTTCAAGATTAAATCTTTGTTTATGAGTTGAATACGCACGAATAAAAATTGTAATTCGCACCATTATAAACATATTTAGTAGTAGGAAGTACTCAAAAACATGTTTTACATTTTGCGTTTTGGATGTTGAACCGCCGAATTTAATTTTACACTACTCGAGACAGGGCCTGATTTATCCACAGGCTAACCAAGCTGATACCTAGGGCGCAAGGTTCAAGGGGGTGTTCAGCTTACATTTGCAAGCACACTTAGGCACAGAACAAAATTTGGTTTAAAATTCTCAATAAATTATAGAGTAAGTGCCTTTTTTACTTGTTGCTCTATATTTACTTTTAGTACATAACAAATAAAGACGTTATTATAAAAATAAGACTGAATTATTTGGTACCTTTCGTCTTTTCTTGACTAACTGGATGTCCAGCGGCTTGCAAGACGACCAGCAAGCCGCTGCGCCGCACCAGCGCATTGTCAGTGAGCCGCTGCGCAGCACCAGAGCCAGCAAGACACCGCGCTGCACTCGCACCAGCGAGTTGTCCAGATTTCAACATTGTAGGCCTAAAACTATGCAACAAGTTTGCATGCCTCACAGTGGCAACATAGGCACAATGTTAGGGTTAACTAGTACCCGAAACCTTTTTCATATTGGATTTTACTTAAGGAAACTTTAATTTTCAATTTGAAGTACACAATAGTAAAATATTATACTAAATCTGTAAAGAGGTCAATTCTGTACATGAAATATATTTCCAAAATAACTATCAGGGGGTGATTAGTGATCAATACTGATGCCAAAAATGCAAACAGTAAAATTTTTGTCTGTCTGTCTGGTCTGTCAGTCTGTCTGTATGTTCGTTATAGAAACAAAAACTATTCAACGGATTTCAACGAAACTTGGTACAATAATTCTTCATACTCCTGGGCAGGTTATAGTATACTTACATCACGCTACGGTCAATAGGAGTGGAGAAGTGAAGGTAAATATTAGGGAAACGGGAAAAATTACTCCATTTTTTAAGCTTCCGTCGCGTGTGCAGCCTTAATGGTTAAAGCTACACAAAAATCATGTATAACGAAAATGTTCTCCTTAAAATTATATAAAAATATCCTACGAAAAAAGAATGAAAGAAAGAAAGAGAAGAAGAAAACCCACTTTTATATTTGTCGGACAACGCCACCGAATTTGTAGTACATCTAAGTCATTAAGACTATGTCGAAATCTGTCTGCAGTTAGACGGGCCTCTCGCTGTTCGTTCGTTTCAAGAGACCGAATATTTTCAATTCTTAATCTTTCATTAGACAAACTTATTATTCGTTCTTGTCTCAAAGAATTGTAATATTTGCGTCCCGACTCTAGTCGTTGTTTATGCTCGTGTTCATCTTCAAGAGATCGAATAATATTATGGTGCACCCTATCATTTGTCAAACCGTCTTCATATTGAGTAAAAGTTTCAGATTCTCGAGATAAAATATGACGTTCGCGATAAGCTGTGAGACGTTATTCTCTCTCAGTGTAGGTTTCGGACTCACGGGATAGTACATGCCGTTCGCGATCAGCTGTGAGACGTAATTCCCTCTCAGTGAAGGTTTTGGACTCACGGAATAGTATATGCCGTTCGCGATCAGCTGTGAGACGTAATTCACTCTCAGTGTAGGTTTCGGACTCGCGAGATAATGTATGCCGTTCGCGGTCAGCTGTGAAACGTAATTCCCTCTCAGTGTAGGTTTCGGACTCACGGGATAGTACATGCCGTTTGCGATCAGCTGTGAGACGTAATTCCCTCTCAGTGTAGGTTTCGGACTCACGGGATAGTACATGCCGTTCGCGATCAGCTGTGAGACGTAATTCCCTCTCAGTGAAGGTTTTGGACTCACGGAATAGTATATGCCGTTCGCGATCAGCTGTGAAACGTAATTCCCTCTCAGTGTAGGTTTCGGACTCACGGGATAGTACATGCCGTTCGCGATCAGCTGTGAGACGTAATTTCCTCTCAGTGAAGGTTTCGGACTCACGGAATAGTACATGCCGTTCGCGATCAGCTGTGAGACGTAATTCCCTCTCAGTGTTTTTTTTATAGGATAAGGGTGACAAACGAGTACACAGTCCACCTGATGCTAATTGGTTGCTGCGGCCCATAGACATCTACATCTATCGTCTATTACAAATCAACATGCAGTTGCGTTGTCACCCGTGAGGACTAAGATGGAATGCTTCATTTCCAGTAAAAAGGGCCTCCGGCCACCTGCACTCTCCAAGCGAAACACAGAGGTAATCCTCTACTTCACGCTGGTTTCCTGTGAAGTCGTGGTACCACCTCGGTTCGAGCCGGTCCATCCGTGCGCCAGCAAAAGCTGCCGCGTGGCTCTACCACTGTTAAAAGGTAGGAAGGTAGGCAGGCCTGTAGGTTTCGGACTAGCGAGATAATGTATGCCGTTCGCGGTCAGCTGTGAGACGTAATTCCCTCTCAGTGTAGGTTTCGGACTCGCGAGATAATGTATGCCGTTCGCAGTCAGCTGTGAGCCGCAATTCTCGTTGTGAAGCAGTTTCAGCTTCTCGGGATAACACATGTTGTTCTCGGTCAATTGTAAGCCTTAGCTCTCGTTGAGAAGAACTTTGAGACGCCCGTGATGTAGCTCGTCTCGCTCTGTCAGCTACTTATCGCATCTCTCTTTCTGGAGAGCTTTCATTGGCTCGAGAAGTTGAGGCACTAACTCTCATAGAGTTTAACCGATGTGCTCTATCCTCTGCCGATTCTTGAGAACGCACATTTCTCATTCTCTTAGCTTCTCTCGAATTTCGAGATAAAGATAAACGTTTTGTTAGGTGGCATTGTGTATTTTATTTTTAATTGACGGCATTCAGTTACCTAACAAAATAATCTACGTTAGAGGTCCTAACTATAGCTACTATATACTTAAAAAATCTAAATGCCTACTTAAATAATAAAACGGATCCTAAATAAATCCTTAAATCGAAAATTAAATTCTTAAAAATATATAAGTATATATATATATATATATATATATATATATATATATATATATATATATATATATAATACGTGCTCTTCGCAATTATTACAGTGGGAAAACAACAATTAATCATCATCATCTTTATTACAGGCCATCAAAAGTCCACTGCTGAACAAAGGCCTAGGAATGCTCCAAAAACACGGCCATGAACTATCCATCGATTTCCTACATCTCTTACCAGGTAGTCATTCCATGTAGTGGGGGGCCGTGCTGCACTTAAGGGTACACTAGTCGCTCGTTCTTCCATACAAACGTAGTCTAGCGATAACTCCACTGTTTGATGGTATATGTACAAAATAAAAAATGATTTCAATTTGTCTTATCATTATCTAGCCCTGTATGGAAACAAAAAAGTAAAAAAAGATTATGTTTAAAAGTAATAAGCGTCGAAAATTCCGAATTTCAACACTATTTTTAAGACATCTTTGGGCGGAAATAAATACCATAAGAAGAACGAAAATTGCAAAACAGTTACCATACAGGGATAGATTAGTTATTCAAAAATGCAAATAATTTTATTTTAAACAGATACATTCAATAGATTTTTCATGACATCCAGACTACCAAAGGTCTGTTTATAAAATTTCGCGCGCCCGTTATTGTTATCAAACATCTTGCCTTTCGCTACAAATTGTTTCCCCGATCAGTGGGACGGACGGAGGGGGGGGCGCAGCACGCACCCACACATGCTCAGTCGGCTGCTGCATACGTAATCGTAATTACGCGCGTACTGTGTATGTAACTGATAGTGTGCTAACGTATTCGTATATTATATTTTATAACATTGACCCCTGGCTTGAACTTTGGATTCTGATATTCCTTTATTGATGATATTTTGTATTGATTATTTTGATTTGTCTCATATTTTACTGACCCTGGCATTTTACTTTGGATTCCGATTTGATAGTTGTAGTGATTTAGTATTTACACGGCATTTGAATTTGAACTTGTTGTGTCAGTGGAGACCGCAACATCCGAATGGAATGATTGCATCAATGATTGGTTCCATAGTATGGAAAAATGTGTCAAATTTCGTGGAGAATACTTCAAAAAGCAATAAATACATTTTATGTTGTGTCACTTCCTTGATTCCCGAAAATTTCAGTGCCGCCCTCGTACCATTTTGATAGACGTTTGTGCTTGTCCCCGTAGAGACGCAATGCCTATTGTTGATAACTTTGTAAGTACTAAGAGAATATTACAAACCGCTATTTTGTTATTTACACTAACAATCAATAAACAATTTACAAACTAACATTTTTTATTTAATTAACCTACATAAAAGCCTCACTAACATCAAAGTCGCGCTGTCGAAAAAGTAGTTATACTGTTTTTATATTTAGTTATAATTCACTGGTTCAAATTGAATGAAATTTGAAATATACTTTTGCTCGAATTGGCGGGGGCACTGCCTTGCCCCTAGATTATTTGTTGATAATAACAACATCTACGTAAATCACATAAGAACTTTCATGATAAAACTAAATTGGGTTCGTAATAATTACGTTTCACACAGCAGATCCTAAGTTCTAATAACATTAATTTGTTTATCTTGCATTCAAACGATGGTATAGAAGATAGGTAGGTACGCGATGACGCCGTCTATGTTTTTATTATACTGTGCCGTCGCTCTACACACGTCGAGCGCTGGTCCAAGGAAATCGGGCAAATGCGTCATTTAGCGTAGCGCGCGTATGTGTGTGCGCATTAGCTTCTTACTGCTCATCACAGCGTCTATCCCTTTCGCACGTGAAGTCGGCTGAAATAGCATGCATTTTAACCCCGCCCACCACTTAGTTCGTGCCGTCGACTAGGGCAACCTTAAGCGAAGTGCAGCGTGGGCCAATTACGATTAATAATAGAAAATGGTTTGATTTGTTAATGGCGTTAACAATCGCTTTAAAATATCATGCAGCTAATTGTCTTACCGAGCTTCAGTTTACTAAAATGAGATGTGATTTAGTAAAGAAACAAGAGTAAAATAAACAGTGTGAGACTGGTCTTCGCTTATGACCCTTAAATTAATAATTAAATTCCTATAACAATCATACCTGATGAAGTTATTACTGGATTTGCTATCTCAACCTTATATTCATACGAAATATGATTTACATGAGGTACATTTTGAAGTTCGAAATAATAACCGATGTACCGGGCCATGCCGCACACGGCTGGTTGTAAGGACACATTCGTCCGATCCAGGCTGATGAACGTTTGATGTTGAGTGTTGGATTTGTGTGAAGTTAGTCAAAGGGACAATGTCGTACCGGATCATTCCGCGCGCATCTGGTTGTAAGGACAAATTTGTCCAGTCCAGGCATGATGATGTGTGAGGCAGAATGTTTGATATTGAGAGTTTGACTTGTGCGAAACTGTTTGAAGAAACAATGTCGTACAGGGCCAGACCCAAGTGTTTGGTCGTAGGGACATACTAGTTTACAGCATGTTACGGCCTGCAACTACCTATCCCAGGAGTAGGGTCCTCCGCGGCCCATAGACGAAGAACCTACCAGCAGGTGCAGGTCGGGCGTCCTAACGCCAAGGGTGAAAAGTTTCTAATTACAATAAACAGAGGAGCGTTCTATTCTAATAAACGGAGCTTACTTACCTCTATCCAAGGCGACTGGTCCCTCAGGATTCGGCCAGGTCGCATGTGGTTGTATAGTGCTAGGAAAGTAAGGGTCAGGGATGTGTATCTGGGTGTGGCTGGTAGTGTTATTGACCTTATTAGACCGTTACCCTCTGCAGCAGTTCGGACCTCAGCACCTCTCTACCTCACGTCAATTTCTTCGTTAGTCACGATGACGGTCCAGTAACTCTGTCGTACGATTAACTACCTTACAGAAGCCACTAACTCTCGTTTGTTATAAAGCTTACCACGCGAGACCGGAACAAAGGTCACTACCGTTTTGCGTGGCAACAGTTATTTCTAGAATATCAAATGCCGCACGAGTTATTATTGTCGAATGCACTTATACAGATTCTGAGTTAGACACAATAAGTCTAACAAGCAAGAAATGCGCGTTACGTATCCTAAACCGTATATTTCCTAGAGGCGCGTGTCTTATTCCGCTTCCGACTTCCCGACAAAAGACCGCGTGCTATCTATCGCATCGCTGAATTTGGACTGACTGTTTCGCGCGCGACCCGTCACGTTCTTGCCACTACCACGCCGCTCGGCCGAACTTCAAACCGGTATTGCGCCGAGCCGAGTACCATCTGGCGTCGATTCTTGACATTAGCGCTTTGGCGCGAACAAACCCCCGCCCCGGACATAAGGATTTATGTCCGCGAGCAAACGGGCCAGCCGGAAGGTCGAGCCTCCACTGGATGCCCCTACTGGACATCGCACAAGTCCTGTACTGAAAAGAAGTCCGACGACCTCTCTCAAACACCTATCTGTGCCCCTATGATTAGTTCCGCAATCCGACCGGATCAGGTCTGCAAACAGCAACGTGAAAAGAAGCGGCCTAGAGTGACCTTCAATGCAGAGAGCACCCCCAAATTCCCCATGAACGTCGTCTGTGGAGAGCCAAACGAAACGCACAGATAGTCCCTAGTATTAATTTTCAAACAAGTAGGCATAACCAAGCCATCCACCATATAATCATTTACCAAATGTAGCGACAGCTGATTTCCATCTGATAATCTACAAACCAGATAGCCCTTTAGGCAGGTAGTCCTATGCTCATATTTCAACAAATTTTTCAAAAGCATCAATGTTCAACTACAGACTCAATTCAACCAAATTAATCACCGATGCACATAGCTCAACTTGACAAATTAAACAAAACAATAAACGTAAGAGACAGCCCTATTTCTCATTTCAAATAAATATCTTAGACAGTGCCAACAAAATTTAAACCAAAAGAGAATTGACTCTTCTTCCCTTCGGCACAAAAAGGGTTATCTAATTTCAACCTTCCTTATCACAAGGCAAAATGATTAAAAACTATCACAAGAACATTTATACAATTTTCCAAATCACGTCATTCAATCTCAAATGAATTCAAACTTTTCTTTCAGCAAACAGACGCCACAATCAAATACAATTACAAAGCATACGCACAAGCATTCAAAAGGGCACGCAATTTAATTTTAATTTTCCGTGCAACAACAAGCACAGTGATCAAGTATATCTACAAAACATATGCCGCAGCATTTAAAGGAGTATCTTAAATTCAATTATTTTAATCACAACCGCTACAATAAAAAAACCCAAAAGCATTTTTAATTTTAATTGAAAGAATTTTAAACTGAGTGCTCGACCAAACCAAATCTTATACCTCTTGAGAGCGTGATTCAACGCTCCAGGGGGCCCTAATCTTCCCACCACCAAGTGTAGGCCACACCGCGTGAACCGGAGATTAATAGAGCGTAACCGCTAACAGTCGCCACTCGGGTTATACGCCCTCACTGAGGCCGTCGGCAACAGAACAGCTTGATAAGTGGCCTGTTGACGGCTTAAGGCTCAGTAGAGGCGGCCGTGGTGGGAGCTAAGGCGGCAGCTAGCTAGGGCCGCCTCCATCAAATGGCGTACAGTGGTGCACCAGTAGCGGCCACTCAGCTAACGGGAGTGAAAAGGGTCCAGCGGTCTGATGAGTGGCCGTGAAGTTCCTCTCCCCACGCTGAGGGGGAGTGATGACACCCCCGCCCCTGGGGGAACCACCCCCCAACTGGTCGGGGGAGGGATCCCTTTAAAACCTAGGGGCCTGGTGACCAGCCGGAAGCCGCCGAGCGTCGCCCGTCAGAGGGCGTGGCGGAGCGCCCCCGACCGTGGGGGTAGCGAGGGCCTGGCAGAGCCCCGAGAGGAGACGCCGTTCGCACCTAGGCTCAGAACTGCATGGTGATTGCCCCGGCAATGCAGACAGGGCCGCCGGTGCGGACAGTCTAGCTGGAGGTGCCCTTCCAGACTTGAGTAGCACCAGCGGCGCTCCTTGGCGATAGTTCGCCTCGCCGGAACCGGCTAACTTAATAATTTCGGGCACGACGTTACCCGGTGATCAAATGCTCGACAATAGGAGCAAGGGGGGGGGGGGTTGACGACGACTTGCCCGACGGATTCCGCCTCTCACTGGGCACGGCTCGTAAGTCGTCAAGGGTGCCCGCCGCGCGCTCGATCTGTCGGCACTGCTTCTTCAAAAACCGCAGCAGGTCATAGAAGGGCGGAATATAGGAGGCCTCCTCCCCGCCTTACCTCTCCTCAAAATGTATTCTAAGGTCGAGAGGTAGGCGGGACAGCACGATGCGGAGCAACAAAAAGGCCCATTCGCCTACTGGTAAATCCAGCCGCCTCAACGTATTACAGGCCACCAAGACTGGATCCAACAGGTCCGTACGTAGTCTGGCCCGGTTACTAAGCAGCGGGAGGCTCAGAAGCTGCTTAACATGTTCGTGCGCAATTCGCCGGACGTTGGCGTATCTTCTGGCTAGGAGGTCCCGAGCAGTCTGGTAGGCGTCGTACGACAATCTCAAATGGCCGACGACGCTCAGGGCCTCCCCCTCCAGTGAGGCCAGGAGGTACGCCATCTTCTGGCTCGGGGTCAAATCACTCCGGGCGTCCACTAGGCTGTCGAAAATACCAACGAAGGTCAGCCATTCGGAAAGGACCCCGGAGAACCTTGGCAAGTCCAGAGTTGGGAGTCGTCCCAACAGCTCCGGCTGAGGCTGCTTCCGAAAGGACTCGGGCAGGCCACTCGTCCGAGCTTCACGCGCCTCCTCGGCATACCTGCCTTCAGCCTCGATCAACTCGTCCGTGAGCGAAAAGAACTGCTCGTAGTCTGCGAAGCAGGAGTCCAGGACTCCCTTTTCCACATCCGAATCCTCGAGCTCAGCGTAAGCCTCCTCCACTGCAGCCCTTCGAGCATCGACCTGCTCGAACCGCTTCATCAAGTTATGGACCCTATCCGGTTGACCTATCAAAGGATGGCCGCTGGTGGCCCAGCGTAACTCAGTCCGCAGCCAACGGATTAGTATCTTGGGCGAGGACATCGCTACTAAATACAAATTACGACGCGGCTCGAGCACAATTACAAAAATAACAAATACAACAAAAAATTAACAGTTAACAAATGCAGTTCCTATCAAATCGAGTTGAATAGAAATTATAAAAATACGAATGACTACTTATCAAACCAAATACAAGTTAGCACAAAAGAAAAGACACAAACCAAATTAACAAACAACAAATACTAACTTGATTTGATCGCACTAGCGATCAAATCAAGTTAAATTCAAATTGCGTAAATACAAATTACTACTCTTTAGTTAGAATACAAATTACAATACGAAAGATACATAAACGAAAATACACATCACGGTCGATCAACAAAAAATGTCTAGCTCGGAAATCGACCCCTCGATAAGTAATCCACTACAACTATCCGACAACGATAATTAACCGATTACGTAAAAATAACCATCTACCTACATGACGCAAACTCCCACTTGCGCACTAACCGGATTCGGCTTTTCAAAATTACCCGCTAACAACATAAAACAAGCAAGCCACAAAAGAAAAGAATTTTATTATTACGTACTTAATTTAAAAAAATATATTTTTACGTATTACGGACGGGCGTGATTGTAGACACAAAATTAAACCAATCAACTCAACGCTCCCTGCCACCAAAATTGTTTAATTTTATCAAACACTATGGTCGGGATCGACCGGGAATCGATCCCGGAACCGCGCTCTGCTACCAAATATTACGGCCTGCAACTACCTACCCCAGAAGTAGGGTCCTCTGCGGCCCATAGACGAAGAACCTACCAGCAGGTGCAGGTCAGGCGTCCCAACGCCAAAGGTGAAAAGTTTCTAATTACAATAAACAATCTGGGGGGAGCGTTCTATTCTAATAAACGGAGCTTACTTACCTCTATCCAAGGCGACTGGTCCATCAGGGTTCGGTCAGGTCGCATGTGGTTGTATAGTACTAGGAAAGTAAGGGTCAGGGATGTGTAACTGGGTGTGGCTGGTAGTGTTATTGACCTTATTAGACCGTTACCCTCTGCAGCAATTTGGACCTCAGCACCTCTCCACCTCACGTCATTTTCTTCGTTAGTCACGATGACGGTCCAGTAACTCTGTCGTACGATTAACTACCTTACGGAAGCCACTAACTTTCGTTTGTTATAAAGCTTACCAGGCGAGACCGGAACAAAAGTCACTACCGTTTTGCGTGGCAACAGTTATTTCTAGAATATCAAATGCCGCACTAGCTATTATTGTCGAATGCATTTATACAGATTCTGAGTTAGACACAATAAGTCCCTGGTGAAGCAAACAAGCAAGGAATGCGCGTTACGTACCCTAAACCTTATATTTCCTAGAGGCGCGTGTCTTATTCCGCTTCCGACTTCCTGACAAAAGACCGCGTGCTATCTATCGCATCGCTGAATTTGGACTGACTGTTTCGCGCGCGAACCGCCACGCTCTTGCCACTACCACGCCACTCAGCCGAATTTCAAACCGGTATCGCGCCGAGTCGAGTACCATCTGGCGTCGATTCTTGACATTAGCGCTTTGGCGCGAACACAGCAGTATGTGTTGGCTAGAGAAAAAAGTACCGTCCGGTCTATGCGTGGTCGAAGGGACGTACGTTTTCCATTATTTTATGATTGAGGGTTAGTATATATACAAAAGGGTATGTATAATTAAAGCGTATATCCTCTAACGATGCTAATTGTGCCATGCAAGCTGTACAAAGAGCTGTGATGATTAATAGTGTTTATTACAAAAATTCATAAAGATATATGCCCGAGGACGGTCGTATGTCAGGATTGACCATGTAGACACGTCTATAAAACACTGACTAAATCAAAATTAAAGGTTTTACTCTAGCGAAGCGTCGTTTCTTTTGGTAAAGTGTCAACCGTTGTTGTTCAGAGTATTTTTGAGAAAAACTTCATCAGAGAAGCATGCCATATATTTGCGATGAATTGCTAACGATCTGTTTATTATATTTTCTTGTACTTTATGTTGTAACGCATGCATATTTGCGCCATCCATATGAGTGCATCTGAGGATGATCCGCTTTAGTTAACATATATTGTAAGCAGCTAAATATCAACGTTATTTTGTATAACTCTTTTCAAATATCATTTTATTTTGCTTATTGAGATAGGGGGACTACAGTAGATAGCAGCGGTATGTTTATGATAAAAACTTAAAGTAATAAAAAAACTGCGATTTCCAACTCATCTGCGGAGCGTGGCACCCCCTCTATGAGGCATATTTCTATATTCCTAAAATGAGCCACCAGTTATATGAAGCATATAACTTGCGTTACCGTGCATACTTGGTAACCGTTAATATGATAACATCTTCAGTTCTCTTTCAAACTAACACCTGATTATTTTAAGTATATTTTTTTAAAAGATATCCGAACGATTTCCTTGGTTGAATATTGTAAAAATATGTTTTAAAAAGAAATACAATATTGTTAGAAACTATTCCACTTCTGATGAACTATTCGCAAAGTGGTCTAAATAAAAAAATATTACTCGTATTAGAAATAACTCTAACGGTGAAATGTTAATATACACGCCCCTAGTTGCCCCGACGAAAGTCAACTATCCCGGGGCCCATCAGCGGAACACTCGACGAGCAACCAAGGGTGGAGCCCAAAATACCTATGGATATTTAGAATACATAAGGGCTGGATAAGCAAAAAAACTTACCGAATTCGGGAGTTAGGGTTGTCCACAGGGTATCAGTCAGGTGTTAAGTGAGGTGCATGTAAGTAATTTGCGAAAGTGTGTATAGATGTAACCTGACAGCAGACCCACAGGCGCTGCTTTTCTCCAAAATGTGCGATCCCTCCAGTGGGCGTTCAGCAATTGAAACCTTCTGCTTTTCTTTCACTATATTAGTTTATCAACTTTATTGTACATTTAATTAATTTCAAATTTAAATAAATCCACGTTAATCAAAATTAAACAAATGACGCACAGCACAACTAAAGAAATGTAGGTCAAAGTTCAATGTCCCAATGTTCAGATATTAAAATGCCACAAAACAACTCGTCGACGCAAATTAATGGTAATCGAAGGTAATTTTAATCAAACAAGAATATATAATTCTTGTTTGATTAAAAAGACAAAAAAAAAAGACAAGCCCCGTTGCCACGCAAAACGAACGAAAATAGACAACGCAAATGAGAGGCAATCTTAACGCAACGCTATTAATCAATCGTAAAATCTACACGTCTATCCGACCCGCAATTATTCACAATTAATTGTTCTAGACTCAACAAAACGCCTCGTCATTGCATAAACTTGCTAACAAAAAACGACACTATTCGGTACGCGACCACCCGGTTCTAGAAGCTTCACTGCATTAAATACTTCCTACGCGTGCCCGCCGGCAACGGAGCAAAACGACTGACAGGTGACGCGCGGCGTCTCGGCAAAAAGTCCCGTTAATCTACACGTCATGCCGGTCAGGAATGTACCGCGTTGCGCCCCTCGTAGTGTTAATTCTTAAAATTAGCGTTTGGCGCCAGCAAATCCCTGTCCCGGGCATAAGGACTTATGTCCGCGAGTAAATTGGCAAGCGGGACAGGGTCGTGACGGCACGTTGCAAGACCGAATCTCTAACCAAAACCTCGGCCACCCTAGGCACCCCATCCGATCCATACGACATCTTAACATTGCGCCCACGGCACCAATACAAAGGCAAAGCGTTGGGTTCTTAAACCAACACAAGGTCTCCAATCCGAGGAGGATCCGTCTTGTCAAACCACTTAACGCGCTGCTGCAAAGATGTAGGAACTCCAGAGACCATCGGTGCCAAAACTCTGAGTCATCTGTTGCAGCAGGTCAAATCTGCTCCACCGCAAAGAGTTTATTTCCCTGAAGGGGTACTCGGGCAGGGCGTTAAGCGGCTGGCCAATCATGAAGTGGCTCGGGGTTAGAACCTCCAAATCATTTGGATCGGATGAAAGGGGACAGAGGGGCCGAGAGTTGAGTACCGCCTCAATTTTACAGAATACCGTGGCAAGCTCCTCAAATATCAAAATAGTTTCGCCAATTACGCGACGGAGATGCGTTCTTGCAACCTTAACCACCGCCTCAAAATACCGCCCCAGTTTGGGAAAGCCGGAGGGTCGAATTTCCACTGGATGCCCTTCTTGGATATCGCAGTACCGAAATAAGTCCTGTTGTTGGACAGAAATTCGACGACCTCTTTCAAATATCTATCCGCGCCCTTATAATTCGTTCCGCAATCAGACCGGATCCGATCCGGCAAACCGCGACGCGATACGAAGTGGCCCAGCGTGGCCACAAAGACTTCAGTAATGAGGGCACTGACAAGTTCTAAGTGAACGGCCTTAGTGGAGAGGCACACAAAAACGCACAAATAGGCCTTATGTGAGCACGCGTTACGAAGGTTGGAGGACTTGACGAGAAAGGGGCCAGCAAAGTCTGTACCGACTCCAGCGAATGGTTAGATGGCCCTGACGCGGTCGGATGGCAAGTCACCCACCATAGGCTGCGATATTGTAGCCTTCAGATTATAACAAGGTATGCACTAGAAGAGGACGCTCCGAATGGTGCATCGGCCAGCCAAAATCCAAAACTCCCCCTGCAAAATAGCCTATGCTCTTAAGATTAATTCTTCCCTACTGTACAAGCACTTCAACACTTCGATATACCGACAGTCAACTTGGCACCGCTGAAGGGACTGCAGCACCGCCCAAATTTCGACGGAATCAAAGGCTTTCTCATAGTCGACATACGCCAGACATAGTGGCAAATTGTACTCCTCGGACTTCTGTACAATTTGCAGAAAGGTAGGAGCGTTGTCACCTTTCTTGAAAAACAAGACCACCGCACTTCTGCTCCACGCCTCTGGTGTAATGCCACCATGGAGGACAGAATTAAAGAGCTTCTGAAGGACTTCAAGTACCGTTCTTCCACCCGCTTTCAGAAGCTCCGCTGTAATTCCATCCTCGCCTGGGGCCTTGCCGTTTTAAGGGGCTGGAGAGCCATTCTAATCTCGCTCAGACTGACGTCCGGGATATCTTCGGAATAGTGTCGGATACGACTCGCTCTTGGATCGTTAATCACACTTGCATGTGGCTCCAACGATGACATGTACAGCTGCCCATAGAACCTCACAATCTCACTCAAAATCTCGCAAACGATGCTGCCACATTCGGTCTTCAGCTTTGACAGTTGGCTCTTTCTGGCAGACAGATCTCTGGCAAAGACTTTGGAGCCTTGGTTCCGCTCGATCGCTTCTTCAATACGAGCTGTATTGAAGTTGCGTAAGTCTCGCCGCATGCATTTGGAGATCTGTCTGTTCAGTTGCCTGTATGCTGTCAAATCTGTTGAAGAATGTAGCTTCATCTCCCGTCTAACAGCCATGAGATTAAGAGTGTGATCGGAGAGTTTTTGTGTTCTTCTGCGGCGGGTCTTGCAGAACTTAGCTCCGACCGTATGGACAGTTTCCACGAGCTTTTCATTCATATCGTCCACTTTATTGCAGTCTTCTAGGCACTAAAAACGGTTATGTAACTCGAACTGAAAGGTTTCGGGACTTTTGATTAGAGCACGAGGGGGACGGGGCGTTGACTTCATCTTACGAGACCTCTCCAACTTAACATTTAGGTTCAGTGTACCTCTAATCATTCGGTGATCGCTGCTGGTTTCCACCCTCGCGATCACTGAGACATCACTGAACAGTTGTTGTCTGGTCGTCATAATGAAGTCAATCTCATTTTTTGTCGAACCGTCGGGGCTCAACCAGGTCCACTTCCTGTGGGGCCGCTTCTTGAAGAAAGAGTTCATCATAAAGAGTCCCTCTTTCTCCATGAAGTCGGCCTGCTGCTGGCTCCTTGGGTTCCGTTGCCCTATTCCAAATTTCCCTACCTTCAGCTCACCGCTCTCTCTTGTGACTAGTTTTGCATTGAAGTCTCCCATTAACACCGTTTATTGGGTTTTGGAGGAATGCATGGCTCTAGAGATATCCTCGTACATTTCCTCCACCTCCTCATCGGGGTGTGCCGAGGTTGGTGCGTAAGCCTGTATGACCTTCAGCGAATACCGTTTAATGATTCTGAGTATAAGGTACGCAACCCTCATCGACACACTCCCGATATTTACAAAGTTGTTAACGAGAGACTTGTGGACGATAAATCCGACACCTCCTTGGGACAGATGGTCGCCCTCACGGTGATAGAGCAAGTTGCTGGATTCGCGGATTATTGTGTCCTCCCCCTCTCTTCGGACTTCGGATAATCCTATAATATGTCAGCGCAATTTGTCTATCTCTGCTTCCAGTTCCAAGATCTTCTCGTCAGTTCTCAAGGTGCGTGCGTTGTACGTTGCCAGGTCGAGTCGTCGTAGGTGGCAACCGAACCTCCACTGGAGATTCTTAGCACCCCCTGCCCCGCCGTTAACATGGTCGCCACCGTAGCCAGGAATAGCGGGGCCGCCGATGACAGGGGGCCGTCTCTTTGTTACTCTCGTCATTGGGGGGTATTTGCCATAGTTGTCACACTTGGCGAGCGGGTTGGCAACCGCAGTTTTTTTATTGTAATTTTGGCTATTATCAGGAAGATGCTGCTGCCCATCTCCCGCCTGTTTCCCTTTGTCGCCTTTTACGACACCCACGGGAGGATATGGGGTAGTGGATATTCTTATACAGTGTTACTCAATTTCAATTTTCCGCTCAACAAAGCAAACATAATAATTAAATATATTTACAAACATATGTACTCGTATTCAAAGAGTATGTTAAATTCACCCCTTTTACTTACAATCACTACAACTAAGAAACATTTCGCGGAAAAACCAAAGCTAATACTCTTTGACAGGGTTATTCAACGCTCCAGGGGAGCTCTATTCTACCCACCAACCAAGTGAAGGCCACACAGCGTTGTAAACCCGAATCCAATAGAGCGCGAACCGTTATACAGTAGCCACTCGGGTTGCACGCCTTCACTGAGGCCGTTGGCAATAGAACAGTTTGACAAGTGGACTGTGGACGGCTCAAAGGCTCAGTGGAGGCGGCCGTGGTGGGAGCTAGGGCGGCAGCTTCCTAGCCGGAGCTGCCTCCATCGGACCGGCACTCGAACCAGGGGTCCGGAAAGCGGCATTTCGGCGGCATCTCAACGACCCGTGGTTGCAAATCACCAAATGGGCCGACCTGGGGAGCTTCGGGGAACCTCGGCCTTGAGGCCCGGGAAAGCTTTGAGGTCGCAAGAACCTGGTAGTACCGGTACCGACCAAAGGAAGGAGG
Source organism: Parnassius glacialis (assembly GCA_033319125.1). Classification (NCBI taxonomy): domain Eukaryota; kingdom Metazoa; phylum Arthropoda; class Insecta; order Lepidoptera; family Papilionidae; genus Parnassius; species Parnassius glacialis. The sequence continues at coordinate 4,778,452 of JAVANC010000017.1, forward strand.
GTGGTACTCCAGTCGCGCCCGCTCAGCTAACGGGGGTGAGACGGGTCCAGCTGACCGCTGAGTGGCCGTGAAGCTCCTCTCAACACGCTTAGGGGGGTAGACGACCCCCCCCCCCCCCGTGGGGTTGATGGCCCGGCAGAGCCTCTAGAGGGAGCGCCGTTCGCACCCAGGCACAGAACGGTAATGTGGGCGCCCTGGCAGTACGTACAGGGCCGCTGGTGCTGGCAGTCTCGTGCTAGGTGCCTTTCCAGGCATGAGTAGCACCAGTGGCGCTCCCTGGCGATGGTTCACCTCGCCGGGACCGGCTTACACAGATATTTCGGGCACGACGTCACCCGGTGATCGGATGCTCGACAATAGGCGCAGGGGGGCGCCTCCCTGGCCACTAGGCCACTATAAGAGGGTAGGGGGCGGCGCCCTCCCGCAGGAGCTCCGCTCGGCCTTTGGTGGGTTTGCGACGACTTGCCCGTCGTATTCCGCCTCTCCCTGAGCACGGCTTGGTTGGCAACCCGTAGGTCCTCGACGGCGCCCGCTGCGTTCTCCATTTGCCGGCACTGCTTCTCCAAGAATCGCAGCAGGTCCCTGAAGGGTGGATTATAGGAGGTGCCTTCCCCGCCGTACCTCTCCTCAAAATGAAGCCGAAGATCGAGAGGCAGGCGGGACAGCACAATGTGGACCAACAGGAAGGACCATTCGTCCACCGGTAAATCCAGCCGCCTCAATGAGTTGCAAGCCACCACGACTGGATTCACGATGTCCGTACGTAGTCTAGTCCGGTCCTTAAGCAGCGGGAGGTTTATACACGACTGGATTCACGATGTCCGTACGTAGTCTAGTCCGGTCCTTAAGCAGCGGGAGGTTTATAATCTGCCTAACGTATTCGTCAGCAATACGCATGACGTTGGCGTACCTTCCGGCGAGGAAGTCCCGAGCATTCTGGTAGGCGTCGTCCGAAAATTTCAGATGGCCGACGACGCCCAGGGCCTCCCCCTCTAATAATGCCAGGAGGTACCTCATCTTCTGGCTTGGTATCAAGTCCCTCCGGGCGTCAACTAGGTTGTCAAAAAGGCCAACAAAGGTCAGCTATTTGGAGAGGACCCCGGAGAACTTTGGCAGGTCAGTAGTTGGGAGTCATCCCAACAGCTTCGGCTGACTAGGCTGCTTCCGAGGGGACTCGGGCAGGCCACTCAGCCGAGCTTCACGCGCCTCCTTAGCATACTTGGTCCCCGCCTAGATCAAGTCGTCCGTGAGCGAAAAGAATTGCTCGTAGTCCGCGAGGCAGGAGTCCAGGACTCCCTTTACCGCATCCGAGGCCTCGAGCTCAGTGTAAGCCTCCTCCACCACGGCCCTTCGGGCCGTGACCTGCTCGAGCCGCTCCTCTAAACTATGGATCCGATCCGGTCGCACTATCAAAATATGGGCGTTGGCGGCCCAGCGCAGCTCCGCCTTCAGGCGACGTGCCGGTAGCTTGTGCGATGGCATCACTACTAAATACAATTAATACGCGGCACAAATACAAATCAAATTAACAAATAACAAATACAATTATTACTATTAAAACAAGTCAAATACAAATTACACAGTCGGTCAACAAAGATGCCTCGCTGAAGCGACCGACCCTTCGGCTATTAAATCTATCTACTCGAAATACCCGACGCGTAGGTGCCCAACCCTAAACTACACTCCTTGCTTGCGCAGCCTAACGCCTGTGGTTCTAATTCTACCCACCGATCCGCTAACAAAACACAAAAAATATACGTACGTACGTATTTATCTATATTACGGCCGGGCAATTGGAGAACCAATCAACCATGCTCTGCTACCAGGAAATGTACACGCCCCTAGTTGCCCCGAAAAAAGTCAACTATCCCGGGGCCCATCAGCGGAACACTCGACGAGCAACCAAGGTCCACCCCAAAATGCCTATGGATATTTAGTATACATAAGGGCTGGATAAGCAACAAAACTTACCGAATTCCGGAGTTAGGGTTGTCCACAGGGTATCAGTCAGGTGTTAAGTGAGGTGCATGTAAGTAATGTGCGAAAGTGTGTATAGATGTAACCTGACAGCAGACCCACAGGCGCTAACTTTTCTCCAAAATGTGCGATCCCTCCAGTGGGCGTTCAGCAATTGAAAGCTTCTGCTTTTATTTCACTATATTAGTTTATCAACTTTATTGTACATTTAATTAATTTCAAATTTAAATAAATCCACGTTAATCGAAATTAAACAAATGACACACTGCACAACTTAAGAACTGTCGGTCAAAGTTCAATGTCCCAATTTTCAGATATTAAAATGCTACAAAACAACTCGTCGACGCAAATAAATGGTAATCGAAGGTAATTTTAATCAAACAAGAATTATATAAGACAAGCCCCGTTGCCACGCAAAACGAACGAAAATAGACAACGCAAATGAGAGGCAGTCTTAAAGCAACGCTATTATTCAATCGTAAAATCCACACGTCTATCCGACCCGCATTATTCACAATTAATTATTCTAGACTCAACAAAACGCCTCGTCGTTGCATAAACTTGCTAACAAAAAACGACACTATTCGGTACGCGACCACCCGGTTCTAGAAGCTTCACTGCATTAAATACTTCCTACGCGTGCCCGCCGGCAACGGAGCAAAACGACTGACAGGTGGCGCGCAGCGTCTCGGCAAAAAGTCCCGTTAATCTACACGTCATGCCGGTTAGGAATGTACCGCATCGCGCACCTCCTAGTGTTAATTCTTTAAATTAGCGTTTGGCGCGAACAGTTAAAAATAATAAAAGTGTGAGAGCGGTTGTTCAACTTGCTCTCTTGCTCACGTAATTAATCGTTATCAGGAATGAGAAGGCATGCTACAGTACACATTCAATATAGAGCACATACAGTTTCACCAACAGTAATACGTCCCCGGCACAATCACACATTGAATTAATGTGAATGACATAATTACATGATAACACCAAAGAATGCAAACCAATAGCAACACTACTTATCTCAATGTAACACAGGGCACCCTCTCAGCAACACGATCTTCCTGATTTTTTTTATAGGATAAGGGTGACAAACGAGCACACAGTCCACCTGATGTTAAGTGGTTGCTGTGGCCCATAGACATTTACATTTATCCTCGATTATGAATCAAAATGAATGAAATGAATCTAAATCTCACGGCAACACATTCATCATAGACCAATACCTTTCACTACTGGCATGTCTATCAGGATGTAGGCATCAATGAATTGCACGTCCTTCACACTTGATACTTGATCACGTACCAATGTGGGGACGGAGGCATCACTGAATCGCACGTCCAACCCAAATTGTCACAATTAGCATACGGGTAAGTAAACCAATATACCAACTTTTAACTACTCGTATTAAAGTAACTAAATAGCTAAATTTAAAAAAAAATTACAATTTTTTAGTGAATGCAGATAAATGTGATTAAGAAAAAAGCTAGCTAAGAATTTACTGGTACTGATGTAACATGATAGGTACTGGTGGAAGATGATGCAGCTATATTAGAAGTACAGTTATAGCACGAATGGGTCGGCTCGACCGGGGAAGTACCAAGCTCTCAGAGAATACCAGCGTAAAATGGCAGCTTAATACTGCTGTGTTTTGTATGGTGAGTCTAGAGATCTGGAGACCCTTTTTACTGGAAAAGAGGCATTACATCTTAGTCCTCACAGGTGACAACTCATCTGCGCTTTGATTCGCAAACGAGGATAGTTGTAGATGTCTATGGGCCACAGCAATCACTTACCATTAGGGGAACTGTATGGTCGTTTGTCACCTTATCCTATAAAAAAGCTAAACATATGGAAAAACGACTCACTACATCCACACATATGTAGGATCATTGCAACTTACATTTCAAGTAAGTATGGGGCAAGCACATACCATGTGTAGAGGCTAAAGTAACATTACTCGCTTATTGTAACGTTCCCATCTCGGCCCTTTCTGACCGTGAAACGATAAACTCTTGTTTTCAAATATTTACTAATTTTTATTCAACAGCACACAATGAGTGCGCTCTTAAATACATTTCTTACAGACTAAGCTTTTATAGACTTGAAAACATCGTCCAAATCAGATTTTATTATACACCGCTTCCTACCGTAGGTTGTTTGTAATTTGTGATGTGCATTACCAGCAAGTTGTCGTGTCGTACTCGTGCCGTAATTGCCCTAGCGATCCGTAGCGCTGTACTCGCGCCAGCGAGCAATCGCGCCGCATCAGTGCCAGTGATGTGCTGCGCCGCATCAGCGCCAGCAAACCGCTGCGCCCACACCCGCACCAGCGAGCTGCTGCGCCACACCACGTGTTCGATGGCCACGGCCGTCGGAAGAAAGGCAGAAGGAGCTGGTTTGTAGGTAGCAGCAAACTAGTCTCAATTTTCCCAAGGATCAGCCGCGCACCTGACCACGTCCGATTTGCCGTCGACTATTTAGAGTAAACTGTTACACTTATCAACAGACGAGAATACAAACAGGCTTCTTACTTTTTTTTCAATTCATAACACGTAAAAATTAAAACACTTATTTTACGGTACATAGCTCAACATTTCGGAACCTATTCCCTAAATAAATTGTAAATAAAAAGACCTCAAGACTATTAATCTGCGTGTGCAAAATACTATTAAGATTGGCACCAACTGCAATTTAAATCTAGGACTTGCATGTTTGTGGTGTCAGTAAGTAGAGCAGTGGACACACACTGCTCTATACACTATACTACTCACTCAGCAAGTTTCTTGGTAATTTTAAACGTTAATGTACTACGAATTCCGGTTGAGCTCTAATTAAGCGGTGACCTTTATAATCGTCCCCGATGGTCCGATCTCGGTGTGCAACTTTAATTGACTTAAGAAAGTCCTGGACGCAGCGTTGACTGTAAAATTTTCTAGTATTGATCCAGTAGATATCTAGTTGGTATGAAGTACCTGTATTATTTACTTTTTGACCTCTCTGTGGGGAAGTGTTCCTAGTATAAAAATATTTATATAGGAAAAGGGTGGCAAGAAAGGTATGGCAGCGCATAAAATGCGAACAAACAAAAATTATTGATGCCTTAAGCGTTAAGCGTGCAGGTATGTTGTGCTAGGGCCTAAAAATTAAAATTCCAACGTTTTGTCGCATGAAATCGTAACTAGCAATCATATTATACATATAAATGATACAAAAAGCACATTGTCAGAAAGATAAATGATAGTTGAACTTATTAATATATTTTTTTAAATCGATTAATTGCTATAATTGAATAAAAAGGGGTTTTAGTGGGTTATGGTGTGGATATATCAAGTCCGCATGGCGGCGTAAATACGATAACTTTTGAAAATATTAATTGTTTAACTCAATCTATTTTTAATATCTTCATCTATCATGTGGGAAGCCATGGAATGTAAATGGCAGTTTAATTTTCTTTTTTTTTAATTACAATTAATTTTTTTCGGCTCTTAAATTTCAAAATTTTCGTTTGGTTGATTGATAGTCTTGTATGTAATTTATTTTACTAAATAGGCCGAAACCGCACTCCAAGCCACAGCCACAGAGTAATTTATTTACTTCGGCCTCAAATGCCGTCGTAAGTGGCCGTTTGTTACAGCGGCTCGTGCTGAAGAATATCGATCGCCGTTAATATACAAAATATTCCAAAAACCAAATTTAATAAATACTTGATCAAGGTAAGATATTATTATTATTTTTATAACCACAGATTTTTATTACAATATTTTGTTTCGATAAAAGCACGCAGGATTTATATATAAATAAATATACTTTTACGCCTTGGACTTTTTAAACCCGTAGGTGTGTCGGTATTTACTACTGGAACTCTTCGATGAGGAAAACTAGATGTGCCGAGTTTGGCCTCATTTTGTTACTTATGGTGAGACCTTACCTTCGGGCTTGATAGCGTGACTTGAAAATGTACTTTGAAGACTGCCACTGGAACTCATCGACGAGGAGAACTAGATGTGCCCAATGTGTTATTTTTTGTGTTATTTTACTAAATACACTTTGCTTTCCTCACTCCGGGCCATAGATAATATACTGTATAACTAATATGGTTAATATATAATTTAACTTTTTTTATAGGATTAAGGGTGACAAACGAGCACACAGTCCACCTGATGGTAAATGGTTGCTGCGGCCCATAGACATCTACATCTATCCTCGTTTGCGAATCAAAATGCAGATGCGTTGTCACCCGTGAGGACTAAGATGGAATGCCTCATTTCCAGTAAAAAAAGCCTCCGGCCACCTGCACTCACCAACCGAAACGCAGAGGTAAACCTCTACTTCACGCTGGTATTCTGTGAGGTCGTGGTACCACCCCGGTTCGAGCCGGCCCATCCGTGCGACAGCAAAAGCTGCCGCGTGGCTCTACCACTGTTAAAAATGGTACAAGTATACTTTTACGACACCCACGGGAAGATATGGGGTAGTGGGTATTCTTACCCGCCACTACCCTGGGACTGATTATATATATGAAAAATTGACGGAATTCTCATCTCGTAACTTCTATAAAACTGCATCGATGTTTTTAAAACACTATAAAAGAGGCAATGCTAAATAAAAATAATAATAGCCCTGCTGAGGGCTTCCATCTGGTTGGGTTTTTATTTATTTATGTACCTTTTAATTAATAATTATACTATATTTAATGTATATTTCTCATTTCGTTTTATAAATTTATGCAGTTCACAGCCATCTGCGCAGGACAGGATTTAGTGCCCAAGTGTATGCGCAAGTACAGGTGCACTCTCTATTCCCTCACTCTCATAGTCCAATGGGATGGTAATTCGGCATGAACGGAGATAGATCAGGCGCAGTAACAACGACTTTTTGTTTCGAGGCACGTAGGTGAGACATCACCAACTTTCTGTACCTGGACTGCTAATGAGAATTTTTTAACGGAAAAAACCTAATAACTAAGTTTTAGCCTGACTTGGGATTCGAAAACAGGACCACAAGATCATCAGCGATTACTAGACTAGTCAAAGAGGCAGTCAGAAACGATCAATGTAAATACAAACAAGTGATCAGTAAGAGAAGATCGACTGGCCATAGTTGATGAGACACTACAAGTCAATAGACGAGATGAGAAATAGACGAGTGATCTATTTGGCTCTTTACTGTGTTCTGTGGTATTCCTCGGGAGAAACCTATGTTCATCAGAACTTGTCAAGTGCTGCAATGATATTAATTTTGATGAAACTTTAAGTAGTAAAAGAAATACTGTTCAATAAGCTCGCAGAAAGTCGGTTATACGTGTTCAATTTTCTGCGAAGTATTTTTTTTCAATACATTAACAAAGTATATTCCGTTTGCTTTATTTTTAATTATTATATTCTTGAACCGATTTTTACCGACAAAATCGGTTATAATAATTCATGTAGACTGTCGAAGAGAATTTATCGGGTCACAGCTTATTAGTAACTCGGATGTAAAATTTGGTTACTTAAGTTTGGAAATACTTGAAAATTTGCAGACTCCTTACTCAACAAAACCTTAATCAGTAATTGAATTTGAGACTAGGCGTCGATAAACTCGAAAGTGGCTTTTAGTATACCTTACTGTCCTCCTTATTTCATTTTCTTATTTTATTAAAAATATTTAATCCCGTTGGTTTCCTTGCTGGTTTCCAGGGCTATGATTTCATTCCAGGGAAAAATGGACTTTTTATAAATATTATGCTAAAATCTTTAGGAATAAAAATTATTCCATTGAATAATTTTAATTTATATATTAATTAAAATTACGTATTGTTTAACGTTACGCCTGTAATCCACGAGGGGGCAGGCTGAGTCTAAATAGCAGCAAGCTACAGCGAGTTTAGCCAAAACAATAGCAATACGAGTGGTGACGCTGTAGTCAAGCTATAAACATATATAATATAATATATTTGTAGACCTAAATACCACGTGTTCGCATTACATAATAATGGGTTTTGCCATGGTAGAGCCATGCTGCAGCTATATTAGTAGTATAGTTGTGGCACGAATGGGTTGGCTCGACCGGGGAAGGACCACGGTCTCACAGAATACCAACGTAAAATAGCAGCTTTACGCTGCTGTGTTTCGTATGGTGAGTGTAGAGAACCGGAGACCCTTTTTACTGGAAATGAGGCATTCCATGTTAGTCCTCACGGGTAACAAACAACGCATCTGCATTTTGAATTTTTAATAGAGGATAATGTAGATGTCTATGGGCCGCAGCAACCACTTACCATCAGGTGGACTGTGTGCTCGTTTGTCACCATTATCCTATTAAAAAAAAATTGAATTCTTAAGCAAACAAAAATTATTTAGATTTGACATGATTTGTAAGTAACTATTAATAAAATCAAGGAATTCAAGTAAACTATAAAAGCAAACATAACCACATAAATAAACTATTATTTTTTTTATGTGGTAGTTGATGTATATTAACGAGATAAATGGTGAGTTATTAATGAATTTTATATTAACACTGTGAAAAGCCAAATTTGCGTTCAACTCCAAGAAACTGCCGAAGCAGTTAATATTATTATAATTTTTGTGTAGGTGCATACTTTCTTTTACGCCTAAATTTGTTTAATTTCTACGAGTAGCTTGCGAAGTCTCCTTTTTACCGATTATAATAATTCAGTGATGGTAATTAAAACACACGCTCGTAATTCATTACAACAAAAATAAGATGTACAAATAATATGTTCATTAGCCATGTCTAAATTTAGCCCGTTTAAATTTACGTAGAATAAGCCGCCAGATCCTTTACTAAATTATGTAAATTATGGGCTCCGAGAACTTGATACATATTTACATGCGTCTATAAATATACATACACAGTTTGTTTTCTTACGTACTCCTTGAATGCGGGGTGCTTGTTAAAAAAAAACACCACATAAATCTATACCGTCTATACAAACAATTTTTCATAAAACAAGTACCACAAACGAGTACACACTGCACCAGATGGCAAGGGGATGTTGTGGCCTGCAGTCATCCACATTTATCCTCAATTAAGAATCAAAACTCAGATGCGCCATCACCTCCGAGTACTAAGATGTAATGCCTCACCCCTAGTAAAAGGTTCTCCGGTACCAAATTAATATATAAAAATTGAAAGTAGCCCGAGCTAACTATGACATCGGTACGTCAAACACCTCAGTGGCCCCCGTGACCATGGGTGCTGCAAAGTACCCGAAACGTCGTGAATTAAAAAGTTAAATTAAACGCAATAGAATCCGTAAAAAATAGTTTCATTTAAAGTGTAGTGTTCGCGTAATTATAATAAATTATTAGAATAGAATTACTCGTATCGCCAATATTGCATTGCATACATAGATTTTTTAAACACAAGTTAAAAATGGTTCTATTCTCATTTTAGATTTTAAGGATGATTTATTATTAAAAACGTTCGTATGTCTGTCTCCTTTTACGACAAGTATAAATTCCAAAACTAGAGAATCTGTCAAGATAAAATTTTAATATTTGTATGTTGAGAATAATTTTTTTTATGTAGTATAGAGCCGTGGTAGCTCAGATGGTTAGCGCTCGCTGTAAGCCTCATAATTCTCGAGCAATCCGGGTTCGATCCCGCCGGCACCAATGAAATTGTTAAATGCAATTTTAAGTGCTGATTTACCACGTGCTCGGCGGTGAAGGAAAACATCGTGAGGAAACCTGCATGTCTGAGAAATAAGAAAAAAAATATTTCGAAGACATGTGAAGTTCGCCAACACGCATTGGGGCAGCGCGGCGGACCTTTCCTTGCCCTAAAACCCTCTCAGAAATGAGAGGAGGCCTGTGCCCAGCAGTGGGACGTAAAAAGGCTGCAACTTTACTATAGGGGGCAAACGAGCAAACAGCTCACCTGATTGTAAGTGACTACCGCCGCACATGAACAACTGCAACACCAGGGGAATTGCAGGTGCGTTGCCGGCCTTTAAGAAAGGAGTAAGCTCTGTTCTTAAAGGTCCCTAAGTTGTATCGGTCCGGGAAAATCGCCGATGCTAAACGATTCTACAGAGGGTTCGTACGAGGAAAAAACTCCTAGTGAAACGTACAGTGGTAGAAGTCCAAGTATCCGTGTTTAGGCAAAAAATATTAAATTTTTGAAACGTGAATTTGTTAAACGTACGCGCGTGGTATATGATCACAAGGTCGCGCGGCTCCCCTCCTCGAGCACATTCCACAGACGGAGTTCGAGTCGACGGACGCCTTTTAGTTTTTTTTTAGCGCCTATTTTGTGACTAACATAAAACCGCGCGAAAATCGTAGTGTCCAGGAGAACCCCTGTGTTCTTAAGGGATTTATTAACTTCGGTTTAATTAATTGTGCAACTCTGATAGTGATTTTCTTCTGAATTTCTTCTTGGCTGTACCGTTATGGGAATAGACTGAAAAGGTGCCTCAAGAAAGGAATAGTTCCGGAGCGACCAGAGGATACCTTCCCCAGGACAGTATTGTGTCATCTAGCCCAGGCCACTTACACACAGCTTCATACAATTAACACATACATTCACTACACTTCTATCAGCCGGGCAGGTCCTGGTGAACCGTCTCCGCTCCAGAATCAGGTGAGTGCCTTCCCATATAAATCATTGCAATTAAGGACTTTCCACTTGGCTTTGTGAGGCCCGACTTGCCCCTGCTTGTGGGTTCGTCCTTCAGGGCCCGGGAGGAATCTACTATTTTCAAGGCAGTGGCAAGCCGTAACAATCCGGATGGTGTGGATTGTATCGCGAATTTTATCGCGACGTGAATTTGGCGGCTAGGATTAATCCGAACAATTCTTCAGAGCACTCTTCGTGGTATATGCGATAGAAAATGCAAAGGGATGCAACATCTCTTCGCAACGCCAGTGAATCGAGCCGATCGGATAAGACTCGGTCGTCGACGATTTGAGACGCCCTGCGCTGGATGCGGTCAAGTGGAAGGAATAGGTGGTAGAGCCATGCTGCAGCTATATTAGTAGTATAGTTTTTTTATAGGATAGGGTGACAAACGAGCACACAGTCCACCTGATGGTAAGTGGTTGCTGTGGCCCATAGACATCTACATCTACTGGAAAAGAGGCATTCCATCTTAGTACTCACGGGTGATGACACATCTGCATTTGGATTCTTTATTGAGAATAAGTGTAGATATCTATCGGTCACAGCAACCACTTACCATCAGGTGGACTGTGTGCTCGTTTGTCACCCTATCCTATAAAAAAAGAAGGCACTGGGGAGCCCCGGCCCAGAAATGGGAACAGTATTCCATGTGTTTTTTGGTACAAAAGCCATTTATTTATTATAATTTAAGTATACAATATTAATTACCATTATATAAAAAAACTACAATTAAAAACATAATTTATTTAATGTAATATCTCAGAAATTTCACTTGTATACTTTTTACGATTGAAGTTCGTGGATATCTGCAACCAGCTGATACAATGAGGGCTACACATGTGTTGTGGCTCCTGAGGAATGGAATACCTCACAATATGTAATTATATTGGTTGTTTTATTATTAAAGACTAAACGAAACTAAGCAGTAGGTGCTAGCACTTTCTGCTGGCAAGCTAACTTGCCAGTAGAAATAAGTATTGTACGAAATTTTGGTATAGTTCAAGCGGATGAAGGTCGGTGGCAGAACAATAGTTATTTTTATAATTCATAAACATAAATACATAAAAACTCACGCGTGTCACCCAGAGAGCTAGGCAGAGGCTGCGGATTTCCATATAGCAAGAACCTGGCACACGTTACCTTCGCTACCATATACTTTCGCTTACACGGCCGTCTTCAATTAACTTTTAGCCCTTTTCAGTTTTGCAACTGCACTTCTTTCGTTTTTATATTCATTTAACGACATAAAGTGTGATGTGGCTACGAAATATCAAAACATAAACATTCAATCAGTAAATAACAAAAACGTGCGCAGTTTTGTCTGCATCCAGAACTTTCATAAGTCAATTTAAGTTGCATAGGGTTGAGACTGCCGGGGACAGTTAGAGACCAGAGCGTTATAAGTCTTGAACTAAGTTTATAGAACTTGACCTGCTATGTTTGGTGTTGCCTATTCAATATAAATTCTGCATTTTGCGTGTATTTTACAGGCCTTTATAAGAAACAATTTTTTTTATTCAATAAAGATTATAAATAATAATTATTGGAAGTCAGTTTTATGTTTAATTTACCAATGGTTCAAAAATTACCCCTGTCCGGGAAATAACCAGCAAAAAATCCAGCGGGGCTTTAAAAAAAAAACAATTAACAAGCATACATTTAACAAAAAACAAATTAGCAATAGCTTAGTAGCGATCACCTCATTAAGATTATCCATTCCCTACGATAACTTGCCCAATCACATCCCGTATCCTGAAAATATTGCATATTAGTTCTACTTGATAATAAATCCCTTTCCATTTTTTGATTTAATTCGTACTAATGATATTATCTTGTAAGAATTAATTTCTTTTTAGGCATGGTAGAGCCATGCCGTAGCTACATATATTATTAATATTGTCGTAGCACGAATGGTTCGGCTCGACCAGGGAAGGAACACGCTCTCACAGACGACCAGCGTAAAACACCAGCTCAATGCTGCTGTATTTCGTATATTGAGTGTAGAGAACCGGAGACCTATTTTACTGGAAACGAGGCATTCCATATTAGTCCTAACGGGTGACAACGTATCTGCTTTTTGATTCGTAATCGAGTCACATCAACTAATTATTATGAGGACTGTATGCTCGTTTGTCACCCTTATAATATAAAAAAATTGGCAACGATTCAAAAGTAATGTCTCTTTTTGTTGCGCTTTGTAAAGTTGCAAGCGATGTGCCGGCATGAAATACTGTCTCGCTCTGCTGAGCACGCCAAGCTTTTTAGAGGCCAATTTGGCCTTCCTTTCCAGGTGACCACGAAACTACACACTTTTCGATATGTCGATGCCAAGGATTCGGATGCTAGCTGAGGCAGCAAGGGGAGTGCCTTGAAACTGAGTAGATACGACAATGGGGTTTTTTTTAGCGGTTAACGCGCAAACTTGTGTCTTCTGGGGATTGAACTGAACTAGATTTAGTCGCCCCCAATCCGAGACTTTGTTCAGCAAAGACTCGATTTCAGACACAAGTTCGTCCCGGTACTCGGTGAGGTTTTTCCGAGATATATTGGTACGGCCGGTGTATAAGGTATCTCCAGTGCTGTCGTCTGCATAGCAATTAATGTTACCAGTTTGCAACATATCATTGATATGCAAAAGATGCAGCGTTGGTGATAGCACACAGCCTTGTGGAACCTTGTGACTTGTAATTAGAGCATGCACTATCTACTACGATCTTGATGCTGCTATCAGGAAGGAAACTGGAGATCCAATTGCACAATTTCTCGGGAAGCCCATGGGAAGGGAGCTTCGAAAGAAGCGCTTTGTGCCAGACCCAATCGAAGGCCTTTGCTATGTTTTTTTTATATGAAAAGGGTGACAAACGAGCATACAGTCCACCTGATGGTAAGTGATTTCTGCAGCCCATAGATATCTACATCTATCCTCTATTACAAATCAAAATGTAGATGCGTTGTCACCCGTGAGGACTAAGATGGAATGCTTCATTTCCAGTAAAAAGGGCCTCCGGCCACCTTCACTCACCAAGCGAAACGCAGAGGTAAATCTCTACTTCACGCTGGTTTTCTGTGAGGTCGTGGTACCACCCCGGTTCTAGCCGGCCCATCTGTGCGACAGCAAAAGCTGCCGCGTGGCTCTACCACTGTTAAAATGTCCAAACTAACGGCCAACGCCTCCTCTTTGGTCTCTACCTCCGCCCATATAAGAGTCTACTAGATAGACCAGAAGATCACCAGCTGATCGGCCCCGACGAAATACCGTATTTGTGGTCACTAATCAGCTGGTGATCTTCAAGGTACCTCATGAGCTGGCAGTTTATAATAGACTTCATTATTTTGGAGAACAAGGACGTGATGGCGGTAGTTCTGTACTTGGACGGGTCTGAGCGGTTGTCTTTTTTAGGGATAGGGTGGACCAAAGCTGTCTTCCATAAATTTGGGGTTGCGCCTTGGGAGTAGGAGTACCAGAAAAGACGCGTTAAAACCAGTGCCAACTCCGGAGCACACGTCTTCAGCACAATGGGAGGGACTCCATCAGACCCATTCGACTTACTGACGTCCCGGGAGAAGAGTGCTTTGCGAACCGAGCACTGTGTAATCTAGAGTCGAGTTGGACGCAAAAAGAGAGCCTAACAGATCGGCTTTCTCCTTTGCGGAATAGGCCAGTGAGTAATCCTGTCTGCGCAGAGATGGAAGAGATGGCTGCCAGAAGTTCCCTTGGACAGCCTCAACGAAAGACCGCAATGCACGGATTCGCGAAGGAAAGTGAACTAGCTTCTGGCCAATTCTGCCGATGTGCTCAGACATTACATTGGCAATCACTCTTTTGTGGGACCTGGAGGCGGGATTATACTTCTTTTTAAGAGCGCTGGTGTTTACATCCCGAGACGTTGATGCGTCAGCCCAGGCCCGGTAGCGCTCCTGCTTATAGCGTTATGCTATTTTACAGGAGCGACCAAACCATGACTGGGATCTTCGTCCGATGGGCACAATAGAGGATGGAACAACAAGTTCCATACCCTGAAGTACCACATAAGTAACAGAATCAGCAACAACGCTGGGATCTTCCGGCGAGAAGCAAACACGCCCTCAAGGATAGGATGCAAAAATAAGACCGCATCCTACCCCAATCGGCTGACCTATAGTGCCAAACATGGTGGCAGCCTGTTAGTGTGAGTGGCACCACATTCCCGACAAGACAATAGTCCGACAAGCTTAAAAGAGCGTCGACGAAAACCTGATATCCGTCCGGATTAGAGGTCAGCAGAACGTTCAACAGGGAAGGTGCATAATCCTCCACATCTGGAATCCGCGTAGGCGAAGTAAGTAGCTGTATAAGACCATATGCCAAAGCAAAGTCATAAACAGATCTCTTCGCATGATCGGTTGAACGTGAACAAAGCCATTAAGCATGGTGGGTGTTAAAATCGCCAAAGATCACGATCTCTGCGGATGGCATCTGCTGTAGCCATTTAGACGTAGTCGATGAGTCGGTCTGTTTCGACATTACCGTTATATATTTAAATGAGATAAAGTGAAGAACGGATAAAAGTGTTGTTCCTAAGACAAAGGATTTTCATCTTTTATACGTATCTCTAAAGACAATTATATGTGATGTTTTAAAAATACTATACAGCGTAAGTAATAAAAATATTATATATATATATATATATATATATATATATATATATATATATATATATTATATAACTGATAACTATAATAATAATTAAAAAAAAAAAACTAAAACTAGAAACTTAAATATCATATAGTCCTACTCCCCGCGGTATCGTGCCAAGAACGCTGGCTGCGTTTCCCCGCTGAATGGCTATACTTAGCCCTTGAGCAAGGAAAGAACCAGCCCTCTTATCACCAGCAGCAACGACCAGCCGCGGATGGAGTTCCTTTAGGAACTTCACCGCACGTGGACCCCACGGACCGATAGTCTCTACAGCAAATGGCACAAATATGTAGTCATCTCTCAGAGACTCATATTTGCGCCACTTACTCTGTTCAGCTGCCTCTGATGCCGCCCCGGCTCTAAACGAGGTACCCCTGAGATGAGAGACCGCCAGAGTGTCTACGCAAGTAGCATCCCACACTAAGGCTTTACCTCTCTCCCAAGGGACCAATGTCATACCGTCGGGTCTCCTGCCATCGTCTCTAAATATTCCACAAGGCTCTAAAACCGAGGGAACATTTATAGAGACAAGAGCCCTTCGGATGACATCGTTCAAAGAACTGTGTCGTGAAAATCTACCAGCGCTTTTCTTACATGAAAGTCCGTGGAGCCCAAACTTGTCGACGCTGCTACCACAGGGACACTGATGGGGTTGACAAATCGCCGCTCCTAGTCGGATTCCTACGGCAATGCGTAAGCTTTCCGCATCAAGTAATGTGCCGAGATTACTTGATGGTAAAGCGTGTAACCAGTGACTAGATTCCTTAGTCGAAACAGCTAGAAGGCGTGCCTTATCTAGGTCACTCTGGAGATTATGAAACAAATCCTTCTGCACGGCCTGTACCAATGGAATATCCCACTGTTTTTGTTGGTTAACTTCCAGTGGAACATTTTCACCAGGACAGAGCGTTTGCCATGTCTGCCCTGCCTCCGTAGCAAAGCATAGGTCTGCTTTATTATTTAAAATTATATTACATAAGTCACTGACACTATTTACGGAAGCAAGGAAAGCAGGCAATGCAATGCTAGAAAGATTTCTCACACCAATGCCACCAAATTTTATAGGTAAAGTAGCTTGAGTCCAGGCTGTAGTATTTAAAGTTAAATTTAGAATTTTTTCAATAGCTATTTTAAGATTATTATCAATATCTTGTAAAATATCCGAACATTTCCAGACTGGACTCGAGCGGAGTAAGTATGTAAATCTAGGTACAAGAAGACAATATTTTAAAATAGTAAGAGCTATGTGGGGGTTTAATTTATACAATTTATCAACGTGGTTTAAAAACTGATCAAATTTTGTTTTTAAAACAGTTTTAATACTATCAAAAAACAACGGGGCACCTAGCAGGTATAGTAATTCCGTACTGACAGTTTTTATTCCTGGACAAATATGATTAAAATTTTGAATTAAAGTGTCTCTATGAGAAGTAGATAAATTATTGGAAAAAAATATTTCACATTTATTGCTATTTGGTTCAAGACCAATATTTTTAAAATTTTGAAAAATATGAGTAAGATCACTGAGGACGTCATCTGCTCTACCTCCCAGTGTACCGTCGTCTAGGTACCAGACATTCAGCTTGGATTTCAAATTTGAAATAATTGGTTGAATTCCCAAACTGAAAAGTGCTGGACCCAGTGGGTCACCCTGCTGAACACCAACAGCGGAATCGATAACATGGTTTTCGTAAAACAAGTTAGTATTTTGACTATAACATTGCCAAACGTAATGATAAATTTCTAGTTATAGTTTTTAGTATTGTATATTTTAATTAAAAAAAAAAATATAACTGATTAAAAACTAATGGCTAACATGGTTAACAGTGGTAGAGCCACGCGGCAGCTTTTGCTGTCGCACGGATGGGCCGGCTCGAACCGGTGTGCTACCACGACCTCACAGAATACTAGCGTGGAGTAGAGGTTTACCTCTGCGTTTCGCTTGGTGAGTGCAGGTGGCCGGAGGCCCTTTTTACTGGAAATGAGGCATTCCATCTTAGTCCTCACGGGTGAAAACGCATCTGCATTTTGTCTGTAACAGAGGATAGATGTAGATGTCTATGGGCCGCAGCAACCACTTACCATCAAGTGGACTGTGTGCTCGTTTCTCACCCTAATCCTATAAAAAAAAATCCATAATATACATAGTACAGCTACTAAGACTATAAAACTCCCGAAATATCGTCTAGGCTGTTTAGCAAGTTGTCGCCATTTCAGTAGTAAATTTAGGAATATGAGACATTAGTTTTAGCCTAAACCATTATTTTTAGTTTGACTAATGATCACTGTGCCCCCAATGTGCATTCATATTCACTTATTTAATTATTTTCTTATTCTAACCTTTACAATCAAAGTTTGCTTACCGTATTTTGTATTGTCGTTATCTTATTTAGTTATTTTTCTGGCGCGGCAATTTTTTGATAGAAATCATATACAAGTTTAACGTAAATCTAATTTTGCACTTGCTATTCACCAGATATCACCGTCAAAACTCAACTCCAATCCAAGTAATATTAATATATAATATAATAATATATTTATATATATTTGACTAACTAAATTTCGCCATCATTCAATAAAGTATATAAATAAATCTATTAAGTTATTATTGTCATAAATTCATTTGTAATACCGTTCAAACGCCAATTTAAAACATTTATCTTTAGAAGATACTTATAAGATAGTATTTGTAGTGTAATAGTTTCCTTGTACACCAAATAACAGCTATTATACAGCCCCTTTTATGCTTGTACAGCTACTGTACAACGCTACTAACACATAAAGCTGTATAATTTGTGCCAATTTTTTACTTATAAGAACTGTATTAACGCGGTACAGCCAGTAAATGCAGCTTCTAGTATAGAAAGGAACTCTAATACAGCTCGTATACAACTTGCATGCTGCTTGGGATGTTAATAATCATGATTTTTATAAAATCTGTGACAACTAAATTGATATGTGCACTTGAGGCACATAACGAATTCTACAAATCACCATTCTAAAAATGACCCTATGTGTCAAATTCAAGCAATGTATTTTTGAACGCATATTTTTCATCTTTACTCTCCAAAAGTAATCTAAATCTACGTATATATGTTAGTAATATTATCATAAAAAATAATTTCATATGCTTTCAATACATTCTATGAAAAATTATTTTTTGCGTTTCCTGTAAAGTAGACCCGAAACACATAACGATTATTGCAAGCTAAGCGACGATATATTAAAAAAGAGGATTAACTAGATTCACAACTTAAACGTGTTAGTATGTTATGGCTGTAGCGCCAATCAGGATGTAAATATCTGGTATAAGTGAACTAATAAATTTTTAATAAACTAGCGATACGCCCAGGCTTCGCCTGGGTAGGGACATTAGAAAGGTTTTTTTTATAGAATAAGAGTGGCAAACGAGCACATAGTCGTTAGTCGTTCGTAGGGAGACGCTGCTGCTCATCCCCTGATTTACTCATTTGTTTCCCATTATCGCCTCTTACGATAGCCACGACACAATATGGGGTAGTGCATATTCTTACACCGCCACTTCAAGGTAAACTAGACTGTATTAAATTTGGGTAATATTAATCTATGTACATATTTCATTAATATCAATAATCATTTTATATGAATATTTTATTGAATACAATAAATGGTCTATGACGATTTTTTTAAATCTAAATAACACCTTTTTACGTGGTGGAACCATGCTGCAGCTATATCGTAGTCACAGCACGAATCGGTCGGCTCATCCGGTGTTGGACCATGCTCTCACAGAATACTAGCGTAAAATAGCAGCTTAATGCTGTTGTGTTTCAAATGGAGAATGTAGACAACAGAAGACCCTCTTTAATGGAAACGAGGCATTCCATCTTAGTCCTCAGGAGTGATAACGCATCTTCATTTTGATTTTTAATCGATGATTAAAGTAGTGTGTCTATGGGCCGCAGCAACCACTTACCATCAGGTGGACTATGTGCTCGTTTGTCACCCTTATCCTATAAAAAAAATCACAAATAACAGACTGTTAAGTAAAAGATAACACTATATTGATCACATTCATTTGTCCCTTTGAAACAATTGACGACGACATAACTCGAAATAATACAAGCACTGTTTTCTTTATCTGACAACCTATCAGGGGAAACAGACTTATATAAAAATGCGACGATAATACTTATTCATTCAATGACTGATCGTAAAATTAAATATAGATTTTTGTCGTTATATTTTGGCAAGTATTTGAGATAAAAATACTGTTTTCCCAGTCGGTAGGAAAAAAATCTTCTTTCTGAATCAGTTATTAACTAAAATATGCAAAATTTTGAGTGAATAGTCAGGCGCGACATGTTTATCTTTGTCGTTGATAGAGTTGAAATACATAATATGTAATCAAGATCCTCAATATGGAAAAAAATAAGGTATATGATTCATTGATATTTACAAATGTTAAATATTATTTAATGTTATACAAATGTAAAAGTAAAGTCGATCTGAAAACGTCTAATTAGTAAGAATAGCAAAACAAGTGTTTTCAAAAGGAAAGAAAACGCCGGCGCTATACGGTGGCGGATTGACAAAAGACTATTTATTAGCGAACTTTTTTATACATGAACGTTTTCGAACTGTTTCAAGCAAAAATAAACCTTATACCATATCACAAGAGCACATGGTACTTCGTAGGTCTATTCGGCCATATGATAGTAATAAGACGGCAGTTCAACCATTTTAAGCAAAATTAAACAATAAGACAAACGCATTGTTCTTTTTAACAGGAGACTAACTTGTTTTCCAGAAATTTATTTACAACTTGAGTTTGTCAACGATCGCAATGAGTGCTATTATTTGTTACTTTTTAGACTATTTTTCCACAACATGATTTAAAACCCATAAAGTAAAAAAAGTACTACTATGCACAATTTAGAAAAGGTTGTCAACCCCTAAAAATTTCAAATTTTCAAATTATCCAGAAACAAAGCTGTAGGCATGAACTACTTGCAAAATAATGAATATTTTGTTCGGGATAAATCTTCCAAAAAAAGCAATTTGAGCGAGTTATAACGATTTTAAAAAGACGCGACTCGCGTGTCATACGCCACACACAAAAGTAATCGATGGCACGCCTGGCGTGTCACTCGCACTGAACCGGTGAGAGAAGGAATTTTTTTATAGCAAACGAGCATGCGGCTCACCTGATGGTAAGTGACTACCGCCGCCCATGAACAACTGCAACACCAGCGGAACCAGGGGAATCGCAGATGCGTTGCCGGCCTTTTAAAAAGCGAAAAAATTTATACTTAAGTAGCACTTAAATGAGTGTGCACGAAACAGACATAAAAAGCGATTCTGTTTGATTTTAGTAGGAGGAATTGCACTAAAGCGAGTGGTTCTAATCACTTAAAGCAACCGTTTTGCACGTACAATTACGTTACAATGTACCCTAATAAATCACTCTAATAATGACTTACAGTGTAAATCTTACACAATTAGTACTGCCATTTACAATCAGTCATCAAAAGTAGCCTTTGCGTGTTCAATATGAATTGAACTCGGTATATTGGTAATTTTGTACGTGGTAAAGCCACACTGCAGCTATATTATGATTGTCACACGAATGGGCCGGCTCGACCGGGGTAGGACCACGCCCACGCTCTCACAGAACACCAACGTGAAATAGTAGCTTAATGTTGCCGTGTTTCGTATGGTGAGTGTAGAGAACCTGAGACCTATTTTACTGGAAACGAGGCATTCCATCTTAGTCCTCAGGGGTGACAACGCATCTGCATTCTGAGTCTTAATTGAGGATAAATGGATGTCTATGGGTCACAGCATGCACTTACCACCAGGTGCATTGTGTGCTCATTCATTACCCTATCCTAAAAAAAAGAACTACTCTTATTCCTTTTGAGTGTCTTAAATGGGAACATTTGATGCTTAACTAAATGTTGCGAAGACCTGGGGCACAGATTGAACCTGAGGTCTTTCCTTTGGTCAATTCGAATAACATCGAGTGAAGTATGGAAAATAATTTATCCTAACAATAGAAATTCATCATCATTACTGTCTAGCACAAAACACGGTCCTGAGGGACCTGCATCCATCTACTTCCATCTAGTGGGGGTCTGCCCTACACTTCGCTTACCGGTGCGAGGCTAAAGTAATTACTTAATTTAATTTTAACTTCCTATCTAAAAATGTGTACAAGATATCATATCTCATCATCATCATCATTAGAGCTTACAAGTCCAATGCCGAACATAGGCCTCCCCCAAAGAATATACAAAGCACAGTCCTGAGCCACCTGCATCCGTCGACTTCCTGCATGTCTTACCAGGTCGTCACTACACACTTTGCCTACCTGTACGGGGCTGCCATTTCAGAATTTTGCTTCCCCATCTATTGTCGGTTCTTCGAGCTATATGGCCGGCCCATTGCCACTTCAGCTTATTAATCCGTTAGATATACTTTATTTTTAGTTATTTTTTAAAGAGTAGCCAAATTTTAAACTTATGTTCAAATATATAAAATAATGATATACCTTTATTGCAGTTTTTGAAAATGCGAATAAATAAGGCTTCTACATTTATTTGAAATTATCTCAAATTGAATGTGATTCAAGAAGGTACAACAACGTTTTTGCCTACCAATCGACCCTTACGAATATATGTGCGTGCGCAGTAAATCAATTAAAGTAATGCATTACCATGTATTTTGGTAAAAAGGCCAAAATGTTTGATTTTTTTAATGTAATTTTTCTTCACCATTTACCTATGTTACTCATTATGAATCATCTCTGCAAATTTGGCCAGTTATTGCAAAATAACCCTGTATAATGTCTATTAGATGCTTAATTTTAAAACGGTTTCCTGTAAGTAAAACTCTCTTGCCCATTTCTGTCGTAAAGCACCCGGTTCTGGGTTTCAGCTGGAGTGGTTTGTCGAGCCGGTCCAGGTATTCATCACACAGGTGATAATGTTCGTGCAGCTTTCTTTATTTGAAGTTGTGTGAACCTTGAGTGCGAATCGTCATTGATCAAGTATTTGCAATTTGCATTACAACACTCGAGTTATACTCAGTTCAAAGTTGCCGCACTGTGGATAAATGTGTCTCCATCCATCCATAACAGCCTATAAAAGTCCACTGCAGAATACAGGCCTACCTCATAGATTGCCTCATGGGGGGAATTTTGTCATAGTTGCTACGCTTGCCATGCGGGTTGGCATCCACAGTTTTTTTATTAATTTGAGTTGTTACAGGAAGATGCTGCTGCCTATTCTGTTTAATATAACCTCTGTCGCCTCTTACGACACCCTCGGGACGACATGGGGTAGTGGATATTTATTTATTTATTTAATCTTTCATGCACAAAGTTGTACATACGGCGGACTTAATTGCATAGGGCATTCTCTCCCAGTGAACCATTAGGCTAAACAGAGATATACAAACAAGAGGCGGTGCAGCAGTAATCAAAATAGAAAGCACTAAAAAATATATATTATATACATTATATTCTTACACCGCCATTACACGATTTTCGTCTCCAGCCTCAATCAATCCAGCGGAGTTAAAACTGTTTATCTGCCGACTTCCAAAAAGGAGACGGCACTCAATTCGACTGTATGTTTTTTTATGTGTGTTACCTCGTAACTTTTGAATGGGTTAACCGATTTCGGTGATTCTTATTTTATTTGAAAGCTAATACTTCTCGTGTAGTCCCATATAAATTTGATCAAGGTCAGACCAATAGTTTTTGAGTTATTCTTAATAACTTGTATTGAAGTCGGCTGTACAAAATTTTTAATTTTAAATTATTTTGCAATGACATTTAAGTGTTAATAATAATTAGTGGCCATTTTGTTAAATGAAACACGCTCAGAATTAATGAAACCAGTCAGACTAGATTTAGAATTAAACTTATAGTACATATAAAGTGTCTGTATGTAAAATCGAAATAACTGACTTTTATAAGGCTTGGGAAGTTAGTTTAATGCTAATAAGACATGAATAACAATTTTTAATGTCTCCCTGTCTGTCGGGCATATCTTCGGAATGGCTGACTTTATTGTAAAGAAACTTCACGGATAGATAGAGATCAATAAATTATTCTAGGATTTAGGAGTGATCTGGGCTATATTTGATTTAAAAATAATTTAAAATAAAAAAATTTGTACAGCCGACTTCAATATAAGCGACTTTAATATAGGTTATTTAAGAATAACTCAATAACCATTGATCTCACCTTGATTAAATTCATATGGGACCGCACGAGAACTATCAGCTTTCATATAAAAAAAGAATCATCGAAATCGGTTCGCCCAGTACAAAGTTATGAGGTAACACACATAAAAAAAACATACACTCGAAATGAGTACCGTCTCCTTTTCGGAAGTCGGCAGAAAATTACCATGAATAGAAAAACCTAAGTAAACAAAGATGCAAAATAAGTCAATACATTTTGCAGTGAACTTTGTGACTTAATAAAGTTATAAAACTGACTTTAACATTCCTTCTTGCCTTTTCCTTTTTTATCTTTCCAAGACATTTGGCAGTGTTTTGGGTTTGACCTTTTTTCGGATGGAAGCACACTTTCTGAGAGAACCGTTATTCCCTTCAAACTGATTTATTTTCTTATAAAGTAAAGGTTATTTGAATAATAATCTGTTCAAAACACGAACTAACTCTCACAATTTCTAGCTTTTCTTGAAAGTAAGATTGTCAAAGAAGTACCCCGGTCCAACTAGTGGCAGGTGCATGCTTTAGCCGATATACATGTACAATCTATTAAAAACCAAACTCTCATTTGAAAAGGTGTAGTGCCATTAGCGAACTTTTCATATTCCTTAAATGATACTTTTTAATTTCATGATAACACATCATTGATCATTATTAAGCATGTAAGATGGACACTTAGAATTGCAGTAGATAGTTTAACATAGGCTTCCCCTGAGTTTACCACATAGGAGGGACATTTGCCATACTTGCCACGTTTAACAAGTGACGCGCAGTGGGTTTGGAACTTTAGTTTTTAATGCTCTAGATGTTATTACGAAGATGCTGCTGCCCATCTCCTGGTCTGTTTTACTCTGCCTCTTACGACACCCACGGGAAGGTAAAAAAACCATGAAAAACGATTGAAGCGGAACTTTCCGCTTTTCTATTCTATCTCTAGCTCGAAAATCTATTTAATTTTTGTTTTTTTTTTAGGTTTTATTCTTTGAAAATCTTCAAATGGCGCGACCCATTAACTTGAAAATCTAATCAGCTTGAAGTCTCAATGAACACTTTCGAACGCTATGTCGCCCATTTACAAACACACACACACACACACACACACACACACACACACACACACACACACATAGCCGACGTCCAGCCGGGAATAGTCGGAACGGCTTCCTAGGACTCAAAACGTGGAGGACTGATGAAAACTCGCATTCTCAATATCGTATCGAAATGTAAAACTACTCGCTTTGAAAATTATTAATTTTCAAAGCGAGAAGTTAAAAATAAAACATTAATTGCTTACGTTTACACTGCTAAAGATAAACACATACGTCTGCCGTTTGTTTACATTCATAATGTCAACGTAAAGTCAAACATAACCTTCTGTAGTTAAACAATCGCACAGAGTGGAGACACTCGCCAAATTTTAAAATATTACCAACAAATAATTACTCCATAATTTTGTGTGAATTCAAATATCACTTTTTCAGTTGTCTTGTGGAATGTATGTCAAGACAAAAAGTGAAATACAACTTATAAAAATTTTACAAACATAAACATTTTATAAATGATGGTCTAATAGCGACCATAATTTATAAAATGTTTCACCACTAGACGATTGGTTATATTAATTAAATAAATTATACTATAGGTAAATACTCGAATTAAATTATATATTAATATAAAATTACGTCCAAGTGTAATTTTATAATCAAAAACAAAACGATATTATTTTCTCAATATTATTTTGTTCATTGTTTTATGGCTTTTTATAATACAGAAAATTTAAAAAAAAATCCTAAACACGAACACCGAAACTAGTTAAATTATATATTAAATGTTTTTTTTTATATAGGATAGGGTGACAAACCAGCACACAGTCCACCTGATGGTAAGTGGTTACTGTGAGCCATGGACATCTACATCTATCCTTAATAAAGACTCAAAATGCAAATGCGTTGTCACCCGTGAGGACTAAGATGGAATGCCTCTTTTTCAGTAAAAAGGGTCTCCGTTTCTCTACATATCATACGAAACAAAGTAGTGTCAAGCTGCCATTTTACGCTGGTATTCTGTGAGAGCGTGGTCCTTCCTCGGTCGGGCCGACCTATTCTTGCTACAACTATACTACTAATGTAACTGCAGTATGGCTGTACCACGTATAATAAAAATATTGAATGGCTAAGTTGTCGAACCCGTTACACGCTACATAGTAACCAATAAGTCACATCTGCGCCTAGCTTTTGTCACGAATACTAAGCTGAGTAAAAATATACACAATTTGTTTAATACTTCTTGTGACATGAATTGATGATAAAACAACAAAGGTTAGTTCGTAATACTTCTTTTAAAATCTCTATTTTAGGCTGTACTTTAAAAAAAAGCAGAAGCAAAACCGTTAATCGTATCGCGGCGGGGGATAATTCCAGTGGATTGCCGAGACAATAATTTAAGTATCTAATGGTTTTAAAATTGAGCTGTCTAGAGCTAAATGCCTAACATATTTTATAAATTGAATTCTATACAGCATTACACTAACGAAGATTTGTCCTATATTCCCTCCTTCTTACACTGCGTAACGTATCCACTGAGTCCGCTATTGCGGAGAGGCCATGATGCTAGGGACAAGAGGATCCAAAGCAAGTGTCCTGACGGCTCCAGTAGCGGCTAACATCTACAGTCGTTAAGTTATCATTAAGATATTATTACGTTATTTTTTTAGGTTTACCTTGGAAATGGTATTTTTTTAAACCCTTTTAATGTATGTAGATAATGTATTACCCACGGCTTTGTTCACGGGTTTTTTGAATAAATTTTCGGAGATTTTCGTAAATTTTACAATGCAATATGAACTATTTCATTTCATTAGCTTCAATAGTTTTCAGTCAAATCAATATCTAGAAACAAAGTAATATTTTGAATGTTTACATAAACAAACTTATAGCTAGTTATTAAAATAGTAAATAATATATATTAATAATAATATATAATAAAAACGAGCACACAGTCCACCTGATGGTAAGTGGTTGCTGCGGCCCATAGACATCTACATCTATCCTCGTTTGCGAATCAAAATGCAGATGCGTTGTCACCCGTGAGGACCAAGATGGAATGCCTCATTTCCAGTAAAAAGGGCCTCCGGCCACCTGCACTCACCAAGCGAAACGCAGAGGTAAACCTCTACTTCACGCTGGTATTCTGTGAGGTCGTGGTACCACCCCGGTTCGAGCCGGCCCATCCGTGCGACAGCAAATGCCGCCACTTGGCTCTACCACTGTTAAGGACCTAACCTAAGATTTTTTGTTAAATCTTAATTATAAATATGTACTTAACAGTTGTTTAAACGCATCAAACCAGTGGCATAGCGTGCCTTAGATGGGCTCTGTATCAAAATTTGTTAGGGGGCCCCAATGAAGAGTAAAGATTTCATAAAAAGGAACAAAAACACTTGAATTAAAATTATTATATATTGATTATAATTTATTACTTACAATTAATACTCCTAGGGACTAAGCTAGCCAAACAATACTAACATAACTGAAGACAATTCGGCGGCATTCATAGCTGTAGACGTTTCAGTTTTTTTTTTTAATTTTTTGCTTCTATAAATAATAGTGATAGCCTTTCCTGTCCCGTAGAAGTCCTTGGAATTTTTGGTTACACTCGTTCGGGTTCGGGGCCCCTTTAGCCCGGGGGCCCCGTATCATTGATACGAGTGATACGGCGGTAGCTACGCCCCTGCACCAAACGCTTACGTAAACGTGTTAGAGTCATGCTTGTTGTAGCAATAACGGGTGTCGGCTCGACCGGGGAAAGACCACGCTCTCACTGGATACCAGCGTAAAATAGCAGCCGTGTTTGGTATGGTGAGTGTAGAGAACCGGAGACCCTTTTTACTGACAGATGTAGGTGTCTATAGGCCACAGCATCCACTTACCATGAGGTGGACGGTGTGCTCGCTTGTCATCCTTATCATATAAAAAAATTCAAAACATTGTGATTTACCATCAAGGGCTTCATCACCACTCACTATTCGACTGTATTGTAGTCAAACACTGGCTTATAATAAATGAAAAAACAAAGTAAAGAAGAAGTTAACTACATTGCGATTGTATAACAAATCGTTTAAATCAAGTGGGCGGTTACAGCAAGTGACCACAATAATGAATTACGATAATTGCGTGGCAGCAGCTATAAAATGCCCTCGATCTTCTTAAATGCGGCCATAAAACATTTAGGGTGGCGTCCCGCCGCCCCGAAATTTGTGTTCTCATTGGCTTAGTGGTCGAAGAAAACTGGCAGAAGTAAATAATGTTATTTATATAATTTGGTAGGTAGCAAGTGAAGTTTAATTTATTCTACATACGCCGTGTTAGGTCAGTTTTGTTTAAATTTCACAGTACGCGAACAGATAATATGTTTTGTTATTTGAGATTTTAATATTGTATTTTATTATTATATATAGCGTATACCTCTATTCATGTATTATACTGTTATGTATAATATATTCAACATGTTTTGTTTATATATTAACATACACTATTAGTATAGATAGATTTTGCGCCTGCCACAAAATCTCATCAATCCGTGGGTTGACGACAAAGAATGCCGATAAGCATTAAGTCTGCCCTTTGTTGTCCTGTTTATAAAGGTATTAACAATAAATTTTAAATAAATAAAAATTAAATAAATAAATATGAATTCGATGCTCTTAGCGCCAATGAAGTTATTAATTGTAATTTTGATTGATGCGTGCTCGGCGGTGAAGGAATCATCAATGGTGTGCTGTGTTTTGATCCATAACTCACTAGGATATAAGAGGATAACTGTGAGTCTAGTATATAGGCTTGAACTTACATATTGTATCATTACAATTAAAATAACAATAAAGAGGAAAACTACGAAGTTGTATCAAATCTAAATGATTGCTGCGTGCTCGGCGGTGAAGGAAACATCAATGGTGTGCTGTGTTTTGATCCATAACTCAATAGAATATAGGACAATAACTGTGAGTCTAGTATATAGGCTTGAACTTACATATTGTATCATTACAATTAAAATAACAATAAAGAGGAAAACTACGAAGTTGTATCAAATCAAAATGATTGCTGCGTGCTCGGCGGTGAAGGAAACATCAATGGTGTGCTGTGTTTTGATCCATAACTCAATAGAATATAGGACAATAACTGTGAGTCTAGTATATAGGCTTGAACTTACATATTGTATCATTACAATTAAAATAACAATAAAGAAGAAAACTACGAAGTTGTATCAAATCAAAATGATTGTTGCGTGCTCGGCGGTGAAGGAAACATCAATGGTGTGCTGTGTTTTGATCCATAACTCAATAGAATATAGGACAATAACTGTGAGTCTAGTATATAGGCTTGAACTTACATATTGTATCATTACAATTAAAATAACAATAAAGAGGTAAACTACGAAGTTTTTTCCCCATTTTACTTCTATCAGATGAATCTCATTTCAAAATAGTAGTAGTTTACACGGACATTTGAGGAAGGAATTTTTAATTTAAGTCAAGAAAATAAAAAAATAGTTTTATTCTGTTTTTTCTTTTTTTCGATCATAGCAATGGATTTAGAAAAGAGATATCGAATATAATTGTCTTAAACTATACTCATGTAGCCTTCCTTGTTTGAAATTTGCTGTAGTGGTCACTTATTGCCAATGTCCTAAGAAAAATTACACCTTTTCATGGAGAAACATTTCTAACCAGTTTCATGAGTATGGTCTACTGCATGTTCGACTTGTATAACATCTTTTGATTGATATTTGTTTACTTATTTATTTATTCTTTATTGCATTCCTTAATATAAAAGAATACAAATGACGGACTTAATGCATTCTCTACCAGTCAACCCATGGAGTGGTGAAAATTTGACGTAGGTGTAGCAATATAAAATAAAAACAAAATAAAAATAATAACTTACTACGATATGAAATAGTGAATATTCTTGCACCGCCACTAAACGGTACTAATCTCTTTTAAAATCTGAGAAGGTTTCAGCGAAAGGTGGAGGTCACTGCTCTGTCTCAGTGTGGCGGACTTCAGATTTCCTCTAACTCTTAGATTGCTTAGATATAAACAAGCACATGGAAATGATGCAGTTAATTTTATTGCAATTAATAATTTTAATAGTGCTTATGGGGGTCAAAAATTCTAGTAGTTTTAAATAATATTAGTTATCATTAGAATATTAGTCATTATTTTCTTCGTATTTTGTTAGGAAAGTATGGACTTGCTTGATGGCTATGCATTTTCGTCTTGAAAAAAAAAATAATGTGCTTGATTTTATATTTTTCTTTATTTTAATTTACTCTTGGAACCGTATCCGTGGCAGCTTATATATATATATATAAATTTGCTAAGGACCAGACCCGGAACAATTACTTGCAGGTCATATAAATATTTGTTCACTGCAGGATTCAAAACTGCGGCCCTTAACACCACAACTTATACTTTAGTGGCTTAGCAATGACACATGAGTAAAGAAACCGACTCAATAAGTTACGTCCGTATGCTGAGTGATGTCCTTTTTTGCGTATCTTTAACGTACAAAATCAAATTTGTTTAAATCTACGTATATTTAAATTATAAATTTAATTATTGTAGCGTGCATCGATTGTCTGTGTAGAAATAAATTATCTTTATTTTTCTTCTTCAAATTATTGCTTCGGACCTGTTTGTAAACGGTAATATCGACTAAAATAATCATTTCACAAAACATCAAATAAAAATCCTGTGTCGTTTGCAGAAATAGGTTCACTATAGATGCAGCACACGCTTACATCTGCAGACGAATACCGATAGAGATTAACAAGTTGGCCTTTGAAACTTTGTAATCGCTTAGCTTAAGGAAGTTGTGCATTCACGAACTTAGTCGAATAATCATCATGGTCCTAATACTCTGTAGTCGGTCTTCTGCATTTTGAGAATATTTATGACTTAAACAATTAATCAGCGAAGTTGAACTATATATTCACAAACAACTTACCAAATAATTCAGTGACCAGAACTCCTGGCTTCTGCATCATCGTGGGAGTAGTTGGGAAAGGTATAAATGGCGACACCCTAGTAAAAAAATGCTGTCATACTAAGTACACACAACAAACTTGCAGCAGTTTTCGGCCCAATAAGCAAACCGAAAACGCATCGGATGGTCATGCGACTTCAGCTCTTGCACTAATTGAACTTTGTACGCATTCATGCCGAGATGTTTTTGCAAAATTCTTCTCAAATACGAGTAAGTACCTGAATTGTTCAATTCTTAATAACGATGACTACTTGATATTGATGGTTGTTCACGCACACTTTAAGCAACAGCATCAATGTTTTCGGTTGAGCGCACTGGACGAGTATGTACACGGTTAGTTTTATCCAACAACGATCCAGTTATACGAACTCGCCTCGAACTCATTAATTGATCCAAAAACTGCGTTTTTGGCACATCCTTTTAGTCAATTTTTTCATAAATTTCTTACAGTTAGATTCATCACTTTGGAAATATTTCCCAGCTTTGTTTTAGCGAAATGCAACCCATTTTATAAATGTCAAACATAAAACTAACTTTCTGTCACATCGGAAATGTGATTAAATCATCCAATCTTAAAATAACCTATAGTTCGAATTCCAAACGTTAGATGGGCCACCATGTATGTAATGGAACTGTTGGCCCTTGTAGTGGCGATGTACTTGAAAGAATATCCACTAGCCCCGTAGGTGTCGTAAGAGGAGACCGAATGAAACAAACGAAGAGATAGGTAGCAGCGTCTTTTTTTATAGAAGAGGGGGCAAACGAGCATGCGGCTCACTTATGGTAAGTGACTACCGCCGCCCATGAACAACCGCAACATCAGGGGAATCGCACATGCATTGCCGGCCTTCTAGAAAGGTGTAAGCTCTTATCTTGAACGTTCATAAGTCATATCAGTCCGGAAAATCGCCGGAAGTAAACAATTCCACAGAGATGTTGTACGAGGAAGAAAACTCCTAGTAAAAGACACAGTCGTGGACCGCCAAGCATTCAGATGGTGAAGATGTTATCGTGAATATCGTGTTATTTTGACGCGATGTGCGTACGTGAAATTTGGCGGCCGGAATTAAACCTAACAATTCCTCAGAGCACTGCCCGTGGTAATTTTTTTTTTTTTTTATAGTAGAGGGGGCAAACGAGCATGCGGCTCACCTGATGGAAGTGACTACCGCCGCCCATGAACAACTGCAACACCAGGGAGGGAATTGCAGATGCGTTGCCGGCCTTTTAAAAAGGAGTACGCTCTTTTCTTGAAGGTCCCTAAGTCGTATCGGTCCGGAAAAATCGCTGATGGTAATCGATTCCACAAGGAAGTCGTGGGAGGAAGAAAACATCTTCTAAATCGCACAGTGGTGGACCGCCAATCATCCAGATGGTGTGGATGGTATCGGGAGTTCTGCCGCGATGTGCGTTCGTGAAATTTGGCGGCTGGGATTAATCCGAACAATTCCTCAGAGCACTCCCCATGGTAGATGCGAAAGAAAATGCAAAGAGATGCAACATCTCTTCGCAGCGCCAACGAGTCGAGCCGATCGGAAAGAACTCGGTCGTCGACGATTCGAGCCGCTCTGCGCTGGATGCGGTCAAGTGGAAGGAGCTGGCACTGGGGAGCCCCTGCCCAGAGATGGGAACCGTATTCCATGTGAGGCCGAACCTGCGCCTTGTAAAGTTGCAGGCGGTGTGCCGGCATGAAATACTGTCCCGCTCTGCTGAGCACGCCAAGCTTTTTAGAGGCCAATTTGGCCTTCTCTTCCAAGTAACCACGAAACTGCACGTCACTTGATATGTCGACGCCGAGGATTCCGATACTGGCTGAGGCAACCAGGGGAGTGCCTTGAAACTGAGGAAATACGACAAAGGGGTTCTTTTTAGCGGTAAACGCGCAAACTTGTGTCTTCTGAGGATTAAACTGGACTAGATTTAGTCGCCCCCAGTTCGAGACTTTGTCCAGCAAAGACTCGACTTCAGACACAAGTTTGTTCCGGTACTCGGAGACGTTTTCCCGAGAAATATTAGCACGGCCGGTGTATAGAGCATCACCAGTGCTGTCATCCGCATAGCAATGAATGTTACCAGTTAGCAACATATCATTGATATGCAGAAGAAACAGCGTTGGTGATAGCACACAGCCTTGTGGAACACCAGCGTTATTAGGCTTGTAGTCAGAACATGCACCGTCTACAACAACCTTGATGCTCCGATCTGCAAGGAAGCTGGTGATCCAATTGCACAATTTCTCGGGAAGCCCATAGGAAGGGAGCTTCGAGAGAAGCGCTTTGTGCCAAACCCGATCGAAGGCCTTCGCAATGTCCAGACTAACGGCCAACGCCTCCCCCTTGGACTCTACTGCCTCCGCCCATCTATGGGTCAGGTAGACCAGAAGATCACCAGCTGATCGACCCCCACGAAAACCGTATTGGCGGTCACTAATCAGCTGGTGATCCTCAAGGTACCGGATGAGCTGGCAGTTGATAATGGATTCCATTATTTTGGAGAACAAGGAGGTGATCGCGATAGGCCTATAGTTGGACGGGTCTGAGCGGTCGCCTTTTTTAGGGATCGGGTGGACAAAAGCTGTCTTCCATGAATTCGGGACTACGCCTTGGGAGTAGGAGTACCGAAAAAGACGCGTTAGGACCGGTGCCAACTCCGGAGCACACGTCCTCAGCACAATTGGGGGGATTCCGTCAGGCCCACTCGACTTCTGGATGTCCAGGGAGAGAAGTGCTTTGCGAACCGAGCGCTGTGAGAACAGCACATCCGGCATAGAGCACTCACACCGCGGTATGGTCGGCGGTGTTTTCCCCCCGTCATCAAGAGTCGAGTTGGACGCAAAAAGGGAGCCTAAAAGGTCGGCTTTGTCTTTTGCGTCATGGGCCAGTGAGTCGTCCTCCCTGTGCAGAGATGGTAGTGATGGCTTACAGAAATTCCCTTGGACAGCCTTGGCGAGAGACCAGAATGCACGGGTTCCCGAAGGAAGGCGAACTAGTTTCTCGCCAATTCTGCCTATGTGCTCTGACTTTGCCTTGGCAATAACTCTTTTGAAGGACCTGGAGGCGAAGTTATACTTCTTTTTAAGTGTGCTGGTGTTTACATCCCGAGTCGCCGAAGCCGCAGCCCAGGCTTGATAACACTCCTGCTTACTGCGTAATGCAGTTTTACAGGAGCGACCAAACCAAGGCTGAGATCTGCCTCCGATGGGTACCACAGATGATGGAATAAATAGTTCCATTCCCTGTAGCACCACATCAGTGACAGAGTCAGCAACAGCGCTGGGATCATCCGGCGAGAAGCAAACCCGCCCCCATGGGTAGGATGCAAAGAAAGACCGCATTCCGTCCCAATCCGCCGACCTGTAATGCCAAACACGGCGGCAACCTGCAGAACGCAACCGCGAAGGGAGCGTGAGTGGCACCATACTCCGGATCAAACAGTGGTCCGAAGAGCCGAGAGGGGCATCGACGGAAACCTGATATCCGTCCGGATGAGAGGTCAGCAGAAGGTCCAACAGGGAAGGTGTATGATCCTCCACATCTGGAATCCGCGTAGGCGAAGTAACCAGTTGTGTCAGACCATATGCCAAGGCAAAGTCATAAACAGATCAAATTCAATAGAAATGCAAAGGGATGCAACATTCCTACATCTTATTTTTTAAAGGATAAGGGTGACAAACGAGCACACAGTCCACCTGATGGTAAGTGGTTGCTGCGGCCCATAGGCATCTACATCTATCCTCTATTACAAATCAAAATTCAGATGCATTGTCACCCGTGAGGACTAAGATGGAATGCCTCATTTGCAGTAAAAAGGTCCTCCGGCCACCTGCACTCACCAAGCGAAACGCAGAGGTATACCTCTACTTCACGCTGGTATTCTTTGAGGTCGTGGTACCACCCCGGTTCGAGCCGGCCCATCCGTGCGACAGCAAAAGCTGCCGCGTGGCTCTGCCTCTGTTAAAAGAAAAAAAAAACATAATAAAAATAAACATAAACATATTACTAAGAACTACTTAAAATTTAAAAAAAAAACGGCATTTGCCAACCCCCTGCCAAACGTAGCAACTATGACAAATATACCACCTGTGTGACAAACAATGGGGAGACCTATGCTTAGCAGTGGACTTTAGATAGACTCTAACGGCAACTGTGTGTACTGGAAGAGTAACAGTGTTGCCTAATATTTTATCTATTAACGTATTTTATTTAATTATAATTATCCCGGATATATCTCTTCAGAAATCCAATATAGTTAAAATGCTAAGATCAATTTATTGCTTGCTTCTCATGTTTAATTTTCTTATTTTTATTTAAATTCCCAAACGTGATAAATGTCAAGAATGTTTTCGGGACCTTTATGTTTATAAACGTATTTACATTCGGAAAAAATATATGGAATCAAAACTCACTTCATATTGAGAAAATTTATTTTCATTGTATTTCAAATGCCATTACGATATTAAGATAGAGTAGAAATGGGCGGAATCTCAAATTAATTGCTCTGCTCTGTGAAGCGAACAAATTATTTCACGCTGTTTAAAATGAAATGAATTCGAACTATCTTGCAGTGTTCTTTGAAATTAAAAAGAACGGTAGGAATGATACTTGTAGTTTCGTTTGTGATTTATTACTTCAAAAGCATTCTAAATAGTAAGATAATCATCATCACGATTATAAAAATATCACAAAGCTTTGTCCAGAGATACATAATTCGTCCCACCATTAATTTGATGTGTTTGGTATAACATTTGGTATGTGGGTGGTAGAGGACTCTTTTTCTCCATTTTCAAAACTACTGCAAAAGAGGAGGAGGTTCTTAATTCAAGTGTATATTTTTTGTATGTGTATTATCCGATATCTTCGCAGATTGTGAACCAATTTTGATGACTCTATATTTTATAAATAGTTTATACTTCAAGGTTGAAAAAATTATAAGTATAAAATTGGAGAAAAAATTTCACCCATAAGGGTAGCAAATAAATAACTTGTTTTTTAGCAATTTGGACTCTGTTTTTATATTTAGTTAAAAATTATAATTATTATACAATGAAGTAACAAACAAACTCACAGTCGACCTGATAGTATGCGGCTTATAAAGCCCATGGACACCTGCTACCAACTTTTGATAAAAAAGGCTACATATGCGTTGTCACATCTTAGAACTGATGGAATGACTTACAGCCTATAACTATACTCCTTCTCTATATCGCTAAGACTGGAATTCAGTGATGCACGCACTGCTACCTCATGGTAACGATGGGTAAGAGGGTGATACCTACTCAGACGGTCACCTAGAGTGAGGCCTACCACCTAGTGGATCTCGTCGACCATTATTCCCGTTTCAAAACCAGTTTTTTAAAACAAACTCTTTTTTAAGCATTTGATAGGTGCATGGAAAAAGGTTTTATTAAAAAATGATTTCTTATATTTACGCAAACACTACACATTTCATTATAATTAATTTTTACGGATTTTTACGCCTATATTAACTTATTTTATATCCCTGACGTTTCGAGTACTTTACAGCATCCATGGTCATGGGCTAAGATTTTTGACGTCCCAATGTCATAGTGAACTACGACTACCTCCAAATAAAATTATTAATTTTAGTTCCGATATCCGATCCGACGCAGAATGAACTTATAGTGTCTTGAAGTCTTGCAGTTGATTTACTAAACATCGGGAATATAAAATAAGTTAATATACGCGATAAGATCCGTAAAAATTTGTCCTTATTAAGTTAAATAAATTAATAAAGTAAATTCTTAATATATAAAAATTGCATGCTATGATGTTCACGATGTTCGTTTACACTAATCTCTGAAGGCGCTTAACCAATTTTAAGGGCGCATTCCGACGACACGCACCCGCTACGCGCACGCCACGCGTACGCCCCGCGTCTAACTCGCTTTGAAATTTGTTGCATATAATTTGAGTCTTATGACAAGTCAATAAATCTGAAATTGAATAAGAAGCGCGGGCGCAGGGCGCCCAGGGCGCACGACGCACGTGGGAACGAGCTTAAAATTGATTAAGCGACTTCAGAAATTAGTGTAAACGAATATCGTGAACATTATAGCACGCGATTTTTATATATTAAGAATATATTATATATATATATATATATATATATATATATATATATATATATATATATATATATATATATATGAGCCGGAAGAACCCTTTGCAAATGTACCGGATAAGTAAGATAAGTACCGGACCTCATAAAACAAGTTTAATTCGTAATGTGCCGTCCATGCAGCTCATAAATATCAAACACTAGAAGGGTTCATGAACAATGCTTCCACGTATCATAAGCGAAGTATAGGACTGTCTCCTATCACACAGAATGATAATTTGATTTATAGCCTGATAAGCTTCATGACTGAAATGCAGCAGTGCATCCACATTGTTTAATTGTGGTAATAGGTACAAAGGTTGTTACAAGATGGGTTCTTAAGCAAAGCTTCTATTATTAAAAATGCTTCATTTTCCCTTACAAACCATTTTTTCATTATTAAAAGAGTATGACATACCCTTTTTTATCACAAAATGCTGGTTTAACAAGTAACGAAACGTTTAAAATTGTGTCATATTAAGTACTTCTTAATTGTAATTAAACTTAATTAGAACAAGTTTTTACGGATCTTATCGCGTATATTAACTTATTTTATATTCCCGATGTTTAGTAAATCAACTGCAAGACTTCAAGATACTATAAGTTCATTCTGCGTCGGATTGGAGATCGGAAAAAAATTAATAATTTTATTTGGAGGTAGCCCCCTAGTTCACTATGATATTGGGACGTCAAACACCTCAGTCCCCCGTGACCATTGTTGCTGGAAAGCAACCAAAACGTCGTGAATATAAAATATGTTAATTAAACGCGATAAAATCCGTAATAGTAGTTTTAATCAATGTGTAGTTTTCGCGTAAATATAAGAAATCATTATGAAAAACAATGAAATTAGACAACACGCCATTTAATAATTAAAGCCGATTTCAAACTGAAATTCCATACCCGTCAGATCAAAACACAGAAATGCAAGCACCACTATTTGGCAAAAAAAAGTAAGACGTTAGTACCAGACGGACTCCTAGATAGAAAAGGAATCCTAGCACTTAGTCAATTATATTAAAATAAAACATAAAAATGTATTTTATATTTTCTTCCAATCCGTAATAAACTCATAACGAAATATAGACATATTTTTATAGGATAGGGTGGCAAACGAGCACACAGTCCACCTGATGGTAAGTGGTTGCTGTGGCCCATAGATATCTATCTACATTTATCCGCGTTAGCGAATCAAACTGCAGATGCGTTGTCACCCGTGAGGACTAAGATGGAATGCCTCTTGTCCAGTAAAAAGGATCTTCGGTTCTCTACACTCACCATACGAAACACAACAGTGTTAAGTTGCTATTTAACGCTGATATTCTGTGAGGTCGTTGTACCGGACCATCCGTGCGACAGCAAAAGCTGCCGCTTTGCTCTACCGCTGTTAAAAGTAGTAATAACAAAACCTAAAATTCAAAAAAATGTGCGTTCTTACGGATACTTGTCACGTGTAGATGAAAGTCTCATTTGGAATTTAATAACAGCGCTTAGTCTCGAATGTCATTTACTCTTTCCTTCTTTCCAAATTGGCCTTTAAAAAGGTTGGCGTGCTCAGCAGAGCGAGACAGTGTTACATGCCGGCACATCGCTTGCAACTTTACAAAGCGCAAATCCGGCCTCACATGGAATATTGTTCTAATCTCTTGGCCGGGGCACCACAGTGCTAGCTCCTTCCACTAGAACGCATCCAGCGCAGAGCGGTTCGAATCGTCGACGACCGAGTTCTTTCTGATCGGCTCGATACACTGGCACTTCGTAGAGATGTTGCATCCCTTTGAATTTTCTACTGAATTTACCGCGGGGAGTGCTCTGAGGAATTGTTGGGATTAATTTCAGCCGCCAAATTTCACGAACGCACATCGCGTAAAAATTAACGATACCTTCCTCACCATCTGGATGCTTGGCGGTCCACGACTGTGCGTTTTACAAGGAACTTTCTTCCTCGTACAACTTATCTGTGGAATTGTTTACCACCGGCGAATTTTCAGGACCGAAACGACTTCGGAACCTTCAAGAAAAAAGCTTAGACCTTTCTAAAAAGCTGGCAACGCATCTGCGATTCTCCTGGTGTTGCGGTTGTTCATGGACGGCGGTAGTCACTTACCATAAGTGAACCGCATACTCGTTTGCCCCCTCTTCTATAAAAAAAATAGGAGCGTCAACTAGGCTATACAAATTTAGAATTGGTCTAGGTATCAGAGTGAAAGTAATTATTGTGCATTTATTATTACGTAAAGGCAATAGATTTTCTATGATGTTTATGTGATGACCTAATAAGAGATGCAGGAAGTATATGGCTCAGTCGGTGGCTCAGGAACGTGATTTGTAATTTTTCTTGGGAAGACCTATGTTCAGCAGTGGACCTAAGAGGGGCTGTAATGATTCGAAAACTTCCGCCGTTTTCTCATTGTTAGTTATGATTCTTTTATCAACATATTAGCCACGCTTAGCAAGCAGGTTGGCATCTGCAGTTTTGGAACGAAGTTCTTTATTAGACGGTACGGGTTTGGCTGATGGGAGCTAGGCGACAAAAAGTGAAAGATTTTTTCGTCACGGCCCCTTGTGTCATAGTGTAGACGGCCTTGGCGGCGAAATAAGGAAGTGAGATGAAATAATATCCATCTTCCTCGCACTTTTTCTTATCTCGCCACGAAAGAAATATTATTTTATTTCAAATGACGCTTCATTTTGATCGATGCTAGTAATTCATTTATTTGTATTTGTTTATCAATAATTTAATACCTAAGTTTATCAATAATAATATACTACGCAAGAAACTTTGTTCCAACCGAGTGTTCCACGACATACACGCATTTATTAAAATGTGAGGTTTTTATTTGGGAGATGATGCTGCCAATCTCTTGGTTTAGTTTCCTTCCGTCGCCTCTTACCACGCCCACGGGATGTCATAGGGTAATGTTGATAGTGGATTACTTTATGCCGCCACTACACTGCAAATCTTTTACTAGGACATTAATAATATATTTATAATCAAACAATTTTAGATTACGTATTGAAAATGTGTATCAGTGTTAGCCATGTAGTGACGGTGTAAGAATATCCACTACCTCAGTCCCATGGGTTCCGTAAGAGGTGACAAAGGGAAATTGAAACTTCTTGTTTGCATTTCCTTCTGGCAACAGCATACAACTGCGACATTCCTAATTACAAATTAAAATAATGATAAACTGCGGTCGCCAACCCGCCTGCCAAGTGTGGCAACTATGGTGAAATTCCCCCTATGAGGCAATCTATGGTGGAGGCCTACGAGCATGTTCACCAGTGGACTATTGTAGGCTGCAATGAATGGGTGAATGGATTGTTTTGATATTGAGACAATGGCTATTCTATAAATGGAAATATTATACTTAATTAGACAGTTACGTAAAATAATACCGAGAATGAACGGCTTCTTATTAACAATCAACCAAAAGGAAATTCTAACAAAGCCTTCAAATGTAATGAGACACTTTTGTTTCATTTTCTTTTGATGTCGCTCTACGGTAATCTGTAACGGCAATTATTTTTACCGAGGCGCTTTAATTTTTGATTTAACTAATTTTTAATCGATTTTGATTGGAATTAATTATTTACAGTAACGTTAAATGTACACAAGATATTAAGGAACAAAGACATACACATACATAAAATGTAGGAGATATAATTGTAATAATTAATTTTACTGTAACATTATGCTGCAAAATCATTGCTGCAGCTGTGTTCAGTATATTCTGTCAGCATCACTAACAAGTTTAGCTTATCCGTCAATATGCCTAGCAATTTATAATGTGCATTGCAGAAGTGGCAAGGGGTCGGCCATATAGCTCGAATAACCGACAAACGAGAGGGAAAAAAGATTCTTGAGTGGCAGCCTCGTACTGGTTGGTGAAGTGTATGGCGTCACCCCACTAGATGGAGTGACGAACTGGTAAGACATGCAGGAAGTCAATGAATGCTGGTGGCTCAGGACCGTTATTTGAGGCGTTCCTAGGGGAAGGCCTAAGTTCAACAGTGGACTTGTGAAGGGCTGTAATGATGATCGGTTATATGTGTTCAGTTTTCAGTGAAGTATTCTTTTTAAATACATAAACAAAGTATATTCGATTTGTTTTATTTTCCATTATGATATTCTCTAACGGACTTTCATATAGAATAGAATTGAATAGAATAATATTTATACAATATAGATTTTTAAATAATATTTATTGAAAGTACTTTTTTTATTTACCACTGTTTTATTTACATATAAAAACCAAAAAACGATAAAATCGGTTGGAGTAACTCAAGCAGACTGTCGAAGAGAATTTATCGGGCCACAGCTTATTAGTAACTCGGACGCAGTTGGTAGAAACTTGGTTGCTTAAGTTTGGAAATACTTGAAAATTTGCAGACTCCTTCCTCAACAAAACCTTAATCGGAAATTAAATTTGAGACTAGGCGTCGATAAACTGGAAAGTGGCTTTTGATGTACCTCACTTTCCATCTTATTCCATATTCTGATCTCATAAAAATGTCGTTCCGCTGCGTTTCTTCCTGTTTTTTTTTCCAGGGAAGAGGAATTTTCTGAAGTACAAAAATACTTTCAATAAGTATACTTTGAAGAAAAATGATTCTATTCTATCCTGTAATTTTTTTTAAAATCATTGCAACACATCATCTTTAATTTGAAATAAAAATTTATAAATTGCATACCGTCAGGCCTGCTAATCTGTATAATATATATATATATATATATATATATATATATATATATATATATATATATATATATATAATAGCTATATTTTTGTTGGACTCTGCTTACCCCCTCGAAGATTA
This sequence comes from Parnassius glacialis, assembly GCA_033319125.1. Lineage (NCBI taxonomy): Eukaryota > Metazoa > Arthropoda > Insecta > Lepidoptera > Papilionidae > Parnassius > Parnassius glacialis. The sequence continues at coordinate 4,819,945 of JAVANC010000017.1, forward strand.
TATGAGGCTGTAATGATGATGATGATGAATATAATGTATGGTTTCTTCTATATGTAAGTTATATGCATGTTTAAATAAATAATAAAAAAATGTGAAATTTCCACACAACTTACATACAGTAGAAACCATACATTATATTAGATTAATTTAAATTAAATTAAATTTATACAGTAACTAATATATCACATTAACCAGTTTTACAGAAACGCAAACGGAGCTTACAGTTTATAATCTAAGTGGTGAGTTATTAATGAAATTTATATATACAATGTCAAAAGCTAGATCTGGGTTTAACTCTGAGAAACTGCCGAATCAGTTAACCTTTAAATTTTTATGTAGATGTATACTTTCTTTTACACCCTAATTTGTTTCATTTCTAGCTTATGAAGTCTAGTTTTTACCAATTATAATAATTCAGTAATGTTAATTAAAACACGCACCCACAATCCATTACAACAAAAATAAGATGTGCAAATAATATGTTCATTAGCCTTGTCTAAATTTAATCCGTTTTAATTTACATCCCTAAGTAGAATAAGCCTTATTATCCCTATATCCTTTACTTATTTATGTGAATACATGTGTTGTGGGTCCTGAGGAATGGAATACCTCACGACCTGTGATTATACTCGTTCTATTACTAAAAGGTAAACGCGTGTCATCCAGAGTGATAGGCAGAGACTACGGACCTCCATTTAGCACGATCCTGGCACACAACTCGTCTCCATCACTTCCATATACTTTCGCATACTCGCCAGGTAGTCCTAAACGCCCGTCTTCAATATATTACCGTTTAGCCACTTCCATTTCTGCCTATCACAAATTATGTTTGCTTTTTTACTCTTTCCTCATTCATTCTTTCTACATGACCAAACCACCGAAACATTACTTTCTTATTTTTTAATTTGGTATTTATATTCATTGAAAGATATAAATTATGATGTAGCTACATAATTTCAAAACATATTAATTCAATCAATAAATATCCAAAACGTGCGCAGTTTTGTCTGAGAAGAGAACTTTCTTAAGTCAATAGGGTGAGACTGCCGGGGACAGTTGGAGACTAGAGAGTTATAAGTCTTGAAAGAAGTTTATATAACTTGTACTGCTATGCTAAGTGTTGCCTATTCAATATAAATTCTGCATTTTATGTGTAGTTTACAGTCCTTCATAGGATTAATCATGCAGTACCATATCCTGCCCAATTAATTACACCCGCATCCTAGAAATATTAATCAATTGTTGTCGCTTGAAATTAATAGCTTTCTAAATATATTGTAATTTAATTTAAAAAAAAAACTGCGGTTGCCAACACGCTTGCCAAGCGTAGCAATTATGGCAAATCACACCCCTTGGAAGTAATCTATTTAATTCGCAAACGAGGATAAATGTAGATGTCTATGGGCCACAGCAACCACTTACCATCAGGTGGACTGTGTGCTCGTTGGCCACACTTATTCTATTAAAAAAAAATCTGTGGGCGAGGCCTATGTTCAGCAGTGAATGTTAATATGCTGTAATGGTAACGATAATGTAGTTTTACCGCTATCTATCGGAAGCCAGACTACAACGTTATGAATATGCTATCTTTGTCGTTGATAGAGTTGCAAAACATAATATAAAATGACCATAAATATCACTAAGTAAACAAAGATGCAAAAATAACTCGATACATTTTACAGTAAAACTTTGTGACTTAATAAAGTTATAAAAATGACATTAACATTCCTTCTTGCCTTTTCGTTTTTTATCTTTCCAAGACATTTGGCAGTGTTTTGGGTTTGACCCTTTTTCGGATGGAAGCACACTTTCTGAGAGAATCGTTATTTCCTTTAAACTGATTTATTTTCTTATAAAGTAAAGGCTATTTGAATATTAATCAGTTCAAAACATATTCTAGCTTTTATACAAGTAAGATTGTCAAACAAGCACACAGTCCACCAAGTGGTAGGTGCATGCTTTAGCCCATTAACGAGCACATCTACATCTACCATCTATTAAAAACCAACCTCTCCCTTCTAAAGGTGTAATGCCATTAGCGAACTCTTCATATTCCTCAAATGATACTTTTTAATTTCGTGATAATTTATCATTTATCATTATTAAGCATGTAAGATGGAAACTTAGAATTACAATAAATAGTTTTCGGAATCTTTTTTAAGTTGCCTGCGTATGTAATTTATGGTGGGCCACTATTCCGGTCAGCACGTATATTCACTAACTTTGTTAACTTCAAAATGATAGTCACTTTATAGTACTTTTCTTCGTGAGCTATAATATAGCTTATTTATAAGTACCAAGGGCTATAAAACATACGACATTATGTGCGAATTGGCCTGTTAACCACTAATAGGTCTAAATCCACCTTAATTTGCACTCGCCTTTGTTATCACTCGATAAAAAAAATTATAAATATAAATTGATTAATAATGTCCTCCAGACCGAATTTTAATCACGGCGGCCAGGCTGGGGAGATAATGCAAGATAGGATTATAGTGCGCGAGTGTATGCGCAAGCACAGGTGCACTCTCTATTCCCTCACTCTCATAGTCCGATGTGACGGCAATCTGACACGATCAGAGAGGCGATTGACCAACAGCTTTACGTGCTTTTCGTGGCACGGCGGTGAAACACCACTAACGTTTTGAATCCGGGCTGCTACTGACGATTTTTCAACAGAAAAACCAAATAAATAATTTTTAGCCCGACCCGGGATTTGAACCAGCAACCTTATGATCAGTGACCGCGTTTACAAACACCACACCAACGAGGCAGTTAATATTTTTATATAATATTATTACTGGAATAATATTATTATAACCGGAAAATTTGCCATAGTTGCCACGTTTAGCAAGTGAGTTGGGAACCTCAGATTTTAATGCTCTAGATGTTATAACGAAGATGATGCTGCCCATATCCTGATATATTTCACTCTGCCGAGTGAAATATATCAGAAGATGGGCAGCATCCTCATCAGTCCGTGGTTGTCATAAGAGGCACCTTAAGACACCCACGGGAAAATTTTAGGGTAGTGGATCAATAAAAGGGATAATTACCCTCATACTTATTTCATTATGAGGATAGGTAGGGTTCAGTAGCTTTTACGATTATAATATAAGGAAAGCTTCTGCTTCTACTCGGGATTCCATCTCCGTGAAATGAAGTGCGTGCATATAAAATATTAGTATTTGATTTTGTTTAGGTTCATCAGTTCACGTTCATTTCAGGTCACAGCACTCATGTAACTTATCGACGCCATAAGGCAAAATCAACTCGTTCAAATCTATATATTAATACGCGAAGATACAACTTAGTCACCCTTTTTAAGCATTTTGCACGTACGGAGGAGGAGGGATTTGGCATAGTTATAAAGTTAATATGGGGAAGGAGTGCAAAAAGCTAAAATAACATAAAATATGTGTAATGAATACAGTAAATAAATTAAAATAAAACAATAAATGCTTACGTTTGTACTGGTAAAGTTAAACATATAAGTCTGCCGTTTGTTTATATTCATAATGTGGTTAAACAGTCGCCCAGAGTAGAGATTGTCGCCAAATAATTTTTATTATAGAATTACAATTATAGGAATTCATCTGAATGTTACCAACAAATAATAACTACTTAATTTTGTGCAATTCCAAATATTACTTTTTCAGTAGTCTGTGGATTGTATGTCAAAGCACAAAGTGAAATACAGCTTATATACAATTAAATTTATTTACTAAATTACGGTCAAATTCCAACCACTAGGAGACTGCTTATATTAATTAAACAAATGATACATTAATATAAGATTATATTGAATTATATATTAATATAAAATAACATACAAGTGGTAATTTTTTTATAATCAAAAACAAGACGATATTAGTTTCTTAATTTTATTTTATTTTTGTTTTATGCCTTTTTATAATACAGAAATTTTAAAATAAAGCCTAAATACAAATACCGAAACTAGTTAAATTACATACTTTTACTTTTTTATAGGATAGGGTGACAAACGAGACACAGTCCACCTGATGGTAAGTGGTTGCTGTGGCCCATAGACATCTACATCTATCCTCGTTTGCGAATAAAATGCAGATGCCTTATCACCCGTGAGGACTAAGATGGAATGCCTTTTTTCCAGTAAAAAGTGTCTCCGGTTCTCTATAGTCACCATATGAAACACAACAGTGTTAAGCTGCTATTTTACGATAGTATTCTGTGAGACCGTGGTCCTACCCCGGTCGAGCCGACCCTTTCGTGCTACAACTATACTACTAATAAACCTACAGCATGGCTTTACCAAGTAAAATTGAATGGTCTAATGTTGAATATGGCTGAAATCGAACCCGTTACACGCTACATAGTAACCAATAAGTCACATCTGCGCCTAGCTGTTGTCACCAATATTTAACTTAGTTAAAATATACACAATTTGTTTAATACTTCTTGCTACATGAATTCATGATAAAGAACAAAGATTAGTTCATTATACTTCATATTATCCTGGAAATCTCTATTTTAGGCGTGTACTTCAAACGAAAGCAGACGCAAATCGTTATTCGTTTCGCGGCGGGGGATAATTCCAGTGGATAACCCGGACGATATTTTTAGTCCATAATAGCTTTAAAATTGAGCTATCTAGAGCTAGATGCGTAACAAGTCTTATAACTTGATTTCTATTTAGTATTAAACCAACGTAGGTTTGTCTTATATTGCCTCTTACACTGTTTAACGAACCCACTGAGCCCGCTATTGCGGGTAGGCTATGATGTGGTCGTCTTGAACGTGGTAGCCACGCTGAAGCTTTGGCGGGGACGATCTTGATGTTTTCAAGATCGTTCCCGCCATTACATCGATTTGATAGACCAGAAATACTCGCAAAAGAACACCGACTCCTACCAAGAATGATACATTTGAAATGATACGATTGAAATTAAAAAGCATCCTAACATCAATAGAGAAGATGGATGGGTGCTGCCATCTGCTTGGGATTCTATAATTAACTAAATTAAATCCAAACCCAAGCATGTCACTGCAACACTTCAAGATACTGTAAACTCATTCTGCGTAGATCGAACATTAATATTGAAAAACTGAGGGTAACCGGGCTAACTGTGATATTAGGACGTCAAACACCTCAGTCCCCCCGTGACCATAGGTTGCAGTAAAGCACCCGAAAGGTCGAGAATTTAAATAAGTAAATTAAACACGATTAAATCTATAAAAACTGTTTTATTGAATGTGAAGTCTTCGCGGAAATTTTAGAAATCATTTTACCACTTGTATCGATTTATTTTTTGAGATTAGCGTAAACTTGCCAATACAAAAAGCTATTTAATTTTATTAGCTTCATAAAGCAGTCAAATAAATCTCTAGAGACAAATTGACATATTGAAAAACTGAGGGTAACCGGGCTAACTGTGATATTAGGACGTCAAACACCTCAGTCCCCCCGTGACCATAGGTTGCAGTAAAGCACCCGAAAGGTCGAGAATTTAAATAAGTAAATTAAACACGATTAAATCTATAAAAACTGTTTTATGAGATGTTTTTGCAAAATTCTTCTCAAAGAAGTACCTGAACTATTTAATTCTTAACAACGATGACTAGTTGATGTTGATGGTTGTTCACGCACACTTTGAGCAACAGCATCAATGTTTTCGGTTGAGCGCACTGGACGAGTACGTACACGGTTATTTTTATCCAACAACGATAAAGTTTTACGAACTCGTCTCATTAATTGATCCAAAAACTGCGTTTTGGCACATTCTTTTTGTCAACTATCAATTGTCTGTCACTTTGGAAATATTTTCCAGCTAATTTAAGCGAAATGCAACCCATTTCATAAATGTCAAACACAAAACTAACTTTCTGTCACATCGGAAATGTCATTAAACCATCCAATCACAAAATAACCTATAGTTCCAATTCCAAACGTTAGATGGGCCACTCTGTATGTATTGGAACTGTTGGACCTACTTAGTACTTAGTACGTGGTAGAGCCATGCTGCAGCTATATTAGTAGTATAGTTGTACGAGGGCGGCACTGAAAATTTCGGGAATCAAGGAAGTGACACAACGTTACTATTTAAAAATGTATTTATTGCTTTTTTAAGTATTCTTTGCAAAATTTGACACATTTTTCGATACGATGGAACCAATCATTGAAGCAACCATTCCATTCGGAATTTGGGGTCTCCAAAATGGCCGTTTTGTAGGCGTCCACAGCTTCTTCAGGTGATGAACATCTCTGTCCACGCAATTTATCCTTTATTTTAGGGAAAGTATAGAAATCACTAGGGCTTAGGTCGGGGCTGTACGGCGGATGGTCTAATAATTTTATGTTTTCTTGCTCTAAAACTCTTTTGTTCTGTGTGCGGTGTGAGAAATCGCATTGTCGTAATGGAGGATGATGCGGCGGTTGCAGTTCTCTTTACGGAGTTCAGAAACGACTTGTGGCAAAAAAATGCTAGCATACCATTATGCATTAACCGTTCTTTGTCCCTCTAGAGGAATAGTCGTAACATGGCCGGTTTTGGAGACAAACGTGGCCACCATTTTTTTTTGCAACACTCCGTGAACGAACAATTTTTTTTGGCTTTAACTCATTTTCTAACACCCAAACTCGTGACTGGTTTTTTTGTTTCGGGTTCGTACGCGTATATCCAGGATTCGTCTGCTGATACGATGTTGAATACAATATTTGAGGATCCTGCGTGGAATCTTTCGAGAGTTCTGACGCACCAAGTAACGCGAGCCGCTTTTTGCTCTTCACAGAGCGAATGCAGTATCCATCGGGAAAACAACTTTTTTACACCTAATTGTTCATGCAAGATTATTTGTATTTGACTCATGCCAATGTCTAAAGTTGCCTGAGTTACGCGGTATGTCACATATCGATCTTCCTTAATCATCTTACGCACAGCATCAACCTTTTCTTGGGTGACTACAGTTTTTGGACGACCTTGACGGGGATCACCACTGAGCTTAACACGTCCACGTTGAAATTCAGCAAATCAGTGATAAATTGTGGTTTTGGATGGGGTCTCATCAAGAAATGCAGAAATCATCCGGTCAACACACTGTTTTTGTGTTAAACCACTTCGAAAGCCATAATAAATCATCGCTCTTGAATTTTCTCGAGTCAATTCTATTTTATTAACGACTAAACAAGTTTGACAAAACCTTGTGACAAGACCGAGAATCTTTTTTTAATAAATAAATGGTATTCGATTTTTAAAACCAAGGAGTTTTCAATTAAAAAGATTTTAATATGACAGGAACAGTGGAAATATTCCAATCCCGACACTTTTAGTGCAGCCTATGTAGCACGAATGGGTCGGCTCGACCGGGGAAGGACTACGCTCTCACAGAATACCAGCGTCAAATAGTAGCTTAACACTGCTGTGTTTCGTATGGTGAGTGTAAAGAACCGGAGACACTTTTTACTGGAAATGAGGTATTCCATCATAGTCCTCACGGGTGGCAACGCATCTGCATTTTGATTCGCAAACAAGGATAAATGTAGGTGTCTATGGGCCACAGCAGCCACTTACCATTAGGTAGACTGTGTGCTCGTTTGTCACCCTATACTATAAAAAAAAACCTTGTAGTGGCGGTGTACTCGTAAGAATATCGGTGTGTCGTAAGAGAAGACAAAATTAAACAAACGGAGAGATGGGCAGAAGCGTTTTACTAAGAACCACATAAAATTAAAAAAACTGTGGTTACCAACCCGCCTGTCAAGCGTAGCAACTATGGCAAATATACCCTCCATATGGCAAACAGTGGGGAGGCCTATGCTTAGCAATGGACTTTAGATAGGCTCTAACGGTAACTGTGTGTTTTTTTTATAGGAGAGGGGGCAAACGAGCATGTGGCTCACCTGATTGTAAGTGACTACCGCCGCCCATGAACAACTGCAACACCAGGGAGGGAATTGCAGATGCGTTGCCGGCCTTTTAAAAAGGAGTAGGCTCTTTTGTTGAAGGTCCCTAAGTCGTATCGGTCCAAAAAAATCGCTGATGGTAATCGATTCCACAAGGAAGTCGTGCGAGGAAGAAAACATCTTCTAAATCGCACAGTGGTGGACCGCAAATCATCCAGATGGTGTGGATGGTATCGGGAGTTCTGCCGCGATGTGCGTTCGTAAAATTTAGCGGCTGGGATTAATCCGAACAATTCCTCACAACACTCGCCGTGGTAAATGCGAAATCAAATGCAAAAGGAAGCAACATCTCTTCGCAGTGCCAATGAATCGAGCCGATCGGAAAGGTCAAGTGAAAGGAGCTGGCACTGGGAAGCCCCTGCCAGAGATGGGAACAGTATTCCATATGAGGCCGAACCTGCGCCTTGTATAGTTGCAGGCGGTGTGCCGGCATGAAATACTGTCTCGCTCTGCTGAGTACGCCAAGCTTTTTAGAGGCCAATTTGGCCTTCTCTTCCAAATGACCACGAAACTGCACGTCACTCGATATGTCGACTCCGAGGATTCCGATACTAGCTGAGGCAAGAAGGGGAGTGCCTTTAAACTGAGGAGATACGACAAAAGGGTTATTTTTAGCGGTAAACGCGCAAACCTGTGTCTTCTGATGATTAAACTGGACTAGGTTAGTCGCCCCCAATCCGAGAATTAGTTCAGCAAAGACTCGACTCAACGAGAAATATTGGCACGGCCGATGTATAGAGCATCACCAGTACTGTCATTCGCATAGCAATCATTGTTACTTTAGTGTAGTTTAGTTTAGTTAGTTTTAGTTAGTAACATATCATTGATATGCAGAAGAAACAGCGTTGATGATAGCACATAGCCTTGTGGAACACCAGCGTTAATAGGCTTGTAGTCGGAGCATGCACCGTCTACAACGACCTTGATGCTCCGATCTGCAAGGAAGCTGGTGATCCAATTGCACAATTTCTCGGGAAGCCCATAGGAAGGGAGATTCGAAAGAAGCGCTTTGTGCCAAACCCGACCGAAGGCCTTCGCAATGTTCAAACTAACGGCCAACCCCTCCCCCTTGGACTTTATTGCCTCCGCCCATCTATGGGTCAGGTAGAGCAGAAGATCACCAGCTGATCGACCCCGACGAAAACCGTATTGGCGGTCACTAATCAGCTGGTGATCCTTAAGATACCGCATGAGCTGGCAGTTAATAATGGATTCCATTATTCTGGAGAACAAGGAGGTGATCGCGATAGGCCTATAGTTGGACGGGTCTGAGCGGTCGCATTTTTTAGGGATCGGGTGGACAAAAGCTATCTTCCATGAATTTGGGACTACGCCTTGGGAGTAGGAGTACCGGAAAAGATGCGTTAGGACCGGCGCCAACTTCGAAGCACACGCCATCAGCACAATCGGGGGGCCCACTCGAATTGACTCTTTTGTTAAATTGTTACTCTTCCAATACACTTTTTCAATGTGTGTTGGAAGAGTAACAGTGTCGCCTAATATTTTATCTATTAACGTATTTGTTATATAATTTATTATAATTATCTCGAATATATCTCCCCAGAAATCCAATACAGTTAAAATGCTAAAATCAATTTATTGCTTGCTTCTCATGTTTAATTTTCTCATTTTTATTTATTTTCCCAAACGTGATAAATGTCAAGAATGTTTTCGGGACCTTTATGTTTATAAACGTAATTACATTCGAAAAAAATATATGGAATCAAAACTCACTTCATATTGAGAAAATTTATTTTCATTGTGTTTCAAATGCCATTACGTTATTAAGATAGAGTAGAAATGGGCGGAATCTCAAATTAATTGCTCTGCTCTGCGAAGCGAACAAATTATTTCACGCTGTTTAAAATGAAATGAATTCGAACTATCTTGCAGTGTTCTTTGAAATTAAAATGAACGGTAGGAATGATACTTGTAGTTTCGTTTGTGATTTATTACTTCAAAAGCATTCTAAATAGTAAGATAATCATCATCACGATTATAAAAAGATCACGAAGCTTTGTCCAGAGATACATAATTCGTACCAACATTAATTTGATGTGTTTGCTATAACATTTGGTATGTGGGTGGTAGAGGACTCTTTTTCTTAATTTTCTAAACGACTGCAAAAAAGGAGGAATTTTTCAATTCAAGTGTATATTTCTTGTGTGTATATTATCCGATATCTTCGCAGATTGTGAACCAATTTTGATGACTGGACTGATGATTTTTTATAAATAGTTTATACTTCAAGGTCAATAAAATTATAAATATAAAATTGGAGAAAAAATTTCACCCATAAGGGTAACAAATAAATAACTTCTTTTTTAGCAATTTGGACTCGGTTTTTACATTTAGTTAAAAATTATAATTATTACTAGCTCGCCAGGCAGACGTTGTTCTGCCCTTTCCAACGACCCTTCCTATAAAAACCGTTAAATTCGCTATAAAAAATTTTGAGGGTCATTTATCGGGATAAAAACTATCCTATCTCTCAAGTTGGACCAAAATGCACACAGTGTGCAAAATTTCATTGAATTTAGTTCAGTAGTTTAGGAGTCCATCGCGGACAAACAACGTGACACGTAATTTTTTATATAACATATAATGAAGTAACAAACAAACTCACAGTCCACCTAATGGTATGTGGCTACTAAAGCCCATGGACACCTGATAGCAAATTTAAATAAAAAAGGCTACATATGCGTTATCACCTCTGAGCACTGATGGAATGCCTTGCTGCCTGTAGCTATACTCCCTGTCTTTATCATTAAGCCTGGAATACATTAATGCACGCACTGCTACTTGATGGTAACGATGATACCTATTTAGACGGTCACCTAGAGTGAGTCCTTTTTTTTAACATGGGGAAATGCCTATGCATACCCGCCTCGCGGGGGCAAGGACGGGTTATGTCGGACTCGCACCGACTAAAACCCCATGGTGTTCCACCTTTGCCGCATATTGGCAGGGCCACGGGAACTCTTTCGCACACATCCGTGGCCCCACCAGCGCCGGCTGCCCCATAGCAGCCCCTTCTCGGGGAAGGACCTCTCCTCCCATTCTCCTTTTCAGGCAAGGCGCACCAGGAACACAAGGCACGCCTCCCTCCACGGCCTCTTACTCCACCTGCATATCGGATCCCCTCGAGTCCGATACGCGAAGGCCATGGGGCCAAGAAAATTGAGCGCTTAGTAGCACCTGTTTTCCCGACTCCAGCGGCGGATCTGGTCTCTGGCTCCGCCGCCAACCAAGTTTCGGCCGCGGAGGGTAGAGAAAGCGGCGCCTCGCAATACCGACACTCCTCTCCGCCAGCGGCCCCACCACCACCGCATCAACGGTGCGGTCGAGTCAGAGTCGCGGAGGATAGAGCGAATGGCGCATCGCCATACCAACACTCCTCTTCCTCCGTGATTCCACCTCGGCTGGAGCGGTAGAGGGAGTGGACACCCCTCTCACCACAGCCCACCGACACATATCCGAATTGGGCTCGCCAAGCCCACTCGGAGCGGCCACCTCGGGCCATCCCTACACCACGGGCCAGCCAAGGGGTTCCTCTTTGTTCACCGCGGGTGACCAAGCCACGGCTACTAAGCCCCCGCGCCACGATAAGGCCTAGAGTGAGTCCACTCACCTATTGAATTTCGTCGACCATTATTCCCGTTACAATAACATTATTTTAAAACAAATCCTTTTTTAAACATTTGGGAGTTTCATGTAAAAAGATTTTATTAAAAAGTGATTTCTTATATTTACGCGAACTCAACACATTTCATTATAATTAATTTTTACGGATTTTATAGTGTATATTAACTTATTTTATATCCCCGACGCGACGCTTCGAGTACTTTACAGCACCCATGGTCACGGGCTAAGGTGTTTGACGTCCCAATGTCATAGTGAACTAGGGCTACCTCCAAATAAAATTATTAATTTTTTTCCGATCTCCGATCCGACGCAGAATGAACTTATAGTATCTTGAAGTCTTGCAGTTGATTTACGAAACATCGGGAATATTAAATAAGTTAATATACGCGGTAAAATCCGTAAAAATTAGTTTTCATTATGTTTTATAACAATTTATAATAGCTTACTATGTTACAATTTTAAACGTCTCGTTAGTTGTTAAGCCAGTATTTTGTTATAATAATTTAAAATTTAAAATTTTGTACAGCCGACTTCAATATAAATTATTAAGAATAATACAAAAACTGTTGGTCTGACCTTAATCAAATACATATGGGACACGAGAAGTATCAGCTTTCAAATAAAAAAAGAATCATCGAAATCGGTTTACCCACTAAAAGTTATGTCCCTTTTTACTGGAAACGAGGTATTCCATCTTAGTTCTCACGGGTGACAACGCATCTGCATCTTGAGTCTTTATTGAGAATAGATGTAGATGTATATGGGTCACAGTAACCAATTACCATCAGGTGGACTGTGTGCTCGCTTGTCACCCTATCCTATAAAAAAGGTAACACACTTTAAAAAAAACATACAGTCGAATTGAGTACCGTCTCCTTTTTAGAAGTCGGCAGAAAAAGGATATATCATACACTTTTTATAGTGAAAAAAATGGCTTGTAAGGGAAAATGAAGCATTTTTAAATATAGAAACTCGGCTTAAGAATCCATCTTGTTATAACAACCTTTGTACCTATAACCACCAACAAGCAATGTGGGTGCACTGCTGTATTTCAGTCATGAAGCTTATCAGGCTATAAATCAAATTATCATTCTGTGTGATAGGAGACAGTCCTGCACTTTGCTTATAATACGTGGAAGCATTGTTCATAAACCCTTCTAATGTTTGACATTAATGAGCTGCATGGACGGCCCATTACGAATTAAGCTTGCTTTATGTGGTCCAGTACTTATCTTACTTATCCGCTACATTTGCGAAGGATTCTTCCGGCTAATATATGTATATATTCTTAATATATAAAAATCCCGTGCCATGATGTCATGATGTTCATTTGCACTAATCTCCGTAGACGCTTAACCAATTATAATGAAATTTTGTAAATAAAACACATTTACAAAATTTCATTATAATTGGTTAAGCACCTTGCTTGCTCCAAGTTGAGAGATAATTTTATCCTGATAAGTGACCCTCAATATTTTGTATCTGTATCCTGCATGATATTATGGTAATGTATTAAATTAATGGTACATTCGAAATATATTTTACATGAAATAAGTTTTATATTATATCACTATAGTTGTTTCTTTTATTTATTTCCTTAATAATTATTTATTTGCTAAATAATTATAAAGCATAGCACACACGCATAAGTAATTAAAACTTTAAATGTTTAGCCCAAATATTTAACTGACAAAATGACGTTTAAATGTTTAACTATGAAGAAACATCTCCGCTAACTTTATGAAGGAACTCATTGAGATTCAGTCTTCGTGTACTGTTAATCTTTCCCGTTACATTTTAAAAGGAAATCTTTCATATCTGTCTAGATACAGAATTCTGATACGACAAAAACAATATTTTTAAATATCTTATCAGTATTCTTCTCTTTAGCACTCCGTAAAAGCAACTGCAGATTGTCTCTACAGTTGTAGAGAAAAATTTATTCGATTATTTTATTCATTTATTATATTTATTTAATATTTATTGTCACGCTTGGCAGGCGGACGATCGCACTAACAGATGTGTCGCGCCTTTGATGCTTATGCACGTCTCCAGTCTAGGCGTTATATGAATGAATGAATTAGTGATTTAATAAAAATGGTATAATTAAAATAAAATAAAAATGACAAAAAACTTTATACAAAAATACATTGGTTTGCGACATTGAAAATCAGCATTATACAGCTGTGTTGGCGCGGTCTCCTATCGGTGTATTTTACAGAAGCTATAATATTTATCTGATATTTCATCTTACGACACTCACTGGATGAAATGTGGTAATGGATTTCCTCATACCGCTACACTATACTAGGCTACATTTTAGAGAGTATTATTCTTAACTACTGGCTTACGATATGACATGAGGAACCTTTATTTTGCACTTAACAGGAAAACTCGTATGAAGATGATGATTTTTAATACACATTTGATTTTATTACGTGGTAGAGCCGTGCTGCAGTATTATGATTGTTTATTGACAAACATTTTCCGGGAGTATGTTATATAAGCGTATAAAAAATGCGCAGCGTAATGTAAAAACTCAGAGAGATGCCGCTACTCCTGAATTTTTATGGAATAAGTGACAAAAGAGCGTACAGTCCACCTGATCGTAAGTGGATGTTGTGGCTCATAGACATGAAAGACTGAGATGGATTGCCTCGATTCCAATAAAAAGAGTCTACGGTTCTCTACACTCATTCACTATTTCATTCTGGTACTCAGTGACTAATCTGGTACTCAGTACTGGTATTCAGTGAGAGAGTGGTCCTTCCTCAGTCGAGTCGGCTCATTCGTGCTACTAGTATGCTATTTGAATCAAATGAATTTAAATCAAACTGCTGAATACTGTTAATTACGGGATTTTAAGTATATAATTATACCCTTCATCTACACTACGTTTGCCTGAGTGCAATCTAGACTCCAGAACATCTATTTTATCGGTTGTCTCTTCTGCGACAGATGTGACCAGCCCATTGCCACGTCAGTTTACAAACACGATAGGCATGTCAATAATTTTGCTTCTTCGGCAGATTTCGAGTAAGTTCGGTGGGATCGGGATGTATGTAGCCGAAAACCAGGCTCAGCGGTGCGTCTTGGGAGAGTCCTATGTCCAGCAGTGGACTACTGAAAACTGATGATGAGAATGGTCAATTATAGGAACTAGGAGCTAGGCTAATTACTTACAATATGAAATATATCCTTTAATATAAAACGTTTCTTTATAAACTTCCTTTGGCTGTTTCAAAACTTACTACCTTTTTTGTATGTCCAAAACAATAATTTTCAGCTAAAATTCAGCGGTAGTTATCTTAGCAAGTTGAAAAGGTTTAGCTGTAAACCCACTTTCAAGTGACCCCCATCCCGTACTTTACTGCTCACCGTAATATATGTAAACGAGCATCTGCTTCAGAACCCTGTTTTAACATTAAAAAGGTATGAGATATTTCGAATGTACTCCGGTTTTTTTTTTATACTGTGGGCCATAGACATCTACTTCAATCCTCGTTTGCGAATCAAAATGCAGATATGTAGTAAGACGTGAGGTCTAAGTTGGAATGTCTCGTTTTCAGTAAAAAGGGTATCCGGTTCTATACACTCACCAATCGAATCACAGCTGCGTTTGGCTACTATTTTACGCTGGTATTCTGTGAGAGCGTGGTCCTTCCCCGGTCGAGCCAACCCATTCGTGCTACAACCATAATATAGCTGCAGCTTGACTCTACCACTTAAAAAAATTTAAAGTTTACAAACATTTTAGTACTCTTATAACTCTGACTTAAAAATTACATGGCGCATTGTAATTCCACAATAAATTTTATTTTTCTTAAACGTTTTGTAATTTTACCGAACCGTTGATTAATTTACAATAAAAATATTTTTAAATATATAAATATAGTTTGAGATATATCCTCAATTCGGCCATACCACCATCGACACGACACTCTGCCAGAGCGACTCAACTTCCCGCCCACTCTTGATCATTTATAGATAATCCGATAATTTATAGACGCGCCTACATATTATCTATTTCATCAAATTATTTGTTATACAAACAAACTATAAATATATATTCTTCTTCAATTTCGACTGACTCTTGGGTCTATTAGTCGTAAACGAGGTTGCCGATCATGAAATGCTGGATTCAAATCCCGGGTCGGGCCAGTAAACAGTTATTGGGTCGGGGCGGCGCTGTTCTTGCGCCACAAGCAAAAATATATCGAAACCTAAATCGCGCCATTAAAGTTCCGAAGTAAATAGCAGTATATATAGAATAGTTTCGAACCACCACTTGGAGCGGCAGAGCACCTTGCCCGGCGGGAGATCTCCCCTTTTCCTGTCACGGCCACAGGGTTTTTTTTTTGTCAAGCAATTCTCAGTAGCAGCTCAAAATCAGGAAGTTGGCAGTGTTATCCCCCCCCCCCCCCCCCGTGCCTCAAAACAAAACTGTAGGTCTTGCGCCTGATCTCGTGTGGGATAATCATCCCATCAGATTATGAGAGTGAGGGAACAGATAGTGCACCTGTGCTTGCGCATACACTAGAGTACTATAATCCTATCCTTTGTAGATGGCTAGTCTCCGCAATCTGGTCTAGATGACATTATTTTTATTACATTAAACCGAGATATATCTCATTAGTCAAATTATTTCTACGTGAAATATACAAATTATGAGTATATTACTATTCTCCAATTCTTGAAACAACATTTGTTATTTCAGCATTAAATCTCATTTTATATGCTGATATATCCAAACAGTTCATGTGTATGCAAAGAAAGATATTGTAGAACATTATAAAAATGTTTCTAGAATAATTTCTTGACTGGGTTTTTCGGTCTATTTAAATTGGTTCAACGGTATTTACAGAACTGAAGAGACTTAAAGTCTCTTTTAAGTCTCTTCAGTTCTGTAAATACCGTTGAAAACATTAAATTTAAATTATACATTATTTAACTAAACATTACAGATTAAAAGTGTAACTGTATCTAAATCTGCCACAGAATATATAAGGTCGCATAATGTGAAATTAACCGCATTACCGATATTCGAAATACTGGATATCGAATAACGCCGATTTATGATTCCCGAAGCAATCGTTTACACTTTGGCAAACGCAATTATATCGCAAAATTACTTCTTTGATTGAGTATATCATATTTGTACGTTTATATCGAGCCTGCAAGCAATGACTTCCGTAATTACAATAATTTATTGTTGTTTTATTTTTATAAAAACTGATGTGACTATGGAAGTGAGTGGCCACTGCAGTTCAACTTCAAAAAACGAAGGCTACAGATGTGTTGTCGTCTGTGAAAACTAAACTAAGATGAACGCCAATAAGCCTTCAATTATACAGGCTCTCCATATTCTTTAGACCGGAACAGGCGGTTGTTGTAAAGTATTGCCCTTGTATTGACTTGTCCTTGTCCTTGACTTTTCCTAATGTAGGAAGGATTTTCGTTGAAAGTCGTCTTTGACGCTGGAGTTTAGATATTTTACGTCTAAGCCATTTATAGGAAGACGTGATAGAGCCATGCTTCAGCTATATTAGTAGTATAGTTGGAGCACGAATGGGTCGGCTCGACCGAGAAAAATCAGGTTTTCACAGAA
Organism: Parnassius glacialis; assembly: GCA_033319125.1. Lineage (NCBI taxonomy): Eukaryota > Metazoa > Arthropoda > Insecta > Lepidoptera > Papilionidae > Parnassius > Parnassius glacialis. The sequence goes on from JAVANC010000017.1 coordinate 4,837,137, forward strand.
TACCATCGTAAAATAGCAGCATAACGCTGTTGTGTTTCGTATGGTGAGTGTAGAGAACCGGAGACCCTTTTTTACTAGAAACGATGCATTCCATCTTAGTCCTGACAGGTAACAACGCAATTGCATTTTAATTCGCAAACGAAGATAGATGTGGATGTCTATGGACCACAGCAACCACTTACTCTTATTCTATTCTATAAAAAAAGCCATAAGATTTTATTGACATTTTGCATAGTTGTCTGTTATAACACCCACGTGACAACAAAAGGAATTCTCTTACACCGCTATCATTATATACTGAACATAATATTATTATATTAATAACTAACGAATGCTTAATATCATGAAAATTGTCAAATGCCTCGTTGGCAGATTTAAATCCAGTGCCGGACACGGGATTTAAATATAAATTTTAAATATTTGAGTTGAGATTTTTAAATATTTGAATACAAATTTTGAATTTTTCTGTCAAGAAATTCTTAGGAGCAGCTTGGAGTACCAGAAAATCTGAAATTATTTACACCTGTGCCTTTTAAAGCACATCGGCCCAGCGCCTGCGCCTAACGGTGTCAGTTATCTGTCCCATCGGACTATGCGTGGACTAGACTAGCACATATTCGTGCACGATAATCGCCGGGGCTGAGACTTGTACTTTATTATTATAATAATTTTTATTTTCGGCAAAAATATTAAAATAGTCTTAGGTCGTTCATATTTTTGATAAAATGATCACATTTTTATTAAATATATCTCAACAAATGGTATTCCTAAAATTATTTCTCAATAACAATATAAGGATGTAATTTTTCTTACAACTGTATGGAGAAAACGGATCGCCGTACTCGAGTGAACGATAAACACTGCTTGGTACTGCAATTGACAGTGTAAAATGTGACATGGCAGCAATATAAAATGTTGTATTTCTCTACAGTGTCAAAACCAATTCATCGTTTTAGTATTTCCCGACATTAGCTATATTGAATTTATACATATCATCCCGTGGGTGTCAAAAGAAGGGGGCAGGGGGAAACAAACCATAAGATGGGTAGAAGCGTCTTCTTACTAACATCTAAAAATAATAAACCTTGGCAGGCAAGCGTAGCGTCTAAAAAATTGGATTGCTACTCAAAGAGGATCTAGCCCACAAAAGGCTACTTTAAAAATTTTGACGTTTGAAGTACTCTAGATGAAGTTCCCTAGAGTGGGGGTAACTTTTTCAATAAATATGTATGTATATTTCTCTGTTGACTGAGATTTTTTTAAAATTTCTTTTATTCTAGGAAAGAATAGATCCTAAACCCTTACTTTTAATACGTAACCAATTGTCTAGGAAAGAATAGACTCAACTGTAATTTGGATCCTTTTTGCGTAGCTACATGCATTTATGTCTCCTATGAGGCAACCTATGGGGGAGATTTATTTATAGAGAAATTTTCTTATAGAATAAAGGTGACAAACGAGTCCAGTTGATGATAAGTGGTTGCTGTGGCCTATACACATTTACATCCATCCTCGATTAAGAATAAAAATGGAGAAGCGTTGTCAGCCGTGAATACTTAGATGAAATGCCTCATTTAAAAGGATATCCGTTATCTACACTCGCCATATGAAACACTGCAGCATTGAGCTGCTATTCTACGCTGGTATTCTGTGAGAGTCGACCCATTAGTGCTACAACCGTAATATAGCTACAGCGTGGATCTTTCACGTATGAAATAATGCGCAATTCATGATGAAAATAAAATATTCTGAGGATATGTGAAGTCCGGCAACATGCACAGGGAACTAACTTCGACTTACTCACTCCATTACCCTACCAGAAATGAGAGGAAGTCGTTCCCAGCAGTAGGCCGTGTATAGATTGTAACCTATTAATTTATTATCTAGTATTTACTATATTGTTCTTCTAACTAAGTAGATATTTCGTTACAAAATTTACGAATCTCTAAAAATAATAACCTGAATGATACAGAATTTTGCAGTATTTACAATGCAGGTACTATATGTCAATTACCTATGTTTTATCAATTTTTACTGGGGTATATTTATAAGCCTGATTCATAAAATTAACTTAACTTAACTTTATTACTGTTAACTATCTGTCTTTTTGGTCTAGTGATCGAAAACGCAACTGTTGATCATGAACATCAGGGTTTGAATTCTAAATTGGGCCAAAAAATCTGTTAAAAATCCTCACTAGCAGCCCGGAGTCGGATAGTTGGCTGTTTCACACCCGTGCCTTAAAAAATAAAGAAATGCCGTATAATAATGTTAAAATGTATGAATTGTATGACTGTCTCATTTTTCTAGTGGATGTAACTGCTGATCATGAGGTAACGGATTCGAATCCCGGGTCGGACCAAAAAAAAGGGTTTTTCCTCCAAGAAAGTCTCAGTAGCAGCAGTAGCCCTGAAAATCAATTGCAATTATGATCGACAGTTAATTAATCTATCAAAATTAATCTAAAAAATAATTCTTTTACTTTTTTTTTATTACCTTTCCGTTATTAATCCGTCCAATACTTTGATATTTAAATAAAGGTACGTCAAAGTATTAAAAAATACTTGCAAGTTTTATTGTGACTGCCGCCTCTAATCCTTATATCACCTGCAAACAAATCTTGTAGGTAAATTTCGGTGCAACAGGGCAGCGCTGCTAACACCAATTTGTCAAATTCTCCGAAAATCTATATCAAATTCCCCAATTTAAGGACAAAATTTCAACAGGTTCTCCACAAATTCTCCTCAATTTTATTTCAAGAAATGAAACAATTTGCAACTAATTTCATAAGATTTATTTTTTAAATAACTTTTTTCTTTTTTACCGTAATTTTTTTTCAAACTCCATATTTTTGTAACAAGCATTTAATTATATACGGGGTATTTTTAATTTATTCCCTTGTTGCCATTTAAAAGTACCACAATATCTGCATTTATATGCATTCGGTTCTCTGCTTGTGTGAAAAAAATGAACAGCATTAAATGATACCTAAAAATTGCTGAAATAAATCCGAAAATTAAATGTGGTGCATGAACATAATTTAAAAAAGGGAGTCATTCAATATTCATAAGTAACCTGACAAAAATGTTAAGATAAGTATTTAGATTTCATAAAAAAGGTTCTGACTTGACCCGGGCTATCGATTCGCAAAATCCTCGCGTTTTCCCCGCATAATACCAATCCACATAAAATCCCCAACCAACATTATATTCCCCGCAATTTGGGGAATTCCCCACATGCTGGCAATGTTTAAATGTGTGCGCTGCCGCAAGCCGACCGTCATGAGTCGAGTATGGCTATATTTATTTTTTTATTAATTAATCAAAATAAAAAATGAAATGAAAAATATTTAAGAAATAATTTTGAAAAATATCTATGTCATGGGTTATTGCTATAAATGTCCGGTTTTATACTGCTTATTGCATAGTTAATATATAACTCAAACTATTTTGTTATACTTATAATTAAAGGAAGTGTCTATTGATACGATAATCGAACGATTATATTATTCTTTATTGTACGAATATCGTATGATTTATTAATTTTTATTCGTCCGAAATATTTTAATAATTTTAGACAATTGAATAAAAGATATACTCTGATACTTAAGAAATGTGGATATCTGCATCATAACCAGCGTAACCGAATTGCCCTAGTAAGCTGAAGTGCCAATGGGCTAGCCATGCCCGCACTGGATGGAGTGATGACATGCTAAGAGATGCAGGACGTTGATAGATGCAGATGGCTTCGGACTGTGCTTTGTGGTATTCCTTGGGGGAGCCCTATGTTTAACAATGGATTCGTGAGAGGCTGTAATGCGTTATCAACGAAATTTTATTCTGAATGGAATTATTCACGTTTAATCTTTATAATTGTTTTTGTATTGATACTACATTACCAGGTTAAATGTGCTCATCATCATCATCATCATCATCATTACAGCCCTTCACAAGTCCACTGTTGAACATAGGCCTCCCCCAAAGAATGCCACAAAGCACGGTCCTGAGCCACCTGCAGCCATCGACTTCCTGTATGTCTTACCAGGTCGTCACTCCATCTCGTGGGGGGACGCCCTACACTTCGGCTACCGGTACGAGGCTGCTACTCGAGAACCTTTCTTCCCCATCTGTTGTCAGTTCTTCGAGCTATATGGCCGGCCCATTACCACATCAGCTTACTAATCAGTTGGGCTATGTCGGTTACTCTGGTTCTACTGCGGATATCCTCATTCCTAAGTTTATCTCGCAGAGAAACTCCGAGCATAGCCCTCTCCATAGCTCGCTGAGCGACCTTGAGCTTCCTCATACGGCCAGCAGTGAAGGACCACGTTTCAGTTCCGTAAGTTAAATGTGCTCGTTTAGAAAAATGTAGGAGAGATTTTATTTATATTTTGATTAAGACTACGAAATGCAAAACATAAAATGATATATGGGAGTTCTGTTTTACTGTTAAAGCTAACTTATTTATATATTTTTTTATTGCAAACCTTAACCAAAATATGGACCAAAACGGTTCGAATTAATGACTATTAACATTTTCTTCCAGTTAATTCGTGTTCAAGTAGGTTTTATGAGCTGAAGAAGAGGACGACTTTTAGAGTTTAAATTGCGGGTCTCTGTAATAGGTTCTCCTTATTGACATTAATTTCATCAACGTCTCACCGATTCTTTTAGATAGTGTATCGTAAACGATATCAAATTTAAAGTCTTTCTGGAATTATATTTGAATATGTTGCAGAGTAATAGAAAGTTCTACGAATGAGAATATCTGAACGGCAAATCCCAAACTTTAGATAATTCGGTTAATTCCCTCCTAATCGCCTCAACGGTCCACTATCCCTCGGCACCGATGTGCCAGTGAAAACTTATCAAAGTTAGATTTTCAGTTTAATCTATTCAAATTATTTAAATGTGAAATAGCCTCATTTATTTAATACAGATGCGACTCAGTGTTACGAATTCGAATTCGGCTTCTAATACCTAAAAAATAACGAAAGAAACATTCAGATAACGATTCTCTGTACATTCAAAATAATTTGGAGACTGTCATAATAATATTATTGTAGGACATGACAAATTAAATAAATAATTTTTTGACAAGAACAAATATTAGAGATTCATAAAAGTAGGCAAACGGTATTTATACGAGTATTATAATTTAATATCATTAAATCATAGTGTTATATTTATAGAGTATAGTATGTTCGTTTAGATAACATCGCCCTTGTGTCGCACCATGACATCAAAGGTCGCCGCGGACGGCGAAAATTAGCAAAAAAAATTGGCACTTTAAGTCGAAGCGCCGTAGTATAAGGTTCTTTGCTACCTAATTTATGTTTATTATTTATATTCGTATTTTATTACAATAACAATGAGAATAAAAAAATATTCTATTTAATTCTTAGAATAGAAAAACATTTATTTAACAAACACTGTAAAAACTAATAAAATAAAAACAAAATAATAAGTGAACAGATCATATGCAAAAATATTTAAAAAATTAATGCTCCGTAGGCTATACATTTAAGCACAAAAATTAAAACTGCGGCCAATAAAATTAAAATGTCGTGGATTATAATTAATAGTGAATCGGGCACAGTCAAAACACGTAACTCGAAATTTTAATTAAGTATTAACAATAATTTGACTCAATCTGACCAAGAAGTTGCTGCGGCTTTTGAGAAAAATTTTACTGATGTTCTTTTTTTTGACAACAAAACCTTTAAATATTAATAAGCAACGAATCATTGCTTGTACAGAATATAAAGGTTTCTTCAAAAACTTTTAAGTTCCATACAGTATTGCCGAAAGATATCGTGAAATATTTTAAAACTATTGCTGTTAAGAAAAAAGTAGACTTAAGGAGGATTTCCGTTATAGTTGTTATTTGCGTCTTAAAGTATTGTTTAATGAAACATAACCATAACTTTAATTAAAGCTGATAGTACAGTAGTTCCCACTAATTTTATACTAATTTCAGTACTACTAACGTTTTGTAAAAGTTTTCAAAAATTATTTTTTATCAGATGTTAAGTTTTTTTTTAAATAATTGTGTTGAGCTTATTATAAATATTTTTTTGTACATGGGAGAGTTAAGAGGTTGATTTGAAAAATTATTTATTATCAGATGTTAAGTTTTTTTATATGATTGTGTTTAGCTTATTATAAATATTTTTTGTACATGGGAGGGTTAAGAGGTTGATTTGATAAATTATTTATTATCAGATGTTAAGTTTTTTTTTTATATGATTGTGTTGAGCTTATTATAAATATTTTTTGTACATGGAGAGTTAAGAGGTTGATTTGAAAAATTATTTATTATCAGATGTTAAGTTTTTTTATATGATTGTGTTTAGCTTATTATAAATATTTTTTGTACATGGGAGAGTTAAGAGTTTGATTTATGTATATTTTGTGATCTTTCCAAGGTCTTCGACTATGGTAATTAAGTAGCTACAGCACTATGGTGTCAGGAACATAGCGCTTTAACTTATTATTTCATGCTTATGTAAAGATCTTATTACTTTTTTACCATTAGTATAGGTGACTCGTAAGAACTTTTACGATTGATTATAAGCAACCTGTGTTTATTTAGAATTATCGGTTAAACATTATAGGAAAGTCTCCATTCCTCAGAATTTTGACTAAGATGCACTTACATGATGCACTGTACAGATAAATTCATAAAATACATTGACTTAGTATCAATAAAATTATCTGGGTGACCCTTCCATTTACTAAGTAATCGATACATAACCAAAGTTTTAAGTTAGAAAAAGTGCTCAAATAAAACCCTTCAGTTTGAGAACTGAAATTAACACCATGAGCTCCGCTTTACGAACTTTGCAACACTCAGTTTCTTGGCTAACGTAACTTGCACTTGTATAACAAAATAGGTAAGGCGTTCTTTGCTGCTTTTTTATTTATGTACGACAGGCCACGCAGAAACATTTGCGAAAAATGTTTTACTTTATATGAGACACTCGGCCAGTTAAATATATTTTGAAATAAAAACAGAAACAAACTTTTGTTTATTCAATATAGAATATAAATAATACATATTAAATGTCAAACTTATGTTTAATTACCACTGGTTTGGAATAAAAACCTTTGTCCTCGAAGAACCAGAAAGAATCCCAGCCGGACTTTAAAAAAATAACAGTTTACAATCATGTATGTTACGCAATTAACAACACAAAACAAACTACAAATAGCCTGGTAGCGATCGCTTCATTCCCATGGGTTATTATCATCTATATATTCCTTAATATTATAATACCCTTTTTAATATAAACTTTGCTTAAAGTTCTTGAACTTTGAGCAGGTCTACACCTCCTTGGGACAGATGGTCGCCCTCCCGGTGATAGAACAAATTGCCGAATTCGAGGATTACCGTGTCCTCCCCTCTCTTTGGACCTCGGATAGTCCTATAATATTTTAGCGAAACTTGTCTGTCTCTTCTTCCAGCTCAAGGATCTTCTCGTCAGTCCTCAGGGTGCGTACGTTATAAGTTGCCAGGTCGAGTCGTCGTAGGTGTCAACCGAACCTCCACCGGAGATTGTTAGTACCCCCTCTCGGTCTGTAGTTCTGTGGTTGAAGAACTACAGACCGATTTCCCTTCTGAGCCGCGTCCACGTGCTGTTTTCGAGAGTCATTACACGCGCAGACTTGACGACTTCCAGCCTCCCGAACAAGCCGGTTTCCGAAAGGGCTTTAGCACGATATACCACATACATACCCTTCGGCAAATTACACAAAAGTCCGAGGAGTACAATTTGCCACTATGTCTGGCGTATGTGGACTATGAGAAAGCCTTAGATTCCGTCGAAATTTGGGCGGTGCTGCAGTCACTTCAGCGGTGCCAAGTTCACTATCGGTATATCGAAGTGTTGAAGTGCTTGTACAGTAGGGCTACGATGGCTATCCGAGTACAGAACCAGAGTACGAAACCTATCCAATTGCAGAGAGGTGTAAGACAGGGTGACGTCATATCCCCGAAACTCTTCACCGCTGCATTTGAAGACGTTTTCAAGCTTCTGGACTGGAAAGGATAAGGTATCAACATCAATGGCGAGTACGTCACTCACCTTCGATTTGCCGACGATATAGTCCTTATGGCAGAATCGCTGGAGGACCTAAGTACTATGCTCAATGACCTCAATAGTGCTTCCCAACGGATAGGTCTTAAGATGAACATGGACAAAACAAAGATCATGTTTAATGTCTATGTCACATCTATGCCGGTAGTTGTTGGGAGCACTAAGCTCGAAGTTGTTGACGAGTATCTTTACCTGGGACAAATAGTCCGACTAGGTAAGTCCAACTTCGACCGAGAGGTCAATCGACGGATTCAACTCGGTTGGGCAGCGTTCGGGAAATTACGGCACATCTTCTCGTCAGGTATACCTCAAAACTTGAAAACGAGACTGTACAACCAATGCGTGTTGCCAGTGATGACATACGGAACTGAGAAATTGGTTCTTCACTGATGGTCGTATGAGAAAGCTCAAGGTCGCTCAGCGAGCTATGGAGAGGGCTATGCTCGGAGTTTCTCTGCGTGATAAACTTAGAAATGAGTATATCCGCAGTAGAACCAGAGTAACCGACATAGCCCAACGGATTAGTAAGCTGAAGTGGCAATGGGCCGGCCATATAGCTCGAAGAACCGACAACCGATGGGGAAAAAAGGTTCTCGAGTGGCAGCTCGTACCAGCAGGCGAAGTGTTGGACGTCCCCCCCACTAGATGGACTGATGTCCTGGTAAGATATACACATACAGAACTACGTCTTCCTGTTGAGCTAGTTATATAAAGATATTCCTTTCTGCAGAGTTAACAACAAAGCAGTCTAAGTATAATATATCTGGTTAGCCCGCTCTAGAGAACTTGGAATGGTGCACTCACCAGCACCAGGAGAATCCCACCTGGAGTTCGCTATGTGAGGCTGGGGGTAGGTTAAGTTACTAATATAGGATAAGAACTATTGCGACTAACATTTTAATATTAACTTCTTTTTTATTTTATACTAACATTATTAGGCTAAGTAAGTTTTACTAACAATCTATGACTATTGTTGGTCGAAATAAAGGAATATTAATATTATTTTTTGGGGTATTTGTATAGTTTTCTCATCTGGTTAAGCTGTATAAATATAAAATTGAAAATGAAAATGATAAACTTACATAAATATCAATAAAATAAAATAATTACATTAAAATTACATAAATATATAAAAACCTCAACCAGATTGAAGCCCTCGGCAGGGGAAACCAAACGGCCGAGGATAACGGGGAAAGGTAAAGAAACTGGAGGACGATGCGGGCGGTATCGATAAGCATCGCCTTCTGCATTTGAGCATGGAGCGGTCCGTCACAAAGTCCCAGTCGCCTCAGATGACCCTAGAGGCTAACTGGGATTAACCCGTTCGCAGAACCGACCACAGGAATAATTTCGGCCGTCAGACCACCCCACATGTCGGTCACCTCGTAAGCCAGCTCCAGATATTTTGTCAGCTTATCTGTTTCGGCTTTCACGAGGTTCTCGTCATAAGGAATGGTAATGTCGACCAAAAATATCCTTGACTGTGCCCGGTCCATCAGCACAATATCAGGCTTATTCGCAAGAATAGTCCTATCTGTGATGATGGCCCGGTCCCAGTAGAGCCTGGCGCGGTCATTTTCGAGCACGGCTTGCGGCAAGTACTTATAATATGGCAGTTTCCGAACCACGAAACCGTATTTCAGAGCGAGCTCCTGGTGTAGAATCCTGGCTACTAGGTTGTGTCTGTGCAAATACTCAGAGTTAGAAAGCGCCGAACAACCGGAGATGACATGCCTAAGTGATTCACCGGGATGGCGACAAGCTCGACAGATATCGACGGTGCTATCCTTTAGGATGTATCTCCGATAATTGTTGGTCTTAATAACCTTATCCTGTATTGCACAGACAAAACCCTCAGTTTCCCCAAAGAGGTCACAGAAACGTAGCCAGTGGAGGGAGGCGACTGTGTCTACGAAAGGCTCATGAAGGACCTTGTAGAACCTCCCGTGGAACTCTTTCTCCTTCCATACGGTCTCCCAGTCGGAAATGCTCTGTACTGCCGGGTCTTGCCATTGCTCGTTGGCTAAGGATAGAGGGGTAAGTCCTTTATCACAAGAAATAACGTCCCTATACTATGGATCATCCGCTCTCGCCAGAAACTAATTATGGAGGCTGCACACTTCGCGATTATGCATGGTAAGCGCGCTTAAAAAGCCGCGCCCACCATGCTTCCGCGGCAAGTACAGCCTCATTACTGACTATCTCGGATGATACATCCTGTGGGACGTCATTATAGTGCGGACTTTTCTGTCCAGAGCGTTCAGTTCGGTCTGAGTCCACCTGAGCATGCCAAAGGTATACATGAGAACAGGCATGATCCAACCGTTATATGCGTGCGTCTTATTCACACCGGACAAAAGGCTATTAAGCACTTTGGTCAAGCAAGCATAAAACACATCGCAAACTGACCGTTTCATACACACCTCATCTACACCGATGTTCTGTGACATACCCAGGTATCGGTATGTTTCAGCCTCGAAAAGGGTTCTTATGCTAATGGGCATAGATAAATCTATGCCCTCAGAGTTAGCAACCCTTCCCCTTTCGACATGGAGGATCGCACATTTATCCGTCCCCAGCTCCATTCCAATAGAATTGCTAAAATCACAAGTTATGTTTAGCAATTCCATAAAGTGAGAGCGACTGGAAGCGAATAACTTGAGATCATCCATATGGAAAAGGTGTGTCACTTTTGTACCTCCTCTCCGAAGCTGACATCCCCTCCCGGAACCCTCCAGTAAGGTACAGAGAGGGTTCAGAGAGAGGCAGAACCATATTGGACTCAAACAATCGCCCTGGAAGATACCCCTTCTTATCCTTATGTGGCTTTCCGCAGCCATCATCCGCTCACCTAGATGACAAAGAATCGTACTCCACTGCCCCATACACTGCCCGAGGAAGTCTCGAACTGTACAGTCAACCTTGTACAGCTCGAGGACCCTCTTAAGCCATGTATGAAGCACCGAGTCGAATGCCTTTTTGTAGTCTATCCAGGCGGTGGAGAGGTTCCGACGGTTGCGTTTAACCACCTTGCCGATGACCGCGTCAATGAGGAGTGGTTCCTTGGTTCCACGACCATTGCCCCGGCATCCATTCTGAGCACGCGACATCACCTGGTTTAAATCCAGGTGATGAATGATTCGCGTATGAATGGCTCGGAAGCGACTTTTGGTCGAGAGCCACTTGAAACTGTCGGGCGAGCACAGCGTGACACACCACGCACCCCTTCAGCCAGTAGTGATGCAGTCCGTCGAGTCCCAGACTTTTCCAGTTCAGGGCCCTACAGACTGCCTCAGCTACGTCATCCGGTGTTATGATGACGGGGTCCATGGGCGTAACATTTGCACACTGACTCGCCACAACTTCCGTCCAAGGGCCCTCGCTGTGGTTTACGGGCTCTGACCACAGGCCGCGCCAGAATGCGACAGTGTCGGCCTGATTCGGTGCTGAGCCCGTTCCACGTACCATTGGCCGCTCCAATTATTCATAGAGCCTCTTCTGATCACTCTGGAAGAGACGATTCTGGTTGAACCGTGTCGACCTCTCGGTATATCGCCGAATCCACTTCCCCCAAGCAGCTATTCTCTGCTTCAGGTCGTCTATGTGCTCCGTCAGTTTTTGCGTTATATCCGGCTGGGACAAACTGATATTTGTCCCAGCAAACCCCATCCTGACGGTGCGCACAATTCTCGGCCTATTATTGCCCGACCTGAAGCTTATAAGTTGCCGATGAGGGCCATTGCCTTTGCGATACGGTCCTCAATCCTTCTTCACCAGGCTGGGATGGGGCTACTTTGTCTAGGAGCGCCTCCAGCCGTGGGAACTTTGGCGCCAATAATGCGGCAAACTGCCAGTGCGGCGCCATAAAGAATTGAGTCCGTCTCGCAAAGATCCCGGCTGGCTTCCAAATAGGTCACCAGCATTGGGTTGAGAGCCCTCACGACAGCCCGATTACGCTTGCTCTGGGGCATGCGCGGGAGTCGCAGTCGATTTTCGAGAGGCATACCGCGCGTTTCCAAAATAGCCTCTTCCAATGTACTCCTCATTTGCTCTAGTTCTAGTTCCTGGGCGACTGTTGCATCATCGTCTGAATCAACCATAACTGAAAGATTTACGGCGGCATCCACGTGTGCTGGTTGCTCTGCAACTTGTGGCGCCGCATCTTCAGCCGTAGCATTGTCATCCGATGAGGGAACAGCCTCACGTCGTAGCCGTTCGAGTTCAGTGCTATCGAATATGTATTTTATTATTATTATTATTATAGAAGCATCTGATCAACACGGATATAACCATTATGCAAGTAAATATCATCATCATCGTCATTACAGCCTTTTATAAGTCCACTGCTAAACATAGGCCTCCCCAAGGAATGCCACAAAGCACGGTCCTGAGCCACCTGCATCCATCGACTTCCTGCACGTCTTACCAGGTCGTCACTCCATCTAGTGGGGGGTCGCCCTACACTTCACCTACTGGTACGAGGCTGCCACTCGAGAACCTTTCTTCCCCATCGGTTGTTGGTTCTTCGAGCTATATGACCGGCCCACTGCCACTTCAGCTTACTAATCCGTTGGGCTATGTCGGTTACTCTGGTTCTACTTCGGATATCCTTATTTCCAAGTTTATCACGCAGAAATACCCCGAGCATAGCCCTCTCCATAACTCGCTGAGCGACCTTGAGCTTCCTCATACGGCAAGTAGTGAAGGACCACGTCTCAGATCCGTAAGTCATCACTGGCAACACGCACTGGTTGTACAATTTCGTTTTTGAGTTTTGAGGTATGTGTCGTAGTTTCCCGAACACTGCCCAGCCGAGTTGAATCCGTCGATTAACCTCTCGGTCGAAGTTGGACATACCTTTTTTTTACGGGGGCAAATCCTCATGGACTACCTCCGCCTGGGTAAAGGAGGAGGGGCGTGCCGGACTCTCCTCGGCTAAAACCACCCCGGTGTCTCCTCGCACGTGCGCGTGGGGCCGCGGGAATCCAAATTCTTCCGCAGCCCCACACTGGTGCTGGCCCGGTCTGTCCGGGCCTCGTCTCCTGCACGGGGTAGTGAGGTGTTTAACTACCCCGTGTATCGCCTCAGGGACGCGCGCCGACACCCACACGCGCCTCCGCCTCGGGTCCATCGAATAGGGCTGGCGGGGGCTTCCCCAAGTCCCTCACCCCTGGACCCATTCACGGGGTCTGGAAAATGGCGTTGTCCGCCCTTCTCCTGCGCCCGGTGCGCCTTCTGCGGCCGGGGAAAGGAGTCGAGATCTCCCTTTCCCGTTCCGCAGTTTCCTTCTGCGACATCACGTCCTCGCAGAAGGACACCACCGCGTCCCACGACTCTGCGCTACCGACCATCTTCCGCACTAAGGCCGGCAGCGACAGATCGCCTCCTACTTTATTTTTGAGGACACGGCGCTGCTCCTCCCAAGCTACACACTCAGCGAGCGTGTGTTGCGCCGTGTCCTCCCCGCAATGGACGCAATGGTGGCACCGAGCGTCCGGCTCCCTGTCTATGCGGCACAGGTACTTGCCGAAGCAGCCATGCCCCGACAGCACCTGCGTCACCCTAAACGACAGGGAGCCGTGCCTTCTCCCGAGCCAGTCGTCGAGTACTGGCCGGATCGCCTCGACGGTAGCGAGGCCGGCGGTAGGGCGCAGAAGCCTTTGCCGCCATTCCGCCACCAAGACCTGACGGAGCTCCTCTCGGCGCAGCGCGATCTGTCGCTGCACCGGCCTCGAGCCCCGTGCCCGCACTTCCTCGCGCCATCGATATAATGACGCGAGTACTTTCGCCTCTAGGTCCCAGGGCGGAGATCCGGCCAGGACGCAAGCCGCCTCGTAGGAAATCGTGCGATACCCGCGGACGAATCTGACGGCCATCGCCCTCTGCGGTTTGCACAGAATGGCGAGAGTGCTGGCCGTCATGTCCATCGCCCGCACAGAGGCCCCATACAGGGCCATGGACCGCACGATTCCCACGTACAACCGCCTACAGGTGGCGCTCGGGCCCCCCAAGTTGGGAAGCAACGTTGAAAGTGCGCCCGCTGCACCCATCAGCTTGGGCGCCAGCCGCCGGAAGTGGGGTCCGAATTCGCACCGGCTGTCGAGCACCAATCCCAGATACTTCATGGTGGACTCGACGGCTATCCGGGCCCCGCTGACCACGATGTGTGATCCCGGCGGCGGCGCGCGTCGAGGGCCATTAAAACACCATGGCCTCCGACTTGTTTAAGGCCACCTTCAGGCCCAGATGCTGGATGCGGTTCACCACTTGTGACACCGCAGCCGTGGCAACCAACGCTGCTTCCCTGTGCGAGCTCCCCCGGGCAGTGACGAGCGTGTCGTCCGCATAACACGTCAAGTCGGCGCCCGACGGGAGTTCACCTCTCAGCACCCAGTCGTAGCCGATGTTCCACAGAAGTGGTCCCAAGACCGATCCCTGCGGAACACCGCACGACATGACGCGCCGACCTGCGCCGTCACGTCCCCGATATGTAACGCATCTCTCCTCAAGGTAAGCCCCTATTGTGCGGCGGAGGTAGGGAGGCACGCGATGGTAATTCAGCGCCTCCCGGATACAACTCAAGGGTAGGGTGTTGAAGGCGTTGGACATACTAAAGACACCGCCTGCACAACCCCACCCCGGGACACTGTCTCCTCCGCCAGGGCCCTCACGCGCGTAATAGCGTCTATGGTGGAGCACCCGCGAATAAAACCAAACTGGTTCTCGTCCAAGTCCGGCCCCTCTCTGCACAAGTGGCTGACGAGGCGATCTGCGATGATTCGCTCAAAAAGTTTGCCCGCCTCGTCGAGCAGCACTAGGACGGACGGCGAGTCCGCGGGGCGCCCCTCCTTCCTGAGCAGGACTAGCCTCCCCTCCTTCCACACACTGGGAAACTGACCCTGCTCGACACATGCCGTGAAGAGCCCCCTCAGCTAGGGCTCTAACTCCTTCAGAGCCAGGACGAGAGCTCGACCAGGAACTCCGTCGGGTCCGGGCGCTGTGTTAAGAACAAGCTAAGAGCCCGGAGTCGCGACACGGCCGCTCTCGTCTCTGCTTGCGTTACCTCGGGGACTTCGGTGCTCTCCTCTTCTGGAGAGTCTGTGGCTGAGGGCGAAGCCATCGCCGGGGAACGTGTCCCACTCGCTCAGGGAAGAGAGCCGATACTACCGCCTCTAGCAATTGAGGTTGCATCGTTTGTGTTAGTGGAGGCGCCCAGGGACGCAACTTGCCACGTACCCAACGGTAGGGGCGCCCCCACGGATCCCGATCTAGGGACCCCAGCAGCTCCTCCCTGGCACGCGACTTTGAGTCGCCGATGGCCAGCCACAGAGTCTCCTTAGACGCGCGGTACACCTCATACAGCGCGTCTTCCTCGGGCGAATCCCGTCGACGCCGCCTCCGGTATCGGGTGTACCAGCGACGAGCCGCAACGCACGCTATGCGCAATTGTGTGATCTGGGCGGTCCACCAGTACACCTGGCGGTTTGCGGACCGTTGGCGGACACGGGGCATGGACGCGTCGCAGATCTGCGTCATCGCCCCGCGAAACTATAGCGCCACCGCTTCGACGTCGACGGGGCTGTCCGTCGTCGACTCCCAGATCCAGGACTTGACTAAGGCAGCTTCCTCGAGTAGTTCCCTGTCGATGCGCTTAAGCGCCCAACGCGGGCCGTCGTTAATCGAGGTTGTTGGATGGCGGCCGCTCGCAGTCTGGGCAGAGACGTCGAACCGGATATACCGATGGTCCGACAGCGTCTCCACCTCTGCGGCGACTCGCCAGTCGCGGACTCGGCTGGCGACAGAGGGGCTAGCAAACGAGACGTCCACTATCGACCCACCCCGTTGCCGCACGCACGTGTATTCCGAACCCCGATTCAGGACGACCAGACCAGTCGTCACCGTCCACTCTTCTAGCGCCTCGCCCCGAGGGTCAGTGACCGGAGATCCCCACGCCGATGACTTGAGACGTTGACGTTGAGATCCCCGAGCACCAGAACGGGACGAGGATGATAGCGGCCTACGACGGCGCCCAACTCGACAAGGAAACCCTCAAAGTCGGCGAGACTCTTGTTGGGGGAGAAATACGCCCCTACAATAACGATGCCGCCCGAGACCGCAGCAACCCAGCCGCGGCCCCGAGACGGGTCGATCAGAGTCTCGCCAATAATGGCCACCAAACCGTCAGCGCATCCCAACTAGTTGTCACGGGTGGGAATGAAGTACGGTTCGGCGACCACAGCCACGTGAATCGACCACTCTGCCAAGTTGGACTTACCTAGTCTGACTATTTGTCCCAGGTAAACATACTCTTCAACAACTTCGAGCTTAGTGTTCCCAACAAGTACCGGCATAGGTTTGACATGGACGTTAAACGTGATTTTTGTTTTGTCCATGTTCTTCTTAAGACCTATCCGTTGGGAGACACTATTGTGGTCATTGAGCATAGTGCTTAGGTGCTCCAGCGATTCTGCCATAAGTACTATATCGTCGGCAAATCGAAGGTGAGTGATATACTCGCCATTGATGTTAATATCGCATCCTTTCCAGTCCAGTAGCTTGAAAACGTCTTCAAATGCAGCGGTGAGGAGTTTCGGGGATATAAAGTCACTCTGTCTTACACCTTTCTGCAAATAGATAGGTTTCGTACTCTCATTCCGTACTCGGATAGCCATCGTAGCTCTAATGTACAAACACTTCAGCACTTTGATATAGTTAACTTAGCACCGCTGAAGGAACTGCAGCACCGCCCAAATTTCGACGGAATCAAAGGCTTTCTCATAGTTCACATACGCAAGGAAAAGTGGCAGATTGTACTCTTCTGTCTTATTTACAATTTGCCGAAGGGTGTGTATGTAGTCCATGGTACTAAAGCCTTTTCGGAAACCGGCTTGTTCGGGAGGTTGGAAATCGTCCAGTCTGCGTGCGAGACAATTCGTAATGACTCTCGAAAACAGCGCGCGGCTCAGAAGGGAAATCGGTCTGTAGTTCTTCAAGAGCGCGTTGTCGCCTTTCTTGAAGAACAAGACCACCGCACTTCTGCTCCACGCCTACGGGGTAGTGCCACCATGAAGGACGAAATTAAAGAGCTTCTGAAGGACTTTAAGTACCGGTTTTCCACCCGCTTTTATTAAAGGATAAGGGTGACAAACGAGCACACAGTCTACCTGATGGTAAGTGGTTGCTGCGGCCCATAGACATCTACATCTATCCTCTATTACAAATCAAAATGTAGATGCGTTGTCACCCGTGAGGACTAAGATGGAATGCCTCATTTCCAGTAAAAAGGGCCTCCGGCCACCTGCACTCATCAAGCGAAACGCAGAGGTTCCCGCTGGTTTTCTGTGAGGTCGTCGACGTCGACAGCAAAACCTGCCGCGTGGCTCTACCACTGTTAAAACTTTCAGAAGCTCCGGTGTAATTCCATCCTCACCCGGTGACTTGCCGTTTTTAAGGTTCTGGAGAGCTATTCTAATCTCGCTCAGACTGACGTCCGGGATATCTTCGGAATATCGTCGGATAAGACGCGCTCTTGGATTGTTACTCACACTTGCGTGTGGTTTCAACGATGACGTGTACAGCTGCCCAGAGAACCTCTCAAACTCACTCAAAATGTCAGGTGTCCCGGAAACGATGCTGCCACATTCGGTCTTCACCTTTGACATTGGCTCTTTCTGGCAGACAGATCTCTGGCAAAGACTTTGGAGCCTTGGTTCCGCTCGATCGCTTCTTCAATACAAGCTGTATTGAAGTTGCGCAAGTCTCGCCGCATGCGTTTGGAGATCTGTCAGTTCAGTTGCCTATATGCTGTCAAATCTGTTGAAGAATGTAGCTTCATCTCCCGTCTAACAGCCATCAGATTAAGAGTGTGATCGGAGAGTTTTTGTGTTCTTCCGCGGCGGGTCTTGCAGAACTTAGCTCCGACCGCATGGACAGTTTCCATGAGCTTGTCATTCATATCGTTTACTTCATTACAGTCTTCTAGGCACTGAAAACGGTTTTAAAACTCGATCTGAAAGGTTTCGGGACTTTGGAACAGAGCACGAGGGGGACGGAGCGTTGACTTCATTAGACGAGACCTCTCCAACTTAACGTTTAGGTTCAATGTGCCTCTAAAAATTCGGTGATCGCTACCAGTTTTCACCCTCGCGATCACGGAGACATCACTGAACAGTTATTGTCTGGTCGTCATAATGAGGTCAATCTCATTCTTTTCGAACCACCATCCCATGGTCTTTACCGCCTTGCAGCATACGGACCGAATCACGGGAGACGCACACGGTACTTGCTCGTGGCTCTTTCCCACGTGCGCATATTTGACTCCCTACAAATCTCTCTGTTCCGTCCCTTTTCTCTACATTTCACTTCTCCCCCTTCTGGGGCGTGACTCCACAGCGACGACACTTCGCGTTCGCAGCTATCTGGTCGTATTTTCAGTCCTCATACTGTTTCCTTTTGTGATGCCATGCATGCGCAAATCTCCTAAACTCCTTAAAGTTGGATTCGCAGCACACTAGGTCCCGGAAGTATACTGGTCCTATTTCTGTTCTTTGTAGGCTGTCCAATAATGCGTTCCTCTCTTCAATATACAGATCGCAATCCCAGAGAGCATGGTCACGACTCTCAAGTGCTGAGCCGCAGGGGCATAAGCCAGAGTTCCTAAGGTTGAATTTTAGGAGACGCTCGTTGAAACACCCGTGACCAACAAGAATCTGTGATACTGCATAATCGGGCTCGACCCACCTGAAGATTAGACGCTCTGCGATGTCCGGGAAAAACTTGTATAGATCCCTGCCATCTTGGCTTGAATCCCACCGGTCCTGCCAAATGGCAACGACAGCAGCCATCATCTCCCTCTTCTTCATCCTGCGCTCCTTGTCGACCAAACCCGCCCCCTCCTCGTCGACTCGTTCTGCACGAAAAACTTCCAGGTCGGCAGGCAATGCGCCCGCCAACACCGGTAGCGCTGCGCTGCTAGCCGTCCTGTAAGCCTTCGTGAGAAGAATCAAAGCTGGTCTTTGCGTCCTCATCAGTACGCTTCTGATAACATAAAGGGACGAGCGTTGGTACCATACGGCAGCAGCATATGTTAACGATGCCACATAGGTCCCTGAATACAGGACTCTAAGGGCGTGAAATCTTATGCCCCAGGTCGATGAAGACAGTCGCGACATCTTCCCGAAGCAAACAGCGGCCTTCTCGCCGATATATAATGCATGCTGCACATAGGACCTAGCCTCGTCCAAAATTATTCCTAGGGCTCTTGCCTGTGAAACACTCGTGATCGTTGCACCGTCCATCTTTATAATTGGTCCACGTTTAAACTTGCCCTTATAGGTCATCGTTTGTGACTTCCCGGTAGAAAACCCTAGTCTGTTGCGAATACCCCAATCGGACACGGCAGCGATCGTAGCTGCCGCTTTGCGCTCTATTGCGGAACGAGACGATGCTTCGACCACGATCGTCACATCGTCGGCGTAAGCAACGAAGTGTACTCCTTCGGGTTTTGGCAGCTTCAGGAGGTCATATAGTAGGAGGTTCCATAGGGTTGGTCCCAGTACCGATCCCTGAGGACAGCCCATCGTGGAGACCTTCCACACTATCCGGTTTCCAGCAAACAGTCCTACACGGCGATTTATAAAGTAACTCGTTAAAATACGGTAAATGTTAGGTGGAACGCCACATTGCTTTGCCTTGAGTAGGACCATTGGCCACCAGGCATTGTCAAAGGCTCCAGATATGTCCAGAAGGATCAGTTGCACGTACTTCTCGGTTGATCCGTTGGTAATTCGGTTGATGGTACTAAGGGCGGTCACTGTGGATCGGCCACGCGTGAAGCCATGTTGTGCATCGGAAATTCCGCGGTAGAGACATAGAGCGCAGGAGATTATCACACGCTCCAGTATTTTTCCCAATATGGGCAGCAAAGTTATCGGGCGGTAGGCTTTAGGGACAGTGAGCGGCCTGTCGCCACCCTTTGGCAGAACAACGAGTTTGCCCATCTTCCACAGATCCGGAAAAACGCCCTCGACTATGCACGCCCTAAACATGTGCCAGATCTCGTCACCAGTTACCCGCCATGATTGTCTAACAATCTTAGCTGTGACACCGTCAATGCCGGGTGCAGTGTTCGGCAGTTCTCGAATGATGAGTCCAACTTGTTCTTTGGTCGGTGGTGTAGTATCAGTTCCAGATGGAGCACATACAGCAGCGATCCGCACTTGTCGATGGTATACAGTGTCCCTGGCTAGATTATCTCTCTCTCTCTCTGAGCATAAGGGCTTCTGGGCATAAGGCATTGACGAGGCCAAGCATGGTGTCTCCAGTAGTCCTAGTATAGCCGTCGACTAATCTCACTCCATTTAGCACGTTGAGAGGTGGACGAAATCGTCCACTGGCTGTTCGGTAAGCCAGGCCCCACGGATCGGCGTTACCTGATTCCGCGACAGAGCAGAAAAAGGCAAGTTCAGCTTCCTTCATAGCTAGCTTGTAGCGTATCCTTGTTTGTCGGAGATAATCGTGAAGAGCCTTCTCCCTGTCGCCTCCTATGCGACGTGAGGCCTGCCACTTACGACGTGCACAAAAGACCTCGTTACGCATACGGTCAAGAGCCGGAGACCACCACTCGTACCCTTCTTTCTCTTTTTTCGCACGTGTACCTAATCGTTCTCTCGCGGTACGTAGAAGTATTGCAGAGTACTGCTCGCAAATATCATTAGCTGGCCGCGTTAGCCTCAGCTGGGACATGCGGGCGTGCAGAGTCGAACAAAATCCTCCCCAATTCACACCACGTTCACGAAAGTAACATACGTTATCTGAAAATTCTGTGCCATCGTACCTCCGTGAGTCACCAAGGATAACGCCAAACGTTATCAGCTGGTGGTCACTCACACTGACACCCTCATGCACCTTCCAGTCAGCAACCCTCACACTACGTGTGGAGATGGTAATATCCACATTGGACGAGCCATTTGGGCTATGAAAGGTTGGCGGTTGACCCTCCACATTATGTACCAGCAAATTCCGTCCGAGGATGAATCCCTCCATCTGGAGTTTGCAGTATTCTGTGTCGGGGCCGCGACCTACATATTGCCTGCGCTCGCAGTGCCACATTGGAGAGTGAGCGTTACTGTCCACACCAATAAGGATTGGGTGACCAGAAAGCTGATCCATCACGTGGGTGAGATGTTGCAGGTGACAAGAGATGTCATGACTCTACTGGCAGTATAACGATACGACGTATATGCTAAAGCTCTGGCAGCTAACATGACCTACAACACAGTGTTCGTTGCATAAGTCATGTAGAAGCGTGACTACAAATCGTGAACTTACTAGTAATAGACCGGCCTTATGGTTGGTGCCGCACCTAAGTATTTGAGGATGCTGATATTGCTCCTGAACTAGTACTAGATCCAACCCCAGTTCTCCGGCTATGACAGGAAGCTCAGTGGTAGCCGTCTTCGAGCCTTGCAAGTTGAGCTGACCTACGCGAAAAGTAGTCGTCCTATCCATACTGGGTCATGTTGACCGACTGCTGTTCCGCGTGCAAACGTGCAGGACAGTTGAGAGCGGCAGTGATATGTTGGTCAGCATCTTTCCGCTTGAAGCGCTTGCATGTGGCGCAGCACTGTGTAGCCGACTGGCACTCTGCGGCACGATGACCGGTCTCGCCACATTTGCCTCAGACCATCGCTGCCGCCCTGCAAGCTTCTCCGGATGGCCATACTGCTGACATTTAGTGCAGCATGTCACTCGTACAAAATCGCAGACTTCAGCTTCGTCCCAACCAATGAAGACGCTGCCGAGGCCGACCAATTTATCCCGCAGCGCAGATGCGCACTCCATCACTACTGTGGTGCGTGGTAAATCTTTCCGGCCCTTCTTGAAGGCAACTCTGCATGATTCGCCAAACTTATCTCTTGACCAGTCAGGATCATCACTCAGATTGATCCTGTACAGATCCTCGAGAAATTCAGTGGCTGGCGGGTCCAAGCGCAAATTGCGCACTGCCACCAGTGGCCGTCTACTTTTTGGGTCAGAGACCTTCAAGGAAGGCGGAACCGCTGCCTTCAATTTCTGAGCAGCCTCAACAGTTGCCGTCTGTACCACAATGCCGGAGTTTCCAACTTTCCACACACTATGAATTTTAATTCCCTGGGTGCCAGGCTGAACTGCCTTCTGCAACTCAGTCTTTGTATCGTCCGACGATTTTATGGAGTCATTGTTTGGATAAACAATGACTGCTGGGCCCTTGGACTGGACACAAAGTGGCGGCTTACCCTTAGGTAGCTTCAACCTGGCAGCATAGCTGTCAGCAGAGGGAACGGAAGAGGCCACATAGGGGAAAGGAGGGGCAGGAAGAGTTTGGGTTTGGGCTACTGAGAGCTCCAGTTGCGCACACTTGAGCTTGCAGGCTGTTACTTCTTGCTCCTTTTCTCCGAGCCTTATCTCTAACGTTGCCACGTACGCTAGGATGTCCTGGCTAAGGATGCCGATGGTCGTTTTATCAGCCACGTTGAGCTTGTTGCTTGCATTGGCGACAGTCGCGATTCCTTTAAGAGCCGCATGTACCCTCTCCATTAAAGCAACCTTGTCCAGCGTTGAAATGCCGCTGGAGCTGTCAGTAC
Organism: Parnassius glacialis; assembly: GCA_033319125.1. Lineage (NCBI taxonomy): Eukaryota > Metazoa > Arthropoda > Insecta > Lepidoptera > Papilionidae > Parnassius > Parnassius glacialis. The sequence continues at coordinate 4,859,859 of JAVANC010000017.1, forward strand.
AAGTGGACTGCATTGGATTACCGGAACCTGAACCAGAAGACGTATCAGAGATGGGCCTGCTCAATATGCCACTAACAGGCGGAATAGCCGACTTTTTCTCAGCAACGCGGCGCCTGACGGTCTCCTGCACGTCCTCAGGTGAGGTTAACGGCCTTTTCGCCGTCGAAATGGATGCTGCAGCAGGGATGCTTACTAAGACTGGGGGTGTGCTGAACCCTTGCGGGGGGGTGCGACGCAGCGAGGAACGTGGTGTAAAACCGGCCTCTCGCCGCATCTGTTCCAGTTCCTCAAGTTCCGTCTGTTTCCTGGCTAGCTCATCCTCGATGAGCTGCCGTTCTGTACCACCCGTATCCTCCTCTTCCATTTAAAATTAAATAAATACTAAAAGACAAGTACAGAAGAAGTATCATAAAAAAAAGGGGGAAATTAAGAACTTAAATCTGGCAATACACTGGCAATACAGTGACAGTGACAATGACACCGACAGCTGCCAAACGTGAGACGTCAAACGTCAAACGTCAGACGTCAAACGCCAAACGTCAATTGAATTTGACAACAGCAAATGTCAATTGAAACTGACAACTATAAACCGCGTGCTCACCACGTGCTTACGAAATAACCTTAATGTTAAACGTAATAAAATAAAATTAAAGATGTAATATTACTATGAAAATATTACTTATAAATTAAAATAAATAAAAAGAAATACTTAAACTAAGAAATACTTAGCTCAGTACAGGGATAATCCAAGTAATACCACGATGCACCGAACAATTATTCCGTAAAATCCTTTAAAATTACACTAAAACAAATATAAATTCAAGAAAACATATCACAAAATAGAACCACATATGCCACGAACACTATAAAATATAGATTACGGCAGAGGGTTAACTTTGGACACTTTAAATGAATTTTAAAACGCGGAGATTGCACTGGCACTTCCGTACGCTAAGGCGGTAGAACGCGAAGAATTCTTTTCGAACTGTCGGGGCTCGATCAGATCCACTTTCTGTGGGGCCGCTTCTGGAAGAAAGAGTTCATCATAAAGAGTCCCTCTTTCTCCATAAAGCCAGTCAGCTGCTTACCCCTTGGGTACCGATGCCCTATTCCAAATTTCCCAACTTTCAGCTCACCATTCTCTCTTGTGCCTAGTTTTGCATTGAAGTTTACCATTAACACGGTATAGTGGGTTTTGGAGGAATGCATGGCTCTAGAGATATCCTCATACATTTCCTCCACCTACTGATCGGGATTTGCCAAGGTTGGTGCGCAAACCTATATGACCTTCAGCGAATACCGTTTGTTGATTTTGAGTATAAGGTACGCAACCCTCGTCGACACACTCTCAATCTTTACAGCGTTGTTAACGAGAGACTTGTGAACGATAAATCCAACACCTCCTTGGGATAGATGGTCGCCCTCCCGGTGATAGAGCAAGTTGCCAGAATTCAAGGATTACCGTGTCCTCCTCCTCTCTTCGGACCTCCGATAAACCTATAATATGCCAGCGTAACTTGTCTCTCTCTCTCTCTCTCCAGCTCCCCAGATCTTCTCGGTAGTCCTCAGGGTGCGTCCGTTGTATGTTGCCAGGTCGAGTCGTCTTAGGTGGCAACCGAACCTCCACCGGAGATTCTTAGCACCTCCTGCCCCGCCGTTACCATGTTCGCCACCGTAGCCAGGAATAGCGGGGCCGCCGGGGACTGGGAGCCGTCTCTTTCTTGCTCTCATCTTTGGGGAGTATTTGCCATAGTTGCCACCCTTTTTTTTGCGTATGGAAAATCATCAAATGACGCCTTTCGCTCTGGGTGGAGCGGAAGGGAGTGTCAGACTTTTACTGACTAAAAACCATCCATGTTCCTTCAGTGCCCTTACGTTCCGGAGCCGCGGTGTCTCTTTCGAACAGCCCGCAGCCCCGGCAAGCGTCGGCCGTTGCGGGCCCCTTCATGCTGCTGACAGGTCTTTGAGGCGCGCGTGGAACAAAACGCGCCGTCGACACGGCCTGTCGTCGTTAGACGGACGGACGGCGAACTACCCATTGCTCGCCGTCCACAGGCCCGCGCCTACGGTGGCCGGGGGCCACGACGTAGCCCCCGACGCCCGGGACGTCTCCCGCGGCGGCCGGGAAGGAAAGCTGCTGCTCTCTCCTTCTTCCGCTCCGCCACCTCCTTCGCTAGCATCACTGCTTCGCAGAAGGTGGTGACAGCGTCCCATTCCGACTCGCTCCGGACCATGGCTTCGACCAGGGCCGGACGCGAGAGGTCGCCGCCGCCTATCGCCGCTACGAGGACACGGCGGTGCTTCGCCCAAGCAGGGCACACCTCCACGGTGTTCTCCACCGTGTCCTCCGGTCGATCCTCGCAGTGGGAGTACCCGGGCGTTTCCTCCCGCCCGATTCGGTGCAGGAACCTCCCGAACACACCGTGTCCGGTGAGGAGCTGCGTCAGGCGGAAGGTGGGGACGCCGTGGCGTCTCTCAAGCCACTCCTCAAAGAGGGGTCTTATCGCCGCTATAGTGGCGTGCCCAGCACGGGGTTGCGACAGTCGCTCTCTTCATGTCGCCATGAGATCATGCCGGAAGTCTGTCCGCTGCACGACAACTTGCCGCGGCAGCGGGGTTTCCCCCCGGCATAGTGCCTCCGCGCGCCATTAGTGCAGGCGCGCGAGGACTATCGCCTCCAGATCCCATGGCGGCAATCCGGCAAGGAGGCACGCCGCCTCGCGGGAGATCGTGCGGTAGCCGCGAAACATTTTCACGGAAACTACCCTTTGGGGCGCGTTCAGGTGGTGGACGGCAAGCCGCGCCAAACCACGCGCCCACACCGGGGCACCCTTTGCGAGCGGGTTGGCAACCGCTGTTTTTTTATTGTAATTTTGTTGTTATCAGAAAGATGCTGCTGCCCATCTCCTGCCTGTTTCCCTTTTTCGCCTTTTACGACACCCACGGGAAGATATGGGGTAGTGGATATTCTTAACCGCCACTACACGGCAAGTAAATATGGCTTAAGTAATTGACAATATTTATGCAAACTGTATATTTGCTTCTGGTTCGTGTAATTAAGCTATTTTCTAAACATAATTGACAATGAGAGCTGTGCAGAGTAGCTGAGATGCGACTTTTGGACTTTGGACTTTTTGCTTATTATTTTATATCAATCTAAAAGTCTTTGACCAGTGATTTTAAAGATAACATGTCCTGAGTGGGCTTAGCCCACGTAACTGGCCTTTTTTTTTAAATATGTGTACCATCTATTCTGTCTATCTACTATGGCTGGCATAAATACAAGCCGTCTGGTATTGTCAAGTTTATGGAGCAACTTGCTGAATACGTAAGGTATTTATACCTAAATGCAGTTTAATGAATCGCTCTTTAAAGCCGATGAAGGTACATCAAATAGAGCTTTCTTAAATCCCTCGACGCATAGATTCTAATTTTCTTTTAACATACACAACATCTTCTGCTGTGTATTTTTTCTATCTATTATTTTATTTAAATTTTACTAATAACATAACACTTTAATACTTTGTCATTTTTAACATAGATTTAAGGTTCTCAGACCTGTGTTTGTCATTTGGTTTAGGTAATTCATCAGATGAATTACCTAAACAACTAAATAATATATATAATAGTAAATAACTAAAAAAGTAAAAATAATAAAGTCATCAGTTTCATTTTCGAATGTCATTAGCGAATTTCACAATGATCACTTGACTTGAGATTTTCTTCTTACAGTAGTGATGCAACTTGAACTCTGCTTTCACTCGAGTCAATCTGTTTAACTTGGTACTCGAGAGAAAATAAATTTTACTCGAGTCCGCTTCCATTTGAGTTACTGAGTCAACTCGGCGCACCGTGTAGATTTGGAGAGCGCTAGATAGATGTCACATCGCTAATTCACTTGTAGTATAAGGCCCCGCGGGTGACGACACTGGTTATATCCAAATTCCAACATGCATCTGTCATGTAGTAATTATAATATAATTTAAAATATCGTGGTTGTGCTATAACTGTTGCTTATTTTTGTTACTTCGTATAAGTAGTGCATAACATAAAAGGCGATTGAAGTATACTTGTGTAAGAAACTATTCCACTTCTGATGTTAGAAACAATTCTCAAAATTATTTAAACAAAGTAATAGTACTCGAATTAGAAATTACTTTGAAGGTTAATTGTTAAAAATAATGAGGGTGAGAGCGGCTTGCTTACACAATTTATCATTATCAAGAGTGAAACAGCGTACAGCACTTCACATTCAGCATAGAGCAAATACAGCTTGACCGACCGTAATATGTACCAGTCACAATCACACATTGGTGTAACGTGAAGGACACAATTTTGTAATAACAGTAAAATATGCAAAGCAACAGCAACACTACTCATCTCAATGTAACACAGGACAGCCTCTCAGCAACACAATCTTCCTTGCTTACACTAGAAGAACTTAGAAGAATCTTACACGAACCACATCACTTGTCTTATTTAGGCAAAATCTCAGCGTGGAGGTAATGTTTCAGCCCAACGGGAATAACAACGACATGATCCTCGTAAAATTATCGACTTATCCCTCTTAGACACCTAGACGATACCTTATTCTGCTGAAACGGGTGGGATATTATAGTGCCACCCTCACTTCTTCATATTTTCTTTTATCTCTTTACCTTAGTTCCTAACTCTTGTTTGTTTAAAGTGTGATTGATAACAATGAAGATATATAGATAGATAGATAACAACGGGCTGTTTTCCGCAACTTCACGTCTAATCGCGTATTTTGCGAATGGGCAGGAATAATGTAATTATTCGAGCCATGAAATTTCCCCGAAGAAAATCAACAGTCTTTCGTTGTTGCGTGCAACTTCGGGAAGTGGTCCCGGCGTGCCAAGATGTTTAACCCTGTATTCAGCGACCTCCGGACATGTCAGCAACACGTAGGCCGTCGCTTCTTCTGGCTTCTTTCTTTCGCCCTCATACATGCCCTGCAAAGGGGAATATCTGTAACACCTATGGTAAATAAATGTTTTAAAGGAGCCTTATCCTGTAATAGCATTTATTACTATCCTAATCTAAAACTTGTTCGAACTCATTAGAACCTTGGTTAACCAACCGGTTTATTTCAGGCAGAGCCTCCCTGGCTTGTCTACATTCTACTAGATTTTTCCAAAGCTGAGCGTGTTGGTTAGTGAAGTTTAAGTTTAGTTTTTTTATACAGTGGTAAAGCCACGCGGCAGCTATTCCTGTCGCACGGATGGGCCGGCTCGAACCGGGGTGGTACCACGACCTCACAGAATACCAGCGTGAAGTAGAAGTTTACCTCTGTGTTTCGCTTGGTGAGTGCAGGTGGCCGGAGGCCCTTTTTACTGGAAATAAGGCATTCCATTTTAGTCCTCACGGGTGACAACGCATCTGCATTTTGATTTGCAAACGGGGATAGATGTAGATGTCTATGGGCCGCAGCAACCACTTACCATCAGGTGGAATGTGTGCTCGTTTGTCACCCTCATCCTATAAAAAAATTACGTACCAGTGAACGAACGTTACCAAAAGGGATTGGTATGATTAGTTCCGGCCCTATAGTGGTCAGAGCCGATCCTCTTCTGGCCAGTTCATCTGCTGCATCGTTGCTCCTGGATCCACTCTGGCCCTTTATCCATTGCAGAAGCATAATAGTTTCCATACATTTTTGAGTCTTTGATGGTATATTATTTTTTATATAAGTCCCGAGTTTACCACATTGCAACTCAGAGCTTATAGTACTGCCATGCTGTCAGTCGGTATTCTGATGGAGGAGTCTTTTACCTATAGCTGGAGTTTTGTGATGTGAAGACAGGATAACAATGAAACAACAAAACAAAAATCGATTTAAACGCATTAACTGTTGGAGGAGAGTTCTTTGGAAAGATTTAATAATAACAATATATAAGTATTGAATTCCGTCTGCACTTGCCAACAAATAGAAATAGAAACTTTTTGTTCTATGTTTAATTTACCGCTAGTTCAGAAAATACTACTGTCCTAATAATCCAACAAGAAACCCAACGGCATATTTTTTTGAAAGAAAAAACGGACAGTTTACAATCATTAAAGTTACATAATAATTGACAAGCGTGCATATTATATGCCAGAGACTGAGACGTTTAATAAATAATAAATAGTTTGTGGTGTAAACAAAATATTATACATACGTTAGTTATGGGTTTGTCAGGCGAATTAGTTCCTGCAGTTCTAGAAAAACTTTATTGACGCTGTTAAAAGATCTTTCAGATGGGAATGTCTTCGTAGTTTCGTACTTCGTTTCGATCTTCATAGTTGACAGATGATTTGTCGCTATTTACGACATCCACGGGACGGTGTATAGTGGATATTCTAATACCTACACGGTTAAATTTTATTCTAATCTGTAATATAGTTAATTGACTGAGAAAATCTATTATAAAAAATATTCTCTTGGAATGGCTGTAACTACATTTCGAAATGTCGGTTACGTTTGCAAAAATACTCCATTCGAACATGGTATACCAAAATTAACATGCAATAAAAAAAGACATTTTTACATTTTGTAACCGGTGTTAAGACATTTTATTTATTCCTTTTTGGAAAACTTACAGCTAATATTAACCAGTATATAAAAGAGTAACAACTAGAAAGTCATTTAAAAGTTTTCACATGTATTATTAACTTAAAAACAATAATTTGAGTCGGTTAAAGATTAACATCGATTACGGCAAATACAGTAAATTAACAAAATTATACTGAAGAACACTCAACAAAAGAATTTTTTTGCTAAAATATTTTTGTTTCGAGAAACACTGGTGTTAAAATGATCCAAGTCAACGCTATTGGAAATGTCATTAAAAGTTCTGCATATACTGAAGAAGAATTGATGCCCGAAAAGAACTAAATAAGTTTTTTAACTCGACTACTTTTTTAATCTCTTTTTTAACTGTCGACTAACTGAAGAGCTACACAGAAATTTACATAAGATAAAAAATAAGCATCTGGTACACGCCCTTCAGTGCGATAAATTCTTACCTGCCAAATCTTAATACATAAAAAAAATTACGTTTCCGTGGCAATGAGTTGCACGGGTTGAGGTTGAGGGCCGCGGGTTCGTAAGGCCTTCTTTTATTTATTGTTTCGAGTCTGAGTGTTTGTCTTTGAGAAATGTATGTATGTAAACTACCTCTACGATAAAGGAGAAAATCTGAGTGTGGGGGTAACGTTACAAAATAGTAAAACTAAGTTAAAAATTAAATTAATAATAATATATGGTAATATTATCTATTATCGATAACGACGCATGTTAATATTAATATAAAGCGTTATTTTTTTTCATTAAAAAGTTTCAAGTCATTAACTTATATACAAGTAAATTTAATTTCAAAATCTAACTCCTATAATAACTTACAAAGCAACCTGATTCGTTATTGGCTTTTGATTGAGACTATCCGTTAATTTGATTCGAGGAACTTCGTGCACGCCTGCAAAACTTTAGCCTAAAGCGACCAACTTCGGTACAGCACAAATAAGTTGATCGCAAAACTGCGCTGAAGTTAGGCAACGTCTCCATCCCTCAGTTTCCCAGATTTATATCACTAGCTTGTCAAAGCTGTTATAAAGTACTATGTACCCTATGACGTAGAGGTCATACGATTCAAAATACAAACCACTTAATTTCATTTATTCATTTTTAAGAGAATATGTACGACAAACAAGCCACACAGTCAACCTGATAGTAAGTTGGTGCTAGGACCCATTTACATTTTTTAAATTATTATTATTACAGCCTTTCATAAGTCCACTGCTGAACATAGGCCTCCCCCAAGGAATGCCACAAAGCACGGTCCTGAGCCACCTGCATCCATCGACTTCCTGCATGTCTTACCAGGTTGTCACTTCATCTCGTGGGGGGTTGCCCTACACTTCGCCTACCGGTCCGAGGCTGCCACTCAAGAACCTTCCTTCCCCATCGGTTGTCGGTTCTTCAAGCTATATAGCCGGTCCACTGCCACTTCAGCTTACTAATCCGTTGGGTTATGTCGGTTACTCTGGTTCTACTGCGGATATCCTCATTTATAAGTTTATCACGCAGAGAAACTCCGAGCATAGCCCTCTCCATAGCTCGCTGAGCGACCTTGAGCTTCCTCATACGGCCAGCAGTGAAGGACCACGTCTCAGTTCCGTAAGTCATCACTGGCAACACGCACTGGTTGTACAATTTCGTTTTAAGGTTTTGAGGTATGTCTGACGATAAGATGTGTCGTAGTTTCCCGAACGCTGCCCAGCCGAGTTGAATCCGTCGATTGACCTCTCGGTCTATCGACGATGGACCCATGTACATGGTAATCCCAAATAACGGTATGGAATATTAATGATGTTAGTTGGCAAAGTTGACGCGAATAAAGCCGCGTAAAAAATAAGTAATGCTATCTATCAATTGTAATACAGAAACAAGTTCATAAGTACCGGGAATAAAAAAAATCATAAAGCGCAATTAAAGTGAACAAGTACTATGCGTATAATACTCACAGATATTCACGCTTGTTAACCTTTTTTATATAATTAAATATATTTAACAGTTTTAATATTAAATAAATTACAATACATCGTAAAATTTTACGTTTCTATTAAGTCACTTTCTTGTTTGTCTGTCTGTCTGTCCTTCCGGGTGGAATCGTGAAACTCAAATTTCGAGCACTTCCCAATGAGCTAAAAATACTTTAAATTTTGAACATAAGTCAGAATCCAGGTCATCAGATACAGGAGAAACTCCTAGTATGGAGGTGTAATATTTTCAGCTAAATACTAATTACATTAGAAGCCTTATAGCATTTCTGGCATTTCCGGCATTTGCCATAGTCCCTCATACAACACCTATGAGACGAAATATGGTGGTAGGTTTTACATGGAAGAGCCATGATGCAGCTATATTAGTAGTATAGTTATAGCACGAATGGGACGGCTCGACCGTGGTAGGACCACGCTCTCACAGAATACCAGCGTAAAATAGCAGCTTAATGCTGCTGTGTTTCGTATGAATGAGTTTGGAGAACTGGAGACTCTTTTTATTGGAAAAGAGGCATTCCATCTTAGTCCTCATGGGTGACACCGCATCTGCATTTTGATTCGCAAACGCGGATACATGTAGATGTCTATGGGCCACAGCAACCACTTACCATCAGGTGGACTGTGTGCTCGTTTGTCACCCTATCCTATATAAAAAAAGGTTCTTTTATTCACCACCAGGTTTCGCCTCTTACACTCTAAAATCATTACAAAAATATTTTATAGCCTCAATGCAATTGCAAACAACTATGAATAACCACGTTGGTGCCAGATTAAACTGTTCAGCCAAACCTCGCATCAAATACACCTGATTGCGAAATTTGCGAGTTGCATATTCATCCCTTGTAGATAAGGTTTGTGTAAAGTGCGGGCTTCAGGTAACAAAACACTGTGGTAAATTTTATCAGTCGATGTAGGCTTTTGGTTTGTTTTTGATAAAGCATTTGTCAATATTAAATTAAGATATTACAAGATTGACGAAATATTTGGTTTACTAAAATTTTTATTAACTGTTAAATGAACCGATTGGTTTCACTCACGACATCATCAGAGTATAGTCAATCAGTCTTCAGTAGACAATAACATGATGTTTTCCCACCCTTAAAAAAAATAGAGCTCTAACAGTTGCAAGCATAAATTCACGTTACCATCCAAATCATCTAAATGCCGAATGAAGTAGACTATCAAGTCCATTTCTGTGCAATTTACTAGGAGTTTTCTTTTTCGCACGACTTCTTTAAGGAATTGTTTACCACCGGCGATTTTTACTCCTTTTTGAAAGGCCGCCAACTCACCTGCGATTCTCCTGGTCTTGCAGTTGTTTATGAGTGATGGTCAACACTTACCATCAGGTGAACCGCATGCTCATTTACCCGCTGTTCTATTAAAAAAAAATTTAATTTATGAACCCACAGCGAGGTATTTTCTACCGACTTCAAAAAAGAGCCGGTACTCAATTCGACTGTATGTTTTTTTTACGTGTGTTGCCTCATTGCTTATTCTGGGCGAACTGTTTTCGATGATTATTTTTTTATTTGAAAACTGGTGCTTTACATGTGATTTCATATAAATTTGATCCAGGTCTGACGAATAGTTTTTGCGTTATTCTTAATAATTTATATTGAAGTCGGTTGTACAACATTTTTAATTTTAAATGATTATGTCTTATTCTTTATTGAACGAATTGACACGTTTCAATGTTAATAATGATTTAAATCCTTTGCAATCCGCATTTCATCTTAGCCATAATACGGCTACTGCAAAAGATAAATCACCGATGATATTCGGTATGGTATGGGGAAACAAAAGCTTACAATTCTTACGTTGCTACATTTAGAAATGCATTTAATACTGTTGATTTTGATATATTCTTGGGCATCTTGCGCTCTCTTAACATATCTCCAACTGTAGTTGACTGGTTTCGAGGTTACTTGTTTGGTCGCCGAAAGCACATTCAGGTGCAGATGTATTTTCCACCTGGACTACTACAGTGGCTGTCATACCACAAGGTGGAGTGTTGTCTCCTCTCCTGTTCGCAATTTTCATTAACTCTGTAAGTCATAATTTATTCTCTTCCTAGCACTTGTATGCTGTTGATCTGCAAATCTATATTCATTTCTCTCTTGAACATTTGTCTAAAGCAGTTGACACTATTAACGCTGATCTGACTTGTATTTCGAACTGGAGTAAATGTTATGGTTTAACAATTAATACTAAGAAAACTAAGGCTATTGTTATCTTCAGTTCTAGATTAATTGGAAAAATAAATTCTCTTGATGTTGTTTGTCATCTGCCTCACACTTCTGGCTCCACTGAAAACCAGCGTTAAGAATGTATATCATCAATTCGTCACTTAAAGCTGAGTAGAGACCATTGTGATGCATATTACGTTAATCCTTTTTTAACATTTTTGTAAAGATAAAAAATTTGTTTTATTTGATTTATTTTTCTTTTTTATAATATATGTACCAAATAAACTTATTTCTTTCTTTCTTGCTTTCTTTTTTTCTAAAATTAACTATAATACTGGACTGCACTCAAATCCCTTACAGTAACAAGGTTAAAAACCTGGGGTTGTATCCCGATTCCTATGTATCTTGAACCTCACAAGTTAAGGAGGTTAATAGAAAAATGTTTGCTGCGTTAAGCTCTTAACGTAGATTAAATAATATTCCTCCCACAGTAACTAAAATAACACTCACCCAGTCTCTACTTCTGCCTATCCTTGACTATGCTGATATTTGCTATGTTGACATTATCGAGTAGCAGCTTAATAAGCTTGAGCCCATTCAAACTTTACGTATTAGATTTATATTTGGGCTTCGCAAACATGATCATATCTCTGAATTTCGCAAACAGCTTAAATGGCTCCCGATCAGCCTTCGTAGGAATACTCATATTCTCTCTGCATTGTATGGCGTGCTGTTTAATCCTTCCACTCGTTATTATTTATAAAAACGTTTCCAGTATCCTTCGATCGTCTATAAATATTTCTTTCTCTACTCCTTTGCACTCTTCCTTGTTTTTTTAAAAATACTTTACTGTCACTGCTGTGGCGTTTGTGGAACTCTTTACCTCTCCACATTCATCGTACTAAATCTCCTAATTTTTTCATAAGTCTTGTTAAATCGTATTACTTAGAATGCTATTAGATCAATTACTTTCCTTTTTTGTACTCTTTTCATTTAATCTATTATATCATATTAAACATAATTTTCACTAATATTTATTTATATGTATTTTCATATTTTTTTGTACGCCCCCTCTATTTTAATGATTTCTTTACACAAAGTTTGTCTGGAAGAGACCACTTCCAGAATGATAAGACCGCCTTTTGTACATATACTTAAGATTTAACAACGTTATTTTGTACTCGTTATTTTCTATTTTGGTGTACAATAAAGAATAAATAAATATTAATTAATACTGACTGTATAATAATACTGGTGGTAGAGCCATGCTGCAGCTATATTACCTGTATAGTTGTAGCACAAATGGGTCGGCTCGACCGGGGAAAGACCAAGATCTCACAGAATACAAGCGTATAATAGCAGCTTAATGCTGCTGTATTTTGTTTGGTGAGTGTAGAAAACCGGAGACCATATTTACTGGAAAAGAGACATTCTATCTTAGACAAGGCATCTGCATTTTGATTCACAAACAAGAATAGATGTAGATGTCTATGGGCCACAGCAACCACTTACCACCACGTGGACTGTGTGCTTGCTTGTCACCCTTATCCTATAAAATAGAAAAATACTAGCGATCCGTCCCTTCCTCGCACGGTAGATTTCTAGATCTCGACGACAACGCCACATTTTGGGTCTAAATTTGAATTTAAAACATTTTCTAATTAACTAAATCGTACACAAAAAATTTCATCAATATCGGTCCAGCCGTTTAGGAGGAGTTCAGTTACATACACACGTCCAGAAAAATTATATAATAAAATTTATTTACGTTTGGCAATGTTATAGTCAAAATACTAACTTGTTTTACGAAAACCATGTAATCGATTCTGCTGTCGGTGTTCAGCAGGGTGACCCACTAGGTCCAGCACTTTTCAGTTTGGGAATTCAACCCATTATTTCAAATTTGAAATCCAAGCTGAATGTCTGGTACCTGGATGACGGTTCACTAGGAGGTACAACAGATGACGTCCTCAGTGATCTTACTCATATTTTTCGAAATTTTAAAAATATTGGTCTTGAACCAAATAGCAATAAATCTGAAATATTTTTTTCCAATAATTTATCTACTTCTCATACAGACAGTTTAATTCAAAATTTCAATCATGTTTCTCCAGGCATAAAAACTGTCAGTACGGAATCACTGTACTGTGTTTTTTGATAGTATTAAACCTGTTTTAAAAACAAAATTTGATCAGTTTTTAAACCACCTTGATAAATTGTATAAATTAAACCCTCACATAGCTCTTACTATTTTAAAATATTGTCTCCTTGTACCTAGATTTACATACCTATTCCACTCGAGTCCAGTCTGGAAATGTTTGGATATTTTAAAAGATATTGATAATAATTTTAAAAAAGCTATAGTAAAAATTCTAAATTTAACTTTAAATACAACAGCCTGGACTCAAGCTACTTTACCTATAAAATTTGGTGGCATTGGTGTGAGAAATCTTTCTAGCGTTGCATTGCCTTCTTTCCTTGCTTGCGCGCATAGTGTCAGTGACTTATGTAACATAATTTTAAATAATAAAGTAGACCTATGGTTTGCTACGGAGGCAAGGCAGACATAGCAAACCCTCTGTCCCGGTGAAAATGTTCCACTGGAAGTTAACCAACAAAAACAGTGGGATATTCCGTTAGTACGGGGCGTGCAGAAAGATTTGTTTCATAATTTCCATAGTGACCAAGATAAGGCACGCCTTCTAGTTGTTTCGACTAAGGAATCTAGTCACTGGTTACACGCTTTACCATGAAGTAATCTCGGCACATTACTTGATGGGGAAAGCTTGCGTATTGCCGTAGGAATCCGACTAGGAGCGGCACTTTGTCAACCCCGTGAGTGCCCCTGTGGTTGCAGCGTCGATAAGTTTGGGCTCCACGGACTTTCGTGTAAGAAAAGCGCTGGTAGGTTTTCACGACACAGTTCTTTGAACGATGTCATCCGAAGGGCTCTTGTCTCTATAAATGTTCCCTCGGTTTTAGAGCCTTGTGGAATATGTAGAGACGATGGCAGGAGACCCGACGGTACGACATTGGTCCCTTGGGAGAGAGGTAAAGCCCTAGTGTGGGATGCTACTTGCGTAAACACTCTGGCGGCCTCTCACCTCAGGGGTACCTCGTTTAGAGCCGGGGCGGCATCAGAGGCAGCTGAACTGAGTAAGTGGCGCAAGTATGAGTCTCTGTGAGATGACTATATATTTGTGCCATTTGCTGTAGAGACTATCAGTCCGTGGGGTCCACGTGCGGTGAAGTTCTTAAAGGAACTCCATCCGCGGCTGGTCGTTGCTGCTGGTGATAAAAGGGCTGGTTCTTTCCTCGCTCAAAGGATAAGTATAGCCATTCAGCGGGGAAACGCAGCGAGCGTTCTTGGCACGATACCGCGGGGAGTAGCACTATATGATAATTAATTTTCTAGTTATAGGTTTTTTTCATTATTATAGTTTTTAATATTGTACATTATTAATAAAAATATGTAAAAAATAGTCACACATATAGAACATGCATGTATTGTACATACTGACCTTTTTCTTACATCATTCTGTCTACTGATAAAAACCACATCAAAATCCGTTGTGTAGTTTAAAATATCTAAGCCTACAGACGGCGGGAAGCGACTTTATTTCTTATTTCTTCTTTATTTACTTCAAAAAGGAGACGGTACTCAATTCGAATGTATGTTTTTTATGTGTGTTACCTCATAACTTTTTACTGGGTGAACCGATTTCGATGATTCTCTTTTTATTTGAAAGCTGGTACTTCTCATGTAGTTTTATATTAATTAGTTTCATGTTACACCAGACGTAAAATACCCAGACTGCAGCAGAAGAGGTACGAGACGGTTATTGCGATCGGCAATTCGCCTGCTAAATTTGTCGTTTAAGATAAGCCCTCTCTAAAACTGGATTAGCCCATTTCTAGTAGCAGGCTTTTATGGGCTAATGAAAGAGAAAATAAATTAAAACTAATAATTTTTTACAGCCGATTTCAATATAAGTTATTAAGAATAACTCAAAAACTATTAGTCTGACCTTGATCAAATTCATATGTAACTACAAGAGAAGTACCAACTTTCAAATAAAGAAATAACTATCGAAATCGGTTCACTCAGTAAAATGTTATGAGGTAACACATAAAACATATACAATCTAATTGAGTACCGTCTCCTTTTTGGAAGTCGGCAGAAAAAGAAGACGGACAAGCTTAATAATGGAACCAAGGAGATGATAATAATAATAATGTCCTCCAGACCGAATTTCGGTGATGACGACCAGTCTCAACAGAGACCATGCATCTGCGAAGGACAGGATTATAGTGCCACACGCAGGCACAGTTGCACTCTCCCTCATTCTCATAGTTCGATGGGACTAAGTACGGGACCAGGAAATATCGCCAACTTCCCGACTCGAGAATTTCTCGTAATAATTGATTTAGGCCCAATCTAGGATTTAGGACCAGCAATCTCGTTTACAACCTTTAGACCAACGAGGCAATCAACCACCAAGGAGAGAATAGTAAAATGGCTCGCAAAGGACTACTTGACTATTCCTTTTAACATAATACATACTATGCTATGCATCTAATATGCAAATATAACTGGAAGCTGTGCTTACATCTTTAACACATGTAATGCCCGAGGGGATTGGCAGAGTACAAAGAGCAGCGAGTTATTCGGACCACATTAAGCCAAAAAATGGTATAGATGAAAAATTGTGAAAGAGAGAGAGATTTGCACGTGGTAGAGCCATGCTGCAGCTATATTAGTAGTAAAGTTGTAGCACGAATGGGTCGGCTCGACCGGGAAAGGACCACGCTCTCACAGAATACCAGCTTAAAATAGCAGCTTAAAGCTGCTGTTTCGTATGGTGAGTGTAGAGAACCAGAGACTCTTTTTACTGGAAAAGAGGCATTCCATCGTAATCCTCATGGGTGACAACGCATCTGCATTTTGATTCTTTATTGAGGATAGATGTAGATGTCTATGGGCCACAGCAGCCACTTACCATCAGATGGACTGTGTGTTCGTTTGTCACCCTATCCTATAAAAAAAAGTTGTCTCTTCTATCGCCTAAACAATCCCAAATTGAAGTAACATGTACTACTTACTAGAAGAGACGCCGAGACTTCGTCTTTTGCAACACGCATTAGACCCCATGAGCTCAAACTTACTTAGTCTGTGGCAAAAAATGGTGCTCTGTGCCTCCTTCCACGCGCCCTGTTCTGCCGCACAGATTTTGTTTGCGGTGTCTGTTCTAGGACGTAGTACATATTAGTTCAATCCCATTAGTCACCTTATAAGACATGCTAGGCAAGTAACACACTTGGCACGTTCTTTCTACATACACACATACGTCGACATCTTTATTTATGTGTGTTCTTTTGACTCAGCTGCGGTAAATAGTAAATGTTAAGAATATTATAAACGGGCCTTCATTTCATTATAACATCCATTCATCCATTCATTACAGCCTATAAAAGGCCAATGCTAAACATGAGCCTCCCCTATAGATTACCTCATAGAGAGAATTTTGACATGGTAGTCACGCTTGGCGGGCGAGTTGGCATCCGTAGTTCTTTATTATTTAGAGTTGTTATTAGGATGATGCTGCTACATATCTTCCGTTTCAATTTCCCGCAGTCGTCTCTTAGACACTCATGGGACGACATGTGATATAGAATATTCTTACACCGCCACTACAGGGTAATAAAACAAAATAACATCTATCAAATATATTTTAATACAGACCATTTTTTATTACCGACAAATAGTGAACTCTTTTAATTCAAACTACAGAAAAGATAATTCCCGCAAAAAAAATCACGTCCGTTTATCGAGTTGGGAAAAAAGTATTATATAAGGTTAGTGATACATTGGGAGCTTCACTTATAAATTTTAAAAGTTGACATTAGGGGATAGTAGTGCCTATGGGTTACAGCATACGTAAACGATCAGGTGCACTGAGTGTCCGTTTGTCACTTTTATTTTTATAAAAATATTTGATTATATTTATTTTTTATTTATATTTTTTTATTTTTCATGTAGAAAAAATGAACGAGGAAAGAGTGACAAAGCAAATTTATGTTGCAGAAGTGAACGGCAGGGTCGGGAAGAAGCGCCTTAGACGAAGTTTTATCGACCAAATCGGCGATACATTAAAAATGGGCCAGATTAGGAGTACCTTTAACCGACGAGCGTGTATGCGTAGATTTATGGATGTAAAGGAAGCGAGAGAGGTGTGTCAGGATCGCGCCAAATGGAAGTCGGTAGTCTCTGCCTACCCCTCTGGGTGTTAGGCGTGAGTGTTTATGTATGTATTTATGTATAACTCCAAAAGAATTATAACACATCAATCAATCAATATATTCTCTATTTTACACACATTAGAACAAAAACAAAATGAAATATACAAGACATAATAAGTGGTTTTATCACTCTGGAAGCGATTTCCTTCAGACAACCATTTTACGCAAGGAACTGTTGTTTACAACGATTGCCGAAAAGGCATACGCCTTGTACATTAATTAAACAAGTAAAAAAACATAAATATAATACACATACACATATTAAAATGGTTGTTACTATTTTAGTCTTTATTATTTTTCATAATATTTTAATGGATATCACTTCAAATAATCTCAAAAGCTAAGCGCTCTTAATAAATTTCACAGTATACGAGCAAACTGGATCCCATTCCCGGCGGCACCAATAAAGTTGCCAATAGCAATCATTATTATTAAAAGCGTCCATTTATCAAGTACTTGGCGGTGAAGAAATAGCATCACGAAGAAATTTGCATGTAAAAAAAATATTTTGTGGACATGTTGTGATTTCCGCTATCTCTTTCTGCAACTACGTGGCAGACTAATCGCTACATAAATCTCAGACATGAGGGGAGAAACTTTACTAAACACTTTGCTCTTTAAATTTGCGTTTATTGTAGCCCCAGCATTTCTTTAAAGTTATGACTCTTTTGCGCCGTTATTACCGACCATTTGTAATGTCCGCAGGCGGTCGGTATAATTTAAATATTTTTTATAGAGTGGTATTTATTGAAAGGGTGTATTAATTTTATTTTATGGTCAAATAATATAACTTTGTAGCAATACCTATGGACTGTTTACGGGACTATATTTTTTTATAAAAATTAATTGACAAACGAACTTAAGTTCACTTGATGGCATGACTACTGCAGAACATAGACAACTGCAACTAATTTCAAACAAAAAGAGCCTACAAAGCGATTACTACTTAGCGGATACGAATTGAGTCCTCTCAATTTATTTACACGATCATTTTATAAGCTTGATCTGAATGTGTGTATGACTGTAAACATACACTGCAAGATTTATTTTTATTTTATTTTATTTTTATGGAATAGGAGGCAAACGAACAATGCGGTTCACCTGAAGAGAAATTATTACTATCGCTTATGAACATCTGCAACACCAAGTTAATTTGCTGGTGCGTTGCCGTCTTTTTAGTAATGAGTAACCTCTTTTCTTGAAAGTCCCAAAGTCGTTTTTGTCCGGAGAAAGCGCTGGTGATAGTAAATTTCACAGTTTAGTGTTGTGAGGCATAAAATTCCGCTCCGTCAGTCAATGAAATGATGAGGATGGAATTTCGAATTCTATCGCAGCGTACGATGGTGGGATTCAGCAAGATGCCGGAACAATTTGAAATTTTCCTGATGTATGGATGATAAATATAATACAATAGTTTCTTGACTACCTGGGATTCTCACTAAGATAGTTACAGCTCATGATCAATGCGTGTTGTTTATGTTTTTTTTTAATTCCATATATCACTAGTTTACCAAAAGTAAATAAAATTGAAGTTTAAAAGAGGACAAAATTAAAAAAAAATTAAAGAATATAATTATGATTTGAAACTCATAATCTACTTAGGAGTCCGTCTGGATAGCCGCCACCCTCTAACCAAATTCTGCTGCCAAGCAGTAGTGCTTGCACTGCTGTTCCATTCTGTAGGGCTTAGAGTCCGTATGATTACAAGCTGTATACAATAAAAAAGCATACTCCATGACCACTGATGCATCGGAAGATGTTGAAGGTATAATACTCCTTTTTTTCTACCGCCTTCAAAAAGGAAACGGTACTCAATTCGACTGTATGTTTTTTCTGTATGTTGAACCGATTTCGATATTTATTATTTATTTGAAAGCTGGTGCTTCACATGTAGTGCCATATAAGTTATATAACCAATAGTTTTTGAGTTATTCTTAATAATTTATATTGAAGTCGGTAGTACAAATTTTATTAATTATAAATTATTAGTATTAGCAGCGAAAACGGAGAACCTTTTTTTGTGTACGTTAAATTCGGTGATCAAATGTTACGATGCGAAATAGACAGTAGGAAAGGTAGAAGCGTGGTATCAGCTATGTCAGAACATTTTTACAAACGTTGTTTTTAAACAATGCCAGTTACTACCATTTAGTAGCAAGCTCCATAGATATAGTGTTCAGCTTATACAACCATTATGGTATTTTTCGCTACTGGTGTCCTATAGTGAATGATATATTATAATATATATCTTTTATTATAGGACATAAAATAATTTGTGATTCGAACGAAATATTACATATCACCATCGCTCCGTATCATCCTGCTTCAAATGGACAGGCAGAGAGCTCAGTAAAAACCGTTAAAAAGGCGATTCAAATATTTATAATAGAAAACCGTACACAGCTTTATTTTTTCTTTGATTTTAATAAATTTTAATTGAATTATAGAAGTGTACCATATTGCAGCACGAGAGTTCCTCTAGGACAACGAGTGCTAGGTCACTCTTTATGTAACAAATTAGATTTTATCGTATAAACAACAACGAATTTACCTTCGAACTCGTCCGATGCAACTGCAGTAAAAACTTTAAGCAGATCTCACAATGTAAACAAACCAGTGAAAAAAGGAAACTAAAGTTAAACTTTGGTGATGAAGTGTTAATTAAGAGTTACTATAGCAACGGGACTAAACACACTTGAATTAAAGAGACAATTAAAGAAAAAATAGGGTCACTCATGTTTATAATATGGATTCCATCGCTTCAGTAAAGGGTGAAGAAGCACGCTGACCAAGTGCTTTCCTATAAAGGATCGAAGTATGGCTCAACAAAATACCATCTGCATTTACTCGTGTTAATAACAGTGACTCGGATTATAAGTTTATTTCTACCCCAAGGGAGGAGGAAATAGATAGAAATGTGCCAGATCGACGGGATAATGTATATAGGCGATCTTTGTCTCCTGCTTTGAGAATGAGTGACTCTTCTTCAGATGACACGCAGAGCGTGGATGAGGCGGATGAAACACCGCCAACTTCCTGACACCGAGCATCTACTGAGGATTTCTCGATAAAAAACTCGATAACTTTTTTTGTCCCGACCCGGAATTCGAACCCGAGACGCGAGACCAATTAGGCAATCACTTTACATTAGGTGGACTGCTGTTAGTTCCTTTGTCACTTAAATTTTATATTAAAAAAAATGCGGAGTGTCGTGGAACACTCGGTTGGAACGAAGTTCCTTGCGTAGTATATTATTATTGATAAACATACATATATACATAATACATAAACACTCACGCCTGTCACCCAGAGGGGTAGGCAGAGACTACAGACTTCCATTTGGCGCGATCTTGACACACCTCTCTCGCTTCCTTTACATCCATATATCTACACATACACGCTCGTCGGTTAAAGGTACTCCTAATCTGGCCCATTTTTAATGTATCGCCGATTTGGTCGATAAAACTTCGTCTAGGGCGCCCCTTCCCGACCATGCCGTTCACTTCTGCAACATAAATTTGCTTTGTCACTCTTTCCTCGTTCATTCTTTCTACATGACCAAACCACCGAAGCATTCCTTTATTATTGATAAACGTAGGTATTATATTATTGATTAACAAATACAAATAAATGAATTACTAGCTTCTATTAAAAAGAAGCGTCATTTGAAATCAAATAATATTTCTTTCATGGCAAGATAAGAAATAGTGCGAGGGAGGTGGATATTATTCCATTTCACTTGCTTATTTCGCTGCCAAGGCCGTCTACACTATGACACAAGAGGTTGTGACGAAAAAAAACTTACACTTTTTGTCTCTTAGCTCCCATCCGCCAAACCCGTACCGTCCGAAAAAAAAACTTCGTTCCAAAAACTATAATTCATGAAAACAAACTCATATAGCACAATTTAGCTTTGAATATTAATAAAAAAGATGCATGATTTACTGTCTTGTTGTACACGCTAACTCGCTGCGGTCGGCAGCCTCTGAATAATACACTTGCTAACATTATAAATTTTACGTGTGCAAAGGAAAATGTATCGTTTCTGAAACGTGTAAAGGCGTCAGGAAATAACGTGGATTGCGGGAATAACGTGAATGGTGTGGAATCTATGTGTATTTGATGCACTAAACAAAGCTTCGTGATTTATAAGATTCTTTGTTTTTAGAGTCCCTCTGTTATGCAAAGAACATTTATAATTGTCACACAATTATGTGTGTCACTGATATGTCATAAAATATTTGACCGAAATAGATAAATATTTTTTTTTCTTTTTTTTAAAAAAAAAACGTTACCCCCACACTAGGATTTTCTCCTGTATCGTGGAGGCAGCTTATAAACACAAATTGGAAGACAAACATCCAGACCCGGAACAATTAATTGCCAGCCATACAAATACTTGTTCCGTGCGGGATTCAAACCCGCGGCCCCCAGCGCAGCAACTCATTGCTAAGCCACTGCGCCACGGAGCCGTCAATTAGGAATTCTTTTCAATTAGAGATTTCAACTTTAATATCAGAAAATATTACGAAATTGGCCAAGTGCGCGTAGGGCCACGCTCTATTAGGGTCCTCCATATTAATATATGAAAAAGTTAATTGGACATAATTGTCCAATTAACTTTTTTCATATTAATATTCAATTAAATAAGGTTTTTTTCTTTCCCAGTTTTTAAGAATATTATAAAATTAAGGAAATATACATATGTCACAGCTTACAAACAACATCAGGAATCGATGTTTTCAAAATTTGTTGTTTGAATATATTACATGGTATATTATATACAAAAGTTATAAGGTCCCACTAATTCTACTACTAATACTTATTACAAGCTTAGTTTTTTAGATAGACCCCGTAAAGAAAAGGTCCAAAACTGACAAGATTGCTGATGAAATTTTTAATACGACTCAATCGTTCTCAGACAGTTATACTCCACATGCCTTAGCATGTGGAGTATAACTATATTTACTTATAAATAAAAAAACTGGCCAAGTGCCAGTTGGTCTCGCGCACCGAGGGTTCCGGAAAAATCTTCTTCTAGACTTCAAATAGGAGGAGGTACTCAATTCGACTGTAAGTTTTATTTTTATTTTTACGTGTGTTACCTCATAACTTTTTCTGCCTTAACTTATTTAGATTGTTCTTTTTTTATTTGAAAGCTGATATTTTTCGTGTAGTCTCATATAAATTTGATCAAGGTCTGACCAATAGTTTTTGAATAATCCTTAATAATGCGTATTTAATTGACTTCGACTACATTGATGATGTTCTCATTTTGTTTATATTGAAGTCGGTTGTACAAAATTTTTATTTTACCACATGTGCGTATTAAATGTGCTCTCAAAAGAGATCCAATAGTGATATTAAATTCCAAGTCATTTTGTTCGCTTAGTCGTCGAGATACTATCATCATCGACTTTGCTGGATTAGCTGCTGATGAAGTCTCCCAAAAACATTGCGATGGGACGCATCAACATTTTATTCTACTGACTTCAAAAAGGAGACGGTACTCAATTCGACAGTACGTTTTTTATGTGTGCTACCTCATATCTATTTTCTGGTTGTACCGATTTCAATGATTTATTTTTTTCAAATTTATATGAGACCATATAAGGGTCTCATATAAATTTGGTCATGGTCTGACCAATAGTTTTTGAGTTATTCTTAATAATTTATATTGAAGTCTAATTCATAAGTGGTAGAGCCACGCTGTAACTATATTATGGTAGTAGCACGAATGGATCAACTCGACCGGAGTAATACCAGTCTTTCTGCGAATACCAACGTAAAATAGCAGCTTAATGCTGCTTTGTTTCGTATGGTAAGTGTAGAGAACTGGAGACCCTTTTTACTGGAAAAGAGGCATTCCATATTATTCCTCGTGGGTGACAACGCATATGCATTTTAATTGTTAATCGAGGATAAATTTAGATGTCTCTAAGGGCCACATCATCGGCTGACCACCAGGTGGATTGTGTGCTGGCTTATCAACCTTATTGCTATAGAAAACCATTGACGGATTGACGGAACATTTAATATGGTAGTTGCAAAATTTCGCTTTAACTTAATTCTTAAATTTAGGAACACATTTTGGCAGCATTAGCATTAAAGTGTCGCGGTCAGGAACTGAATAATATATGTATTTGAGGAATTTCTTGAATATATTTGCTCAATTGCCTTATTACCGGTAGCTACGGTGCGCTAGAATATCTCTCCGTTTTTCAGCGAATGTCATAAAAAAATCAGTGCAATTTCGAAACAGTAAAAACCGAGCCAACCGATAAGGCAAACGAGGTAAGGCACCTGGCTGGTTTTTGTTACGACAGTAGCTAGTAAAAACTGGATGGATTAGCTGACGATTTGGTGAAGTACTTCGTACGCTAGTAAATGCTAGATTGATGTGGGATTTATAACTAAAAAAAAACTGGCCAAGTGCGTGTCGGGCCACACACAATGTAGAGGTAGGATTTCGTAGTTGCAAGTCACAATACATGAACTTAGAAGGGTCCTTCTTCATGCTATGGGCATATTAAGATTAAGCGTTTTGAACACTATAACGACTAAAAATGGGCCCAAATAGGACGATGGTATTTTGCAAGCAGACTTGTAGGATATGGTATTCAAAAAACTATTTAAAAAATCTTTCCGATTTAGAAAATAATACATCAACGTACATCAATCTGTACATGCCAAATCCGTCCAAATGTGGATATAGTTCCCTATTCATCTATTAGTTCTCGGCAGTTTAACTCTAAGATAGACATGACTGTAACATACCTTGCAATAAACCACCACTGTCCTGAACCATCTTGAGGGTCACCCGCGTTGTCCAAGAGTAACACGAATGAACCTGTAGGCCTACAATAACTACTAGATAAAAAACAAACGAAAGAGGTGTGTCTGTATCGGTCTTTCAGCGATCGATCTGTCTACCGCGCAGAAGAAAACATAAAGCTATAGTAGTAATGCATATAATTCATTTTTTCATGGTCTATACAATGCAGCTAGTTTTTGTCATTTTCTATGGAATTGTAACGAAATTTTTGCTACTCCAAGTGCATTTTATAAGTATTTTTTTTTAATTTATTCCATTGATAAAAAAAATACATTGTGTTGAAAATTACAAGTTGGTCGACTATTACTCGTTAACTTGTTTAACCTACTTAACTGTGATAGTTTTCCTTGTAAAGTCACTAAATATACTACTACTATATGCCCCGTACTGTATGGCCCGCGGTTTCACACGCGTATATCACGCGTCTGAACCGCGTAACATGACATGATACCTAGTGAATTTCAGTGGGGAAAATTGGCTAAATTAATAGAGTTCTTTTAACTATCGGCATATGTACGTTATAGAGCAAAGTTACATTTTATCCACACATTCTCACACTACAAACTTTAAACTAAAAAAATAAATATTGTATATACATATAAATATACATATACACACACATATATATACATATATACTTGAATACACACAATATATACATACATAAATACATACATTACATATACTCGTACATGCATACACTACATATATACGCAATATCTATGTCAGAACAAATATGAAATATACATATGTGTATGAAAATAAGAGCTGTGTTAGTTCAAACTTGCAACAATTTTTTCACATGCTTACGGACTTGATTTTTAAAAACCAACTGATTGGAAGCTTTTTTAATGTCAAAAGGGATGCCGTTCCAGAGTCTGATGGTCGTGAAGGCGAAGGATGGAGATAAATAACCAGTACGGTGTAAAGGAGTAAGCAACTTAAGATTAGCCGAAGAACGGAGAGAACGATTATGAGAATCTCCCAGGTATTAAAATTTGAATTTCAGATACTCGGGAGCACATGGATCTTTCAGAATTATGAAAAGGGTGCAGAGTATTCTGACGTATCTGCGTTGACGGATAGGCAGCCAATTTAGCTGAGCACGAAAAGAAGATACATGGTTATATTTACGAAGACCATAAATGTATCTGATACAGTTATTAAGTAAACGATGCAATGTATTAAGATGATGTTGAGACAGGTTTGAGCAACGTACATCAACATAATCAATAATCGGTAGGATAAGTGACTGGCCAATTAAAATCTTAGTATTGACGGGAAGAACATTTTTAATCGATATAGAGATCGCAAAGTTCCAGTAGTTTTGCAACTGACCTCCTGTATATGTTCGTTTCATATTAAGCAACCATCAACGTACAGATCAAGGTTCTTTACATGAGGAGAGAATGGTGTGACATTATTTTTAAACATAATAGATAGTAGGGTGGGAATATCTAGTTTCGATAATAATCGTGGGCTACCTAAGATTATTATTTAGTACTTAGATGGGTTCACGTTTATGCCATACACAGTGGACCATTCGGAGATGTATTTCAAGTCATCATTTAATAATGAGATAGCATTAGATATGTTTGAAGGTTCCACTTGCACATATAACTGCAGATAGTCAGCATACAGATGGTAATACAGACCACTTGAGATTTAATTTAATGAGATTGATAAAAATATAAAACAGAAGAGGAGAAACTATACCGCCTTGAGGGACGCCAGTAAACACATCACACCAGTCAGATAGTATATGTCCAGTGCGCATGGCCTGTTGGCGCCCTCGAAGATATGATGAGAACCATTCCTGAGCTGAAGACGGGATACTCAAATGAGAAAGAAGGGCCAACAAGATATCATGATCAACAGAATTAAATGCGTTAGAAAAATCAATTAAGATGAGGACGGTCAGTTTTGATTTTTCCATCCCCTCTCGGATATCTTCCGTCACCTTGAGAATAGCAGTAGTAGTAGAATGACCAGAGCGGAAACCCGACTGATAAGGGGAAAGAATATTATTTGAGAAAACAAAAGAAGAAATCTGTTTATGAGCAACAGCTTCCAGAACCTTAGAGAGAAAATGCAGAATAGAAATTGGTCTGAAATTGGATATAGCGTTGCCATCGTTGGATTTAGGAATAGGAATAATAAAAGCTTTACGCCAGAGAGTTGGGAAAATACCATTCATCAGCGAAAAGTTAATGATATGAGTTATCACGAGTAAACAGCATCCAAAACGTGCATAACCATTATCCTACTCACATCATCACAACCAATGGCTTTCGATTTAATAGAAGAAAATGCTTTGCGTATTTCGCCTTCGTCTACAGGAGAAAAAGTAAAAGTTTCGTAAGAATAAAGAGGCATGAAAGATATAAATGAGATAGCATTAGCTCTAGAATTATCAGAAACTATTTGAGAAGACAGAAAATGACGATTGAAATCGTCAGGAGAAAAGGTGATGCTATTATAGTCAAATTGCGATTTTCTATATCCACGCATTTTGAGAAACTTCCATATATCAGTCGAAGATGAATTAAGTACTTGTTCGTAGATATATCGGCGTTTAGCAGCTCTCACCATCTGATTACATCGATTTCCTCCTTTTCTATAAATAAAAAAACTATATAAAATGGCTGGCTCCATAAAAGCGGATATAAAGGTTAATCTGAATTAAAACTATTTTATTTTTAAATAACTTATTACTTTGAGCATTTGAATTAAAAAGCTTGCAACACATCGCCGACCTCTATTAAAAGTGCCTCTGTGTTTGATTTTCCAACTTTTCAAAGCAACTCAATGCAACAGAGCTAATAAAACTAGTTATAATAACATATCTAGTTCCGTAACAAGAATATGAATGAAGTTACGCTTTATATGGCACATGTTTGAATGCGGTTGCAATTCTCTAGATTATTAACGCGAACGGAACTCGGTTGAAGCAACATAACTGACATGTCATGTTTATTATATAAAAAAATTAAAAATAATAAAAAAACTAAAAATGTATGTAATAATTTTGATTGTATGCTGCAATGCGTTAATTAGGTATTGTATTACTTATAATATCAAAAAATATACATCATATCAAAAATATATCAAAAAATATGAAAGATAAGATAACATGGTACCCCGCAGAGGGCGTGCTCTTCAATGGAACAAGGAATAATCTACACAGAACTTATTCTTTTTGAAATCATGCATATAGTTACTAATCTTAATCTGTCAAGTTTCGGAGAAACCGATCGGATTTCAACAACCAAAAAAAAAAGAGTATAGTAATATTTACTTTATAAAATGTTATGTATGTTAACTTTATAAAATTGAAGTAACAAAAATACTCACAGACACAGACCATGGACACCGGCACTACACTTGCACATGAACAACTTCAAAAGAAACCATTAAGGATACAGATGCGCTATCACCTCTGAAGACTAATATAGAATGCATCGCAGCCTGTAATTTTATTTGCTTTTTATACCCTTCGGCCTTAAGTCCGAATAGTTAACTTCGACTGAGAGGTCAATCGACGGATTCAACTCGGCTGGGCAGCGTTCGGGTAACATATTCTTGTCAGACATACCTCTAAACTTCAAAACAAGATTGTTAAAGCAGTGCATGTTACCAGTGATGACTTACGGATCTGAGATGACTTATGCCATTGTTGCCCGTGACGTATTATTGCTCCTCCACTGCTGGACATATGAGGAAGCTCAAGGCTCCTGAGCGAGTTATGTAGAGGGCTATGCTCGGGGTTTATCTGCGTGATATACTTAAAAATAGAGATATCGGCAGTAGAACCGTAGTAACCGACAAAAAACAACGGATTAGTTAGCTAAAGTAGCAATGGACGGAGCATATTGCTCGAAGAACCGACGAAAAATGGGGAAGAAAGGTTCTCGAACGTGGCAGCCACGTACTGGTAAACGATATGTAGGGTGGCCCCCCACAAGATGGAGGAATGACCTGGTGGAAGACATGCAAGAAGTCGATGGACACAGGTATCTCATGGCATGCTTTGTGGCATTCCTTGGGGGAGGCTTATGTTCAGCAGTGGACTTGTAAAGGGGTGTAATGATGATGATAATGAAGGAAGAAGACATTTACCTTGCCATTTTTTGGAGGACTTAAAAGTTTAGGATCAATTATCTAAAAAAAATGTAATGTGACATTATATTCTTCATAGATTTGGTATTTATTAGTGATTTTAACAAATACTAACATTTAATAGACAAAATACGCAAAAATAAAAAATGGCAAAGTTAACCTCATTTTGTGGCAACTTTGCCATCACGTTTTATAAAGAAAAATATAAGGATTTGACTTAATGGTTGAAGGTAAGTTTACCTCATAATATGATACACAACACTCAGAGTTATGATATGCTCCTTTAATTGTGTTGTAAATAGTAAAATTTGCTCTTGTGACAAAGTAGCCCTTTCTTTTTCCAAAATTTCATACTAAATTAAAAATATGTGTCAGGGTTGTCAAAAATTCTTGATTACGTACATAACTTATTTTTTTTTTATTTTCATCTTGTCACAATAGCTTCTTAACCAAAAATATAAAATATATGCAATAAAAGTACAACCTCTCGTTTAAAATTAAAAATCAAATTCGTGCAATAACAATAAGCATAAATCAATTACAGTACAGATAAAAAAAAGCTTGTCACAATCATTTTTAACGACTATTCGTTTCTGTATTAGTCGTCATCATCATTTTATTACGGGTCGTAATAAAATCATCATCATCATTTCAGCCTTTCACAGGTCTACTGCTGAACATAGGCCTACCCAAGGGAATGCCGCAAAACACGGTCCTGAGCCACCTGCATCCATCGACTTCCTGCATGTTTTCAACAATTCTCACTGGGTTTTTAAACATAAGAGTGACTTTCAAGAAGTATTTTTATTTGTAATTGAGTCGAGCCATCCCTGCGACATCCATTATTATACTACAGTATGACTCTAACATGTGAAAACATACATCACTAGCCGGATCTCGGACTCATAATAATATTCACTTAATCCACTAATGTTTTATTTCTGAATAAACGTCTTCAAGTCCATCTGATAGAACCATCCAGTGCCTGCAAATCTTACCAGGTTGTCACTCCATCTAGTGGGCGGGACGCCCTACACTTCGTCCGCCGGTACAAGACCGCCACTCGAGAGTCAGTCACTCCGTTTCTACTGCGGATATCCTCATTTCTAAGTTTATCACGCAGAGAAACTCCGAGCATAGCCCTTTCCATAGCTCGCTGAGCGACCTTGAGGTTACTCAGCTAGCAGGGAAGGACCACATCTCAGTTCCATAGGTCATCACTAGCAACATGCACTGATTGTACAATCTCGTTTTCAAATTTTGAGGTATACCTGACGAGAAGATGTGCCTTAATTTCCCTAATGCTGCCCAACCGAATTAAATCCGTCGATTAACCTCTCGGTCGAAGTTGAGCTTACCTTTTTTTTTTTTTTTACGGGGGGAAATCCTCAAGGACTACCTCCGCCTGGGGAAAGGCGGAGGGGCGTGCCGGACTCTTACCGGCTAAAACCACCCCGGTGTCTCCTCGCATGTGCGCGTGGGGCCGCGGGAATCCAAATTCTTCCGCAGCCCCACACTAGTGCTGGCCCGGTCTGTCCGGGCCTCGTCTCCTGCACGGGGTAGTGAGGTGTTTAACTACCCCGTGTATCGCCTCAGGGGCGCGCGCCGACACCCACGCGCGCCTCCGCCTCGGGTCCATCGAATAGGGGTGGCGGGGGCTTCCCCAAGTCCCTCGCCCCTGGACCCATTTATGGGGGCCGGAAAAGGGCGTTGTCCGCCCTTCTCCTGCGCCCGGTGCGCCTTCTGCGGCCGGGGAAGGGAGTCGAGATCTCCCTTTCCCATTCCGCAGTTTCCTTCTGCGACATCACGTCCTCGCAGAAGGACACCACCGCGTCCCACGACTCTGCGCTACCGACCATCTTCCGCACTAAGGCCGGCAGCGACAGATCGCCTCCTACTTTATTTGTGAGGACACGGCGCTGCTCCTCCCAAGCTACGCACTCAGCGAGCGTGTGTTGCGCCGTGTCCTCCCCGCAATGAACGCAGTGGTGGCACCGAGCGTCCGGCTCCCTGTCTATGCGGCACAGGTACTTGCCGAAGCAGCCATGCCCCGACAGCACCTGCGTCACCCTAAACGACAGGGAGCCGTGCCTTCTCCCGAGCCAGTCGTCGAGTACTGGCCGGATCGCCTCGACGGTAACGAGGCCGGCGGTAGGGCGCAGAAGCCTTTGCCGCCATTCCGCCACCAAGACCTGACGGAGCTCCTCTCGGCGCAGCGCGATCTGCCGCTGCACCGGCCTCGAGCCCCGTGCCCGCTCTTCCTCGCGCCATCGATATAATGACGCGAGTACTTTCGCCTCTAGGTCCCAGGGCGGGGATCCGGCCAGGACGCAAGCCGCCTCGTAGGAAATCGTGCGATACCCGCGGACGACTCTGACGGCATTTGTCATTGAGCATAGTGCTTAGATCCTCCAGCGATACTGCCATAAGAAATATATCGTCGGCAAATCGAAGGTGAGTGATGTACTCATAATTGATGTTAACACCATATCCTTTCCAGTCCAGTAGCTTGAAAACTTCTTCCAATGCAGCGGTTAAGAGTTCGCGGATATAACATCACCCTGTCTACAGTTGAATAGGTTTCGTACTCTGATTCTGTACTCGAATAGCCATCGTAGCCCTACTGTACAAACATTTTAGCACTTCGATATACCGGCAGTCAACTTGGCACCGCTTAAGGGACTGTAGTATCGCCAAAATAGTTTGGTCATATTCCACATACGCACGGCAAAGTAACAGATTGTACTCTGCTGTCTTCTGTACGATTTGCCGAAGAGTGTGTATGTAGTCTATGCTATTAAAACCTTTTTTGAAACCGGCTTATTCGGGAGGCTGGAAGTCGTCGAGTCTGGGTGCGAGACGATTTGTAATGACTCTCGATAATAGCACGTAGACGCGGCTCAGAAGGGAAATCAGTCTGTAGTTCTTCAAGAGAGTGTTTTTGCCTTTCTTGAAGAACAAGTTCACCGCACTGCTGCACGCCTCCGGAGTCGTGCCACCATGGAGGATGGAATTAAAGAGCTTCTGAAGGACTTCAAGTACCGGTTTCCACCCGCTTTCAGAAGCTCCGCTGTAATTCCATCCTCACCTGGGACCTTGCCGTTTTTAAGGTTCTGGAGAGCCATTCTAATCTCGCTCAGATTGACATCCGGGATATCTTCGGAATAGTGTCGGATAAGACTCGCTCTTGGATCATTACTCACACTTAAATAAAATCATGTCAGATCATAATTATTGTAATCAATCTAAATATTGTCTCTTCACAATAGCAAAACATTAATAATCATTAAAATTGGCAATTAATATTTTGTTTAATATCAATACACTAAGTTGAAATTATGAAAAATACTGAGTAGTAATAATATTATTACTGCCTAACAACACAGTAAAAATAATATAGATTTCACTTTTCTTGTCCTTCACTTTTGATAAAGATTAATTGATTGACAACTCATTTGGTAAAATCGGTCTAATGGTTAGCTACGGTATAACTTCGATACAAACATACATACACACATAGAATGTCAAGTAGAGAACACTTTGTATAATTAGTGGTAATCGGTTAAAAGTGACAACCCTTGGTTGTAGCAAAAGATGGCTAATTAACCGTCACATCATGACACCACTAATATGATTACTTTGTCAAACGTTAAAAACGACATATTACATTTGATAACCACTAATATTACGTTACTACAAAGATGTAGATACCTACATTCTGTATTTCAAAAATAAAAAAAAACTTAAGTTCTGAAAACAAACAGGTTACTTCGCCAGCACAATTTCGCGTTAAAATAAAATGCCAAAATTAACTCACATGTAGACATATCGAAAGCAATGCTGTCAATTAGTTATTGTATTTTCATCCAAAAAATGGCATATCTGGAAAAAAGTTATGTTTTCCATGTTAACAGTAATTTTGCATCAGTAAACCGCTGATGGCAATGTTAACTTCCGTTGGTAAAGTTGCCAGACTTGACTGTATCTAAAAGATAGTTTAAATTTATTTGATACCCTTAGCTTCATCTGAACTCATCTTACGGTAGACTATAATGTTGTCTAAGTTAAATCAATAGATTATTGTATTGTGGCCAGTTCTTAATACGAATACAAAATTGTTGTGTGGGTTAAAACGGAATTATATTAGACTCCATTAAAATGATACATACATACATATTATATACATCCAGTCAAGCTTATAATAAAATATTGTTAAAAGCATGTTATAAATAATAGTTATGCTATAAAACATGACCGTATAGCGTCGGTGTAAAAATATCCACTACTCTATATACAGGATACAGGAGAAAATCCTTGTGTGGAGGTAACTTTTTTTTTAATATCGTCCCGTGGGTTATGTAAGAGGCGATAGAGGGAAACATACCAGATGACGGGTAGGAGCGTCTTTTTAAGAACAAAAAATAAAACAATACGGTTGCTGACCCGCCTACCAAACATGGCAACTATGGAAAATATCCCCATATATATCAATATATATAAGAGACAATCTATGGGGGAGGCCTATGTTCAGCAATGGTTTTGATAAGCTATGACGGCACGATAACGGTATATAATATGTACAAAAAATTTGAATTACTAAAGTAAGCAGTTTTAACAGTGGTAGAGCCAGGCGGCAGCTTTTGGTGTCGCACGGATGGGCCGGCTCGAACCGGGGTGGTACCACGACCTCACAGAATACCAGGGTGAAGTAGAGGTTTACCTCTGCGTTTCGCTTGGTGAAAGCAGGTGGCCGGAGGCCCTTTTTACTGGAAATGAGGCATTCCATCCTAGTCCTCACGGGTGAAAACGCATCTGCATTTTGATCTGTAACAGAATAGAATAGAATAGAATAATTTTTTATTCAATATCGATTATTACATAATTCTTATTGAAAGTCATTTTTTATTTACCACTGGTTCGGAAAATACCTCTGTCCTGGGAAGAACCAGCAAGAAACCCAGCGGGACTTTTTTTTCAAACATATTTCACTTAACAATAATAAAGAGGATAGATGTAGATGTCTATGGGCCGCAGCAACCACTTACCATCAGGTGGACTGTATGCTCGTTTTTCACCCTTATTCTTTAAAAAAAGCAAATATTTCACATAAATTATTATCTTTAAAATAATGGATATAATAAAGACTACTTTTGGTCCGATTTGAGAAATATTTTAACAAAACCCAAGTCCCAGCTTTGCATAATTGACTTATTTATAAGCGGATTTGTATTTTAACATAACCGCCTGAGGTATAATTTTATACCGAGAAAATTAGATCAAAAGCATAATTTTAATTGGCTTTGTATACAATCACCCAAAAATATGACACAGTCAGTTGAAAATAGAATGATGAGCCGTGATAGTTGACAGTAGAGAAGAGACGAATTGCAGTACTTCGGAACTTTGATAACGTGATTTATGCTTCGGTCTGTTTCGCTTGTGGCGCTGATGATTTATGGAACGCTTAGTAGCGAAGGATGTATAAATATATATATATATATATATATATATATACACACATATATATATATATATATATATATATATATACACACACATATATATATATATATATGTATGTATGTATATTATTTTAATATAAATACACCCTATTTATGTATTATGTTACGCACCTGCCTACAATTGTCTTTGGCACCCAGGGTTGACTGGCAGAGAATGCCATATGGCATTAAGTCCGCCCTATGTACCCTTTACCTTAAGGTATTACATTTAATTTTTTTAAATGAAAAACATAAATTAAAAATAAATACCATGGTGAATTCATATGAGGAACAAAATCTTGTGGAATTCGTCAACACGCGCTACAACCATCTCAGCAATGATAGGTGCTCCATGCTCAGCCGGTCTACCTTTTCTTTTCTTTCTACATCACAACTAATAATAAATCGATTGCGAACTCATTATCCGTTTTCCCCTCGGCTTCCTCAAGACATTGGCCATCATTCATTCATTAATTACAGCCTATAGAAACTCTCCACTCTCTACTCCACTGCTGTATACAGGTCTCTTCCATAGATAGCGTGATAGGAGGGATCTTTGCTAGTTCCCTCTCTTAGCAAGTGGTTTGGCAAGATACATGAGACGTATAGAGGCTGCAACTTTAACTTTATACGAGACAAATACTAATACATCAGATACTTTACATCATGCGATCATCAATTGCTAATGTAACCATTAAAGTTATTTTGATTAAAGCGTAAAAACATTACATCACTCCTTTTTTATAGGATAGGGTGAGAAACAAGTACACAGTCCACCTGATGGTAAATGGTTGCTGTGGCCCATATACATCTACATTTATTCTCAGTAAAGAATCAAAATGCAGATGCGTCGTCACCCGTGAGGGCTAAAATGGAATGCCTTTTTTCCGGTAAAATGGATCTCCGGTTCTCTACACTCACCATACGAAATACAGCAGTTTTAAGCCGTTATTAGACTCTGGTATTCTATGAGAGCATGGTCCTTCCCCGGTCGAGCCGACCCATTCGTGCCACAACTATACTACTAATATAACTGCAGCATGGCTTTATCTTTTTAATAAAATTTACTGAATATAAATCTTTTTTCCGGTGTTAAAATAAATTAATTGCATTTCAATAAAACTAAGAGAGCCCTGCCCTTAAGGGTAACAAAAACCGGACAAGTGCGAGTAGGACTTGCACAGAGAAGGTTCTTAATAAACTGAGCGATACGAACGACCTACTTTTATCATAAAATTCACAAATTATAGGTAAGGTAAATTGTAAATAATAAATAAATAATAAATAGATAATATACCAAAAACTGCTTCAAGGTAAAGAAAAGTGGGACTAAAAGACGAATTTATTTTTGCCG
The DNA here is from genome assembly GCA_033319125.1 of Parnassius glacialis. NCBI lineage: Eukaryota > Metazoa > Arthropoda > Insecta > Lepidoptera > Papilionidae > Parnassius > Parnassius glacialis. The sequence goes on from JAVANC010000017.1 coordinate 4,894,719, forward strand.
AAGAAAAATGTTTTATCATACATCGATGCTCCAACTGCAAATATAAGTTTCTAATCACAAAAAATACTAAATAATACAAATAGAAAATGTTGAATTTTGGCCGAACTATAGAAGAAAAAATAAGTGAATTAATTACTTATATCGTAATGTGGGTGTCGTAAGCGGCGAAAGAGGAAAACTGAAACAGGAACTCAAGGAGTTGCTGTTTCAGTTTTCCTCTAAATAATATAAATCTAAAAGTAATAACTCTAAATAATATAAAATTGAGGTTGCCGACCCGCTCACCAAGCGTGGCAACTATGGCAGAATCCCCACTATGAGACAATATATAGCGGTGACCTAGTTGTACTTTTACAGGCTGTAATGGATGGATAGAATTAATTACAACTTAATACCTCTACCTTAACATAAACTCTTTCAGAAATTATAGGAGGCCTGAGTGCAGGCGTAGAACGTATAAAGGCTGTAACTTTAGTTTTTTTTTTACATCAGTACCTCTAAACGTCCCTGAGAAAAAGAGCCTTGAAAGACCGACTGACGGACAGACGAACAATAAAATATTTTAATGGTTCCGTTGCTTCTCTTTTGAGCTACGGGACCCTAAAATTCAGAGACTTCTTCTCCAACATAATAGCGATCTTTTAAGAACTCGTTTCTAGTTCATTTATTTAAAAAGCTCTTCAAGCATCAGTTGCCTCAAACAATTCAATCGGCCTCAATTTGTAATTGACACAATTATGCATTACAGAATGATACTGAAATTTATTAGCGGAACTTTAATTGGATTTAAAGCTTCTTCAATAAAAGACTCGATCAATTGGTTGTAAAATTTTAACCTTTAGTAAAAAGTGTCTATTTTTGCGTTAAACTCTTCCATTAACATCGTATAGTGGGTTTTGGAGGAATGCATTACTCTTGAAATATCCTCATACGTTTCCTCGGGATGTGTCGGGGTTGGTGCATAAACCTTTATGACCTTCAGCGAATACCTTTTGGTATTTCTGAGTATAAGACACGCAATCCTCGTCGACACACTCCCAATCTTTAAAACGTTGATTACGAAAACTTGTGGCCGATAAATCCGACACCAGCTCGGCTTCAGGATCTTCTCGTCAGTGCCTGCGTTGAATGATGCAGAATGAAATCATTTAAGCCGAAATCAGGATCAGAAAATACATAAAAAAGTACACGCACGACCTTTGAAATACAATTAGAAAATGAAAAATCAACGTTTTTAACTTGATGCCTGTAATGTGGCTGTGACACATGGTTACGTATTACTACGTTAAGTTGAAATTATTTTGTAAAATATTATAATTTATTAAGGTGTTATTTTATAAACAAAAGTCTTTTTAGGCATGATGTCTGTATGAGTACTGCGAAAGTATTTTAAAATTATTTTAAATTAATGTCTTCATTTATTTTTCACATATAAATACACAATTAAATAATATGTGCGTGCGACCAAAAAGATACTCAAAGTAGCAAGGATGCATGTAATCAATAATTTTAGTCATTTTTTAAAAGTAGATTTTAAATGTATTTGTAACACATAAAAACAAATTAGAAAGTGGAATGTGATGAAAGGATATCGAACATTAATAATGTGCTTTTAGATGTAGTTTATTTTTCATAACTAATGAGATAAGAGGGTCTGAATAACGAAGAAAAACGCACTATCGCAAGGTTTTGGTCGGGGTATCACCTTAATTATACAAGGTGCTTTTTTATTTTATTATGTCTTAATTTACGTGCTTGTTTTTGTGATTAAGATAACCACTTTTACTAGTTTCACAGTATTTATTTTAAAACAAGGATCCGCCCCGGCTTCGCACGGGTGATTTCTGGATCTCGACAACAGCGCCACCTTCCGAGTCCAATTGTGAATTAAGAACATCCAGAGATCCACTCAAACGCACACAAATTTTCTTAACAAAATAGTTCGAGCCGTTTTCTAATTTTGACGAGACTAACGGAGAGCAATTAATTTTTTATATCTATAGATTATTATTATACTAATTATAAAATCCGTTTGTTTCGCCTCACGGCATCATCAGGATATTTAAGAATAATGAACAGTTATTATCACTATCATTATTATTATAATAAAATTGCCCGCAAGCGACTAATAAATGGAGTAGAAGAAAAGTTAATAGGATATTTTGAGGTGTAATTCCAAAATATCTATTAAACCTAATGCAGCCTGTACCTATTGGCATCGTATGTGCTGTATTAAAGCTTGTGCGTCATGTTAATGTGCGAAGCTCTTATCAAGAGCTATGCATGCTGTACGTCATGGGATTGTCTTAAATATTTCGTTTTTAGCTACTTTTGGTATAGAAAATGACTTGATTTACTTTTTTTTCTATACCGATTCGTAAAAGTCCTTTGGACCCCTCCCTTTGTATAGACGATTTGCTTTAATCACAATGGGCGGTCGGATCGACAATGCCAGTGCCAGAAGCCCAGAAGTCTCGCACTATTAACTGCCTTTCGTCGGTCTGGGTATTTAACGTCTTACGTAAACCGCCATCTGTCAGAAAGAGTTATTAAGAGAGAGAGAGAGAAAATAAGTTTTATGGCATTGTCCATAATTGCTCCTCATGACGCTCTAGATTTACCGGTAAAATACGTTAATATATAGATCACACATTTATGTCATCATTACGATCATTAACATGCTATAAACAGTTCGACTGCCTCCTTGGTATTAGTGGTCGTAAGCTAGAATACTGACCATGAAGTTGTACGATGTGTGGGGTGTGATATAAGCGTGTTATTGGCTAATTATGTATCGGTTACTTATGCCTGATAACATCGCATTATGACTCAAGAAGGTTCTGGAGGTGCCTATGGGTGTTGGCAACACAACATTAAGTTTTTATCTGTATGGGAAAAAAGCCCAGAAGCTATTCCAAAAAAATTAATTGTCTATACAATTAATTTTTTTGGAATAGCAGAGTCAAGTCAGATAAGGAATAGTGTTTATGCTTGTGCAGTCAGATAATTTCAGTTACAACCGAATCATATTGTTGTAACAGCAATTTTACAGTGTGCGAAACAAGTTTTCAACAATGGATGGCGAACAAATTAGAACGCTCGTCAGGAAACGAGCGTCCATTAAAGGTACTCTAACTAAAATTGAAAACATGTTCAAAAACGAAGAAGATTACAAGGAGTTCTCTAAACAAGCGTTAGTCCTAAAGGAAGAGCGTCTTCGCGACACATTCGAAAAGTACGAAGACTATACTTTGGAGATTTGCGCCATAGATCCCGACCTCGATAATGGCGATGATGTAGAAGAGCAGTACAGCAAAACGCTCACCGTCATCAGAGAATTATTGGAAACAATAAATTGTGAAAAAAGTTGTAAAAACGAGTGTGTTACAAAAAGTTTCAATACAAAGTTACCTACCATAAATGTACCAACGTACTCTGGTAAGTACTCCGAGTTCAAGCCATTCATACAACTCTTCGATTCACTCATACATAACAATCAAAATTTAGATGATGTGCAAAAGTTTTTCTATTTACGTAGTTTTCTGAGAGAGGAACCTCACGATCTGGTCAAAAATCTCACATTGTCTACTGAGAGTTACCATGAGGCCAGGAAAATTCTAGTTGATAGATACGACAACAAATATAAAATTACAAATGAACATATACACATTTTGTTAGATATTGTACCTATATGTAAATCAACAGCGAGTAATTTAAGAAACTTTGTATCTATTGTTAAGCAACAATTAGCTGCCTTAAAAAACCTAGGTCACTCAGTTGATCAATGGGATCCAATAGTACTTTGCATTCTGACTAGAAAGTTAGACTTATTGTGCAGTAGGGAATTCCAATTGGCTCGAGTACGAGATCCTACGGTTGCGCACCTTATTAATTTTCTAGATAAGCATGCACTTGCACTCGAGAATGCAGAGCGGCCACCGGAGCGATCCCAGCCAACTTCAAAGGTGGCTCACGTTGCAGCTGTGAAGAAAACGAATCCAGACACAGGTGCTGCTGCGGAAACTGTAGGAACAAGAAGCTGCTTACTCTGTAAGTCCAAACACAAGCTTTTTACTTGTCCACAATTTAAACTTATGTCTGCGAGTGATCGAATCAAGGTTGCCACATCTAACAAGCTATGTGAGGTTTGTTTAAATAATCATAGTAAAAAATGCAGATATCACTTTAAATGTAATGTCTGCAAAGAAGGGCACAATACATTGCTCCACGAAGATAAAGCATCGTCTCCAGTAACATTGATGTCTGAGGCTGCCTCCGAGCAGGTACTTTTGCCTACAGCACAGGTAAAACTATTAGCGAGCAATGGTACAGAGGTTCATGTCAAGGCTCTTCTAGATACTGGATCACAGGCATCTTTTGTGACTGGAGAACTTGCAAATCTATTAAAATTACAAATTGATACAGCCAACACTCCAGTTATTGGTATAGGCAATACCTTAAACAAATTAAAGGAGAAGGTCCATTTGGAAATACATTCCCTCACTCAGAATTTTAAAATATCAGTCACATGCTACTTATTGGACAAAATAACTTCAAAGTTACCACAAAGAAAGTTTGACTTGCATAACATAGTTTTACCTTCCAAAATTATGCTAGCTGACAAAAGGTTCAATGAGCCAAGTGACATACACATTCTATTAGGTGCTGACATATTTTTCCAGATCTTGCTGCCGCCTGGGCCTGAGCTTCAAGCTCTTCCATCCAGCTCGGAGGCACCTGATGGTAGTGTCACACCTAAGGCTCCATTACTAAATACAAGACTTGGTTATGTAATTGCAGGTAACACACCTACACAACACACCGAACCAGTCATTACTTTATTTTGCAAAAAATGTGACTCTGATTTAAATAATTCTATTGTTAAGTTTTGGAAGTGTGAAAGTGTTCCAGAGACCTTCCCAGAGGCACATTCTGAAAATGACGAAAAGATATTTTGTGACAATGTCAAGCAAGATACAAAAAATAATAAAATACAAGTAATCTTGCCACTAAAGTTACCATTAGATTCAATCAATCAAGCTTTAGGAGATTCATTATATTTAGCTTTAAAAAGATTTCATAACTTAGAACATAGATTTAAAAAAGATTCTAATCTTTTTGTGCTATACAAGGAGTTCATTCATGAATATTTAAAGCAAAAACATGGTACATTAATTGATATAAGTCAATATAACCTATCCACTGACCCAGTGTACTTTTTACCACACCACCCTGTACTTAGGCTAGATAAAAAGACAACAAAATGCAGGGTTGTATTTGATGGGTCTATGAAAACAAGTACAAAAACAGCTTTGAATGATTTATTACTTAATGGTCCTGTAGTACAAAGGGAGCTGGTAGATGTCTTAATGCTATTCAGAGTTGATGAATATTTTTTTATAACAGACATCAAAAATATGTTTAGAAATATAAATATACATCCCAAGCACAGGTCATTACAAAATATTCTATGGAGAGACTCTCCAGACGAAAGTGTTAAATGTATTCAATTAAACACAGTCACTTATGGCTTAAAGAGCTCAACCTATTTGGCAACTCGATGTTTGAAAATGTTGGCTGAACAACACCACAATGAGTACCCTATAGCTGCTTCTATTTTAAATAATTCCACATATGTCGATGACATTCTTTATTCAGAAAAGACGTTGGTTGGATTGTCAGCAGCAAAGGAACAATTATGCAGTTTGTTAAGCTTAGGAAGTTTTCAATTACACAAATGGGTTTCAAATTCACCAGACTTGTTAAAAGAAATACAAAAAGATCAACAACATTTTGATGTGATTGATCTAGAGAAAAATAATACTTCTTTAAAAACACTAGGTATGAATTACAATATTAAGTTAGATTCATTTATCATATCAAGCCCAAAAACTGTTAATAGCATGCCTCAATCTAAGCGTGAAATTCTTAGCTTCATAAGTGGATTCTACGACCCACTAGGTCTTGCTGGACCTATCGTGGTAAGCGCAAAGGCTATAATGCAATGCTTGTGGCAAGAAAAATTGGACTGGGATTCGGTGCCAAATTGTGAACTGCTACAGCTTTGGCACAAGTTTTATAATAGCTTGCTTACAATGCAACCAATGCGTATACCGCGACACATAAGTGTGCATGACATAAGCTTTACACAAATTATAGGGTTTGCTGATGCATCTAGCAAAACTGGTTATGGCTGTTGTGTATATCTAAGAGTCGTGGATTCAATGGGTAATGTCAAGACATCCTTGCTTTGTTCGAAATCACGAATAAATCCTATTAATAAGAGTTTATCAGTTCCTCGACTAGAACTTAATGCAGCTCTATTGCTGGCAAAGCTTGTCAGCAGAGTTCATCACATATTAACTGTTAAAATGCAAATACAGGATATTATAATTTATTCTGACTCACAAATAGTATTAGCTTGGCTCAAAACTAACATTAATACACTTAAAGCTTATATAGCGAATCGCGTTAAGGTTATCTTACAACTTACACAAGAGTACACATGGTCATACGTTAGCTCGAACGAGAACCCCGCCGATTGTCTTAGCCGAGGAGTCATGCCAAACGAGCTAGCCGATCATGACCTGTGGTGGAAAGGGCCTGCGTTTCTGCGTTCACGTGAGTACAAGCCACAATTAAATTTAATTTTGCCACAGGATTTACCAGAGGTTAGCGTCGACTCTGCATGCTTAAGTGCAATGCTTTGTACTACTTCTGGTGAGCAATCGTTACGTCTCGATTTTCTTGAAAATTTTTCCGATATCAATAAAATGACGAGAGTTTTAGCTTACATCTTACGTTTCGTTCAGAATGCAAAGTCAAAATCAGTCTCTAAAAATAAACTTAATTATATTACAACTCAGGAACTTGATCTGTCATTGTCAATGATTCTAAAATATGAACAAGAAAAATATTTGTCAGAAGATATTCATGCCTTAAAATGTAAGAAAACAATTGTTAAAGGTAATTTAAAGCCATTATGTCCGTTTATCGATGATGGGGGGTTGGTTCGCGTGGGCGGCCGATTACAAAATGCCTCCATTCCCTATGCACAGAAACATCCCATTGTCTTACCTAAGGACTCCCGCATCACCAATTTAATTATTGTAAGTGAACATTTAAAAAACCTCCATGCGGGTTCAAAGCTTGTTCTGTCATCGATAAACCAAAGATTCTGGATAGTGAACGGTCTCAGGCAAGTTAAAAAAGTGTTACATAAGTGTACTGTTTGTTTTAGATTAAAAGCTGAATCAGCAAAACAGTTAATGGGTTCTTTGCCACCAGATAGGGTCAATGTATGTCGCCCCTTCCAAAAGGTGGGTTTAGATTACGCTGGTCCGATACCACTGAAAATAGCCAGGATCAGAAAACCTATAATCTTAAAAGGTTATATTTGCCTGTTTGTGTGCTTTGTAACAAAAGCTATCCACTTGGAGCTAGCCACTGATTTAAAAACAGAAACCTTTATAGCCTGCCTAAATAGATTTATATCGCGACGCGGATTGCCCACAGACATATATAGCGACAACGCTTCAACCTTCAAGTGCGCAAAGAACCAATTAAACGAACTACATAACTTTCACAACTCGCCAGTTCACCAAAGACGGGTGTGTCAATATTCAGCTCAAAAGAGGATTAATTTTCATTTTTTACCTTGCTATTCACCAGTCTTCGCTGGATTGGCAGAAGCCGGCGTCAAAAGTGTAAAGTACCACTTAAAGAGAGTATTACTAAAGTCCATTCTTACTTATGAAGAACTGTATACAGTCATATGCCAAATTGAGTCTAGTTTAAACAGCAGACCTCTCATGCCATTATCCAATGATCCAAATGATTATACTTGTATTACTCCAGGTCATTTCTTAATAGGAACTGCTTTAAATACTTATCCTGAGCCCAATGTAAACATAATAAAACAATCTCAATTTTGGAAAACTTGTAATGAAATAAAAATGTCGTTCTGGAAGGTTTGGAGTAAGCACTATTTAAATTTGTTACAATCTCGCCCTAAGTGGCAAGACATTCAACCTAATGTAAAGGTAGGAGCATTGGTGATCCTAAGGGATGACAATTTGTCACCACTATACTGGCCCCTAGCCAGAGTCATAAATACCTACCCTGGTAAAGATGGAAAAGTGAGAGTAGTTGAAGTCAAAACTGCTAACGGCCACACACATAAAAGAGCTGTAATGAAAGTTTGTGTTCTACCGCTGGAATGCAGTGGTGCTGGCTAATAATGATTGTCTTATAAACAAAAAAAAGGGTTGTACCTTTACACTACATTGTTTATTATGTAATTAATATAATTAGTTTAAGTTCATTTAGTTTAATAATAATAATGATAATGTTTTTGTCTTATTACACTACATTGTTTATTATGTAATTAATATAATTAGTTTAAGTTCATTTAGTTTAATAATAATAATGATAACGTTTTTGTCTTATAAACAAAACAAATGCTGTACCTATCCCGTTACATTGTTTAGTACTTAATTACTTCAATTAGTTTGTTAATTTGGTTAATGTCAATAAGATAACAATTTTTGTTTCTTGTCCTTTTGTTAATACTAATATCTTTATCACCTATATTGTCTATGTGAATTAATAGGGTGTTTCAATGTTTGTATACTTTAATAATAAGTACTTATCATTTTAATCTTCCAGTTGCCCCGCCAATATGTTGGCAACACAACATTAAGTTTTTATCTGTATGGGAAAAAAGCCCAGAAGCTATTCCAAAAAAATTAATTGTCTAATTTTATCTGTCAATGTTACTAATGTCATTACTGTACAAGAGAATTATTAAACGGAGCACACGCATTTTTCACCCGATCTGCAGTTTTATTATTTATAAACAACTAAGATCCCAACAATGGGGTGCAGTAAATAAAATCTGAAAGTCACTAATATTCTATTACTAAATCACAATTTTACACATTAATAATATTTTCTAGTTGGCACCGGCCTAGCGTGGTTAGTGACGGGGAACGACTGGCGTTCGCCGCTGAACGCCTCCGGATACAAGTGTAAAATGTCAAATCAGCAAAATGTAAGCAACTACTGTGTCCCTACAAAGTCACTAGTTTGAATCGCGGGTCGGACAAAAATGAAGTAATTTTCAGTAGCAGCTTGGATTCAGGAAGTTGGCTTCTTGCCTCAAGAAGCACGTAAAGCCACTGTCCCTGCACCTGATCTCTAGCTGGTCGTATTGGATCAATTGTTCAACAGAGTGCACCCTATGCTTGCGCAAACACTCAGGTAATATAATCCTGTTCTGCGCATATGGCTAGTATCAATTGAGGCTGGCCTCCGTGACCGAAATTCGGTCTGGATGACATTATAGACAATTCACTGCTATACATAATATAGCACTATCAAGCGCTCAGCTGGTAGACTGATGGCTATCTATCTTACACCATATTCTCTATTCCTTATTACATCTCCAAATATTATTTTAGTCTTCGATAGTTCCGTGAAGCAATTGTTAAAACTAGATTCCACTTTAGTTTTAAAAATATTACAAGTTGTATTTTTTTTAAAACGTTACCCACACACTAGCATTATCGTGGAGGCAGTTTACAAACATAAACTGCACAAGGACAAACAACTAGACCCGGAATTATTTGTAGGCCATACAAATATTTGTTCCGTGCGGGATTCGGACCCGCGGCTCCCAACGCAACAACTCATTGTTAAGCCACTGCGCCACGGTGCCGTCGTTTAAAGTAATTATAATTTTTTTGGTACAATTTGATGTCTCTTTTAATTCATATTACTTATAATTCAATTTTCAAAAACTTTATAGATCGCTGAAATTCTAAGAACGTCCAAATTACTTCAGAACTTATTTTATCTTTGTTAATTTGCAATTTCCATTTGGTTATCAAATTCTTCAGGTTTTCATTTTAATGGACGATAAAAAGTTTATTGTCTAATTTCTAGTTTCATAATATTTCAGGAGTGTTTTAACAAGTTTTTTATCTCACTTTAACAACAAAATGAAAATGGTCTAAGTATCGTTTACGATGTATTTTAATGTTTGACGTATTTTACGCGAATTTAATTGATTTTATATTTAGGTGACAGACTTAAATTTAAATTACTTTAAGATTATTTGTTTTAACTTTGTAGACATGGTAAAATTACTAATCAATTGTTGACATTATTTTTTGAATGTTTTATTTTGTTTTTTAAAGTGCAACTATGTGTGTTTTGGTTGCAGCACAAATGGGTCGGCCTGACTATCGAATAGACTTCTCGGAGTTCTGAGAGTCTGTGAACACCTACAGGATCATCCCCGTCAATACATCAGATTTGATAGACAAAGAAAAGAAACCGATTCCTTCCAATGATGATTCGCGAGGCCAATTTCAACAGAGGAGATAGCTGGGTGCTTCCATCTGCTTGGGATCCTATAATTAGTAAAATTAAATCTCAACCTATGCATACAGATAATATAAGCTTATTCTGCGTAGACCAGGCCAAAATTTAATAATTTTAAACTGAACGTAGCTCTGGTTAAGTATGACATTGAGATATCGAACACCTCAGCCCCCCCCCCCCCCTTCCGTGACCACGGGTGCTGTAAAGTACTCGAAACGACGCGAATATAAGATAAGTTAAATCCGTAAAAACTAGTTTCATATAAATGAGTAGTATACGCGTAAACATAAGAAGCCATTAAGGACTACTAGGCTCTCACAGAATATCGCCGTCAAATAGTAACTTAATAATGCTGAGTTTCATATAGTGAGTATAGAGAATACCGGAGACCAATATATAATATATAAGATACACTATACAATATTTAATAATATATAAGAGAATAATTTAAAATTAAAAATTTTGTACAGCCGACTTCAATATAAGCGACTTCAATATAGGTTATTTAAGAATAACTCAATAACCATTGGTCTGACCTTGATCAAATTAATATGGGACCACACGAGAACTATTAGCTTTCATATAAAAAAAGAATCATCGAAATCGGTTCGCCCAGTACAAAGTTATGAGGTAACAATTGAGTACCATCTCCTTTTTGGAAGTCGGCAGATAAAAGAGTAACAAAGCAAATTTATGTTTGCAGAGATAAATGGCAAAGTCGGGAAGGGACGCCCTAGGTGAAAGTTTATCGACCAAATTGGCGATATATTGAAAAATGGGCCAAATCAAGAGTACCTTTAACCGACGAGCGTGTATGCGTAGGTATATGGATGTGGAGGAAGTGAGAGAGGTGTGTCAGGATAGTGCCAAATGGAAGTCCATAGTCTCTGCTTACCCCCTGGGTGACAGACGTAAGTGTTTTTGTATTTGTAATTTTTTAAACAGTGGTAGAGCCACGCGGCAGCTTTTGCTGTCGCACGGATGGGCCGGCTCGAACCGGGGTGGTACCACGACCTCACAGAATACCAGCGTGAAGTAGAGGTTTACCTCTGCGTTTCGCTTGGTGAGTGCAGGGGCCGGAGGCCCTTTTTACTGGAAATGAGGCATTCCATCTTAGTCCTCACGGGTGACAACGCATCTGCATTTTGATTCGCAAACGAGGATAGATGTAGATGTCTATGGGCCGCAGCAACCACTTACCATCAGGTGGACTGTGTGCTCGTTTGTCACCCTTATCCTATAAAAAAAATGTAATACCGGAGACCCTTTTTACTAGTAACGAGGCATTCTATCTTAGTCCTAGTAGTAAGAACGCATCTACATTTTGATTATTGATCGAGAATAGATTTGAATTCTGTGGACATCCTCTCACCACCAGGTGAACTGCGTGCTCGTTTGTCACTCTTATTCTATAATATAAAAAAACTTAAAATCCAGGAATATGAAGGATTCGCGTAATTGTAGATAAAATCATTCTTAATAAAATTTTAATTTTAAACCACTTTGTCTCCTTTCAACCACATTATTCGTTGTCTAGAGGATAGTAGAAGTTAATAATCAATGGCGCTACGTATTCCTGTGTACCCTTTTTATCTACCCATTTCGTCTTGTGGGTGTCGTAAGAGATGACTGTGGGAATGCCAGAAAAATCTTATGCCTTCCGATAGATTATATATACCATAGCGTTTGCACCAACGTAAAATATCCAGATCAGAGAACGGCAGCAGCGATAATGGTGCAAGACGTCTAGTTCTGAGATTATCAATCTACCTGCATAGTATGACGATTAAGCCAAGTCCTCCTTATAACCAGAGAGACTCATGCCCATTAGTGGAGCTATATGGAATGATGAAAATAAAGAGGTGTACTCTTTAAATCCCTGCTACAACGGGAAAAGTCAGTGTTTAGGCACTTGTACTTGTTGCCAAAGAAGAAAAAAAAATTTAACTTTGATATAAATAAATGAACAAAAAATATTTCAAGAATTATATTACGATTGTGATGTATGTCCTGCTTTGGTATGTGAACTCTATTGAGTGGAGAAAATAATAACGTAAACTGAAGTTAACAACTGCAATGACGTCTTCATCCCTAATTTTTTTAACCTTACAAACAGTTTTCTTTGAAATTAAATGGTAACAGGGGAAAATCCCCTGCTGAACACAGGTCCTCCTCAAGGAATATCACAAAGTACGGTCCTGATCCGCCTGCATCCAACAACTTCCTGCATCTCATACAATGTCGCCACTCCATCTAGTGGTTCGTCACTTTACTGGTACTAAGCTACCACTTGAAAAAATTTCTTCCTCGATGGCTCTCGTATATTCGAACTATATGATTTTATAGTCCGTTTAGTTTAAAAAAAATTAAAATCTGTTCACATTTAACGAGCATAATACGTAACATATTACCAAAAGTTATGTATTATGTTCGTCAATTCTTGAAATTCTATTTGTTGAAATAGACTAATAAAGTAAAATCACTATAGTCCCTCTCGTAAAGTTACAAAATAAACACGAATTCGCACTCGAACTTTGCTTTATTTAGTGCATTAAATATACAAACATTTCGCTTCCATCCTGTTCCGTTATTCTCGCCGTCTACTACGTTACCTCTTTTTATATTCATTGCAAAAAGCGTATGTTCCCTTAGCTATCTTAAATTCGTAATACCGCAGAGTTTATAGTTACACCCTGTATTGCAGCTAATCGCCATTGGCATCATAGATAGATAGAATATTTATTTGCTTAAAAGATGGTACATAAGATGGTCAATGATGTCGAACTGACATGTTTTGTCATAATTGGCATGAAAAAATTAATGAAATACCACTAATTACACAAAGCAGATCTTACGTTTTAAATATATTTCATCATTACTTAAAAATTATATACAAACATTCTTTTTGAATTCAAATATTATGTACAATTAAATGTATTATATTGTATATATATTGTACTGGTTACACGCTTTACCATCAAGTAATCTCGGCACATTACTTGATGCGGAAAGCTTACGCATTGCCGTAGGAATCCGACTAGGAGCGGTGATTTGTCAACCCCATCAGTGTCCCTGTGGTAGCAGCGTCGACAAGTTTGGGCTCCACGGACTTTCATGTAAGAAAAGCGCTGGTAGATTTTCACGACACAGTTCTTTGAACGATGTCATCCGAAGGGCTCTTGTCTCTATAAATGTTCCCTCGGTTTTAGAGCCTTGTGGAATATTTAGAGACGATGGCAGGAGACCCGACGGTATGACATTGGTCCCTTGGGAGAGAGGTAAAGCCTTAGTGTGGGATGCTACTTGCGTAGACACTCTGGCGGTCTCTCATCTCAGGGGTACCTCGTTTAGAGCCGGGGCGGCATCAGAGGCAGCTGAACTGAGTAAGTGGCGCAAATATGAGTCTCTGAGAGATGACTACATATTTGTGCCATTTGCTGTAGAGACTATCGGTCCGTGGGGTCCACGTGCGGTGAAGTTCCTAAAGGAACTCCATCCGCGGCTGGTCGTTGCTGCTGGTGATAAGAGGGCTGGTTCTTTCCTTGCTCAAAGGCTAAGTATAGCCATTCAGCGGGGAAACGCAGCCAGCGTTCTTGGCACGATACCGCGGGGAGTAGGACTATATGATATTTAAGTTTCTAGTTTTAGTTGTTTTTTTAAATTATTATTATAGTTTTTAGTATTGTATATTTTAATAAATTTAAAAAAAAAAAAAATTAAATACTTATACAGACCTACTCAATACAAAGAATTCATGAATTATTTGTATTTTTTGAATAAATTGTTCATAAATAAATATTCTTAAATAAATTGTTCATAAATTATTCATTGAATTATTACATTATTGTTACATTATTAATATTTATCATTATATGAGATATATTATTTTAATAATTACACTACAGTATAAAATAATTCATAATTTCAATTACAATAAAATTATAATTTACAAGTCTCAGGCTATTATGCAAATTTTACCATTTAACTTAATACATTATTTTACATTTTAAATAAATAATAAATATGAATTACTTATTCTTATTAGAAATAAATTGTTTATATACATTAATTTCCTTAAACCAAATTTTATATTAGTATAATGCATTTGAGAAATTTATAATTAACTATATACATAGGTATTATGTTATCTCAAAATATTTTGTTCCACTATATATACATTTATCAATCAGCCATGATTTTAGCGCCTTTATAAAGAGAAGAAATAACTCCCTGATATCTGAGGGAATTTTGTTATAAAAATTTTAAGTCATCATGTAACAATTTTTTTCAAAAAGTGAGCTTTTACACGATGGACCCAAAAGGTGGTTAGTGTCTCTGGGGCGTAGGTGTGGATTGACCATTTCAAATTTCTGAAACAATTGTGGTAAACAAATTATTTCTAACAAAAAGTTCTTCTTCTAGGATGTAGAGGCTTGTTAACGTCAATATATAATATACAACAACATACAATTTTTTCAGTTTTAAATATTATGTTTATTGAACAGCGTACCTAGGCGCCGACGCGATTTTCGTGTCGGTTGAGGTCGGCAATTTAAAAAAAAACCATTCCACTGCCTTCCTAGCTGTCCGGGTGACTTCGTTTTCACCGGCCAGCGCCAGCTAGTCCGCTTTTAAACACCTTCAGCGATCGATCCGCTGAGTAACCATTATTTAAATCGCGCCAACCTATCATTGGCATTCCAGCTCAACTATCTTTTCTACAACTAATCGCTTACATTTATTCTTCACCTCTTTCCCTCGCTCTGTAGTCTAAACTAGAATTTCATTTAATTCGAGGTGTGCAGAAATTTATAGTTGCATAACATCTATTCCAGCCGGCGATGAAATGTATTTTTTTTATTTTCTTATTATGGTGGTCCTAAGCCCGTTTAAAGTATCAAGGGAAAATTTGAATCATAATTCGCGTCGTAGTTAACAACTTAGTAGCGAGCGTGTCATTAAGGAAGTAAATAGTAGGCAAATGCTCCGTGCATTAACTTGTACACACAAGCGCGCGTCTTTGTTGCCCATAAATCACATTCAAATTCGGATATTTTCAAATAAATGTAGAAACTTTATTTACGCATATTTTTGAAAACTGCAAAAAGTGTATGTCAGTATTTATATTTTGAACTTAATTATTAAATTTGGCTGGTCTTTGAAAAATAACCCTGTATATATACGTATGCAGCTTGCTCAAGACCGTGCTTTGTGGCATTCTTTGGGGGAGGCCTATGTTCAGCAGTGGACTTGTAAAGGGCTGTAATGATGATGATGATGATGATATATACGTATTTGAAACTTAAAAGGTGAACCGTAAAACATTGACGCTTAACAGTTTTCCTGTCTGCGAAACAGACGCAATAGTAAAATAATTGAAATGTTAATATGATTAATGGGACAGGGAAAAGGTTTTTATCGAATGTGTTCAGAAAAAAAATGCGAACAGTTTTAAAGATTTTTATAAAGTATTACTTATGTTTTGAACATTTTAAAACTTTGTTCCATCTGTACCACTAAATACAAACCTTAATTAAAATATTGTGCTAAAACACACTTTTGTGTGGGTGTACCATAGTAAACATTTCTTCACTCCACCCTTTAATATACATAATAACAACTATGGCAAATATCCCCCATAAATAGCAATCTATAGGGTAAGCCTTTGTTCAGCAGTAGACTTCGATAGATTAAGATAGTAATGAATATATCTATAATTTTAAAATATCAGGCTACCACGAATCTTAATACCATATTATCACCACACAGTAAGTTTATTAGTGTAACATAATTTCAAAAATTGTAACACAATTAGTGGGCTAAGAACGAAAACGTGAAAGGGTTTTAAATATTTCATTTTCAGTGCTAATTATTTTGAACTGTATGTTGTTTAATTTTGCAGAAAATTATATAATTCGTTCATAATTGCAATTGCACAATTTGCACTTAGAGCAACTAAAAACTTCGTCGCTATAACCTTATAACTTACTTTAACTCCATTAATTATCTCTAATATGAAACAACCTCATTTTGCATCAATGTTTCTAATGATATTGCAAATTCCATTAACAAGCTTGAAAGTTAAAATAGTAATTTAAAACCCAACTACGTAAAAAGTTTTGTAGTCTAAACGACGTGATAGACATATGTTAAAGTTTATAACGTTTTTTAGGCTACAGAGCGAATCAATGAAATATTAAATACACATAAATACTTTTTGGGCAGTTGGGTAAAGCTTTTTTTATATTAAAGAGATCGAAGAGAAGGTCATGCGGACGCAATCTTTGTTGGGTAGTACTATTATACCAGCAAACTTCTCGACTAGCTGCTCGTGAGTCCCGTATTTACTACGTTTCTCACGGTGAGCATAATCGAGGGGCCGCTGGCCCGAGACTACCTGGACGTCCATTATTAACCTATTAACTTACCTATTACTTTTCCTTTCATTCGTTCTCTTACTTACACCACATACTTCGGTGGCTGCATCCACCAACACTTTCTTAACATTATTCCATACAGTTTTCAAGTCTAAATCATTCATATGTCGGAGCGTCTATAAAATATCACTTGGATCGAGGTGGAAAGACGGTATATCGAGAAACCCCCACTAAGTAATAGGGTGACAAACGAGCACACAGTCCACCTGATGGTAAGTAGTTACGGTGACCCATAAACATCTACATCCATACTCAATAAAGAATCAAAATGTAGATGCGTTGTCACCCGTAAGGACTAAGATGGAATGTCTCTTTTCCAGTAAAAGGGGTCTCCGGTTCTCTACACTCAACATACGAAACACAGCAGTGTTAATCTGCTATTTTACGCTGGTATTCTGTGAGAGCATGGTCCTTCCCTGGTTGGGCTTGGACCCATTCGTGCTACAACTATACTACTAACTTAGCTACAGCATTGCTCTACCACGTATAGCTTCAAGTTAGTATGGCGTCCAAAGTGATAAGTACTAGAATAAAGTAAAAAAAAACACAAAATAGAATATATAAATATTTATCTTTATATATATAAAAATTACGTGTCACGTTGTTTGTCCGCGATGGACTCTTAAACTACTGAACTGATTTCAATGAAATTTTGCACACTGTGTGCATTTTAGTCCAACTTGAGAGAAAGGATAGTTTTTATCCCGCTAAATGACCCTCAAAATTTTTTATTGCGTTTTTAAGGATTTTTTTTTTATAGGAAGGGTCGTTGGAAAGAGCAGAACAACGTCTGCCTGGCGAGCTAGTATATATATATTTTAAATATATATAATACTAGCTGGCAAGGCAAACGTTGTTCTGCCCTTTCCGACGACTCTTCCAATAAAAAAATCGTAAATTAACAAAAAAAATTTTTAATGGTCACTTAGCGGGATAAAAACTTTACTATCTCTCAAGTTGAAGAAAGCAATACACAATTACAAAATTTTATTAAAATAGATTGAGTGGTTTCGGAGTTCATCGCGGACAAACAATGTGACACGTAATTTTTATATTTAAAGATATATATCAATATTTATATATAATATCATGTATACGCATGATATGTTCATTCATTCTCACATTTTTTTGACGTGACATCGTCTTATAAATCGATGACGCTGGCTGCCGGCACGAAAAAATATGATTCATGCGGCGTTACCTAGGCGTTCCATTTAAAGTGCAAGCGAGAGCGCGGAACGAGCGACTGTGCGAGCGAATGTGGTGTCGATTGTTTATAGCAACGATAATTGCGGAGATAAATGTAATGATTCTTTTGATATTAAATATTTCTTATGACGTTGTCACGTTCAACTATCGTCAGTTAACCGACTTTACAGACAACCGATTTTTTTCTTTCATATTTATATTTACGTGGTAGAGCCATGCTGCAGCTATATTAGTAGTATAGTTGTAGCACGAATGGGTCGGCTCGACCGGGGAAGGACCGCGCTCTCACATAATACCAGCGTAAAATAGCAGCTAAACACTGCTGTGTGTGAACCGGAGACCCTTTTTACTGAAAACGAGGCATTCCATCTTAGTCCTCACGGGTGACAACACATCTGCATTTTGACACAAATGAGGATAAATGTAGATGTCTATGGGCCACAGCAACCACATACCATTAGATGGACTGTGTGCTCGTTTGTCACCCTATCCTATAAAAAAAAACATATATTACATTCTCACAAAAGCCCACTGCTAAACAAAGGTTTCCATTAATAGCCATATTTGCCATAGTTGCTACGCTTAGCAGCTCAGTTAGCAACGCAGTTTTTTATTATTTTGAGTTTTTATTAGAAAGATGCTACTGCCCAACTCTGTATGTACGTACATACATACACTCTCACGCCTGTCACCCAGAGGGATAGGCAGAGATTACGGACTTCCATTTGGCACGATCCTGACATACCTCTCTCGAATCCTTTACATCCATACACCTACGTATACATGCTCGTCTGTTAAAGATACTCCTAATTTGGCTCTTTTTCAATATATCTACAATTGGGTTGACAAACTTTCGTATAGAGCGTCCCTTCACGACTCTGCCTTTCACTTCTGCAACATAGATTTACTTTGTTACTCTTTCCTCGTTCATTCTTAATAATATCTCTCCTGTTTCTTCCCTAATAATATCTCAAAGTAATAAAAAATTCCTGTTGCAAACCTGAAAGCCAAACGCCGCATAGCAGTAAACGAGACAACCCTCGGCATCAATAAAATGGTGAATTACAATTTTTGTTATTGATTTGTGTCACGTACATCATGTTCTTGGCAAAGGGGCACATCGTGTGAAAATTTTAATGTCAGAGCCTCTGCGCGCTATGGTAAAGTGGCGGCTCCCTTTCCATTACAAGATACATTAACAGAAAATTGTTTGATTTTAAAATATTCTATTGTATAACGATTTCTTATATTTACGCGAAAACTACACATTTAAATAAAACTAATTTTACGGATTTTATCGCGTATATTAACTTATTTTACATACCCGACGTTTCAAGCACTTTAGAACTTTTGTCGGATGCAAGTACTTATAAAAAGGTTAAAAATGACCCAACAAATAACACACTCAAAACAACTAGTGATCTCATAAAGAAACACTCCGAAAGATTAAATCTAGACGTAAAATCGATAATACCTACGTGTGCCAAACCACCGAAATTGTATCGGTTACCAAAAATACACAAGCCCAATGCTCCACTACGTCCTATAGTGAGCCAAATCGATTCACCAACTTACGAATTGGGTCAACACTTAGCGAATATACTTTCACCGCTCAAGGGACATACAAGAGCACACACAAAAGATTCCTACCATTTTGTCAGTGAGATTAAAGACCTACATCTAGCAGACAATGAAACTATGGTCAGTTTTGATGTGCAGTCTCTGTTCACATGCTTACCTGTTGAAGACTGCATCTTGATCGTTACTAGAAGGCTAGAGCAAAACAACATGCCCATAGAATATGCAGTATTACTTAGACACTGCCTCACATCTGGCTACCTATTGTGTAAGAAGGAGTTCTACAAGCAAGTAGATGGAGTGGCGATGAGCTCACCTGTATCTCTCATTGTTGCCGATATATTCATGGAGGACTTTGAGGAGAAAGCCCTGCATACTTCTCCCGTAAACCCAAGATTCTACAAGCGGTACGTAGACGACACTTTCACAATTCTCCCTTTAGATAAAGTAACTGCATTTCTAGACCACCTTAACTCCTTAAATTCTAAAATTCAGTTCACAATGGAGTTAGCGGCAAACAATTCTTTAGCTTTTCTAGATGTGTTAGTAATTCGGAATCCTGATAACACCTTGAGCCACACTGTGTATAGAAAAAAGACTCATACAGATGGATATTTAAACGGTGATTCTCACCACCATCCTTCACAGTTAGCTACCGTGGGTAAATCTTTGTTTCAGAAAGCACGAGGGATCTGTGACAGTAAACACCTGGCCGCCGAGCTCCAACACGTCCAGCAAGTTTTGCACGACAATAGGTCCCGCGCCTACGTCACAGTGAACGAGTGAAGCCGGCCACAGTCAAGCGAGTGCCTGCTGTACTGCCATATGTCAGAGGTGTCACTGACAAGATTGGCTTCATCTTGAAGCGTGCTTCCATTAAAACATATTTCAAGCTGCCGAAGAAGATTAGTCAGATTTTACCATCAGTCAAGTGTAATATTCCTCTGCAAGATGCAGGAGTGTACAAGTTTGATTGTGAATGTGGTCTCTCTTATATAGGACAAACTAAAAGATCTATAAAAACCCGCGTTAAATGTGTGTGTGTTCATAGCTGATGTGAAGAATAGACGCTCCGGGAAGTCTGTAGTCTGTGAACACGTACAGGATCGCCCCCGTTACTACATTAGATTTGATAGACCACAAATCCTCGCTAAAGAACACCGATTCCTTCCGAGGATGATTCGCGAGGCTATTGAAATCAAGAAACATCCTAATTTCAGTAGAGAAGATGGCTGGGTGCTACCATCTGCTTGGGATCCCATAATTAATAAAATGAAATCCCAACCCAAGCACACAACTGCAAGACTTCATGATACTGTAAGTTCATACTGCGTAAATCGGAACAAAAGCTAATAATTTTTAATCTGGAGGTAGCCGTGGTTGACTATGACATTGGGACGTCGTACACCTCAATCTCCCCCGTGACCATGGGTGCTGTAAAGTGCTTGAAACGTCGGAAATGTAAAATAAGTTAATATACGCGATAAAATCCGTAAAATTAGTTTTATTTAAATATCCTATTGTATGTTGTAGAAGGTGAAACGACATGCAATAACCCTAAACAGGCTAACCTGAGTTAATTAGTTATCAAATTCACAATCAACAATCTCCGAATAAAATATACGTTGTAGAGCCGCGATGCTGCTTCATTATGATGGTAGCACGAATGAGTCGGCTAGACCGGAGAAGGACCACACTCTCACCGAATACTAGCGCTAAATAGCAGCCTAATCTTTCGTATTGTGAGTGTAGAGAACCGGAGACCATTTTCACTGGAAACGTGGCATTCTATCTTAGTCATCAGGGGTGAAAACGCATCTGCATTTTGATTATTAATTGAAGATAAAATGTAGATGTCTATGGGTCACAGTCTTCACTAACCATCAGGATGAGTGTGAGCTCGTTTGTCACCCTTATTCTTTATAAAAATAGTTATTTTAAGGTCACCATACGGCTATAATGGTAATACGGACTAGATACTAACCACACACAGCTCGTAAATAGGTTGGCGCGAGCTAAAATCTCATAGTATCTCATCGTAAAAAAAACGTGACGCTATTGTATTACTTGTTATTATAAATGAGGATCAGGGACCTAACTAATAGCAATAATTTTTATCACCATCATCGTCTGAGGTAACAAATAAAGACTTAATTATGTATGTTAAAAATATTTAAAATTATAACACGAATACAACTTGTATTACACTATATATGAAATTATTAAAATTGCCTCGACCGCTTGCGGACATTACAAATGGCCAGTAATAAGAGCGCAAAACCAACGCAACTGTGATCGAGCTGAAGCTACAATGGGAGCAGTATTTGGAAATTAAAAATAAGAATACTATTTTAAAAAAATCACAAATAAAGCATTTTAGTTTTTAATGCAAGTGACAGTTCGCTTTTCTTTGGGTTTATTTAAGATAACCTAAAACAGATATTCTGGAATTTTATATTAAAGAAACGGTTTATTTATATAGACTACATACTCGTATTATTTGATATGATGCAAAATTGAAAATTCTGTATTAATCATGAAGGCACTGTGTGAACTCTTCATCCGTTTAGTATTTAGAAATAATAGTACAATATTTAGAAATAATTGAATTTTTAAATAACGAAGAGCCTCGGGCATTTTTTACATTTTACTCTGCGCAAATCTATTATATTGAAAACTAGCTGTGCCTCGCAGTTTCCTCGTATATATCACGCTTATGAGTTGCGCCTATTTTTCTGAAAATGTATGTTGTTGGCCATGCGGCCTTTAAAACTTCATCGAAATAGACTCGTAAGCGAGGACTTATGAGCTGATTCTGTCGACTGTAGTCCCGAAGCACTTCAGCCTTTGCTATTTGATTAAGGTTAGGCAAGTTAAATACCAACCTCAGCTTAAAACCGATCATAAAAACGTGATGTATCACGGGAATTAAACCTCATATACGGCGTGTGTCTTTGACATCGCATTCGCCGACGAACGCGACTTACCCTGGTGTTTTGTACTATGTTTGAATGTGTATTTCCCTCTCTGGGGTGTACTTACCCGCCTCTACAAGCAACGGATGTATTCTTTAATCGAATTAAAGTATTTTAAGGATCATTTCTTAAGATAGGACTGGATTATGTGCATAGATCAATATTGTGGTGGAGATCGCGTTTCTCATATAAAAAGGAGCTCCTGTGATACAATGCAGGAATTTATTAATTTATTTTACAGGCTTTATTATTATAATAATATATTGATATTGAATATGTTAAAATTATTTAGCTCGGAGATCGGCATGAAATATAAATATAATGTAGTCTTCCTAGATTGAAGAGCACCTCCTCCTATTACTTTACCATAGATAAAATATTATTTTGATTTATTACACTAAAATTTAGGCTCGATACCACATTACTAGATCTACCTCAGGCGAAGCCAGGGAGGGCGCTAGTTATGTAGTAAAAACTCTCTAAGCCCTATTTTATGATTTTTCTTACAAAAGAAGCCCTTGTTTATTTTATAATCGGCAAAAGCAAACATGCATACATTTTTTCTTTCTCTTAAGCGCCGTGAACTTCATAATAATTTGTTCATAAGAAGTTGGCAAGTGGTATAATGCAATAGTTTACTACTCTCTCTTTTTTGCCAGTGGAAATGTTGATTTATATAATCGAAAACAATTTGACATCATAAGATATGTAGCTAACTGTTTTAAAAAGTTTGATGCTACTGTGTTTTATATAGTGAGTTTAGAAAACCAGTAATTACAAAGTTATTAAAAACCAGAAAGAGGTATTCTATTTTAGCCCTCACGGATGACAACGCGTCTACAGAATAACAGTATAAAATAGTAGCTTAATGCTGCAATGTCTGGTATGGTGACTGTAGACAACCCGAGACTCTTTGTACGGGACAACGCATCTGCATTTTGATTCTTAATCGAAAATAATTGTAGATATATAGGAAATAAATGTCTATGGGCCACTGCATCCTCTTACCGTCATGTGGACTGTGTACTCTTCTTTGTCACCCTCATTCTATAAAAAAAATTACTTACATACTTGATATTTTACATTTCCAAGGGGGTCAAACCTAAGTAGACCATACCCGTTCCCAAGAAAAATTGTGTTACGAACGAACAGATGAACAACAAAGTGATCCTATAATTCAGTTTTTTTTTGAGATACGGAACCCTCAAAGGTGACATATTTGTGTCTGTGTGCTCTTTAGTTTTATGCATATTACATATGTATAACTAAAAGAATAATGACTAAGTACCGGAATTCTCATGGTATCTTCAACTTAACTAGAGATTTTTTTTCTTGTTCAGTTAATGGGCGTGAATTTTTGCGAGCATTATCCGCTTAGCACTTTGCGTTATTAACGTTCACTGAAAGTGCGACAATACGAATGGAACGATATGCGTTTTCATTTTTGTTTAATATGAAATAATAATACTAAATTATTTACGAATATTGGCATTATTGACTATTATATTATAAAAACATAATATTTTATTTGCAACTTTATAGTTATTTTGTAATTTATAAAGTCAATATACATATTATGCAGCTCGTACAGCTTCATCGAAAACAGGGCTCGCGGCCTGATGCCAGGACGTTTGGAGTCGGAACGTAGGTGACTGCGTTTACCACTAACGGGTTGAAGTGTGTTTCGGCGTTCGGCGTTTCCTTGAAATATTCCGAGATCGTCGGAGTTGGCAAACTCTGTGAAGATCGGACTTTCGCTGTTACCAACGAGCTCCGGTGGATTTTCAAATGAAGCTAATTTGGACAATTTGGAGGCTGTTAAAATTATTTTCAGACGTGTGGGCGAAAGCTACACTAGCATATAACATGACAGGTCTTATGCATGTTTTGTAGAGATAGAGTTTGAGTCATAAGGACAGTTTGCTCTTGCTGTTAACTAGCGGATGGAGGCGGCTAGCGACAAATGTGGCACGGTTGCGGACATTGCAAATGTGTTTCGCAAAGGTCATACCGTGATCAAAGGTGACCCCTAGGTATTTGGCCGCTGATTGCCAGGGGATCAGGTGATCGTGCTTTACGATTTTTTGGGGTTTAATTGACTTTTCTCAGGATTCACTTTGATTCTCCATAAGTGGAACCAATTGCCTAAGCGATGGCAGTTTGGAGCATCTGGGCGAGAATACTTTTATTTTGATGGGCGACGAAGAGTATGATGTATCCTGTGAAGAGAGGAGTATTAACTACTGGTTCTTTCGGGATGTCACTCCTGAAGAGTGGGGAGAGGACTGAGCCCCGAGGGATTCCGGCTTTTAAGAGGCGTTTCGAGGATCGAGTGCCTTCTATTCAAGAGCTAAAGTGGCGGTTGGCAAGGATGGTTCTGATGATGTGGATGAGCCTATCAGGCACGTTAAGTTTATACAATTTGTAGAGTAAGCCGTCGTGCCAGACTTTGTCAAACGCTTTTGCGACATCAAAGAAGAGTGCACCAGTGTTAGTAGTCCTAGAACTTCTTTTTAGGAGGTTGAAGCCTTTCAGAATGTACTATGTAAGGCTGTGTAACTGATTTGTGCACGAGTGTTGGGATCTGAAGCCGAACTGCTCGCCTGGAAGAAATTAATTTGCGAAAACGTATTTACCGATTCAAAATGAGTCTCTCGTAAACTTTCCCCAGTGTGCTGAGAGATTGATTGGCCTGTAGTTAGAGGCTAAGTACCGCGGTTTCCCTGGTTTCGGGATTCCAATTACGTCTGCCTCTTTCCATGCATCCGGGAAGGAGCAGCTGAAGTAGGTAAACGAGCGGCGCGAAGAGAGATTTAAGTACCCTGTTGCTAATGCCATCGGGGCCGCGTGCTGATTTCTTTTTAAGGTTTTTAATTATTTTAATGACTTCATCGACAGTCACTTGATCTAAGTGTGGTAGGTAGTATTGCAGACTTACGCGCGACCTCCGCTTGTACCTCTAGGAGGTGAGTTGGATCTATGGGTTCATTGTAGGGAGTGCATTGGCTCTCTTAACTGTCCGTGAGGCATTCCGCCATTTCAGAGTCGTCAAAGGCAGGCGAGATCAGGGTTTCCTGGTCTAATGAGAGGTAGCATAGGTGAGAATTGTTCTGCTTTCAGAGCTCGAGTTAATTGCCAGAGGGTAGTGTAAGATGACTCCATATCTTCCAGCAGATTATCCCACTTATCATTAATAAACTCTTTAATGCGTTTTGTAGGTAACGCAGACGGAATTTGTTATCTACCGTACGAAAGTGATCGTATTGTCTTAGGGCCGCGTAAATGGGTTTTCTGCCGGAGTGGCGGTGGGCGACGAGGGGGCTGAGTCAGACTCGGCTGCCTTTATTTGGACTGCGCATTTGCGCTTTTGCCCTAGACGAGGGTGAAGTCTTCGTTTTCGAGCTTACGCGAGACACGCGAGTCGGCCTTCATGTCGGAGCCTGATTCAGCATCCGAGAAGACTAGAGAGAATACAGGGGTAGTGTAGGTTCGGTGCTCGGCTACAGAGGCTCACCGATCCGTACGGTCGAATCGTCTAAGGGGGGCCAGACATGCTGGGTAGAGATGCCAGCTAGAGGCGCGGGTTCAGACGCGGATGCGGGCTTTTTGACTGGGATGCGCTTTGCACTATGCGAGAAACAGAGCCCAATTGTCGGTGCATCGGGGCAGACGCGACTTAGAAAGTGGGTGAGTTTATCTATCGTAGTCTACGTCCTCTTGTTAACTGTGCTTACACAAGCACAGATGTGTACCAAGCTCTAAGGTGTGTGCTTAAAAACAAACACCTATACACCTCGTGCATTGGTACGCTAGGGTGTGTACACAAAAAGTAAAACGATGGATGCCTCTGAGGCGGCGGGTTTGTTTCACTCTACTTACGGTTTCCGACACCAATACCAGGAATCCAGGAAGGAGAGTTACGTACAAAACACTCTTTGCACCACAACAAGCGTTCACTATACTTCACTGTGAGACCACTGTCACCCGAGACAGCATGCTTTTCGCACACTGACCTATATATACACAAGTACACTGGACTGGCTATACCATACAAAATGCTTCTGCTGATTTGAAGCGTCGTTCTCATTGTCCGTACCGGGAACTAAAATTGACATGATATACCAAAGTCTGTTGTATTATTAAAATCTTATATCTGTATTTCGAATTTTGAAACTAAAAAATGAAAGTATTTTATGTGGTTCGATTATGTTTAATTTTAGTTACATAATAAGAATTATTTTTAGTAATAATGAGAGTGCGCGTAATATCTAAACTTCTTACCGGAAGGAAAGGGTGATACGGAGGGGCACAATGAAATGATCGGGAATAGAATATTTTGGATTGAGTTACAATAAAACCTTTTTTAGAATTTGAATACTGGCCTCTCGGAATCTTAATGACATTCAAACAATTAAAAAAAAATGTTTAGAAACAAAAACTATGTTGCTTTAAAGTTGACACGTCGTTAACAGAAATGGATCTCACGCGTGAATATTTCCGTGCCATAATTTATCACAATTTTCGTTGCGGCTTATCTCAAGATAAATGTCTCAGCGAACTTGTTTCGATTTATGATGTTAAAGCACCGAGTCAAACGACAATATACCGCTGGTATCCCGAGTTCCAACGCGGTCGTGTGTCGCTCAGCACTGTTTCTTCTGCAGGTCGACCAAGAACAGTGGTCACGCCTGAAACGATCGCAGTTGTGCGAACTATTATACTAGATGACCATCATGTGATATACGAGTACGAACAGATTCGGGCTGTTATCAGTATCGGAATGACTGCAATTCAGTCGATATTACATAATGATTTATGTGTAAGAAATCTAGTTTCCCGCTGGGTTCCCCACAATTTGTCCGAAGAGCAAAAGGCGGCTCGTGTAGATTGTTGCCGGAATACTCCGCAACGCTTCAACGGACGGAAATCAAATGCCATTTATAATACCGTCTCAGGTTCTCGTCTGAGCGAAACATGGATTTATTCATATGAACCTATAAGAAAACTTCAGTTAGCAGTTTGGGTCTTCTAAGACTAGGGCAAACAAACGAAAGTGGTTCGCTCCCGCAGCGTGTCAAAGAAAATGGTGGCTACGTTTGTCTCGAAAAAGGGGCATGTTGCTACAATTCCTTTACAGGAACGCAGAAAGGTTACCGCTGAGTGGTATATCACGGTTCGTTTGCCAGAAGTGATAGCCGAACTCCGAAAACATAACCCGAAACGTCGCATCATCTTACATGACGATAATGCGAGCTCCCATACGGCTCGGAAGACAAATGATTTTTTGAAGCAGGAAAACGTTGAGCTGATGAGCCATCCTCCGTACAGTCCTGACCTGAGCACTAACGATTTCTTTATATTCCCTAGAATGAAAGATTTATTACGCGGTCAACGTTTTGAAGACTCCGAAGCAGCTGTGGAAGCGTCAAATCAGCCATTTTGTCAACATAAAATTCAGACTGGAATTACTTTTAATGATTGGTTTGCACGAATGGAAAAGTGCATTAAGTTGAACAAAGAATACTTCGAGAAACAATAAAGTACAATTTAGAATACCGTGCATGTCGTTTTTCTTATTCACGATCATTTCAGTGTGCCCCACGTAACATTTCACAAATAAGTAAATTTGCAGCTAATATTAAGCAAATTGAAACTGTTTGATAATTTAGGTACTTAAAATTTGGGTACTAATATTAATATCGTAATTACTAACATGATTCGCTTTATATTACTGAGTTTTTATAAACAATAAAATTCAATAGGGTTGTCAAGTTCCTTGTCTATAATACTTATCGATGTTCTACCTATATCTGTTTACAACCAAAGTTGCCGACAACAGATCATTATCAAATGGTTATTTATTAACAGGTTTTCAATTGAACCTAGACTAAAATTATGACAAAAAAGCACAAAAATAGTGAATTGGCGTCCGAAACAAAATTATTATCATTGTTCTAAATACTTCAGAGACGACTGTTTTATTGGACATGAGAAACGCACCACTGTGAAAAAGTGGAGAATACCCACAATATATTCTGGTAGTAGCAGTACTAGTAAGTATAACAGTATTAGATTATTATTTCGAATGTTTTTTATTTCTTCTCTCCTTATTTTCCCCCCAGACTCAAGGGCAATAGTTAAGTGTAGAAAGGTCGCCTGAAGATGACTTTGTGTTAACAAGACATAAGTCTTGACCAATTTATTGTATCAAGGGAAAAAAATTATATTGGAACTGCAAAATTATTAATGTTCTTAGTGAATTTTCGTGAGTTTAGGTGAGAAATCCTCCCTGAATGGGTTCCTGCCTTGTCGTGGAGGGGGGGGAGGCATAGTAGCCGTGGCTTGGTAACCCATGGTACGTAGGGCGACTCACATAGCTAGCCCAAAATGAAGGGCTGGCCCAAGGTGACCACTCTGAGTGAGCTTGTCGAGCCCTTGGATATGTGTTAGTGAGCTGCGGCTACAGGAGAGTCCTATCTCTTTATCGCTGCAGCCGAGGTGAAGTCGCAAGGAAAGAGGATTGTTGGTATGGTAATGCGCCACTCGACTATCCTCCGCGACTTTGGCGGGAGTTTACCACTTGGTACGTCCGGGTGCTCATTTTTTCTTGGCTCCATGGCCTCCACATATCGGGCTCGGGAAGTCAGGGAGGGAAGACCTCAACTAAGGAGGGGTCCTCACTGGTGGGGCCGCGGATGTGCTTAGAAGCGTTTCCATGGCCCTGTCAATGTGTGGTGACTGTGGAATGGAGTTTTAGTAGGTGCAAGTCCGACATAATCCGTTCTTGCCCCCGCAATGCAGGCATTTTCTCATTTGAAACCCGAAACAAAATCCACTCTGTAGTTATGAATAAAACTGTAGATAGATCAACAGAGCGTCGATCTTGATCTAAGGCCTAGGTGTTAATTGATACATTTATTTATTACATGGCATTATATTAATATGATACAGAAATAGAATTGATGTTAAGGGTAGGCCTGGGTATAGAATTTTTATCGATATATTTTTTCACACTGTCTTATCTCTATTATTAGTTCCGTGGACTTTCACTTCTGCTGTCAGCGCCAAAATGGCGAAAATCAAATCGCCTCATTATGTCACGGTTATAGCCAGTCCATATATAGAGCTCAGTGTTTGCGCACCACAATAAGAACACCAGGGGTGTAACCAAACACAAAGCACAAAGCGATGCAGTGTATTCCGATAAGTAATAAAACGTGGTTAAAATAAATTGTGCGCAGGGACAATGAGAGTGGAGTGACGGGAGTGAACTCTACCGACTAGTCCGTAGTCTACAAAGCCTAAGCCCCAATCTGGACCTGAACCACACACACTGTGGTCACCAGCCCGCTCTTTGTTTTGTTCATGTTTTTGGGAATGGCAAAAAAGAAAATAATTTGAACAAGAACGAGATATATAGGTGTGTTTCCTCACTCTAAAAGAGTTTGTGAGAAAGGAAAACAGACTGGTGATTTCTTTACTGATAAGAGGGCAGCTCTTTAGGCGACGACGTTGCAGTACTTTTTAACTTTTATGACCTTTGTAAATCTACTCAAATGTTATTAATGCACAAAAATTAAATCATGCAGTGTGAAGACAGAAATACTAATCATAATAATTGGCTAGATAAAAAATATATAAAGAGACAGTAAAGCGCTATTTAAGCGTGCGAACTCGCAGAGATAATGGAGAGGTGTCAAAGGCATGGTATCAATAGGTACGTATAAAATGAAAAGGCTTATTATTTTAGGTTGTGTAGAGAATAAATTTTTATAAATATGTTTTTAGTACCTGAAGGGTAACCAACAGGACCCTATTACTAAGCCTCTGATGTCTGTCCCTCCGTCCGTTTATCTAGCAGCGGGCTGTATCTCATGATCCGTAATAGGTATACAGTTGAAATTTTATTGGAATGAAGTTCTTTATCGGACGGTACGCATTTGGCGGAAGGGGCTAGGCGAGAAAAAGTATATTTCCTTTACGACCCCTTCTGACGTAGTGTAGACGGCATTGGCGGCTATAAGGAAGCGAGATGGATTAATATCCATCTCCTTCGCACTTTTTCTTATCTTGTCATCAAACAAATACTATTTTATTATAAATGACGCTTTATTTTAATAGACACTAGTAATCCATTTATTTGTATTTGTTAATCAATAATATAATACGTTTATCAATAATAATATATTAGAAGCGTTAGTAACCTAATGGCCAGACGCGGACCGCGAACTCGAAAGATCGTAGGTTCGAATCAGCCATTCGACTACTGTCGTGAAGATTGTTCGGATTACCAACAAATGATACACAATACTAACAAAAATAAAACACAACACTGCGACTACATTCTACGCGTTCATTTTATTATAGATAACCACAACTTATATAAATAGTTTAGTGATTTAAAAAAAACGGAAAACAGAAACAGTTATTTTAATAGATAGATATACATGGAAAACCAGATTTGCTATAGCTACAGTTTATGGATTTAATGCTTACAGTCTATATAATATTAATAATAAATCTACTAATTTTATAACATATTTCTGAATTTTTTACGGATCAAATACTTAAATGTAGACAACGGTATATACATTATATCTGTTTCTATTCTATTGTATAACGACATTATTCTGGTAAGTAGGGAGGTGCGACCCAAATTACTTTTACAGAGACGTTCTTCGAACAGCTTGTAAACCTTAAAGCGCGGTAACTTATTTGGCACAGCTATATTAATTTTACTAACAAGGTGCGGGCAAACGATATGGTTATGTAATAATTTATGCAAGAAAATAAGATTTAGTGTTTTCCTTCTATTGTTAAGTGTTGTTATTTTAAAATATTTAAGTTTGTTATCATATGAATTTAATAAATATCGAAAATCGCTTTTGAGCTTAGAAAAAGCATACCAGCAGTTGTTTAAGGGCATATTAGTAATTTTAATAGCATTACTATGTAAAAAAAAATACTACGAAAGGAACTGCGTTCCAACAACTCATGTATGTTTTTATTTATATTTTCTGTTTCCACTTTAACCAAAAATAATAAAAATTAAATTAAATCAAAAATTAAATGGAGCTCCACTACTAGAAACGTGAATTATGAACGTACGAAACCCTTCATGCGCAAGTCCAACTCGCACTTGCCTGATTACTATTTTAATATTTTCACATTAATTATTATTTTACTTTATGAAGAAAATATTATTAAAGAAGTAGATAAAACGCGATCTCTTGGTATCGTAACTGACAGAAAACAGAATCGGAAGAGTCGTGTCGTGTCAGAATTGGAAGAGAGGAACTAAGAAGTAAAAAGATTACCAGTTCAACATCCATTATTTCTCAAGCACAAAATTCTGACGTTTCCATCGCTATACATATTTGAAATAGCCCTATTTGTAAAAAAGTAATTCTCATTTTTGTGATGTAGTACCTCAAACTAGTCGAAATGGAGATATCTATATCTACATTTGTCTATGTTTATACTTGTGAAATTTATTCATATATACTGCCTCCATGATACAAGCAAAAAACCTAGTGTGGTGTCACGTTTTTTTACTTAATTAGAAAAATTCAAAATTCCAGCTTTAATAGCGTAATATGCATGGCGCTAATAATTTTGAACAAAATACCAAAATACATCAAAAATTAAATGTACAAGTAGTAAAATTAAAAAATTTGTACATCCGCCTGAAATATAAATAAAATGAGAACATCGTCAAAGTAGTCGAAG
The DNA here is from genome assembly GCA_033319125.1 of Parnassius glacialis. Classification (NCBI taxonomy): domain Eukaryota; kingdom Metazoa; phylum Arthropoda; class Insecta; order Lepidoptera; family Papilionidae; genus Parnassius; species Parnassius glacialis. The sequence goes on from JAVANC010000017.1 coordinate 4,927,033, forward strand.
TCAATTAAATAATATAAAGTTAATTAAATAATATCGTAGTCCTCAGGGGTGACAACACATCTGCATTTTGATTGTTAATCCAAGATAAATGTAGATCTCTATGGGCCACAGCATTCACTTACCATCAGATGGACTGTATGCTCGTTTGTCACCTCAAAAAATGGTCTTTTTAACCGCCGTATCAATGCATTGCTAGATAAAATACATTTATCGATACATCAACTAGCATAAGTAATTTGAAAAAATATTCTAAGCTCATTACGCTGTGTAGATCATTTATTAAATACAAAACATATTTCATAGCATTCATTACAGTCTATCAAAAGTCCACTGCTGAATATAAATCTCCCTCATAGATTTCATAGTAGGGAGGATATATGCCATAGCTGCCAAGCTTTACTAGCGGGTTGGCAACCGCTATTCTTCATTATTTTGAGTTTTTATTAGGAACACATGCTACTACTACTATGCTGTTTCAGTTTCCCTGTGTCGCCTCTTACGAAACCATGCCATTATGATATGTGAGGATGTGTTAGTGGATTATCCTACACCAAATTATACTAAATAATTATACCAAACCTCTATAAAAAGAAAATGTGATTTTTTAAACAGATCTACATTGATAATAACTAAAAAGAAAAAAAAATTAAAGAAAATAAGTTAATAAGGTTAACTTGTAACCAAAACTTTGCAAACGCTATTTAATTAAATGGATTTAAACTTAAATTCTATTTTAAATTAAGTTGATGCTTTTCATCTTGATCTTATAATTAAAGTTATCTAGACTAGTTGCAAGCATTCTCTTGGTTTCGAGTACATATTAATTTGTTGAACATTATTGCTTTCATTAAAAACGAAATATTATACTGAGCCGTCACAGCCCAGAGGATACGCGCTCGCTGCAAATTTCACCGTAGGCGAGCGACTCGGTTTATCAACACCAATGAAATTGTCAATTGCAAATTTCAAATGCAATTTTTAAACTTCATGAGGAATTAGGTAAAGTAGATCTACATGTCTAAGATATAAAATATTTCGAGGACATTAAACAGATTGATAGACTTTCAGACGCACTGTAGCAGCGCAGTGAACAAATTGCCCCATAACACTATTAGAAATTAAAAGAGGTATGTGCTCAGCATATATAAAATGCCGTAACTTTTCTTGTAGAGCGTGACAAACGAGCATACAGTCCACCCAATGGTAAGTGGATGCTGTGACCCATAGACATCTACATCATACATATCCTATTTAAAATCAAAATGTAAATCTATTTGTTGAAGCGCCTGTCAAATTATATTAGCAGTTCTCATGCCAATATTAGTCCGTAAGCTGTGTAGGTATGTTTAAAAAATGTTGTACCTGTCGTCGTTGTAAAAATTAAAGATCAAGTAAAGGTCGATTGAGCAAATTACTGCATTTTATTATTAAAAAGAGATCAAATTCCTATCCATGGTCCTAAATCGAAGCCGGATTTGAAAAAACGTAATTGGACAAGATATTATTTAGTGGAATACGCTTGGGAAGTATTAAATATTCGTTGTGGAAATACCACCGAGGGAGTGAAGATATTTAACCAAGAAATCTGGAGTCTTAGCCCCTTAGATATTGGACTATTATTTAATTTATTTAACCCAGCACTCATTATCAGGTAGTATTTTGTGTAAATCGACTGCTAATTTATCAGGTTAGTACCAAATTACCTATAAAATAATTATGTATAACTTAAAGTATTTAATCGGCTAAAATTCATTTAATATTGTTTTATATAGTTTCTAATAACCGTCAAATCATAATTAAATTAAATTATAAAGCTTGGTTAAATTATATTGACGATATTATAATTTTTTTTTTCTTTATTGGTTTAAACTGTTTTTTAAAAAATAAGTCAAGAGAGTGTATAATTGAAAAAATTGCATAATATTATTTATTACATACTAAGGCATACCTGTGAAGCTGTTTGATTGTCTGAATTGTATTTGTTACCCTTAATTGTTGTTAATTATAAAGTTAAATATCAAGGTAGTACATGTACCATTTTGTTTAATTATTTAAGAGTTTGAAAAGAAGTAAGGGAATTAGTTTTCATTTCTTTATAACTGTAAGCAAAGTTGTATAAAACTACTTATGAATTATATTTTATAAAATATAAACTTCTTGTTTGTATAAATTTCAGGCATTTGCACTAGTCTCCCAATACCAGCCAACATGCCAGAAGATAAGGAGCAAATTAGGAAACGAGCTAGCTACAAGGGACAAATAACTGCTTTTTCAAATTATTTAAATTCACTGAAGGTATCTTCACTGGCTGCTACTGAGGTAAATGAGTTGCAATTACGTATTAGTAGGATTGAGTCAATGTATGAACGATATGATGAGGTACAATTATCCATCGAGTGTAATACTGATAATATAGACGCCCAGATATCAGAACGAACTGAGTTTGAATCCCTGTATTTTAAATCGCTTTCTCTTGCAAAAAGGATCTTAGCAGATTGCATTAAGTCAGATGACATAAGCAGTGACGGTGGCTCTCATTCCGGCAATCATAAATTTGTTAAACTGCGCACTATTCAACTACCTAAATTTAATGGTTCTTATGATAATTGGTTAGAGTTTCATGACACGTTCATGAGCCTCATACATTCAAATGACGAGATAGATGACATAAATAAGTTTCACTATCTGAGAGCGTCGTTGGAAGGGCCCGCTGCTGTGGTAATACAGTCAATCGAATTCTCGGCAGCTAATTACACCGTCGCATGGACTATATTATGTGATAGATATGATAATAAAAGACTACTAATTCAAAATCACGTGACAGCCTTATTTAATATAGCACCAATTAATAAAGAATTGTCTGTCAACTTAAAACGTCTCATTGACCAAATAAATAAAAATTTACGTGCACTAGAATCTCTCGGTGAGCCAACTAAACAATGGGACACACTTCTCATTCATATTATTACTCAAAAATTAGATGCTAAGACATATCGTGAATGGGAAGAGTCTAAAGGTCGTTTGGAGAAAGATACACCTATTACGTTCGATATATTTTTGATGTTTTTAAAAAATCGAGCCGATTTAATCGAAACACTAGAAATGTCTAATTCTGGTGCTACTAACCGTTTAAATTCTTCTATAAAATATGCTCCAAAAGTTAAGGCAATGGTTTCAGTTCGGGATACCGGTAATAAAAACGGTTCGGCCTTTTCCGCCAAACTGTGTCCTAAATGTAAGGGTGACCATAAGTTAAGCAGTTGTCCTCAGTTTCTTGGATTAAGTAACGATGTGCGTCTACAGTTACTGCCAGAGTATAAAGTATGTTTCAATTGTCTTAATTCAGGACATTATGCAAATCACTGCAAAAAGCCAGGATGTAAAATATGCCACCGAAAGCATAACACTCTCGTGCACGTCGCAGATTACCAGTCAAAACCAATTACAGATATTAATACATCTAACACGAGTAGTGGTAATAACAAGCCCGTTATGCAAGGTCATTTCGAACAAACAAACAGTTCGACAGGCTCACAGTTGTCATCCAATTCTAACGCACATCTGTCATTATCCGCAAAGGTAGGCACTGCATCGTGTAGTGAACAAGGCGACGTATTGTTGTCGACGGCATTAATTAAAGTTATAGGTAAGAATGGTTGTCCATATATTGCTCGTGCTATTCTTGATAGTGGCAGTAACGCTTGTTTAATAACTGAAGAGTTATATCAAAGGCTAGGTTTGCCCGCTCAAAATGTAAATCAGTCGGTAGTCGGTATTAATAATGCTTCGGCACACATCAAGAAGATTTGTAAGGTATCGATAAAATCATTGAATGATAACTTCTCTAGTAATCTTCATTGTTTTGTCCTACCATCAATAACCCAAAATGTACCTACTAGATATGTTAATTTGTCAAACTTAAAAATTCCATCTAATATTTCTCTGGCAGATCCTAATTTTCATTCACCTGCTCCCGTTGACATGCTTATAGGTGCTGATGTCTTTTGGGACTTAATAGGAACGCAAAGATTAAAATTAGGGGACGGTCAGCCGATTCTTTGTGAAACTAGCTTAGGATGGTTAGTATCAGGTCCGATTGATTATAGATATGTAAAGAAAGGGGTTAACTCTATTAAATGTAATTTTACAAGAATATTTCAAGATGAGGCTAGTAAAGATTTAGATGAAGATATACAAAAACAATTCGTACGCTTCTGGCACCTAGAAGAGGTAAGCCCTGCGTCTCTTTATTCAAACGAAGAAAAATTATGCGAAGAACACTTTTTAAAAAACACCACGCGACTGGCAAATGGTCGATTTTGCGTGAGGATACCCTTAAAACATAATCCTGACGTATTAGGTGATTCTTGGCCACGAGCTAAGAAGTGTTTACTATCGCTAGAGCGCAGGTTAGCAGGTCAATCTCAGGTCTATGAAATGTATAAAGAATTTATGTCAGAGTATGAAAGTCTGGGTCATATGGAGAAATGTGAGAATGATAATTTACCACGTAAGATGCATTTTATACCACATCACGGTGTGCTGCGGGAAAGTAGTACTACTACTAAATTAAGAGTCGTTTTCAATGCTAGCAGTCCGACTTCTTCGGGTGTTTCCTTGAATAATATACAGATGGTAGGTCCCGTGGTACAGGACGACCTTTTGTCCATTCTTTTACGCTTTCGGCTACACAAATACGTTCTCACAGCTGATGTTGAGAAAATGTACCGGCAAATAGTCATTCATCCCGATGACCGCTATTTGCAACAAATTGTCTGGCGTGATAACCCTTCAGAACAGCTTCAAGCTTATCAACTTAACACCGTGACTTACGGCACCTCTAGTGCTCCCTTTTTGGCAACTAGGTGCCTCCAACAATTAGGCTTAGAGTGTACCGATGACAAGGTTGCTCAAGTGATCATTCACGATTTTTACGTTGATGACTTGCTAACGGGAGGGGATGATATTAACGAGGTTACAGATTTGCGCCGTAAAGTGACTTCCACACTTGCATCAGCTCATATGGTTTTGCGAAAGTGGAAGTCGAATGAATCTCAACTGGTTAGTGAAAATGATATTTCTCCGCTTGATTTAAATATTGGTGGCTTTGAACCGACTAAAACTTTAGGCCTTGGGTGGCAATCACATACTGACCAACTTTGTTTCCCTATAGGAGGGCTATTCTCAGGTAGAACAAAGCGTGATATGTTATCTGTGATTTCTCAGATTTTGATCCACTAGGACTTCTATCTCCCTGTGTAATTAAGATGAAAATGCTTCTTCAACAGTTGTGGCTGCTCAAGCTGTCATGGGATGAGCAGTTGACGCCAGAAATCAGCAAGATGTGGGCTGAGATAATAGTCGATTTACCTAAATTAAATACTCTACGTATTCCACGTCGTGTTATTTGTGACTCGCCTAGTTTGTTTGAATTTCATATTTTCTCGGACGCTTCTGAGCGAGCATATGGCGCCTGTTTATATGTGCGTAGTGTTAATGATCAGGGTGAGGGTTTAATTCAATTATTGATGGCGAAAAGTCGTGTCGCGCCGCTTAAACCTATAACAATCCCAAGACTGGAACTTTGTGGTGCACTTGTTGGAGCTCGCTTTTACCAAAGGGTTGTAGCATCGCTGAGACAACAAGCTAAGCGCACTTTCTTTTGGACAGATTCGTCCATCGTGTTAGGATGGTTAAAGGTGTTGCCTAGCAAGCTACAACCCTTTGTTAGAAATAGGGTTGCTGAAATATTAGAGAAGACTGGAAATTGCGAGTGGAGGCATGTCCCAACAGAGTGTAATCCGGCCGATCATATTTCTCGCGGTGTGAGTTGTAAGGATATTTCATCCATGAGTAAGTGGTGGTCAGGACCTGAATTTTTAAAGAAAGAGGTCTCTCACTGGCCTGCAAATTTCTTAAGTATTAATCACGAGTTGCCTGAGATTAAATCGTCAAATGTTATCCTCCACGGAATACTTCATTCTAACAACAATGAAGATTTAGGCGGGAATAAATTAATTGAATTTAAACGCTTTTCTAAATATACTAGATTAAATCGGGCCGTTGCTTATGTGCTGCGTTTTATTAATAATTGTAGAAAGCAATCCGTTCACGGTCCTCTAAGCAATCAAGAGTTGCAAACCGCACTCAATGTTATTATAAGAATATCTCAGAGTGAATCATTTGAGGAATACACCATGTTAATTAAAAATAAAAGCTTACCCACTAAAAGTCCACTCATTATTTTACCAAATTGCTCTTCAATTATGAGCACATAAGGTTAATGCACGCGGGACCACAGCTAATGTTGGCCACTATAAGAGAGATGTACTGGCCGATTAGAGGTCGTAATTTGGCCAGATCTTGTTATCGACAATGTGTAAGATGTAATAGAATGAAAGGAAAAACCATCTCTCCAATAATGGGCAACCTACCACTCCAACGCATCCTTTCTGGTTTTCCATTTCAAAATATTGGACTAGACTATGCGGGACCAATTCAATCTGTTTCTCGCCATGGCCGTGGTTGTAAAATTGTAAAGGTGTATATAGCTATTTTTATTTGCTTCGCGACTAAGTCAATTCATCTTGAATTAGTGGGTGATTTAACTAGCAATACCTTCATATTAGCTTTGCGCAGATTTATGTCAAGAAGAGGGAAACCTCTTAATATTTATTCGGATAATGGTACCTCCTTTGTAGGCGCATACAATGACATTTCAAAATTTATTAGGACGTATTGTAATTCTTTATCTGAGGTAATGGCAAATGAAGGAATTAATTTCCATTTTATACCGCCTTATTCTCCCCATTTTGCTGGGCTTGCGGAGGCTGGTGTCAAATGCATTAAGTATCATTTAGTTAGAGTGCTGGGCAATTGTAATTTGACTTACGAGGAACTAAATACCACATTAATACAAATTGAGGCTATACTTAACTCCAGACCACTCACACCTTTGTCAACGAATCCTGAAGACTTGCTACCACTAACGCCCGGTCATTTTTTGATTGGACGCCCCTTGACTTCCTTGCCGACACCAGACTATAAAGATCATTCCGTAAGCTCTTTAACCCGATTTCAACGAATAGAACAATTACGTCAACATTTTTGGGCTAGATGGAGCAAGGAATATATATCAGAGCTTCAACTGCGGATGAAATGGCGTTCCTGTAAAGGCTCTTTGAAGTTAAATTCACTGGTACTCCTAAAAGAGGAGAATTCACCGCCATTAAAGTGGAAGATGGGTCGCATCGTCGCAGTCCATCCAGGCTCGGACGGCGTATCAAGGGTGGCGGATATCAAAACATCGACTGGTATAGTTCGCCGATCATTTAGCAAAATTTGTCCGCTTCCTGAACCTGAAGAATCTGGTTGAAAGGTAGACGTTCAACGCCGGGGGGCATGTTGAAGCGCCTGTCAAATTATATTAGCAGTTCTCATGCCAATATTAGTCCGTAAGCTGTGTAGGTATGTTTAAAAAATGTTGTACCTGTCGTCGTTGTAAAAATTAAAGATCAAGTAAAGGTCGATTGAGCAAATTACTGCATTTTATTATTAAAAAGAGATCAAATTCCTATCCACTATTATCATCCCTAAGAACTAAGATTGAATATCTTACACGAAAAAAAGGACTCCGGTTCTGTCCACTCACCATATGAAACACTGCAGTATTATACTGCTGGTTTAGGCTACTATTCTGTGAGAGTGTGCGTTATACGTGGTAGAGCCAAGCTAAAGCTACATACGAGTTATAACACGAATAGCTTGACCGGAGAGGGACTATCATTATCATCACAGCCCTACACAAGTCCACTGCTGAATATTGGTCTCCCCCAAGGAATGCCACAAAGCACGGTCCTGAGCCACCTGCATTCATTGACTTCTTGCATGTCTTCCCAGGTCATCACACCATCTAGTGGGGGGTCACCCTACACTTCGTTTACCCGGTACGTGACTGCCACTCGAGGACCTTGCGTATCCATCGGTTGTCGGTTCTTCAAGCTATGGGCTAAGTCGGTCACTCTGGTTCTACTGCGGATAGCCTCATTTTTAAGTCTATTACGCAGAAAAACCCCGAACAGAGCCCTCTCCATAACTCGCTGAGCGACCTTGAGCTTCCTTATACGACCAGCAGTGACGGAACACGTCTCAGATCCATAAGTCATCAGTCGCAACACGCAATGTTTGTACAATCTTATTTTAAAGGTTTGAGGTATATCTGACGAGAAGATCTGTCATAATCTCCCGATCGCTGCCCAGCCGAATTGAATCCGTCGATTCATCTCTTGATGAAAGCTGGACTTACCTAGTCGGATTATTGGTCCCAGGTAAACATACTCGCTAACAACTTCTAACTTAGCGCTCCCAACAACTACCGGCAAAGGAGTGGCATGGATGTTACACATGGTCTTTGTTTTGTTCACGTTCATTTTAAAACCTATCCGTAGGAAGAACTATTAAGGTAATTGAGCATAGTGCTTAGGTCCTCCAGCGATTCTACCATAAGGTCTATATCGTCGGCAAATAGAAGGTGAGTGATGTTCTCGCAATTAATGTTGATAACTTGATTGATATAATTAATAGAATCAGGCGTTACTTTGCGGAAATCCATTATATAAAAGCTTTTAGAAAAATTTACTTTGCAAATATCCGCGTTATAAAATAAAATGATGTGTCTTACCTAGTTAGAAGAGCACCTCCCGCCCTCCCTCAATTGCGTGCACTATCTCCGTCACCACTAATCACAGCACCGCTACTCCCAACACCACTACACTAGGCAAGACACACCACTGACGATAATACGACACGTGTTTCGCCTCTACACGAGGCATCCTCAGGTGATATGGACTCTACGGCGACTAACCGCTAAGTGAGCGGCGAGTCAAAAACAAGTGCCTTTTATACAGACCGATGACGCAACCGCTATCTACTTAAGAAGCTAGCGACTGCGTCATGCGATAAAACATGCAACCAATCACCGCCGGACTTACGTAGCCGTTTGTAAAATTAAAAACAAACCACCGCGCAACGCCTACCCTCCAACCACGCAACCAATCGCCGATCACCGTGAGGGTGACAAACGACCATATTGCAAGGCTCTCTATTCATCATTCAGCAATGTTTATTGCTGAATGAACAAACAAATGTTACTAACTCACCTCTCTTAAATATCTTTAAGCCTGCTCTCTAATAATAGAGAGCCTTGCAATATGGTCGTTTGTCACCCTCACGGTGATCGGCGATTGGTTGCGTGGTTGGAGGGTAGGCGTTGCGCGGTGGTTTGTTTTTAATTTTACAAACGGCTACGTAAGTCCGGCGGTGATTGGTTGCATGTTTTATCGCATGACGCAGTCGCTAGCTTCTTAAGTAGATAGCGGTTGCGTCATCGGTCTGTATAAAAGGCACTTGTTTTTGACTCGCCGCTCACTTAGCGGTTAGTCGCCGTAGAGTCCATATCACCTGAGGATGCCTCGTGTAGAGGCGAAACACGTGTCGTATTATCGTCAGTGGTGTGTCTTGCCTAGTGTAGTGGTGTTGGGAGTAGCGGTGCTGTGATTAGTGGTGACGGAGATAGTGCACGCAATTGAGGGAGGGCGGGAGGTGCTCTTCTAACTAGGTAAGACACATCATTTTATTTTATAACGCGGATATTTGCAAAGTAAATTTTTCTAAAAGCTTTTATAACTTGATTGATCTTTGTACGTGGTAGAGCCGTGCTGCAACTATATTATTAGTATAGTTGTAGCAAAAATGGGTCGGCTCGACCGGGGAAGTACCACGTTTTCACAGAATACCAGCGTTAAATAGCAGTCTAACACTGCTGCGTTTCGCATGGGGAGTGTAGAAAACCGGAGATTCTTTTTACTGGCAAAGAGGCATTCCATCGTAGTCCTCGTGGGTGACAACTCATCTGCATTTTGATTCTCTATTGAGGGTAGATGTGGATGCCTATGGGTCACAGCAACCTTTTACAATTAGGTGAACTGTGTGCTCGTTTGTCACCCTATTCTATAAAAAAGCAGAAAGGATATTTCTGGACCAGTAGCTTAAAACGCCTTCTAACGCAGCCGTGAAGACTTTCGGAGATATAATAACATCAGCCTGTCTTACACCTCTCTACAGTTGGATAAGTTTTGTACTCTCATTCTGTACTCAGATAGTCATCGTAACCCTACTGTACAAACACTTCAGTACTTCGATATACCGACTGTCAACTACTGGGACTGTGACTGGGAGGGACCATGCTCTCTTGTAATACCAGCGTTTCATTGCTGTATTTCGGATCGTGAGTGTAGAAAACTGGACTTTTAACCCTTCTTATCGGACACGAGGCAATCCACCTTAGTCCTGAGCGGTGACAACGCTTTTTTTGATACTTTTGAGGATACATGTAGATTTCTATGAGTCACAGTATTCATTTACCATCAAATGGAATATTTGCTCATTTGTACCATTATACTATAAAAAATTAAATTTCATTTGGAGCAATGTTTAAAATATGAGAAGTATAATAGGGTAATTATCTGATTGCCAAGTATGACAAGATATACAAATATTAACAGTAAGAATCAAGGTCTAAATAGAACTCAATATAATTTTATAATTTTTTTCTTATTTACGCTACGATACGCACCTAGAGAGCGCATTCACACACGCATACTCAAACACATCAATAATTAAGTTAAATTCAATAAAAACCGTAAAAAAATTTATGCAATTTTTAAGGATTTTATCGCGTTGAATTTTACGTTTCTGATGTTTTATAGAACCCATGGTCACGGGCGGACTGACGTGTTTGACGTCACGATATCATAGATAGTCCGGCTACTTTCAACTTTTGAATATCAATTTTTAGTTCATCCTACGCAAAACGGTTTATGTTGAAGTCTTGGAGTGTTATGCTTGGGTTTGGATTTCAAGCAATGGTGATAAGAAATATTTACGTAAAACATATTTTAATTATATGTTATATGTATTAAATATTTAAATGAAAAAAAAGCATTTTATTATGAAATAAGCCGACAATCGAGCACACAGCCCACCTGATGTTAAGTGGTTGCTGTGGCCCATAAACATCTACATCTATCCTCAATTGAGAATAAAAATGCAAATGCGTTGTCTCCACTGAGAAATAAGATGAAATGTCTCGTTTCCAGTGAAAAGGGTCTCCGGTCCTCTACAGTCACCATACGAAACACAGCAGTATTAAGCTGCTATTTTACGCTGGTATTCTGTGAGAGCTGGTATTCGTTCCCCGGTCGAGCCGACCCATTCATGCTACAATTATACTATTAATATAGCTGCAGCATGGCTCTACCACATAATAAAGGATGTTTGAAAATATGTGTGTCGGAATATTAAAAATATCTTTAAGACATTTGAAATTCGCCAACACGCAACGGAACAACGCGGTGGACTAATGAGGACTAATAATCTTCTGTTCACCAGATGTCGCTAGTTAGGTCTGAGGTAAAGTTTATTGGTAAACAATGTCATATAATTAAGAAGTTGCGTTTTAAATAAAAGTTCATCGAATTTTAAAGTATTATATAAATACATCAAATAGTGCCTCAGTGGTTTGCTCCATAATATTTTTCACATTTTAACACTTTTGTTAATTTTTTCAACTTTTAGATATTCGTAGTTTGGTTTATTCATTTCTTATCTAATTAATGTAATATATAACGAATATTGCAGAAAGAAATATTGACATTTTCCAAACAAATTAAATTCCCCGCCAAGTAATCTGTCAAATATTTCACCTCATTCCTGACTGGCACCGCTCTGGTGGTAAAACATTCGTTAAAACTTTTTTCAGTTATTGTGACCGCACCCCGAATTTTTTTGACAAAAACCATAGCAACCTATTTCATACACAGCTAGTAATATTTAATGAAAACAATGGTATATACTTATGTGTAAGGCAATACGGGTAGCATTATCAGATATATTGATATAACTAACCGGAAGAGGAAATCACTTAATATCCACTCGACAACTATCTCCCCGATAATACTAGTATACAGTATGCAGAAATAAGCTTGCGAGAATGCTTACTCAATCGTGTTTCACGCTTTAACAATTGACTTACCTAATCGACTTTGCTAATTAATGTTAACCTTAATAATTTTGTCACGAATGGGTCGGCTTGACAGGACGGATCATGCTCTCACAGAATACCAGCGTGAAATAATGTGTATATCATAAGCAAGTCTAGAGAACCAGAGAATCTTTTAACTGGTCATTCGTAGGTATTCCATCTTAGTCCTCAGGGGTGTAAAGGATCTGCATTTTGTTTTATAGTCGAGGATAGATGTGAATATCTATGGGATCAGCATCCACTCAGTTGTAACTTATCACTTAATTGTAAACTGTGTGCTTTTTTATCACGCTTATTAAAAAACTACTATAATATAAGAATTCGCAAAGATAAAGTCATGGAAAGTAACATTAGAATAAGGCATTCTTTCATGCATAGATTTTTTTACATTCCTTGGCCCTTTTCTGTATAATCAAGTCAATGCAATTTTGTACATATATCCATTAAAAATGGCAGATTGTAAAAATGTAGTTTGGACATGGTTACAAAGTTTGTCATACGATGATACGTAAAAATTGCTGATTGTTTTAAGCTAATTAAAATCTTAAGTAAATTAGTAATAATATATTTTACCGAATTAACCGTAATTAGTTGATAAGTTATTCATTTTATATAAGATACAGAAAATATTTGTAAATGTATCTATTAGCACATACACCTGAGATACAGGTTTATCCTAGTTCAGGTGCCTGTTATTGTAGACTATTTTAAATTAAGACATTATTTGAATTAATTGTACAGTTTCTTGAAATAAAGAAAAAAATACTTTTGATAATTACAAACATTTAATAATGAAATACATTATAGAAATTTATTTTAACATTCGACTTAAATTCGAACTAATTTTAGTAAGGATACTTGTAGGAATGAGTTAAATAAGATTGTTCTGTTTAAAGGCGCAATATATTTATGTCGCTTAAAGAGGCTTATGAGATTCATGAGGTATAAAGTAATAATAAACTTATTATTATTTTAGCTGCATGCTTCTTAATCAGCGGTGAAAATCTGTGATAGCTTAGGGGCTAAAAGCTCGCTGTAAATATCACAGTACGCGAGTAACCTAGGTTTGAATACCGCTGGCACCAATGAAATTGTTAATTATTATTTTAATTGCTGATTTACCACGTGCTCTATGGTGAAGGAAAACGTCGAGCACGTTGTAAATTGGCACTTAAAATTGTAACAATATCATTGATGTCGGCGGCGATCGACCCCTGGTTGCTCGCGTACTGTGAAACTTACGGCCCGTAATCACCATTACAGCATATAAAAGTCCACTGCTGAACATAGGACTCTCCCATAGATTGCTTCACAGATAGGTTTTGTTGTAGTTGCGACGCTGGCGGGTTGGTAATCGCAGTTTCTTTATTATTTTGATTTGTTATCAGGAAAATGCTGCTGCCCATCTCCCCCTTATTTCCTACTTACTGTCGCCTCTTACGATACCTACTGGATGATGTGGGGTAATGGATATTATTACACCGCCACTATATGGTCAGTGATGTACATAACGAACGTAAAAATTGAGCCGTAGCACCACACCCAATTTCTCAACGTTTTCACTATTGAGCTGTTAAACTCTAAGTCAAGATCGAATAACAGGAAACTCGTGCAAATAAGGCAACGACACAGTGGTGGACTAATATTTTTATTCTTTCTTTTCCTAACTCTGTACGTATATATCTTGTAAACTTTATAATATTTATTTTATTTTTATTACACATAAAACTACGGAAGTAAATAATAACTAAATACTGCTAATATTATCCGAACAAGTAAAATGCTTACTCATCCTATTCCTCTGTTTTATTGCTATAGCGTTAACGCACTTATCAGTTCAATGATCACAAGTTTCCTCACAAACGCAAAGTTAATTCCCATTCCGATAACTTTGTGAGTCAACTTAGTAACAAATTACAAGCTTTGTATTTAATAAAATGTTTGAGAAACAACATTGGGAAATACAACATAAATATTATCATATCATAAAATATTGATCACGAAGTTCATTTTCTGTAATGTTCAAATTAGATTTGAAGATTACACCGTGAATTAATAATTTAAAGCGAGAGTATTAAAGAACGAGCACAGAGTTAGCCTAAGTGGATGCTGTGGTCAGTAAAATAAATGTAACCGATTTAAAAATCAAAAAAATTCCATAGCTTCTGAAGTCGAGCCTTCTATACGCATGTCTTAGCACCTCAAGTACTAACCTAGGTCTTCCCTTATTTTTAAATAGATTAAAAGAATATAATATCATAATATTATTGCTATTATATTATTCCTATTATATTATTCCTATTATATTATTCCTATTATATTATTCTTATTATATTATTCCTATTATATTATTCAAAACATATCAATTCGTCGATGTCGATATTTTATCAGAGAAAATAAATAAATTTATAAATCTTATAACTCAAGCTCAATCTTCAACTCCAGCTTGGGGACAGTATACATTGTAATTAATATTAACCATTTTGTATTTAAATTTTTCTTGTTTAGCAATATGTTGTTTTTAGCAGTTTTTTTTTAAAGTGACAAATAAACTTACAGATCATCTGAAGGTAAATGGCCACTGCAGCCTAGGTACACCTGGTACCAATTTCAAACAAACAACAATAGAATCTTATCACCTCTGAGGACTAAGATGGAATGCCTTACAGCCCTGTAATTTTACTGGTTCTGTATAACATTCAAACTAGAACACGGCAGTGCAGACACTGCGATTAGGTAGCAGAAATAGGTGGGAGAGCGGTAACTACACAGAAGCTTTCTAGGCAGAATAGGACTAAAAACAAAAACAAAAATAATCTGTTCTCAGAATGATTACCTAAAAGTGTGGCAAATATTAAACTCTTGAATATGTAAACTGCTGCTATATGCATGTTGTTTAATGTTTGTTATAATCTAACTCTAAAAATAAATAAAAAATTAGTCAAATTTAAATAATGTTACTAATTCCCAAGACTATTTGTGTCTTTATTATATCTCTTAAGGACTTATCATCATCATCATTACAGCCTTTCACAAGTCCACTGCTGAACATAGGCCTCCCCAAAGGAATGCCACAAAGCCCGGTCCTGAGCCACCTGCATCCATCAACTTCCTGCATATCTTACCAGGTCGTCACTCCATCTACGGGTGGTGGGGGTCGCCTTGCACTTCGCCTACCGGTACGAAGCTGCCACTCGAGAACCTTTAGAAAGAAAGGGGAAGAAAGGTTAAGGACTTAAAACAGATCTAATTTCACTATCAGTCTCATTACCTCTGACAATCGACCTGAGAATGGCTAGTCTTCTTTAGCAAAAAAATCAAATCCGAACATGGAATTTTTCAGACGTCTTTTCAAACGCTGCTTTGATGGTATGCATCGTTTGTGCCGCAATTATCCCCATATTGAAACATGTAGTCAGAACTTATTCGTAGTTTCGAACTTTTCAGTCAACATACTCGCACAAAACAAATTGAAACGAAAATTGAAAGTCAAACAGGTAAAAATATCATAATTTTGAATATAGAACACAGAGGTTTTATTTCATAAATGTTTAACTTAAGGATGTTTTAAGGACCAGTAATATTCGCTAAAAGGCAAAAATAGTCACTTATTATTTCAACTTCATGCTTTAATTAGACATTTTATAACGACGGTATGTATGAACTTAATTTAACTGTCATTAAAATAAGAAATAAAGTGATATCATCATCATCGTCACCATCATTACAGCATTTCACAAGTTCTTAGTATTAAAATAACAATTGACTCTCCACCTTAATGGGGACGTCATATAAAGTATAATTGTGACTCCTATCCGTATAACTGTTTATAACAATATTTCCTGTAATATTACTGATTTGCATTTACATAATTTCAAAGTGCATCTAAAGATTACTCTATTAGAGAGAGGATATTATAAACAAGATGATGTTTTTAATATAAAAATGCGGGGATATAATGAGCTTCCTTACTTTTTAACTCGTGTATGAAGTATATATTTTATAAGGATAAATAGTAACTGTTGGAAGAAAATAGACTACTTGTGAGTTTCTTGCCGCTTCTCTTTCTTCCATTTCTTTTATTGAAGCAATGACGTAGCGTTTGTTTTTGAAACCGTTCTTTGTTAAAGCTAATTATGAATAAAAATTTATTTTAAATTACTTGAACTTTGATCTCATGCATTACTCCATCTGATGGCGGGTCAACCTACAATTCGCCTACCCGTACGCGGCTGCCATTCGAGAACTTTTTGTCCCCATTGGTTGATAGTCCTTCGAGCTATATGGGGTTAATATATTTATTACTTATAAATTGTCAAATTCATAGTTTCACTACTACAGAGAAATAGTAAGACTCCTCAAACAAAATATAAAGTGTTTTGCAGTATCTGTGCTTATGTTGGCCCTGTAAGTTTTATCCGATGCCTCAACTAATCCACAGTCATTGTTCGACTTTAACCAATCAAGTCGAAACTGAATGGATAAGTTAGGAGTTATATACGTGTAAACAAATGAAAAATCACCATGAGACATTCATCAGGAAGCTACAGTACTTCGTGTCAAGAACACAGCGCTTAAACTTATTATTTCATATTTAAGTAATAGAATGTATAAAGTTATTATCAATAGTAAAAGTTCTTCCGGGTCGTCCGTAAATATGGGTGTACTTCAGGGCTCGATTCTTGGCCCATTCCTATTTTTAGTGTATATTAATGACTTACCTTCCCTTGTAGGGGATAATCATGATATTGTATTAATAGCTGATTATACTTCCTTGATTTTTAAACTCAATCATTTAAATGTGACCAATAGAATAATGCTATATCAACATTAGTGCATTGGTTTAATAATCGGCATTTAAACGGCAATAAAACTAAATTTATTAAATTTTTAACACCGAATGTTAAAAATCTGAATACCAATGTGTTTTTAAATGGGGAAAAACTGAGCCCGAATGAATCCTGTATTTTCTTGGTATCACTCTCGACACAAAGCTTCATACATGCAAACTAGCAAACAGACTAAGCTCTGCAGCTTATGCTGTAAAAAAGATTAGAGATCCCACTAGTGTCGAGACAGCTAGATTAGTTAACTTCAGTTATTTCCATAACATAATGTCTTATTGGATTTTGCTCTGGGGAAATACGGCTGCTTTAGAAACTATTTTTGTTTTGCAGACGAGGACCATTAGAGCTATTTACAACCTTAAGCCGTGAGAGTCCCTTAGATAAAAATTTAAAGAAATGTATATAGTAACTTTGGCCTCTCAGTATATTTACGAAAATTTAATGTTTGTTCACAAAATCAAAAACAGTTTTAGTAAAAAATGTGATATATACTCTGTAAACACTAAGAACAAAAACAATCTAGTAATACCTGTCTCCCGACTCTAAATAACTGTAATACATTCTTGGGATAATGTATACGCTATTACAATAAAGTCACAGAAAATATACAAGGTTATCTCTCTCTCTATATATATATATATATATATATATATATATATATATATCTTTATATATAAAAAGTACGTGTCACGTTGTTTGTCCGCGATGGACTCCTAAACTACTGAACTGATTTCAATGAAATTTTTGGTCAATGTGCAGTTTGGTCCAACTTAAAAGATAGGATAGCTTACATCTCAATTTATAATCGCAATACAATATTATTTTATTAAAAATTATTTGTCTATTATTTGACAGTCACAATTATCTGTTAGCTCCAAACGATTCTGTCAGATGACGATATCTGTTGACTGGATTGAGTAAATATTTAATAGATGGCGCTATGTTAAAAATGCAAACGTTTAATATAAGCTACAATTTAGTAGTATAAGCATCACATGTTGCTGTAAGTATTCAACAAATAGAACCGATTTCAAAAAAAAATTTGCAGACTGTGTGCAGTTTGGTCCAACTTGAGAGATAGGATAGTTTTTATCCCGATAAGTGACCCTCAATTTTTTTATGGCTAATTTCAGGAGTTTTTTTGGGAAAGCAAATGGTCGTTTGGAAAGGGCAGAACAACGTCTGCCTGGTCTGCTAGTATATATATATATATATATATATATGTATGTATATATAATCTCTATTACCAAGTTTAAATATTTAATGGAACAGAAACTGTATAAATAGTGTTATTATAATAAAAATTAATATATGGTTGATAATAACCCCTGGGAATGAGGTGGTCGCTTCCAAGCTGTTTCTAAAATAATATTTGTAAATAGTTAGTAATCATTTATATTGTGAAAATGATTTAAAAAAGGTTTCTTGCAAATTCTTCCCAGGACAGAGGACTTTTTTCGAACCAGTGGTAAAGTAAAAAATGACTTTCAATAAGAATTACTTGTAATCAATATTCAATAAAAATTATTCTATTCTATTCTAATAAGTTAGGAGCTTAAATATACTTTGACGCAGATCGCTGATGTGATCTTTGTGCACGAATATTAAAATATTTACTTGTAGGTGGCGAAATTTTCGATGATAACGGTGGGAAACACCAACTTTTGATTGTTAATTGCTGATATTCGGTGAGGACGTAAACATTTTTCGACTAAGACAACCCAATGCTACTGCAGTCATAATAAAGCTGTAGCATGGCTCTACTAGCGTGTAGTGGCGGTGTAAGAATATCCACTACCTACACCATATCATCCCGTGGGCGACAACAGGCGATAGAAAGAAACAAATCAGGAGATGGGCATAGCGTCTAACTAATAACGACTACAAATAAAAAACCGCCGATGCCAACCACCATGCCAAGCGTGGCAACTATTGCAAATATTCTCCCCACAGGCAATCTATGGGGGAGGCCAGAGTTCAGCAGTGTACTTCGATGGGCTGCAACGTTAACGGTAACGGTATGGCTCTACTACGCAAATGTTAAAAGCATTTCGAATATCCAATCGTCGAGGGAATATTTCATAATATAAATAGTAAATAAAGTATATATGATAAACAAAACAAACAAAAACTTACGATAGCATTACCAACCTGTTTAGTACCAAACGGTGACTGCTTCTCTTGTTCAACCAGTGGTTAAGTTATCATAAGAAAGTTATTTCCCTGCAAATGTTGACGTTTTCTATTAACAAATTATGTAATTAATTTGTAGATCAAGTTAGTAGAAGAACTTTTTGTTTGCGCACAGGTTTAACTAATATTACTTGGGTATACTAAGAATATTAATAAAATCAACAGTAAGAAATATTTCAGTTAGTTAATAAAACAACAATTTATTGGTAAGCCAATGCAACAAGAAGCCGTCAAATTTGAAAAATATTGACCTTGAATGAAAACAATGTAAACCACCTTTCAAATATGCATATAGTGAATTAAATCAAACGCTATGCATTACTCAAAAGTCACGCGTCAGTGGCACTCTCCGCGACCGCACGCTCTCCAACAAAGCGTGCGATCCAACGGGAATAATATTCAATTTAACTATCAACAAAATCTGGAACTGCCAGTGGCGACGTGGATATTAAACTTTAGAATTACAATGAAACTTCACGTTTCCTAAACAAATAAAAGCGTTTGTGTTTGAACTCAACAAGCACATTCAGTCTTATTTCAAAACTTGTTACATTGATAGTTTTAAGTTTGAGTTATCAAACTATTTTACGATTTTCTCGTTTTTTTTTTTACTAAAGTACAAACGTCAACGGATTGTCCATCATTGCGCATGCCAGTACGAGCCTGCCCCTCGAGAACCAATTTCTTCCCGGTTAAGATCGGGGTAAAACTTAAAAACGTAAACTCCGATACTTGCGAACAGCAGTGGGAGGTAGTAGGGGAAGGTAGTGGGGTGCAGAGAAAACCCCTGCCCCCCTACTCAGTCTATCAGCCAGGTCAACAGTCTACGTGATCATTCTGAGTGGGCTTTCTAGACTCCGGAGCTGTCGGTTGAGTTCACTCACGTCACTCCACTGTCATTGCTTCTGCCCAAAATTGATGTTAAAATAAACTCTCGTTATACGAGTACATTGCCTTGCTTGGTATTCCTTATTCCTATCCTTGTTTTGGTATTCTCATTGTGCACACTGTCCCAGATGATGGCAATCTCACTGTGTGTTGTGAAGTGTATCGGTCTATGATGCAAAGTGTATATTGTGCATAACTTTACTTCCCGACTTTCTGGTACTGGTATCGGCAACCGTAAATAGAGTGAAACACACCCGCTGCCTCAGAGGCGGCCATTGTTTTTTAATTTTTGTGTTGCTTGTTGCATTAGGCAACAGCTAGATACATACTCTAGCGTACCAACCCGCTAAGTGTATAGGTGTCTGTTTTAAGCACAAACCTCCCCCGCCGAAAGGTTAAGGAGCTTGGTACACATTTGTGATAATGTAAGCATAGTAAACAAAATGGCGTCATTTACAACCGACGAGCTCCGACATCTGGGCTGTGTTATTGTACAGCGCAATGCCCGTTCCGGGCCCAAGCCCACGCTCGAGTCCGTGCCTCTAGCTTGCCTGTCCACCCAGCTTGTCTGGCGCCCTATCGATCGTTTGACCGTGCGGATCGACGACTTTCTGTCGCCGAGCACCGGACCTACAACCCCTGTATCAATAGACACAATTTACGACACCGCGCCCCGTACCCTCCGCGATGTCCACCCGCTGCCCCTCTCCGGTCTTCTCGGATGCCGAATCAGGCTCCAATATGAAGACTGACTCGCGTATCCCGCGTAATCCCGAAGATGAAGGCTTCACCATTCACCTTTCACGTCCAGGGCAAAAAGCGCAAACGCGCAGCACCAACAAAGTCTGCGAATTCATTTGCAACATTAAATTTGCTGAATTAATCTCTTTGACCCGTAAACTCCGCGGAGCCACCACCCCACAACGTCACGTATAATAGGGCATAGGGCGAATCGATGGAATATTGTTTTCCAGTGCGCCTAAATATCTACCTACCGCTGCTCAAACGTGTAATCTCACAGCGCAGATTTACTCAATCTAGGCTCAAATATCATAATAGCTGGCGATCTGAACAGTAAGCATTCCTCCTGGAATTCGCGTTCAAATAACCCCAATGGTATAATACTGTTTGATCTCAAGGAGCTAATAAACTTCGATGTTATCGCGCCTGAGACTCCAATTCGCTACCCATTCGCAACCAAATACCAACCGGACATCCTTGACGCAGCGATACTCAAAGATGTCCGGTTGTCGTAATCTTCGATTGAAACAATATTAGAATTCAACTCGCACCACAGACCAGTCCTAATGCAGCTGGACCAGCCCACAGGTGAAGTCCTTTAGATCAAAACCATCGTGGACTGGAGTAAGTTCCATTTTTTTTTCAGCATTTGTAACGTCGTAGAGCCATGCTGCAGCTATATTAGTAGTATAGTTGTAGCACGAATGGGTCGGCTCAACCGGGGAAGGGCCACGCTCTCACAGCATACCATCGTAAAATAGAAGCATAACGCTGCTATGTTTCGTATGGTGAGTGAAGAGAACCGGAGACCCTTTTTTACTAGAAACGAAGCATTCCACCTCAGTCCTCACGGATGACAACGCATCTGCATTTTGATTCGTAATCGAAGATAGATGTAGAAGTCTATGGGCCACAGCAACCACTTACCATCAGGTGAATTGTGTGCTTGTTTGTTACCCTTATTCTATATAAAAAAAGGTTTGAGGTCAAACCCGAGTCTACTAATTCCCAGCTCTTAGACATAACCATCGATAAGATAGACTCGCCAGAGGATGCCAAATGAGGCGATTAGCGCCCTATCGGCCCAATTGAATTATCCTCTACAATTTAAGAATGCTCTCGTAAGGTTCGCGTGTCGTGTGTCGTGTGTGCTCTGAAAGCAGAACAATCCTCACCTATGTCACCTTTCATCAGGCCAGGAAAACCCGATCGCGCCTTTGACGACTCTGAGAAGGCCGAATGCCTCGCGGACAGTTTAAAGAGCCAATGTACTTCCTCTAGCGAACCTACAGATCCCGCTCACCTTGCAGAGGTCGAAGCGGAGTTCAAGCGTAAGTCTGCACTACCACCTGCGGGCGACTCCTTAGAGTCTGTGACATTCGACGATGTCACAGAAGCAATAAACAAATAATAAAAAATAAACTTCAAAAAAGAAATCAGCGCCTGACCCCGATGGAATTAGCAACAGGGTGATGAAATCTCTCTTCGTGCTTATTTTATGCCTCCTACTGGGCATATTCAACGCTCTTCTTTCCAGCTGCTCCTTCCCGGACGCCTGGAAACAGGCAGATGTAAAAGGCATCCCAAAACCAGGGGAACCGCGCAACGTAACCTCTAGTTACAGACCAATCAGTCTCCTTAGCACACTGGGGAAAGTTTACGAACGACTCATACTGAATCGCCTTCGTATATATATCTTCGCTAAACTTCTTCCAAACGAGCAGTTCGGCTTCAGACCTGAACACTCGTGTATCACCAGCGACATCGCCTTACATAATACGATTTGAAAGAGTTCAACCTCCCAAGAAGAAGTCGTAAAATCACTTCGACCGGTGCCCCTCTTCTTCGATGTAGCAAAAGCGTTTGTCGAAGTCTGGCACGATGGCTTGCTTTTCAATCTGTAAAAACTCAACGTGCCTGATAATCTTATCTATATCGTCAGAGATTTTCGTGCCAGTCGCCATTTCATTCAGTCGTTATCGAATGGAGGGCACATGCTCTACAAAACTTCCTCTTAAGGCTGGAGTCCCACAGGGCTCCGTCTTCTCCCCAATACTCTTCACATTCTTCATAAGTGACATCCCGAAGGACTCAGTAGTGAATACTGCTCTTTTCGCCAATGACACGGCACCTTACGTCACCCATCATTATAAAAAATCCTCACCGAGATGCTCCAAACATCAGTCAACCGCTTAGGCGTTTGATCCGCTTATGGAAAATCGAAGTAAATTTTGAAAAAAAAATGTAGCAATACACTTTCAAACCATGCCCACTCTTAATCGACAATACTAAAATCTCAAGAAATCGTTAGGTACAATCATCCTGTACGGCCGCCAGATCCCATGGCAATCAACGGCTAAATACCTATGGATTATATTTGACTACGGTATGACATTCACGAAACACATTTGCAATGTCCGATCCGATGCAATCGTGCAAAAATCGTCCCTAATCGCCTCAACCTGCTAGTTTACAGAAAGAGCAAACTGTCCTTAAGACACAAGCTTCATCTTTACAAAGCATGCGTAAGAGATAACCACATTGGTGCAACAATTTATGTCTTATGACTAAGCCTAACTTAAATTTGGAATGGTACAGCGCAAAGAGCAGTCAAACCCCCATTCGACAAGACATATTACAGCGCAATAGTTTAAATCACCTCTAGTACTGGCTCGCTTTAAATCACAGACAGTTTAAACTCCACAGGATACGGGTGTGTCATTAAAGGAAGTGGCAGGAGGCAGCCTTAAACTAAACCATTTAATGAACATGGATGACATTTAGTTGTAATACGTGATGGTAGGTGACTAAGGTAAGTTCAGGAACATCTGCAAACAATTTCAAACTAAGAATGCTACAGAAGACATCCCCGAGATTGACACCCCTGAACACTAAGGTGGAATCTCTCACAGCCTGTAATTATACTGGCTCTCTAATCCCTTCACTCCAGAATACAGTGCTCATACTGCTATATGGTGACAGAGATAGGTAAGAGGGGACTATGTACCCAGAAAAACTCCTATACAGGAAAGGAGTTATCGTAGAAATCTCGCTGTCTGGTTTGTAATTATGGATTTTCCTTAGGGAAACTGTAATATGTGCTTCAACTCATACCGTTGCGCTTTGTTAGGGCCATACATTACCTCATATGTTATGATAGATAGATAGAAAATTCTTTACTGCACTTAAAATAATTTGGTACAAAGGCGAACTCAATGCCGAAATGGCATATTCTAACCTCCATTAGTATGGTGATAGCTATGAGTACAGTCGCAACAGAAAAAAAAAACTAACTTTTTTAATATACGTGTAACAAAACCCGGTGGTTCCCTTTAAGTGCGTTATCAGACTTAATATTCAAGTGTAAAGAAATAACTTTTTTTTTTCAAAAAACTTGAACATTTAAAAATAAAATTTTAATTTAAAAAATTCATTTGCAAATTGATTTTATTACCTCTTAACTGACACGAGCATCTGCGAAGAAGGGTCACAATCCTCTTACTCTTTAATGCAGAGGTAGTAAAACCACATACAATTCGCAAATTATTTTTTTAATTATAATATTTTTTTAATGTTCAAGTTTTTTGAAAAAAGCATATTTCTTTACGTTTGAGTACTGACCCTGATAACGCACTTAACGGAAACCACAGGGATTTTGTTACATGTTGTATATCATCTTAGAAGTTTTTCACAATAATTTCTCATTCTCATCTCAGCGGCGGATGGATTTCTTTTCGGAACTTCACCGCACGCGGACCCCACGGACCGATAGTCTCTACAGCAAATGGCACAAATACGTAGTCATCTCTCAGAGACTCATATTTGCGCCACTTACTCAGTTCAGCTGCCTCTGATGCCACCCCAGCTCTAAACGAGGTACCCCTAAGAGGGCACTAAAGTCTCTACGCAAGTAGCATCCCACACTTTACCTCTCTCCCAGTAGAGGGATGTCGTCGGGTCTCTTGCCATCGTCTCTAAATATTCCACAAGGTTCTAAAACCGAGGGAATATTTATAGAGACAAGAGCTCTTCGGAAGACATCGTTCAAAGATCCGTGCCCTAAAAACCTACCAGCATTTTTCTTGCATGAAAGTCCGTGGAGCCCAAATTTGTCGACGCTGCTATCACAGGGGCACTGATGGGGTTGACAAATCGTCGCTCCTAGTCGGATTTCTACGGCGATGTGCAAGCTTTCCCCATCAAGTAATGTGCCGAGATTACTTGATGGTAAAGCATGTAACCAGTGACTAGATTTCTTAGTCGAAACATTTAAAAGGCGTGCCTTATCTTGGTCACTATGAAAATTATGAAACAAATCTTTCTGCACGCTCTGCGGAATCATCAGCTCTGCACCAGCGGAATATCCCACTGTTCTGTTGGTTAACTTCCAGTGGAATATATTCACTGGGACAGAGCGTTTGCTATGTCTGCCCTGCCTCCGTAGCAAAGCACAGGCACACTACTTTTTTATTTAAAATTATGTTACATAAGTCACTGACACTATGCACGGAAGGAAAGAAAGCATGAAATGCAACGCTAGAAAAATTTCTCACACCAATGCCACCAAATTTTATAGGTAAAGTAGCTTGAGTCCAGGCTGTTGTATTTAAAGTTAAATTTAGAATTTCTTCTATAGCTATTTTAAGATTATTATCAATATCTTTTAAAATATCCGAACATTTCCAGACTGGACTCTACCGGAGTAAGTATGTAAATGGTGGTTTAATTTATACAATTTATATACGTGGTCATGGACGAAACGTTGTACGCGGCACACCTATCGCTTTTTCGTAACAGTCAGCTTTTTATACTTACTACCCACCATGTCAACTAAATGTGATAATTGTAACAAAACTATATCCAAAAGTTATCCAGGAGTAGAATGTGGTAAATGTGAGCGCCTAGTGCACTTAAGTGCCAAGTGTACAGGTCTAACAAACAAACAGCTTACCGCACTTAAAACTGCTGCACCCGGATTAGGATGGACATGTCAAGAATGTTTGCAAGAGACCTCCAGACGAAATTCATCAATAGTGATTCCAGAGGATGATGATGAAGATGATATTGATAGACACGTGCAATTTGATGCAAAGACTCTATTAAAGGATATATCAAAAGAAGTAGAAAAAACAATAAAGAAGGAATTAAAAGATGTCAACGACTCACTTCAATTTCATAGTTCTAAATTGGATGAGGTGATGATGTCTATTGAGGCATTCAAGCAAACTATAAAAAATCTAGAGAGAAAGAATATCGAACTTACCAACAAAAACAACAATCTGGAAACGAGAGTAGGTGCATTAGAACAAAAATTACAGGAAGTGGAGCAAAGTAAATTGTCTAAATGCATTGAAATAGCAAATATACTACTACACAAAGATGAGGATGTGAAGCAACTGGTTGATAATGTGGCTGAAAAGCTAAACATACCTAAGGAAAGTTTTACAAAAGCATACAGATTAAAAGGAAAAAACGATCAGAATGGAAATATACAAGTGGAGCTAAAAGAGGAAAGTGTGTTGGATACATGGATGGCGGCCGCAAAGAGTACCAGGATTATTGTAGCAGACATTCATCCAAGAGAAAATAAAAACAGCAATTTCGTGTATATAAGGGAAAAAATGACACAGCACAACAAGAAAGTCTTCTGGTATGCAAAACAAGAGCTAAAAATTAAGCAGAATTTCAAATACGTTTGGTTCAAAAAGGGTTTGATTAAGGCATGCAAAGAAGATAAAGGTAAAGTTTTCGTTCTAAGAAGCTTGGACGACATAAATTCACTAGCTAAAAACAAGCTGTGAAATCTTTCATTTTATTTAGGATTTTTTTTGTATATTATTTTTTATACATATTTTGTTTTTATTTTATATTATTATTCGTATATTCTTTTTCAATTGATCTCTGATAACCTATTTGTTACAAAAAAAAAGGTATGGAACCTATCGACTACGAAATTGAAGAATTCGCAAACTGTGTAAACGCAATTCAATTTTGTAATTATCTACCTAAAAATCAAAATATTAACCTATTATGTATGCACATTAATATCCGTTCTACCATAAAAAACTTCTCCTATCTAGAACAATGTATATCTAGTTGTTCAAAATGCTTAGACGTAATAATATTAACAGAGACAAATATCTCAGATAACATCAGTAGTTTGTATCATATTAATGGATATCAAATGATAACGGACCTGCGGGTAGCACGTCGGGGTGGTGGCATTATCATCTACATTAGCAATAAACATAAATATAAAACTAAAAAATATAAAGCAAAATTTTGTGAAAGTCTCATATGCACAGTCACCACTCCGACCTGTTATTCCGCGGATATTTGCGCAGTGTACCGCCCTCCTAGTACGAGTAAAAATCTTTTTATTGACGAGCTATTTAATACACTTAAGAGTCACTGTAGCAACAACGATTTATATTTACTGGGTGATATTAACATTGACTTAAAATCGGACACTCTAATTAAGCATAAGTACAACAACTCGCTGCATAGCTTGGGTCTTGTATGTGGGATCACAGAATATACAAGAATAGAACTATCCGATGGAATACTGACGAAATCATGTATAGATCATAAATATGCTAGATCCCTCAGCCAGGACCTTTTCACTGCAGCTATTGGAACAACACTGGCGGATAATCGCGCAGTGATGCTTGCATGCGTCGGGCCGCATATACAGGCTGTGCCTAAATTTAAGACCTGCATCAATAATACTAATCTCATAACATCATTTTTAACAGTGGTAGAGCCACGCGGCAGCTTTTGCTGTCGCACGGATGGGCCGGCTCGAACCGGGGTGGTACCACGACCTCACAGAATACCAGCGTGAAGTAGAGGTTTACCTCTGCGTTTTGCTTGGTGAGTGCAGGTGGCCGGAGGCCCTTTTTACTGGAATTGAGGCATTCCACCTTAGTCCTCACGGGTGACAACGCATCTGCATTTTGATTCGCAAACGAGGATAGATGTAGATGTCTATGGGCCGCAGCAACCACTTACCATCAGGTGGACTGTGTGCTCGTTTGTCACCCTTATCCAATAAAAAAAAATCATTAAATGATATTAATTGGGAAAAAACTAATTACATGATATGTCCCTCAGCGATATATAAATTTATACAGAGTAATTTTACACAATGCTATGAAAAATCTAAATTTCAAATAAAAATACAACCTAATTTAAAACGAATAACTAATGATTGGATAAATAAAAAAATTATAAATGCATGTACACATAGGGATAAATTATTTACACGGTGGATAAAGGATACCGGCAATATGACTTTAAGGAAAGAATATAATAAATCAAGAAATTATGCTAATAAATTAATAAATAAGACCAAAAACAAAAAATTAAGAGCTGAAATTATAAACAGTAAAAATAACCCTAGGCACTTATGGCAAATACTAAATAAAATAACAGGTAGAATTAAATCATGTATAGATGAGACATTAATAAAGGCATTTAAAGACATAAACACAACTGACAAAGACATTGCAAATTCATTTGCTACCACATTTGAAAAAAGTGTCCATAAAATAATTCCCAATTGCCCTAAACATTTTCTTGATGAATCAGCCTACAGAAGGTCTGCTGATTTATCTATGAGATTTAAGGCGGCTGATTCCAACTCTGTAGAAAAAATTATTAATGCATTAAATAGTTACAAAGCTCCTGGTTTTGATGGCATTAGAGCCATAGACATAAAAAATATTTGCAAAAAAATTAGTATAGCCATTGCTAATCTCATTATTGCAAGTATTAAGATGAGTAACTATCCCAATGGATTAAAAATCGGTATTGTCAGACCGATATACAAAAAAGGTGGAACATCGGAATACGAAAACTATAGGCCAATAACTATTCTTCCGACAATTGATAAAATTGCTGAAAAATATATTTGTTAACAAATTTATGAGTTTTATGGCAACAACAAAATACTACAAGAAAAACAATATGGATTTCAGCCTCATAAGAACACATCACAGTTGTAAACATCATTTACTAATAGTATATACAAACATCTAAACGAAAAGAAACACATATTTGTAGTATTCATCGACTACAGTAAAACTTTTGACACACTCAGGCATAATAATCTTATAAATAGTTTGCATGATAGTGGGGTTAGAGGACCTTTATTAAATTGGTGCAAGGATTACCTTGCAAACAGGAAGTTTGTTGTAAAAGTAAAAGATGCAATAAGCAAAACTGTAAATGTAACTTTGGGTACGGCTCAAGGATCAGTGTTGGGCCCGTTACACTATCTCACATAATATGTTAATAACTTAATAAACACATTGAAACATTGTGAAATATATCAATACGCAGATGACACATGTTTATTTATAGCTGGGAAAAATATCAAGCACACCATGAGTCAACTGCAAGATGACTTTAACGTGTTAACCAAATGGTCGCATGATATGGGCCTAGTAATAAATTTTAATAAAACTAAAGTTATGTACATCAGTAGTACCAAAAACAGAAACGACGATATACCCAAACTAATAGCTCATAGCCACCAATGCTTACATACCACAAGCGTGTCCTGTTGCTCTGTCAATATTGATGTAGTGGAACAACATACCTACCTTGGGCTTATCATTGATAGTCACCTTAACTGGAAAGGGCATATTGACCATGTATGCGACAGACTTCGAGGAATTCTAGCCAAATTTTCTTTAATAAAATACAAAATACCATTTAATATAAGAATACAATTATATATCTCATTAGCAGAATCCATAATATCGTATGGTCTTTCTAGGTATGGTAGGACCTACAAAACACACCTAGACCGTATTTACACCTTACAACTCCGTATTTTAAAAACCTTAGTACCAAAACTTGTCATGAACAAATTTAAAGACCAACAACATAATATCTTTAATTTTTGTAAAATATTACCTGTACATAATAAAGTAAAGTATATATTACTTATTGAAAATTTCTTTAATAAAAATCTACAAATTCCAATACAATACAATTTTAACACACGAAAGTCAAAGACGCCAAACTTAGCTTTACCAAAATTCATAAATCTATATGGAAAAAGAACGTTAGAATACATGATTCCCGATATAATAAACAAATTTCCATCAGAACTAAAAGAAAAAATTAATCAACGCAACATCAAAAATATATTAAATAATTATTTCTTAAGTAACCTATAATAAAAAAGAATTGTAAAATAAAATAAAAAATTATATTATAAGTTACGCATTAATATTCTACAACTCTATCAATAATATAAAATAAGTTTATCATTAATATCATTAATTAGTATCAAAGTATGTGAACACCCTGTATATGCAAACTCGACGCGTCAAGCCAGGTAGGCAAAGGACGCACTAAGACCCAAGAGCAAACCGGTTTCTTGACTGTACGGCGAGCGCGGTACAATGCGTGCATCACAACATTATGATGTATGACATAATTATTACGAATAACAATTATTATATGTTTGTTGATGGCATCGGTATACGGTAAAGCTGTATAGCTTATGTTTATGCCGTAAAATATCATTTTAAATATTGTCAAATTATTATCAAATAAATAAATAAAAAATAAAACACTTATTAAATTTTGTTTTTAAAACAAGTTTAATACTTAAAACATGTTTGCGCGTTTACCGCTAAAAAGAACCCCTTTATCGTATCTCCTCAGTTTCAAGGCACTCCCCTTACTGCCTCAGCTAGCATCGGATTCCTCGGCGTCGACATATCGAATAGTGTGCAGTTTCGTGGCCAAATTGGCCTCTAAAAAGCTTGGCGTGCTCAGCAGAGCGAGACAGTATTTCATGCCGGCACATCGCTTGCAACTTTACAAAACGCAAGTTCGGCCTCACATGGAATATTGTTCTTATCTCTGGGCCGGGGTACCCCATTACTAGCTCCTACCACTTGAACGCATCCAGCGCAGAGCGGTTCGAATCGTCGACAAGTTCTTTCTGATCGGCTCGATACACTGGCACTGCGTAGGGATGTTGCACCACTTTGTATTTTCTATCGAATCAATCACGGGGAGTATACCAGCGTAAAATGACAGCTTGATACTGTTGTGTTTCGTATGGTGAGTGTATAGAACCGGAGACCCATTTTACTGGAAAAGAGGCATTCCATCTTAGTCCTCACGGGTGACGACGCATCTGCATTTTGATTCTTTATTGAGGATAAATGAAGATGTCTATGGGTCACAGCAACTATTACCATCAGGTGGACTGTGTACTAATTTGTCACCCTATCCTATAAAAAACTGAAAAGTCCTGGACCTAGTGAAATTCTAGTGAAATTCAGTGTTAGCTCTTCAATTGACTTCTTAAGCAAATCCATTTTGAATATTAAATTAAAGGTTACTTAAAGGTCAATGTCAGGTGACAGTGAAGTGGCAAAATAAGTTTTAAGTTGTGCAATGAAAAACAAATTATTAGTAAACAATGCCGGTGGATTTATGTAATTACAGGTACATTTATATACTTGATTGTTCTAAATTTACTATATTAAAACTTTAAAAAATCAGGAACGATTTTAAATATGTCAACACACTTTTCCGCCTACCCACCGAAAAAAATAATGCTTGCACTTGACGAGTAAGTTCCGCTATCTGTTTCGACATTGCGTCAAGTAAAGATCCTGGTGCTGCATCCATATAAGCTACGTGTGGAGATGCCGGAACAAATTCGTCTACCTTATCGGCTAAGGCAGTGCTTCCAAAGTTGAGTCAGGCTGTGATGCCATTACGGTTTACAAATTATTTGGGAGGCGACTAGTCCATATTGTCCTGATAAAATCATCTGGAACGTTAGGGCCAGATAAGTGTTGCAAATGACGTAAAAATTTTGATGGACGCCTATCTCCAAGTTTCTCATGCATTGACAATAGCTTCCCTTCTTTTTCTCGCGATGCTGAGAACCTTTTGATAAGTTCTGTTTTAAGTTTCTCGTATTTATATTTTTGAGTAGGTGAAACTATAATGTCTTTGACTTCTGCCGCATATCTATGGTTTAATTGTGCAATTACATAATAATATTTTGTTTCGTCTTCTTCAATACCGGATAGTGCAAAATTCCCTTCTACTTGTTCGAACCACACAGCAGGCTCTTCAGCCCAAAACGGTGGTAGTCGGACACCGACACAACATATATAGGATGGTGTAAATGACTCTTCTGCAATACGTGTTTCTTGTGATAATCATTGGGAGGGCTTAGCTTGTTTCTCTGGCATTTTATTTTGAATATTATTATTAAAATATTAGTTTGGATTCTGCTTACGTTTGGGTTCTCGCAACACAAATTCCAGGCGGGGTCACCAGTGAAGTGATGTTGGGAGATCTTTAATAAATTACTCACCAATCACTTTCTATAAAAGTTTATTGTACGTAGAGCAGTTCACGCAATTAATTAGTTCACGTATACTATAGTTCACATATACAATAGTTCACGTATACAATATTTCACATATACAATACTGTTTATAATTTAGCACAAAGCGTAGCACAGAAGTTATAAGCACAAGAAGGAAGAAAAAATTCAAAACAAATAGCAAAAACAAACAATAGCCGGGCGCAAGTGTCATACATCTTATCGTCACAGTTATATATTCTTACTAACCACTAACTGCGTGGTGGGTGCGCCGCTTCGATGTCTTCAATTTTTTGTTCAATGCATTATCGGGGCGTCTTTACTACTCAACGACTTGATCACGATTTCTGCGACGATACGACACGACTCAAAGGTAAGTTTTATATTACTTATTAAGTGGCGAAGCTTGCGAAAACACTTATTGATTTCCCGATGTCTGTCCATCTGTCCGTCTGTCCGTCTGTCCGCCTGTCCGTCTGTCCGTCTGTCCCACGATTATCTCGAGAACGGTTTCGAATTTTCAAATTCTGTTTTCAGCAATCGATTACTGATCACCCAGGCATCTGATCCTCCTATTTTGAAACTGATTGCTCAACGGCAACCGTTAGAAACCACTACAAAGCTGATTGCTTCGCCACTTTGCTATGCTGTTAGCTTGCTAGGTTTATTTATTTTTGTATTTTATTCTAATTTTAATTGTGTAATGTAAATTGTGTAGTTGTGTGGAGGATTTTTGTTAAAGTTATTGCGTCTATAATAGATACAATCGCGCCTCATTTAGCTGTTATTTTTAATACTAGTATCGAATCTGGTGTGTTTCCTGATTTAATGAAGTATAGTAAAGTAATACCTTTATTTAAATCTGGTAGAACATTAGACTCCGCCAATTTTAGACCTATTTCTGTACTACCAACACTTAGTAAGATTTTTGAAAACATTATTCTTGGTCAAATGTTAAATTTCTTTAATATAAATAATTTACTTCATAAAAATCAATTTGGTTTTACAAGGGGTCGCTCGACAACTGATGCCGGTGTTGAGCTGATTAAATATATATTTAATGCATGGGAGAATTCACAGGATGCTTTGGGTATATTTTGTGATCTATCCAAAGCCTTCGATTGTGTTCACCATGAAACATTAATCAGGAAACTTCAACACTACGGTGTAAGAAGTGATGCTCTAAAATTAATTATTTCATATTTAAGTAAGAGAACGCAAAAAGTTGTCATCAACAGTACGAGTTCTTCCGGGTCGATGGTACAGATGGGCGTGCCTCAAGGCTCAATTCTCGGCCCCTTTCTGTTTCTTGTATATATTAATGACTTACCTTACATAGTAGGAGATAACCATGATATAGTATTATTTGCAGATGACACTTCTTTAATTTTCAAATTAAGTCGACATTTGCTAAAATATGACGAAGTAAATAATGCTATATCTAAATTAGTGAATTGGTTCAATGTCAATAATTTGCATTTAAATGGCACTAAAACGAAATGTATGAAATTTATGACTCCAAATATCAAACAATTAAATACTAATGTAATTTTAAATGGGGAGAAACTGAGTCTTGTAGATACCACCATGTTTCTTGGAATCACACTAGACGCGAAGCTTCAATGGAGCCCCCATATATCAAAGCTAGCAAGCAGACTTAGTTCTGCAGCATATGCTGTAAAAAAGATTAGAAGTCTAACTAGTGTTGAAACAGCTAGACTAGTTTACTTTAGCTATTTCCATAGCATAATGTCGTATGGTATTTTGCTATGGGGACACGCAGCTGACACTGAAATTATATTTGTTTTTCAGAAGAGGGCCATAAGAGCAATTTATGATTTAAAGCCTAAAGAGTCGCTGCGACAAAAATTTAAGGAAATTAATATATTAACTTTGGCCTCTCAATACATTTATGAAAATGTAATGTACGTACACAAAAATAAAAGTAGTTTTACAAAAATAAGTGATATTCATTCTGTAAATACTAGGAACAGACACAAGCTAGTAGTACCGGTTACTCGACTCCATCGAGTCAGTAATTCATTCTTGGGGCGATGTATACGCTTTTACAACAAAATTCCAGAAAATATACAAAATTTGACCTGCTCAAAGTTCAAAAACTTTATTAAACTAAGTTTGTATAAAAAGGGTTATTATAATATTAAAGAATTTATAGATGATAATAACCCCTGGAAGTGAGGTGATCGCTCCCAAGCTATTTCTAATTTGTTGTGTTGTTAATTTGTGTAACATACATGATTGTAAGCTGTTATTTAAAAAAAAAAGTCCCGCTGGGTTTCTTGCTGGTTCTTCCCAGGACAGAGGTTTTTTTCGAACCAGTGGTAATTATACAAAAGAGTGACTTTCAATAAGTATTATTTATAATCTATATTGAATAAAAAAGTTTCTGTTTCTGTTTCTGTTTCTGTTTCTGTAGATTATTAATTTTAATTATTTATTATTATTTTTTAGATTAATGACGCCACAATACATATGAAAGTGTATACCGTTGTTATAGCAAAAACACAATTTTCAAAATTTTTGTCTGTCTGTCTGTTTGTTCCGGGTAATCTCCGGAATAGCTGGACTGATTTTGATGGGACTTTCACTGGCAGGTAGCTGTGTAATTTAGGCTACTTTTATTTTAGAAAAAGAATTAGAGTTCCGAACAAAAAGTTAAAAGCCTAAATTGAACACGGACAAAGAAGCGGGGAACAGCTAGTTGTTAGATAATCTTTGTGTTAGCAAGAATTAGCTAGTCCTTAGGAGTCGAAAGTGCAAATATAGCAGTCTAATGTGTTATATGCAACAGCATCCCTTAAGACTAAGATGGAATGCCTCGTCACCAATAAAAAGGTTCTCCAACTTTCTACATTAACTTCCACTATTTTCTTCGATGGTACTCTTACTGCGCCTAGTAGTCCGTCTGGGTAGATACCACTCACATACCTAATTCTGCCGCAAAATAGCAGTGTTTGCACGGTTCCGGTCTAAATTGCAAAGAGAGCAAATTTAATTACTCGCCAATTTACAATATTTCGTCTCAGCCCCCAGAGTACAAGGATTTAAAGCTTCCTTGTTTGCAATTGGCTGCAGCTGTCCGTAGACTGTAGTAGCCACTCTCCAGCAGATGGCTTTAAAAAATTGTGAATTACTATAGTTCCATTACAGAAAGTCACCACATGAAGCACAGCAATTTTAAGCTGATATTTTCCGAGTGTTGTCCTTCCCCAAATCAAGCCAACCTACTCGTGGTGCAGTCATAAAGAGTTCTAACATGGCTTTACCACACTTAAAAATTAAGGTTTCAAGGGTGGCAAGAAATTTTAATGATTTAAGGAACGTTACGCAAATTAAAATTAGTTTGTACTGTTTACACAGTGGCCTCATTCTATTTATAAATTATTAACTCATAAGTTTTTTTTATAAGACCAAGACCAAACCAGGCTGCAGCTATATTAGTAGTATAGTTGTAGCACGAATGGGTCGGCTCGACCGGAGAAGGAACACGCTCTCACAGAATACCAGCGTAAAATAGCATCTCAACACTGCTGTGTTTCGTATGGTGAGTGTAGAGAACCGGAGACCCTTTTTACTGGAAAAGAGGCATTCCATCTTAGTCCGCACGGGTGACAACGCATCTGCATTATGATTTTTTATGAAGATAGATTAGGATGTCTATAGTTCACAGCAACCACTTACCATCAGGTGGACTTTGTGCTCGTTTGTCAACCTTACTCTATAAAGAAAAACTTTGCCAAATATTAAGAATTAAGATTGAGAACTAAATGTTTGCAATTAAGATAACAGATTTTAAGAAATGATTATGATATTATTGTAATAACTGAGACATGGTTGCATAACGGGATTTTCGATAGAGAATTATGTGACGATCGGTATGAAGTTTTTCGGTGTGATCGAGACTTATTATCATGCGGTTAAAAGACAGGAGGCGGGGTCATGATCTTAGTGCATAATGAGTTATGTGCAACTCCCTTAGTCACTGAATGTCTGAATAACTGCTCACCCCCTGATATGTTAATGCTGTTAGTGCCGGCACATGCAATTTCTGCTACTGCAGATTTGTACATTATTGCGATTTACATCCCTCCTAATGTATCACATATTCCAGTTGAAATAGATTACTTACTGCAAACACTAAAATCTATGGTAATCTCAAATAGTACTGGTAAAAATAATTTAGTTATCGGTGATTTTAATCTTCCATGCATCTCATGGAGTACGCAGGGCCCAACACATTTAAATAAAGGCAATGCTGAAATTAAAAGTGCTGGTGTAAGGTTAACAGATGAACTGAGCTTTCTCGGTCTCAAGCATTTTAACAGTGGTAGAGCCACGCGGCAGCTTTTGCTGTCGCACGGATGGGCCGGCTCGAACCGGGGTGGTACCACGACCTCACAGAAAACCAGCGTGAAGTAGAGGTTCATCTCTGCGTTTCGCTTGGTGAGTGCAGGTGGCCGGAGGCCCTTTTTAGTGGAAATGAGGCATTCCATCTTAGTCCTCACGGGTGACAACGCATCTACATTTTGAATTGTAATGGAGGATAGATGTAGATGTCTATGGGCCGCAGCAGCCACTTACCATCAGGTGGACTGTGTGCTCGTTTGTCACCCTTATCCTATAAAAAAAAATGTAACCAGTTTTAAAAATTTTGCCGGTAATACTTTAGATTTGGCATTTTCAAATCTTCCACTTGAAGTCGCAATTTGCAACTCGCCCCTTATAAAGGTTGACCGCGCCCATCCTCCGTTAGTGCTGGAAATTTTAGACGTCTCAATCACACCGTTTACTGAAGCATCTAAGCCTAAATATGATTTTAATAAAGCAAATTATGAGAAACTAAATGAAACTCTAAATAACATCGATTGGCGAACACAGTTACGATCTAGCAGGGTCCACGAGGCTTGTGATAACTTTTATAATCTAATAAATGATGCTATATAGCAACACGTATCAGTTAAGTCCTATCATAATAAATATAAATACCCTATCTGGTACAGTCCCACTTTAATAAAAATAATTAAAGAAAAATCAAAAGCACACAAAAAGTGGAAACGGTCTGGCAATTCGTTAGATAATGACCAGTTTTCATAATTACGTAAACGACAAAATCGGGTTCAGGGTGCTTGCTTTGCTATATATACCCAACGTACCGAGGAAGCCATTAAATACAAACCGAGGTTATTCTGGTCATACGTTAAGTCTTTGCGGGGTGGATCGAATTATCCAAAACAATTATCATACCTTGGCAATAAAGTAACGGGTGGTAAAGATATATGTGATACTTTTAATACTTTTTTCAAAAACGTTTTCGGTGACCCTTCTGATAAAATATTCGAAGAAGGCAATGCCACTTCTACATATGATAATATATCTAAACTGCTTATCCCTACATCCACTATTGAGAAAAGACTTAGACTACTTGATATTTCTAAAAGAGCAGGATGTGACGGCATTCCCCCTTTATTTTGGCGTAACTGTACTAAAACTTTGTGTCCCTATCGCTATAATTTTTAATATTTCTCTTAGCGAAGGTGTATTTCCGGATATCTGGAAAAGAGCACACATTGTTCCTATACATAAAAGACGGTAAAACTAAAATTGAAAATTATAGGGGCATTTCAATTTTAAATACTATTGGCAAAGTTCTTTAGAAAACCGTTTATGATGTTATATATCCCGTAATATGTAATGGACTGCCAAACACTCAACACGGATTTCTAAGGTATCGTTCTACTATCACTAATCTGGCGGGCTTTTCTAACTATGTTTTATCTAATATGGATGGAGGCGGTCAGGTAGACGTGATCTACACGGACTTCGAAAAAGTTTTCGACCGTGTGGACCATGTTATTTTACTGAATAAACTACAATTGTTAGGCATACATGGGGATTTACTCAGGTGGCTTAAATCCTATTTGAGTAACAGATCCCAGGCTGTTGTAATAGGTGGATATAGATGGGACTTTATCGAAATACTTGGTCTCCCCAATACGCTACTTATAAAGATCGTATAAAACGCATACAGGAAAAATTCATCAATTACCTAAATTATCGTATGTTTTTTGTATGATATTGTCCGTGGACACGTAGACTGCCCTGATTTGGTGTCGAGCATAACATACAACGTACCGTCGCGTCGTATCCGCCGTCAGCCGCCCCTTTATTGCATGTTTCGTTTGCTGGCACCAATAGGGTATTACACCCATTTTCAAAAAGTGTTTTAAATGAATCCCAGAGTGATAATGAACCACTACAATTTTTATATAAATTTTTTAAAACCGAATAGAAAAGATAAAAATTACTTTTAATCTATCGTTTTAAATTTTCGCGTGAAAACGCTAGCCGCCATACTGTTCAACTCGTGACGTCACTGTCCTAGAATTTCGACAATTATGTAAAGGAATAAGATACTTTTGAATGTTAAATAATGAGTTATCATCTATATCATTGCTGTGTTGTGCCTGATTGCAAAAAGACAAGCATAAGAACGCCGGGGAAGTTATGGCTTAAAGTGCCAACTGATTTAAATATGAGAAATACTTGGTTAAAACTGGCAAAAAGAGACCCGAAGGCATTGTCTACAAAATCTAAACTATACTTCTGTGAAGATCACTCTGATGTAAGTATGACTTATATTTAACTATCGATTAAACAAAACAAAACATCATGACATGATAGGTACCTATTGCAAGTCAAATTTTGTAATAGATTAGGTTCATTGCTCGTCTGTCCCGCGTCCCGCCTTTTGTGGGCCATTTTGATAGCCCTTGCAAGTGCAGTGCAGTGTTTTAGTTAATTCCTGTTTTCTTCTATTATATGGGAATAAAGACATGGTTTGTACTCAGACCAAATAAAAAAGTGACTTTTTATTTCGTCTGAGCGTTTGTATAAAAAAATATAACAAAAAGTTTTTCTCACCTAAGCTTATATTATAATATCTATAACATTAGTGCTAAAAGCGAAGTAATAAACTCGCTTTTACAAATCCGTCTTCCATGACGCCTTTTCAATAAAATTTGGAATAAAAGTCAACAATCGTAATGATAACTTGAAAAATTTCGAAATTAACTAGTTAGTACACAGCACATAACCTATTTCTTTGACCTAGTGACGTCACGACGCTATCTAATATGGCGGACATCATTTTGCAGATTTGAGGCACAGCTAAAAAAAAATTATTCTTTAAATTGAAATATAAAATTTATAACGCATTTTTATAAATAGAAATCAATATTTCTCGTTTACTTTTTACAAAATCTATCATAAATATATATTCTTTGACATATTTTTACATTGTGTAAAATACCCTATTATGCACGTAATGTGCCCATAAACCGATTGCTCAGGACATACAATGAGATCTTTAGTGATATAGATCAATTTGTTTTTAGTAAACCAGCCTCTAAAGCTAAAGTTATTAAAATTCTAAATGAGGTGCAAAATGTGTAAATCATTTTGATTTGCTTAATCATGATGATCATCATTACAGCCCTTCACAAGTCCACTGCTGAACGTGGACCTCCCCCAGGGAATGCCACAAGGCACGATTCTGAGCCGCATGCATCCGTCGACTTCCTATATGTCTTACCAGGTCGTTACTCCATCTAGTAGGACTCCCTACACAAAAATAAATAAATACCTAGTAATCAACATAAATCAACTCTATTTTAATATGAAAATGAATTCATACTTTGCATCATTTAGTATAATCATTTCTTACTTGATTGTTTATCGTTTATGGCATTAGTGGTGTAAATTTGACATAAGTGTAACGGTATAAAAACATAAATAAAGAAACAGGTGTGATATTTCATATTTCATTAAATTAAATTACATAAAAGAATGTTAATATTTGGCTGCATTTAAAAGTTGTGCAGAGAAATATTACTTCTACATTCACATACACAAAAGTGTAATTAGTATAAACATATAGTTACATATTTGTAAACATATATATAATTAGATTAGCACAAACATATTATAATAAATCCAAACAATAGTTAAATTGTACTGTCCATAATATATTTTGTTTATAATACTGAAAAAACCTTTAATATGCCTTACATTTAAGCTGTATACTTTAAGTCTTTAAAATTGTTAAATCGCTGTTGGCTTTTTTAATAAATAAAAAAAAATTACGGCTGTAATAAATGAATAAATGAACTATTCCGATGATATACCTAAAACTATTTTCATTACCAACTTTGACATTGGTAGCTGCTTCTAATACATTCAATGTATACTTACATGCATAAATTATGTAAATCAGTGCTTAAGTGCTTGAATGAACGTAATTCTATTTATATAACGGCGTTTCACATATTAATTTAGTTTCGTAGCTCATGCCTTACTTATGTTACCTACTCATAACCTATCAACCCCTACCATACAATTATTAATTGTATGGTAATAACAATTATAACAAAAAAAACAAAAAAAATTACTTCATAAAAACTAATTTGGTTTTACAAGGGGTCGCTCGACGTCTGACGCCGGTGTTGAGCTTCTGAAATATATTTTTAATGCCTGGGAGAATTCACAAGATGCCTTAGAATACCTATATTATATTAAACCTGTACTACTTAATTCTGTGATCTTTCTAAGGCTTTCGATTGTTTTCATCATGAGACACTAATCAGGAAACTACAACATTACGGTGTAAAAAATTTAGCGCTTAGACTTATTACTTCATATTTAAGTAACAGAATTCAAAAAGTAGTGATTAATGGTAAAGGTTCCTCCGGATCGGTAGTATCAATGGGCGTTCCTCAGGGCTCGATTCTTGGCCCATTCCTGTTTTTAATCTATAGTAATGACTTACCTTATCTCGTAGAAGACAATCACGATATAGTATTATTTGCTGACGATACCTCTTTCATTTTCAAACTCAAACGACAGTTAATTAATTAGGACGATGTAAATAATGCTCTATCGAAATTGGTACATTGGTTTAACGCCCACAATATGCTCTTAAACGGCAATAAGACAAAGTGTATTAAATTTACAATACCTAATGTAAAACATTCGAATACCAATGTGCTGTTAAATGGGGAGGAGTTGAGTCTTGTGGATACCACTGTTTTTCTTGGTATTACTATTGACGCGAAACTTCAGTGGGGCCCCCATATATCTAAATTAGCAAGCAGACTTAGTTCTGCAGCATATGCTGTAAGAAAGACTAGAAGTCTCACAGATGTTGAGACAGCTAGATTAGTGTATTTTAGTTACTTTCATAGCGTAATGTCTTATGGAATTTTGCTATGGGGTAATGCGGCTGATATTGAAGCTATATTTGTTTTGCAAAAGAGAGCCGTACGGGCGATTTATAACCTAAATTGCAAAGAGTCCCTCAGAGAAAATTTAAAGAAATAAACATATTAACTTTGGCATCGCAATATATTTATGAGAATGTTATGTATGTGCATAAAAACATAAATAGATTTAATAAGAATAAGGATGTGCATACTTTAAATACTAGGAACAAACATAAGCTTGTAGTGCCAGTTACTAGACTCCACAGAATCAGTAATTCATTTATGGGGCAATGTATACGCTTTTACAACAAAATCCCAGAACATATTCAAAGTTTGTCAATAAACAAGTTTAAAAGTTTTATTAAAGAAAAACTGTACAAGAAGGGTTATTATAATATCAAGGAATACATGAATGAAAATAACCCCTGGGAATAGGGTGATCGCCACCATGCTAGTCTATGAAAATATCATTTAAAAATTGTATAAACAAAATTATTGTTAAGTGAAATTACGTTTAAAAAAAAAGTCCCGCTGGGTTTCTTGCTGGTTCTTCCCAGGACTGAGGTATTTTCAGAACCAGTGGTAAATAAAAAATGACTCAATAAGTATTATGTAATAATCAATATTGAATAAAAAATAATTTTATTCTATTCTATTATTCATATAGCTATATCAAAAATTAGCATACAGATCGTTTTTGAGAGGAATATATAAAAACATTCTTAGAAAATAATGATTTCTTATATTTA
This sequence comes from Parnassius glacialis, assembly GCA_033319125.1. Taxonomy (NCBI): domain Eukaryota; kingdom Metazoa; phylum Arthropoda; class Insecta; order Lepidoptera; family Papilionidae; genus Parnassius; species Parnassius glacialis. The sequence goes on from JAVANC010000017.1 coordinate 4,969,203, forward strand.
CGCGAACACTACACATTTAAATAAAACTAATTTTACGGATTTTATCGCGTCTGTGAACACGTACAGGATCGCCCCCGTCACTACATTAGATTTGATAGACCACAAATCCTCGCTAAAGAACACCGATTCCTTCCAAGGATGATTCGCGAGGCTATTGAAATCAAGAAACATCCTAATTTCAATAGAGAAGATGGCTGGGTGCTACCATCTGCTTGGGATCCCATAATTAATAAAATTAAATCCCAACCCAAGCATACAACTGCAAGACTTCATGATACTGTAAGTTCATACTGCGTGGATCGGAACAAAAATTAATAATTTTTAATCTGGAGGTAGCCGTGGTTAACTATGACATTGGGACGTCATACACCTCAGTCCCCCCCGTGACCATGGGTGCTGTAAAGTGCTCGAAACGTCGGGAATATAAAATAAGTTAATATACGCGATAAAATCCGTAAAATTAGTTTTATTTAAATTCTTAGAAAAGTTTATTTACGTCGCATATTGCAGACCTCGCACTAGCTGGCTTAACTGTAAATACGAGTTCGTAGTATTTTTTTTTTTGTAAAATATTAATTTCTATCAATGATATTTAAAGTGATATGTAGGTATTTCAATTTTTTTTCAATCATAGTAGTATGTGGTTGACAAGAAAATCTCAAACTAAAATATTTTTAATTCCTGACTTCTTAACTATGTATGTATCTATGTATAACTGTGGACAAAATTGTTCAGGATTTTGAACTCTATATATATATATATATATATAGAACAAAAAAATTGTACCAAAAATTCGTTAGAGAGTTCGCCATTGTTCTTTGTATTTAATATAGGATATAGACGTCGTCTATGGTTGGGTTGTAGGGACAGATGTAGGCATGCACTTATTATCTGATGGATTATTCTCACCCTTAGTTACAGAAATGCTTGGAAACTGAGAAAGTTTTGCGAATTATTCTTTTATGGATGTGTTTTCTGAAGTAACGTTATTTATATACGGTTGAATACTAATTCTGGTAACACACTTAAAGAAAAACACACAGTCTTTGTTCCAACTATGTACTTATTTAAAGATAGGTTACAATACAAAGTTTACGGTGAAATAATTCGGCCGTGATACGCTGTTCAAAAGTCACGCGTCAATGACACTCGCCGCAACCGCAGCACTCAACACGGCCTGCGGTGCAGCCGGAATAACGCTCACTTTAAGTCATACAATTATACGAAATCAAAGTATGTAGAGTTACAATGAATCAATTTACGTATATATTACTTAGTAGAGACACATCATCATCATCATCATTACAGCCTTTCATAAGTCCACTGCTGAAGATAGGCCTCCCCCAAGGAATGCTACAAAGCACGGTCCTAAGCCAGCTGCATCCATCGACTTCCTGCATGTCTTACCAAGTTGTCACTCCATCTCGTGGGGGGTCGCCCTACACTTCGCCTACCGGTACGAGGCTGCCACTCAAGAACCTTTCTTCCCCATCGGTTGTCGGTTCTTCGAGCTATATGGCCGGCCCACTGCCCCTTCAGCTTACTAATCCGTTGGGCTATGTCGGTTACTCTGGTTCTAATGCGAATATCCTCATTACTAAGTTTATCACGCAGAGAAACCCCGAGCATAGCCCTCTCCATAGCTCGCTGAGTGACCTTGAGCTTAGTAGAGACACGCTGCAACTTTATTATGGCTACAGCGCGAATACGTTGAGTAGACGGGTAGGGCCACTCTCTCACAGAATACCAGCGTAAAATAGCAGCTTAATCCTGCTGTGTTTCTTATGCTGAATGTAGAAAACCAGAGAATTTATGCATGGGGATAAACGCATCTGAGTTTTGATTCTTAATTGATTTACATGTATAATGGGCTACAGCATGCACTTACCATCAGGTAGACTTTGTGCTCGCTTATAACCATTAGTCTATAAAACAAAATAGTAAACAAAAGTGTCTGTAGCCTTTTCTCTTTAAGAGGGTTGCTGGTATCAGTAAGCTACAATTGCCACTAACTATCATTTGGTTGGCCGTTATATATTTTTTTATTATAGAATAATACTAGTAACGCTATTAAACATTACTAATATTCCCTTTAACCACTTCTGGTAAGCTTAAAATGCTTGTGTTAGAAGTGGTTCACGACATTAGTCGAATGGCGGATTCAAACCCACGACCTTTCGAGTTCGCGGTTCGCGCGCTGCCATTAGGCTACTGACGCTTAATAATTATATTAATTAATACTGATTGTTATTTTCATAGACATAGATATTATAGATATTTGCCTCATATGCTTCGCTTGGCAGGCGGGTTGGCAACCACAGTTAATTATTATTTTGATTTGTTATCAGGAAGATACAGCTGCCCATATTTTTCATTTCCGTCCGTCGTGTCTGAGTCACCCACGGGATGATATGGGGATAAAAATACTATGTAAATGATTACAGTTTTTTCTGAACCTTAAATAATTTTTAATTATTGAAACCACAAGTTGTGAGTATATTATTTGTGCATAGTAATGTGAAGTTAAATAGTGAAAGTACCAATTTAAATTCTTATCTTTAATAGTTGCTCCAGGGAATGAACACCCTGACGCTCGATGAGTAAGTAGCCTTTATTGTTAACATTTTATGCGGCTTGCTTCGTCGTTTGATGTGCGTACAGCAAAGGGTTGGAATCACTTACAAGCATCCGTCTTTCACTTCGATAAGAAAGTATGTGTCTCCAAGGCAAGATTAATTTAATTGCGCTAAGACAGTGATTTACCACTTATGACTCCGTATACACTTCATCAGCAATTAATAATTAATAATAATAAATAAATACATACTCAGTATATGGTTAAGCCATGCTGCAGCTGTATTATGGTTGTAGCGCGAATAGGTTGGCTCGACCGGGGAAGAATCACACTCTCATACAAAAACAACATAAAATACCAGTTTAATGCTGCTGGGTTTCATGTCGTAAGTGTCTATCGGCCACAGTATTCACTTACTGGAGGACTGTGCTTGTTTGTTACCCTTGTTTTTCAAAAAACTCGTTTATTTCCAATAACAATGGCTCGAATGCAAGCGTATATATTAAATAAAACACTTGTCATTATTTATTTGTTTAAAATTGATTGTTAACACCTTAATAACTAACTTATCCTCCTTAAGGGCGGATTTAATACCTAACGGCATTCTCTGCCAGTCAACCTGTGGAGTGATGAAATTTTATGGCCATTATGAAAAAGCGCAATCTGTACTAGCATACTCTATGTTATGTTACAGTGCTCCGACCCCCCCCCCCCCCCCCACTCCAATATACTCTCGACAATCAAGAGTGTTTTTTTATAGAAAAGGGGGCCAACAAGCATTCGGCTAACCTCATGATAAGTGTCAACAACTGCAACACCAGGTAAATTTTAGTAACGTTATCGGGCTTTTAAAAAGGACTAAGCTCTTTCTTGAAGTTATTAAATTTAAAAAAAATATTTATTGAAAAAATCTTGTCATTAAACACTGGCCTATACAAAGTAAAAAAAAAAGTTTAAATCAAACAGCGTAAGCGGCGCGCGCTGCGCTGTAACGTTTTGTCCTGTCGCCATTTATTGTTGTAATAGCGCTTTCTGCTCACATTTATCCTTTGTCTTTGTTAGATTTAGGGTTCAGTACGACGTAAAAATTTTTCAATTAAAAATTTTATTATAACGAATTTTCACGAATGAATACATTTTTCAGTGCAGAGCGCAGTGGCTTAGCAACGAGTTGTGGTGCTGAGGAAGCTGGAGGAGGTCTACACCCAAAGCGGGGTTCCAAGCTAATAAAGATACAAAATGTATTTAACATTTTTAGTAGAAATTACAATTATTAATATAAGAATATTATATAAACTTATAAAATCCGGCCCAGATACGCATGGGTGATTTTTGAATCACTACAACAGCTCCACCTACCGAGACTAATTGTAAATCTAAACCATTCTCGAATCAACTTAATCACACACACAAAATTTCATCAAAATCGGTTCAGCCCTTTAAAAGGGTTCAGTCGAAGAATTATATTGACGGCTCCGTGGCGCAGTAGCTTAGCAATGAGTTAAAACGCTGGGGGCCGCGGGTTCGAATCCCGCACTGAACAAGTATTTGTATGGCCTATAAATAATTTTTCCGGGTCTGGATGTTTGTCCTTGTGCAATTTATATTTGTAAACTGCCTCTACGCTAGAGGAGAAAATCCTAGTGTGGAGTTAACGTTTTTTATTTAAAAAAATATAAAGATAAAAGGCATTTAGAAAACGGTATAATATTTTATTGTTTAATCTGTGAACGATATTATATATAACTATGTCCGAATTTTTGATGTAAAACATCTATTGGTGTGACTTGGCAGTAAAACCTATTCACATGTAACCATAACGGCAAACGACATCACGCGACATGAGTAAAGAACCTGTACAGAGGCAAAGCTTCTAAGGAGCTGTCAAATTTTTAACCTATTTTGATAGGGTTGGCACAGGAGAATAAAATTAAATGAACAAAACGTTTATCAGTTTTTTAATAGATATTTAAGATTTTTTTTACAAACTACGTATTCTAAATATATTACTTTTTAATTATTGTTTTATCAAAAAATTTAATTTTCTTAAATAATTTATTGGAAAGCACTCACATAGTCTAACAAATATAAAATCTTTCCAACATTTTAATATTTCACTACTAATATTTACAATTTTTCTTTCTAGGTCAAAATATTTGCGAAATTTTCGCTCAAGCAGTTCATCAATTGCGATAAAATTGTCAGAAAATATTATTAAAAAAATCCACTTGAACACTATCTTTATTAAAATCCTTGTAATGACTGAAAAAAGAATATTTAATGGTTGTCTAGATCTACTTACGTACAATTTAACTTTCTCAGATTTGTGGTGTTCGAGACTACATTTTCTATACAAACATCTACACACAGACTAAACCATATTTTTTTTGGTAAATCAAATCCATAATCATTTGTTCCTACTGTTAACATAAGGACAGTAACATCATCAGGTTGTGGCGATGGTATACTAAACATACGACAATCGTCTGGTTTCATAAGTAACACGTCGAAATACGATTTCATATTTTAAGGTTTCCCTAAGATATTGGATCTTATTGAAGGCAATACTAACTTGTCGACATATATGCCAAAGAAATTTTCGAGGCAATATTCATTAAGATGTCTCGTTAATATAATTATATTTTTTTTTTAATTGTAAAATCCAAAAATGCACGTCTCATGAGCGTTTCATTTAATTTTGATAAAAAATATAAAAATAGTGACAATAATTTTACAAGAAAAAACAGAGAATCTAATCAACTTTCATTAATAACTTTTAAATGGTGTTGAGAACAAAAAGCAATTGGGATTCTCCATAAAATATATGGAATCTTATTTAATATTTTATATTATCTCAATCTGTTGATACATTTCTATTAAACGAGAAGACTCACCGACGCGACGCACAGACCTACGGACGGCAGGCCATATATTTTTTCAATTACATTTTTTGTTATATTATTTAAAGTGAATCAATTAGAAAATACACTAGTCTTATAATTCAATGACTGTAGTTATTGTATTGTTAATAATAATATGGATTTGATGTCTAGTTAAAAGTATAAGAACGATTTTATGTAGCGAAATTGAGGTATGGTCAAATATCGGGAGCACTCCGACGCGTTGTGAAGCATATTAAAGGTTTTATAGATACTTGAAATCCGTGAATGAAATTCATGCTATTTGTAACGTTTTTCTGCCTATCACTTCTTATTAATTTAAAATTCCTGAGAAATGTTAGCACTTCTCTAAACAACTCATTTTGATAACTATAGCATCGATTTTTTTAATTATTATGAGATCGCAGTATATATATATATATATATACATACATAAACACTCACGCCTGTCACCCAGAGTGGTAGACAGAGACTATGGACTTCCATTTGACACGATCCTGATACACCCCTCTCGCTTCCTCCACATCCATATACCTACGCATACACGCTTGTCGGTTAAAGGTACTCTTGATTTGGCCCATTTTCAATATATCGCCAATTTGGTCGATAAACTTCCACCTAGAGCGTCCCTTCTCGACTCTGCCGTTCACCTCAGCAACATAAATTTGCTTTGTCACTCTTTCCTCATTCATTCTTTCTACATGACCAAACCACCGAAGCATTCCTTTCTTAATCCTGGTCACAATATCATCTTGCAAACCACACTGCTCTCTTATCACACAATTTCTTATTCTGTCATTCAGATTTATCCCTATCAGGTTTCTCTCTGTACGTGACAAGCCTTCAGTGCTCACGCACACACGCACCTCAAGCTTGTAACTGTGTATCTATCATACCGCGGTTGTATGAAGCTTTGCCTCTTTAGGGTACGGTTTCTTTACTCATATGATTAGGCTCTCTTGCTTTATTGCTTATTATGTTGTCATGACCCGTCTATGCCACTGCTCTCCACTCTGTGTGAATTGTGTACTAAGTGTGTCTTTCTATTCAGCTATAGTATACTTCACGCGGTCGCCGCTCCTTTACACACTTTTTATTTCGCTTTAATGTTATTGTTTTGAAAGGTGATTATTGAAGTTATATTTCTTTTGGGGCGTTTGGGAAAAATTATAAGAGTGAATTTATTACGATACGCGTGCACACCGACAGCTAAAAACGACACCATGAAGTTATTACGATGCGCGCGCACGCTGACACCTAAAAGCGACAACTTCAGAGGGTAATTTCTTAAGTTTTTTTGTTTTGTTACGCTAAAGAAGTATAACTTCCTACATGCGTGCGTAAGTACACACACACTTTTTTTATTTATTTTACTCCAAATTTCTTTATTGGTTTTAATTAAATATAAATTCAACCATCAGCTATATGTTTCACATCTGCTGCGTGACGGCCAATTTTTTTAAATGTTTAAATCTCTATGTACGGAACCCTCAACGAGTGAATATGATTTGCGCGGCGCTGCTTCTCTCTCATTACAACGTTCCTGCAGTGGCCGTATGATTAAATTCCGCGGAAGCTGGCGAGGCTTTGGTTCGTAGCGATCATTTCAGATTTAAATTTCATTCCGTTTCTGACGAAAAAACTTTGGTAGCCTTTTCGTCTCTAAATAGAAAGTCCCTTAGGAAAACAAACCTGTTTTATAATTTTATTACAACTTAAGCACGCACAATTTTCATTTACGAATAAAGACTATTTTTGTAAAGAGAGCTTACACAACATACTCAAAACTTAAGTTTTAGAAAAGTAACTGTTACAGCTAAATTATTTATAGAAATGGTTTGAAAATAGTGACTAGCAATACCATAACACCATACCGATATAACCTATTAAAGTCCACTGATGAACATAGACTTCCTCCATAGATTACCTCAAGTCCCTCCCATACCCCATTTTCACCGCAGTTTATTTATTTTTAGTAGTAATTAGGAAGACGCTGCTGCCCATCTCCTGATTTGTGTCCCTATATCGCCTCGGACGACACCCACAGGATGATATGGGGTAGTGGATATTCTTACACCGCCGCTACACGGTAAATCTGCCTCATGTTACAAATAATTTAACCAAATTGCCATACTTAGTAGGTGGCCTGGCGGCCGCAGTACCATACTATCGATATTGGTATTTTACACCTGGTAAAAACGTTATGATTATACCGTCATTTAGCGAAAGTCTGATGTATGATATCTCAATGACAAACGGGCACACAGCTCACCTGATGGTAAGTGAATGCTGTGGCCCAAAAATATCTACATTTATATTCAATTGAGAATCAAAATGCAGATGCTTTGCCACCCTTGAATATTAACTCTTCCGCTTTCTGTGTACTACATATAGTTCATTGCCTTACTATTTTTTCTGAAAAGCGAACAGTGAAAGTGTTAAGCTGGAATGCCACGTTTCCAGTAAAGAGGGTCTCGAGTTCTCTGCAGTCACCATACGAAACACAGCAGCATTAGGCTGCTATTTTACGCTGATATTCTGTGAGAGCGTGGTCCCACGTGGTCGAGCCGACCCATTTATGCTACAACCATAATATAGCTGCAGTGTGGCTCAACCACGTATAAAACATCTTCATTTGCTCTAGTGAGTGACGTGACGGAATCAGATAGCTTATAAAATTTCTAACGCCGCTTACCCATTGTAACGTCGATAAAATGTTCCAAATCCATACACCAATTTTTTTTTCGTTTACACAATGTTTCTGAATGCATATCCAATGGCTCATTAAAAAGTGACATTCATCTCTAGCCTAGTCTAACTAGTTAAACAATATACCATTTAATATGTCAATTATTCTTCTTTATCATTCAGTACCTTTTACCGAAGAGCGTTGCATAGAGATGGATGTGAAAGAACCGAGAGAAACGTGTGACAAGATCGTGCCAAATGGAAGACCGTAGTCTCTGCCTATCCTTCTGAGGGATAGGTGTGGTTGAGTAAGAGTTTTTACATAATTTACTTAAACCTTTTTTTAATTTATTGAGCACAAGAGTCTTAAATTGAAGTCTAGTATTTAAAAAAAATTACTACCTGAGAACCATATATGCGTTGTACAGTCTATTTTTTTTTGATGTTTTTTTTTGGAACGTTACCTTAATCCTAGGGTTTTCTCCTATATCGTAATGACAGTTAACATAAATTAATTTTAAAAAGAGAAACATGCAGACCCAGAACAATTATATGCAGGCTATAAAAATGCTTGTTCCGTGGAGAATTCAAATCTACGGCCCTTAGCGCTGCAACTCATTCACAATCCACTGCGCCACAGAGCCGTTTAAAAATGTTTTAAACAGTCGTTATAGTCATGTATACAATCTATAATTATCTTATATTAGAATATGTATCCAATAAATCGTACATCCAAAAGGTTATAAAATTGCTATTATATGGCTATGAATGAATTAGTTTATTAGTTAATTGCTAAATAGCGTGTTATCGATATTATTTTGAATACAGTTGACATAGAAGGACACAGTCCACCTGATGGTAAGTGGATGCTGTGGTCCATAGACATCTCCATTTCGATTGAGAATTAAATTTCGGAACGGAGTAGATTAGAATAGAGTCATTGTTTTTTAATATAGAGTATAGAAATACTTATTGAAAATCATTTAAGCTTTACCATTGGTTCGGAAAAAACCTCTGTCCTAGAAAGAACCAAGAAGAAACCCAACGGACTTTTTTTAAATTAATCTACAATATAATATTTTATACAATTATATGAAAACATATAGAAACAGCATGGTAGCGATTACCTCATTTCCAAGGGTTATTTTCGGTTATGCTGAAGCTATATTATTGGTATAGTTGAGGCACGGTTAGGTCGGCTAGACGGTGAAAGGACCACGCTCTTAGGGAATACCAGGGTAAAATAGCAGCTTAACGCAGCTGTATTTCGTATAGTGAATGTAGAGAACCGCAGACCCTTTTTACTTGAAACGAGGTATTCCATATTAGTCGTCAGTGGTGACCATGCATCTGCATTTTAATTCGTAGAGGATAGATGTAGATGTCTATGAACCACAGCAACCAATTACCATCGGTGGACTGTGCTCGTTTGTCAGTATTATCCTATAAAAAATGTATTTAAATATGTTACCTTGAGGACCATGATGAAATACTTCCTTTCCAGTAAAAATGATCTCCAGACCTCAAGAGCAGCATTAAGCTTTATTTTACGCTGATATTCTGTGTTAGTGGAGTCCTTCCCTTTTGTAGAGCTACAACCATAATATAAAAAATTCTTCGTAAGGAATATAATAATAATATAATTGGTAAAACCAATTGGGCATACCTTAAGCGCATAAAAAATACGTATAACATGATTATACGGAATTTTTAAAGTAGTTTAAATACATTTCGACAGCACTATCGGCTTCAACACCCGCGAAAACCATGAGAATGACACCCATGATGAATAAATTGATATCTATTGCAGCCGCCATCTTGGATATACATTTCGACAACCCTATCGGCTTCAACTCTCTCGAAAACCATGAAAATGACACCCATGATGAAAAAGTTTATACCTATTGCAGCCGCCATCTTGGATTTACATTTCGACAGCACTATCGGCTTCAACACCCTCGAAACTCATGAAAATGACACCCATGATAAAAAAAAATTGATACCCATTGCAGCCGCCACCTTGGATTTACATTTCGACAGCACTATCGGCTTCAACACCCGCGAAAACCATGAGAATGACACCCATGATGAAAAAAAAGATATCTATTGCAGCCGCCATCTTGGATTTACATTTCGACAGCACTATCGGCTTCAACACCCTCGAAACCATGAAAATGACACCCATAATAAAAAAAATTGGTACCTAATTCAGCCGCCATCTTGGATTTACATTTCGACAGCACTATCGGCTTCAACACCTTCGAAAACCATGAAAATGACACCGAAGATGAAAAAATTGATATCTAATTCAGCCGCCATCTTGGATTTACATTTCGACAGCACTATTGGCTTCAACACCCTCGAAAACCATGAAAATGACACCCAAGATGAAAAAATTGATATCTATTGCAGTCGCTATCTTGGATTTACATTTCGACGGCACTATCGGCTTCAACACCCTCGAAAACCATGAAAATGACACCCATGTTGAAAAAATTGGTACCTAATTCAGCCGCCATCTTGTATTTACATTTCGACAGCACTATCAGCTTCAACACCCTCGAAAACCATGAAATTGACACCCATGATGAAAAAATTTATACCTATTGCGGCCGCCTTCTTGGATTTATATTTCGACAACCCTATCGGTTTCAACACTTAAAAACCATGAAATGTCACCCATGACAAAAAAAAATTGATACTACTTACTTTTAGTACGTACTACTATTATTTATTCTGTGCTTTTAAAATATTGCAATAAAAAAATCTCTTATTATTATTATAATCAGGTATTTAAGAAATTTGGATATTCGAATATTGTGTACAGCGATCTTTTTGAGCCGCTGCAAACATCCGAAACAATGTCCACTCACGACGGGGACTGACCAGTTATAAAAAGTACTCTGTGCGTCGAACTGAGTGAGTGAGTAAACTACTCTGTGGCTTTAGCTCCCTTTACAGAATTATTTTACATATAAGGCTACCAAATCAACGAAAATTTCGCCATTTTGGAGCCGAAAAAAATTAATTATAGCTAAACAAAACAAAATTACATTGCCATTTACATTCAGTGGCTTCCCACATGATAGATGAAGAGATTAAAAAATAGATTGAGTTAAACAATTTATATTTTCAAAAGTAAGAGTGTTTACAAGCCTTCCGGACTTGATAAATCCACATCATAAGCCACTAAAACCCCTTTTTTTATTTAAAAATAGCAATTAATCGATTTAAAAAAAATATTAATAAGTTCATCAATCATTTATCTTTCTAACAATGTGCTTTTTCTATCATTTATATGTATAATATGATTGCTAGATACGATTTTATTCGATTAAACGTTGGAATCTTAATTTTTAGGCGATAGTAGAACATACCTTGCGCTTTCTTAAGCGCTTAAGGTATGCAATACAGTTAAGTAGGTCATAAATAATTAAAAGTCAATAAGACATTTTTAATATAAAAGCCATTATAAAATTTATGAATGCAATGCGTTCATAAAATTTACATCGCGACGTGCAAAGCTCACACCTCGCCTCGCTAGAAATTCCATATTTCTTTGTTTTAGAAAGTGGAATTAATGGGAGTTAAATTTTTACAAAGAATGCATTTAATTCTCTGTGAAACAAAAGAACGACATTTATAATACGTTTCGGGGAAAATATTTTTGAGACGTATGAAACTGAGTGAAATGAACATTCAAAATCCATGTTGTAAAGTTAATAAAGCTAAACTAATAAAAGTTTTGTTTTTTATCATTTAATTTAATTAAATCAAGCAATTCATTTTAATTATGATATTAAAATTAATTAATTGTGTAGTGTATGTGGTTTCAAAAAGGAGAAATTAATTTTTTTCAAAACATTAAATAGGAGAATTTGAATTTCGTTTTATCATAAAAAAATTCTCAAACAAAAATTCAATGTTCACCGATTAAATTAATATTAAAAAATCTACTCATAATTTATTTAAAACAAGAAAAAAAACCTTTCGATTTTTCATTTATTTTATAGTATGGCCGAATTATAATTATTTTAATGGTGATGCCACCTTGTTTTTATACGCGCTTAAAATCAAATTTTGAGTAAAGTAATAAATATGCAAAGGGTGAATACGCATTTCACAAGGGATACGAGGCTTTGGTCGCATATTTGATAGGCAGGTGTATTTTATTTAATTTTGAGTTGAAACAAACTTTCGAATAAACCTTTTACTGGTGTGAAATGGTCAAAAATATAAAAACATTATTTTGTCTGTAATTTGATAAAAATTATCAAAGTTTTACCGCATTTGGTGTTTACAGTTGGTATTATAATATTATGAGGGGGCATAAAACTCTTCACCGCTGCATTTAGAACTAGAAAGGATAGTCTTTATAATACAACGTACACAGTTCCATATGGTGGCAGCATAACAAAATCTATCACTTCATTTTGGCACGCAGTTGTTGTAAAGGGCTACTATAGGAAATGCCAGAATGATTTTATAGTTTCAACAGAGACGGTGATGATACCGGTGACTCAGAACGGTGCCAAATATCACAGTCAAATATGCAAGATATCTAATACAATCCACCTACTATGCGATACAACTAAGACAAATCCTCCTTTCAAAGATTTTTACAGAAGATTGTAGGAGAAAAAGAAGGTACACAGTAGCAGTGAGATAGGCGGTATGAAGGTAATCTTAAGTATATGTTTAATCTCCATACTTGAACGCCTCCAATAGTGACGACACTCATCGTTACGAACGAGTCGCGGCCGCGCTTTAGCGCTTTCAGCCCTTCACCCGACTAAAGAAACCGTTTGAAGAAACGAGAAATTTCCTAATTTGAAGCTTAATATTTTTTTATTATTACTGATTTCCAGGAATCGAATCGATTTATATTATTCCCTTTTTTTTAAAAAAGAAAAAGAAACAAAACAAAGGGCTTTTATAAATTTTATGTTCATTTTAAATGTATATCGAGTAACTAGGCTACTCGATTATTACACGTTCTGGGGTCTGCATCAACTTGTAGCGGTCGAATGGTGGACATGGCCTCACCTACATCCATACAACTGGTTTTATTAAACCTGCAATTTGTAAACATTTAATATGTTTTCATCTACCGCACAAGTTATAATATTTACGGGCAGGCAATATTATGGTGTATCATAATAGCGTAGAACCATAGTATCGTAGCTACGTAGTACTATAGCGACGATGTACTAAGTCTTTTATATTGAAACATTTTATTTTACTTGAACTTCATTATCTTCACCATCATTACACACCATCATGACAAGTCCACTGCTAATATACCATGTTCACCACTTGTCATGGTTAACCTGCATCCATTGACTTCCTACATTCTAATAAGATTGCTACTAGGTACACTTCGCTTACCGGTTTGAGGGTGCTAGAGACCTCTCTTCTTCATCGGTTCTCGGTTCTTCGAGTCATAAGGCCACTTACTCGAACTTGAAATCTCTTTATATTTGTTACATTTTCACGACGGTATCGTATGGTGACGGCGAAAGAGAATCCATCACCGCATTTCATTTCGTGGGTGTTCTAAGAACCATACATGAAATTTAAAAAAGAAATCATGGTATTCGACTTAAAGCGGTGTGAATATTTAGTGCTGAGATTTTCTGGTTTCGGTTGCTACAAGCCAAAGGTAAAATACTCATAGCGGCGACGTAGAAAAAATTTCAAATTTGTAATACATCGGATGCCGCGACCATACAATATGCCTTAACTGTCTTAACTAACAATCTGTCTTTTAAGGAATCATCACTACAGCGAGAGCATCTCCATATATGGACTTTAATGGATCATTATTAAAAAAAAAGTTATTTTAACGAACCATTGCATAATAGTATCTTAAAAGCGTAATATTGTAACAGTATAGTATCGTAGCTTCGTAGTCTCGTAGCGCCGTAGTAGCGTAGCAACGTTTTACTAGATGTTATAGTATCGCTGCTTCATAGATTTGTAACTTCGTAGTCTACTAACTATCGCAGCGCCGTTGTAGCGTAGTAACTCTATACTAGATGTTAAATAATCGGAGCTACATAGTTTTGGAACATCGTAGTCTCGTAGCCCGTAGCAGTGTTACTACGCTGCTACGGGCTACGAGAATATTATATATAGATTAGCTCTACTAAATGTTAAAAAATCGTAGCTTCATAGTTTCGTACGTTTGTAATCTAGTAGCGAAGCCAAATTCTACTAGATGTTATAGCATCGTAGTGGCTTATGGCTGGCCTGGTGAAAGGCCAGCATGAAGTGACCGCTCCGAATGAGCTTCCTGAGCTGGAGATATGTCCTCTGCCCCTGCCCGTCGCAGAATGGTAATGTGCCATTTGACCTATCTTCCGAGACTGTAGCAAGGTCCCACAGCTAATGTGGTGGTAGTGCGTTTTCGGGTAGAGAGGAGTATTGGTGTCGTGAGACGTTACTCCCCTAGTCCTCCGCGGCCAAAATTTTATCGGCAGCAGAGCCATAGACCAGTTTCTCCGCTGGAGCCCGTTAGGCGGATGATTTTTGTCTATAGCTTCGGTGTTTTCAGCCTCGATTCGGGAGGTCCATAGCGCAGATGGAAAAGGGGACTGTGGGAGAAAGTACGTTTGTGTTCAGGCGTGCTTTACGTTAGGAGAAATAGTGGGAGGAGTTGTCTTCTCTCAGGAGGGACTATCTGGGTTCCATAACTCTTCTCACAGGTGAAAAACACTGGGATATTAGTCGGTTCGAATCCAATATAACCCATCCTTACCCACCTTTGCTAGGCTTGTACGCATAAACATTTCCTATGAGTGAAGATGTTTGCAATGAAACATGTTGCTTGAGTTGGACTTGGAACAAATTATTATTTTAAGATATATTCATATGTAGTTTTGAGTTTAAAACATAACATTCAAACATATACAATATTTATTACCATAACAAAAAAGAGCCATAACTTAAAACTTAAATTTTCATACAGTCATACTCCCCGCGGTATAGTGCCAAGAACACTGGTTGCCTTTCTTTACAAATATATATAAATAATGCAGGATTTACATGTCGTGCGCTAAGATTACTCGGAAATTGCGTTAGAAATAACATTTAGCTAGAAAGTATTATATAACATCTTTAACTTTTATTACTGTAATTTATGCTTTTTTGTAAAATATTTATAGTGTTATTCTTGTATTTATTTGTATTAACGATTCGACGATTTAAATCTTTGTTGTACTTGCATATTTTTCTTAAATTTTAGTTTCATTCATTTTTGAATTGACGCTGCCATATCTTCAAATTACCAGTCCGTAATTAATAAACTGCTGGTATGGCTACAGTTGCAGGAAAATGCCACCAGACGGATCAGGTTTTAAGCATTATAGAGCCACGCTATATCTATATTATAGATGTATCACAAATGGGTCGGTTTGACCGGAATAGGATCACATTCTCACAGAATACCAGCTTAAAATAGCAGATTCCTGCTGCTGTATATCGTATGGTGAGTAAAGAGAACTAGAGACTCTTTTTATTGGAAACTAGGCATTACATCTTAGTATTTAAGCATGAGAGCCCATCTGCATTTTGATTCTTAATCTAGCTTAGATGTACTTGTAGATGTCATCCATTTACTATCCGGTAGACTGTCTGCTCGTTCGTCATTTTTATTCTATTAAAAAGGATTTCTTTATAAAAGATAGGGTAACAAATAAGCACACAGTCAACCAGATGGTAAGTGTTTGCTGTGACCCATCCACAACTATCCTCAATAAATAATCAAAATGCAGACGACTTGTCACCCCTGATGACTAAGATGGAATGCCTCTTTTCCAGTAAAAAGGGTCTCCGGTTCTTTACACTCAACATACGAAACACAGCAGCGTTAAGCTGCTATTTTACGCTGGTATTCTGTGAGAGAGTGGTCCTTCCCCGGTCGAGCCGACCCATTCGTGCTACAACTATACTACTAATATAATTGCAGCATGGCTCTACCACGTAAAAAAGGTAGGAATGCGATAAGGAATGTGATAAACATTTTGTATTTCATTTTTTCTCTCTTGTTTTGTGTTTTGGTGTGTACAATAAAAAAATATAATTTATCTATCTAAAGTATTCTTTCTTAAATTTATTAATTAAGCAGTTCTGTCGTAAATATAAAAAAATGGTATAATATAGAAAAAATTTTACTCAATAAACATTACAAGAATACTTTTTGAAAGTTATTTAAGTTTTACGAATGCTTTGGATAAAACCTTTGTCCTGGGAAGCACCAGCAAGAAACCCAGCGGGGCGTTTTAAAACATTCATTAGCAATATAATATTTAATACAATTAAGTATAAAAACACACAGTATGGTGGCAATCACCTCTTTTCGTTTTATGTTATGTTCTATTCATTTCATATATATTCATTTGTTCATATGTTCATTCCGTATATAAGTTGCTATTTCCTTAATTTCCTTGTGCTTTTTAAAATAACATTTTCGTATTTTATACTCATTTTTTGCTAACATTAGCAACGTACATTCACGTAACATTATGCTCATTACTTTGTTCATAATGTCGTGGTTTCAGTTCTGTGCCGTTATTAAAGTTCACATGTCCTTTTCAGTTTTTATATAAAGTTATTAAAACCATCCAAATTATTATGACCTATTTTAAATTCATAAAAATAAAAAAATAAGAGTTTCCTTCTTTGTTATAATAAGAAAGTTTTACTTTTATAACGAAGATGTCTACGGCAGAGCGAAAAGAACCGACAAGCCTAACGGATCAGCAAGCCAAAGTGGCAATACGATGATCATGATATAAACGTAGTAGAAACATGTTGCAGCTATATTAGTAGTATAGTTGTAGCACGAATGTTTCGGCTCGACCTGGGAAGGACCACGCTCTCACAGTATACAAGCGTATAATAGCAGCTTAACACTGCTGTTTCGTATGGTGAGTTCAGAGAACCGGAGATCCTTTTAACTGGTAAAGAGGCATTTCATCTTAGTCTTCGCGGATGACAACGTATCTGCATTTTAATTCTTTATTGAGGATATAAGTATACAAAGCTTTAAGCAACTATTTTACGCTGATATTCTGTGAGGGCATAGCCCTTCTCCGGTCGAGCTGACCCATTTGCGCTACTATTATAATATAGGTGCAGCATGGCTCTACTATATTTTAAAGTATTCTATATTTATAGACCAAAATAAGTTGTATTCAGATAATCTGGAATCAATAGGTGATGTCATAATCAAGTAATTAATATTTTTTGCACTGCAAAAAATCTGGTGCAATGTGGCAGTTAAGCTCATAGCGTTACCTACTGCATAGGGCAGAACTAGTATATCTAGAAAAAGCTAGTATACGTATGAGTTGGTAGGACTGTTTTCGTCTGAAAGCCTATCTGACTTGTTAACATCCTCTTTCCTATTTCTACTGCATACGAGTACAGCAATGCACCCACAATTATCTTACAGCATAATTAATCATAATATGAAATAAGTAAGTACAGGCTTATATACTTGACTACAATTAACAGAGTAGTGAGGGTGTAAGAATATTCACTACCACATATCGTCCCATGGGTGTAGTAAGAGACAACAGAGAGAAAAAACAGGAAACGGACAGCAGCATCGTCCTAGAAACAACTAAAAAATAAAAATTGCAATTACCAACCTGCCTACTATCAATGGCAAAATATCATGGGACCTATGTCTTACTGTGGAATTTTGATACGATGTTACGGAATGGAGACATTTTGCCTTAGCGTTTAAAGGTGACAACATATTTGTACCCCGTGTAGTGGCAGTAAGAATACCCTCTACGCTATATCTTCCCGTAGATGCCGTAAGAGGCGACAAAGATAAAATAAGACAGATGATGGCCCCATATTTCTGATAACAGCAAATAACAATAAAAAACTGCAGTTGCCAACTCGCTCGCCAAGCATGGCAACTATGGTTATATAACCCAAAAATTTAAAGTTACAAAAGACGGCCACCAATCCTCGGTGGCCCCGCTATTTCTAAATAAGGTGACGACTATGATAATGGCGGAGCAGGGGTGCTAAGAATCTCCAGTGGAGGTTCAGTTGCCACCTTAGACGACTTGACCTTGCAACATACAATCCACGCACTCTGAGGACTGGCGAGAAGATCCCGGAGCTGGAAGAAAAGATATACAAGTTGTGCTAGGATGTTATAGGATTATCTGAGGTCCGAAGAGAAGGTAAGAACACGGTTATCCAACAAATACGGCAACTTGATGTATAACCAGGAGTGCGACCATCTGTCCCAAGGAAGTGTCAGATTTGTCGTCCATAAATCTCTCATTAACAACGTTGTAAAGATTGTGAGTATGTCGACGAGGGTTACGTATCTTATACTCTACACCAAACGATAATCATTAAAGGTCATACAGGTTTATGCACCAACCTCGGCACATCCCGATGAGAAGGTTGAATAAATATATGAGGATTTCGCTAAAGCCATGCATTCTTTCAAACCCCACTATTCGGTATTAATGGGAGATTTCAACACAAAACTAAGTACAAGAGAGAACGCTGAGCTAAAGGTAGAGACATTTGGAATAGGTCAATGGAAACCAAGTGGCCAGTAGATGGCCAACTTAGTGGAGCAATAGGGAATCTGTATGATGAACTATTTGTTCCAGAAGTGTCCCCACAGGAAATGAAGCTGGTAGAGCCCGATGGATCGACAAAAAATTAAATTGAGATCATTATGACGACTAGACAACTATTCAGTGATGCCTGTGATCGCGAGGGTGAAAACTCGCAGCGATCACAGAATGTTTAGAGGCTCACTGATCCTTAACGTTAAGTTGAAGAGGTATGGTCTAATTAATTCGACGCTCCGTCCCCCTCGTGCTCTAATCCAAAGTCCCAAAACCTTTCTGCTCGAGTTACAAAACCGTTTACAGTGCCTAGAAGATTGCAATGCTGTGGACGATATGAATGACAAGCTCGTGGAAACTTTCCATGTGGTCGGAATTAAGTTTTGCGAAACCCGCCGCAGAAGAACACAAAAACTCTTCCATCGCAATCTTATGGCTGTTAGACGAGGTATGAAGCTGCAGGCTTCAGTATATTTAACATACAGGAAACTGAACAGACAGGTCTCTAAATGAATGCGGCAGGACTTACGTAACTTTAATACTGCTCGTATTGAAAAAGCACTTGAATGGAACCAGCGCTCCAAGTCTTTGCCAGAGATCTGTATGAAGGAGCCCAAAGCTGAAGACCGAATGTAGCAACATCGTCCCCGGAACACCTGAGCTTTTGAGTAAGATTGAGAGGTGCTATGTGCAGCTGTACACATCATCATTGTTGCCACAAGTAAGTGTGAGTATCGATCCAAGAGCAAGTCTTATCCGATACTATTCCGATGATATTTCGGACGTCAGTCTGAGCGAGATTAGAATGGCTCTCCAGCGCATTATAAACGGCAAGTCCTCGGGTGAGGATGGATTTACAGCAGAGCTTCTGAAAACGGGTGAAAAACCGGTACTTCAAGTCCTTCAGAAGCTCTTTAATTCCATCCTCCATGGTAGCGCTACACCTGAGGTGTGGAGCAGAAGTACGATGGTCTTGTTCTTCAAGAAAAGCGACAATACTCTCTTGAAGAACTATAGACCGATTTACTTTCTCGGCCGCGTCTATGTGCTGTTTTTGAGGGTCATTACGAATCGTCTCGCACGCAGGCTCGATGACTTCCAATCTCCCAAAAAAGCCGGTTAACAAAAAGGCTTTAGCACCATAGACCACATACACACCCTTCGGCAAATTGTACAGAAGTCCGAGGATTACAATTTGCCACTATGTCTGTGTCCACAATGTGTATGTATGTGTGTTTGTGTTATGTATGGCGTATGTGGGCTATGAGAAAGCCTTTGATTCCGTCGAAATGTGGGCGGTGCTGCAGGCCCTTCAGCGGTGCCAAATTGACTGTCGGTATATCGAAGTGCTAAGTGTTTGTACTGTAGGGCTACGATGGTTACCGAGTACAGAAACAGTGTACGAAACTTATCCAACTGCAGAGAGGGGGTGACGTTATATTCCCGAAACTCTTCACCGCTGCATTAGAAGACGTTTTCAAGCAACTGGACTGGAAAGGATAAGGTACTAATAGCAATGGAGAGTATATCACTCACCTTCGATTCGTTGACGATAAATTACTTATGGCAGAATCGCTGGAGGACCTAAGCACTATGCTCAATGTCCTCACTATCTCCCAACGTTTAAGTCTTACGATGAACATGGACAAAACAAAGATCATGTATGGAACGTCCATGGCACATCTATGCCGGTAGTTTATTTATTATTTATTTATTCTTTATTGTACCAAATATTTGTACAAAAGGCGAGCATAATGCTATATGGCATTCTCTACTAGCTAACCTTGGGTAGAACATAGAGTGAGTTTGGGCAGTTAACTTGTCATGATATAATTTATACATGCAACACATACATAAAATATATACATATATATAATTCATATACATATATAAATAAATACACACATTTACACACGTAGTTGTAGGGAGCACTAAGCTGGAAGTTGTTGACAAGTTTGTTTACCTAGGACAAATAGTCCGACTAGATTAAGTCCAACTTCAACTGAAAGGTCAATCGTCAGATTCAACTTGGCTAGGGAGCGTATGGGAAACAACGACACATTTTCTCATTAGGTATACCTCAAAACTTAAAAACGAAACTGTACAAACAGTGCGTGTTTCCAGTGATAACTTATGGCACTGAGACGTGGTCCCTCACTGCTGGTCGTATGAGGAAGCTCAAGGTCGCTCAGTGAACTATGGAGAGGACTATGCTCGGGTTTTCTCTGCGTGATAAACTTAGGAATGAGGATATTCACAGTAGAACCAGAGTGACCGACATAGCCCAACGGATTATTAAGCAGTAGTGGCCATGGGTCGGCTATAAGCTCGAAGAACCGGAAACCGATTGAGAAAAAAGGTTCTTGAATGGCAGCCTCGTACCGGTAGGCGAAGTGTAGGACGTTCCCCCACTAGATGGAGTGACGACTTGGTAAAACATGCATGAAGTCGATGGATGCAGATGGCTCAGGACCGTGCTTTATGGCATTCCTTGGGGGAGGCTTATGTTCAGCAGTGGTCTTGTGAAGGGCTGTAATGATGATGATGGGGACATATTTGTGCCATTAATTTCAATCTATTTTAAAATTAAAAATAATTCTACACATACTTAACACTTATCTTCTGTTTCTAGCTGGCTGGTCGTAAACCGCGATGTGTTATAGATGTTTCTATATTTAATTTTTGTTTTAAATTATTTCTTACTTAACTAGTTTAGTGAAAAGATAAATAGCATATTTTTTGAAAAATCTATGGCACAATAATATTCTGAAAATAAATAAAGTTTTTTTAAACAACATGCTTGATATTATTTTATTAGTTTATAAGTTCGTAAAATAATAATAATTTAAAAGAACCTTTTTTAAAAGCAAGAATATAAGATACTGCAGGTAAGCACAGTTTATTGAACGAGAAAAGCACACAAACGCAACATAATATGTGATACTTATTACATTATACACGTATCATTAGGGTTTCATATTCAAAGTCATTTAAGATACCAAATTCAGAAATATGATCATGCATCACACAGGAAGCGTTACATACACCTTGATAACATTTTAATTTAAATAAGAATTTATGTAAAACGCCAAGCAGTTTGCTTACTCGCGAATTATATAAACAATTGAAGCTAACGTTTTAAATTACAAGAAAATTTGTGTAGAAGTGTGATCTCGTGAAGTGGACATATTATTTTATCCCACCAAAATCACAAAGGGTACTAAGTTTAGTACAAACGACGTTCGAGGTTGTTGTGATAAAAGATTTGAGATCTCAACGCGTGTCAAGGTCCATGGTCATGGTTAAAGAAATATATAACGTTCAACGTCGCGCATTTTTTTAAATCAATTAAAGATTTTTAAAAAAGTTGCTGCGTTCTTTAATATAGCATTTATGTAATAGCAAGTTTTAATAGTCAACTAATTACGTATTACGTTATAATATTTATTATAAAGTTAAAATTTTATTTTAGTTCTTCTAATTCATGCTACAAAGAATTTTGATAGATATAAAACTTTTTGAGTTCCGATTTTAATAACGTAGAACATAACAAATTTTTAATTTGTAACAGTAATAATAATATATTATTTTTAAGAATTAAAATTAAAGTGAGTACAGAATATAACCAGTACTTACTTCCATCATAATAATTAACTTACTGAAATTCAAAAACAATAGGTATAGAACCCTTTGCTCTTACAAAAATTTAAGTCGGATTGAAGGACGAACTTAACTTCATAGGGGAAAAGACTTTATCCCATACATCGGTTTACAATCATGGTCAACTCAAACTGCAAATGTAAGTTTATAATCGGAAATAAAATATTTCTATGTAATATAACTACAAATTTACGATTTTTTATTTACGTTTGGTGAAGAGACCTTGTTTATTTTCCAAGTTTCATGATTCTAGGTCAACGGGAAGTACTTCATAGGTTTTGATGAGTGAGTTTGTGAGTATCAAAATATGTGATATAAATGGCCGTACCTTTAATTGCGATGCTTTAGAAAATTGTATTATCCCACCTCCAAAGGACTATAGACTTTAGTGTTTGATATAATTTTAACTTTATACCTATACCCCTACCTGAGAAAAAGGGTCTTGACAAATAGGCAGATAGAAGAACAAACTGACAACAAAGTGATCCTCTAAGGGTTTCGTTATTTTTTCTTTTTAGTTGCAGAACCCTTAAAGTAATAATGAAAAATGTGTAATCAAAGACAAGAAAATACGAAAACCAAACATTTGTTTAGATCACGACTTTTATCTACTGAGATTCAAAACCAGACCACTATACAAACAACTCATTAGCAAAGCCTCGAGTCATTCGATCGTTAAAATAAATTGTTTCATTGTATACAATACATTTGTCGCGGCAAATCTTAGAAAATAATATACTGGACCGTAGGCGGAATGAATTTTCTTCTGTAATTTATCTCAATTATGGCTTAAGACCGAGCCACGCCTTTTCGAGATCCAAGTACAAATCTCTTTATGAGGCTTCTTAGTTTAATTGATGTACAGTTGATTCTATTTATATTTAAACGAATCTACTAATTGTATCTATCATTAAAGAGCCGTGGTAGCTCAGATGGTAAGCGCTCGATGTAAGTTTCACAGTACGCGAGCAACTCGGGTTCGATCCCCGCCGGCACCAATAAAATTGTTAATTGTAGTTTTAAGTACTGATTTACCACGTGCTCGGCGGTGAAAGAAAACATCGTGAGGAAACCTGCATGTCTGAGAAATAAAAAAAAATATATCTCGAAGACATGTTAAGTTTGCCAACACACATTGGGGCAGCGCGGCAGACATTTCCTTGCCCTAAAACCTTTTCAGAAATGAGAGGAGGCTTGTGCCCAGCAGTGGGACGTATATAGGCTGCAACTTTACATTACTAATTATTATTTTTATTTTCTTCTCATCATTATTTATACATTTTACAAGGAAACATTTTTAATCTAACATTTTTAATTTCTATCTGTTATTATTCATTATGGAGTACTTAAATAATCTTGTATATGACGGCACCTGCACCGTTGCAGGTGCGGCGGCGTCGGTTTACCTAGACAGAATTCTTGTAAAAGGCACGTGTACCGCACACCTGCGGCATTGCATCTGCGGTGCCGCCCGTCCTGCTTGTATAAAACTGACGGAGCGGCCGCCGTTAGGACAGTCTTGACTCTGACGTGGAATGGTACGCTTGTCGTATTCCGTTACTAGTTTATCCTCGACTCGTTGGATATTTAATTCGTGTAAACGAATTAATTATTATTCCTAACTACAAAATTAGTCTCTGTTCTATACTCAATTACACTTTCTACATCAGAAGTAGGATAAAGTCCCCATTTTTGCCCACATTTAATCTTCGAATATTATGAGGATTATTACATTTGTGGAAGACTGTAATGCATTCCGCATTGATGAATCTGTTTTAATGTTAAATAATGTAATGAAATTTGCTATGCTACTTACGATATTTTCGTATCATTAAAGTGTAGAGAAAAGATAAAGTGAAATTATTTAAGCCAATTTTTTTAATAAACACTCACGCCTGCCACCCAGAGGGGTAGGCAGAGACTATGGACTTCCATTTGGCACGATCCTGATAGACCTCTCTCGCTTCCTCCACATCCATATACCTACGCATACACGCTCGTCGGTTAAAGGTTCTCTTGATTTGGCCCATTTTCAATATATCGCCAATTTGGTCAATAAACTTTCGCCTAGGGCGACCCTTCCCGACTCTGCCATTCACATCTGCAACATAAATTTTCTTTGTCACTCTTTCCTCATTCATTCTTTCTACATGAACAAACCACCGAAGCATTCCTTTCTTAATCCTGGTCACAACATCGTCTTGCAAACCACACTCTTCTCTTATTAAACAATTTCTCACTCTGTCATTCAGATTCATCATTTTTTTTAATTTGTTCGATTTGTATTAAAAGTACCCCGCAAGTATTTTCATTATTTCTTGATGTACCTAAATATGTTAACAAACGTCGAAAGAAGTTGGAGGCTTTCTAATTAACTTATTCAAGTTATGTTGTAATTTGATAGTTCACGCGAAACATGATTATCATTTGCTATATTTTGAAGTTCAAAACGTTTAAGGGATGTACCAAAATAAAGGATTAACTTTAACACGCTATGAATTGAAAATAATAAGTGACATTTTTGTGTTCTAATGTGTTGATCAGTGTTGCAGTTTGCTCCGAATATTGTGTCGTCGACAAGATTGGGGTTTGATGTCGAGGGATTCGTAGAAGTCTCTACAACAATGATCAATGAGGAAGATGTTGTGACGGCTAATCGAACATGGTCAGGTACGGCCGAGCGCTGGTAAGAATGAGCCTACACCGCTACAGACTCTAACTTATCGGCTGATCTTACGGCAGGGCAATTTAAGCGGCCGCCGAACAAATGGTGCTTTGGCGCTGTAAATGGACGTCTGAGGTCGGCTTTCATAGATTTTGCGCAGTTGCCTCCTTCCCTTTGAAATATGTTGTGGTATTTGCCGCTACACATAGTTTCCATTTCTTGCAATGTTTTCAAATGTCATACAGTTGCCGTTTCTTAAGAAAATATGTGATGAATTTTGGAAGCTCGGAATTCCATGGTTCGCAATACATTTATCTCTATTTCTTTTAATTTTGCAAAGCAGTGCGACGATTCGCTAGCGCAAGTACGGCGCGTTGGCTCGCTGACGCGAATGTGGTACGAACGCAGCAGAACGGAAAGCTGGAGTGCGTTTGCCTGGAGGTAGCCATATCGGCGCGTTCATGACTTAAATGAAGTCTGGGATGGTCGACCGTTGTAATATTTAACAAGAGTTAATATCTGTTAGCAGGTGGTGATAACTGATAGACCGTATGCTGTTCCCTGTCGACTGCACGAGGACGCGCGACAGTCAGAGGTAGCCTTGTCTGTGTCTCTAGAAAATACAGAGAGGTTGCATCACTCTAGCGGAGTAATTCTTCTAGTGCAAGAAAGGAAGATGGTGTCGCTGAGAGGCTGGTCTGTGCTGCACTGGGATGTGTCGTGTTGCTGTTGGTTTACATACTTAAGTGTTATCATGTCACTACGTCCCTCACGATACACTTTTGTGTGATTGTGACAGGGACATGTTTGCGGTATGGTTGGTCTGTACCTGTTCTATACTGAATTGAAAAAAAGAGAGTAAGAAAAAAAAGTGGTTCTTACTATCATTGCAGGGCGTTTGCCGGTCCAATGATATAGCTACAGGGAATTGTGATTCCAGGCTAGCAAATAGTACTTGAAAAAAAAGAGTAAGAAAAGGAAATAGTTGTTACTATCATTGCAGGGCTTTGTGCCGGTCCAATGATATGACTATAGGGAATAGTGATTCCAGACTAGCGAAAACAGTACTTGAAAAAAAAAAGAGAAAATATAAAAGCTACAGACTAATCATTCCGATCTTGCATAAAGATGATTAAAGTTTTGTAGGGCTTACTGCCGGAACAAAACTGATTGTCGCCCAAATCTGAAGGGTCGATATGGACTGGACCAAACGCTGTTTTATCAGGATGATCGAACAATGTTTTTCTTTCTACATATAAGTAAGATTGTGATGGAGCGCGTGCGAGGACGCACGCTTGGTCAGCATGGCCGTGACGGCACCTGCACCGTTGCAGGTGCGGCGGCGTCGGTTTACCTAGACAGAATTCTTGTAAAAGGCACGTGTACCGCACACCTGCGGCATTGCACCTGCGGTGCCGCCCGTCCTGCTTGTATAAAACTGACGGAGCGGCCGCCGTTAGGACAGTCTTGGCTCTGACGTGAAATGGTACGCTTGTCGTATTCCGTTACTAGTTTATCCTCGACTCGTTGGATATTTAATTCGTGTAAACGAATTAATTATTATTCCTAACTACAAAATTAGTCTCTGTACTATACTCAATTACACTTTCTACATATATATAATTATAATTTTACTTTCGGTCCGTAATATTGAAATAACTGCCTTCTATTAAGCTTGGGGCAAATAATTTGCATATTATTTATTATCTGTGCGTCTGTCTTTCTGTCCGTTTGAAGCGAATGTGATGAAAGATCGTAAAAAAAAAGCAATACACATTATACAACATTTTAGCAAAACAGCATGATAGATTTTTTGTAAAATTTAAAAACTGATAAAATAAACTTTTTGTGATTTATAAGAAAGTTTTGGCTTGCAACTCCACACAAAAAACAGTTCTCCCATTATTATGTATATCTTAAAACTTTGATGTAAAATAAAGTCGATGTTTGACATTTTATTTACTAGAAAACCCAAAACTAACTTACAGTAAAAAGATAAATTTGTTATTAGATAAAGTTAACTTTTTTACGTAAAATTATTAGGTCTTCAATTTTTATTTTAAACATTTTCCTATAAGGGCAGTGTAGTTTTTGAGATAATTGCAAAAACTCAGTTTAAAATGGTTTTTCCAGAAATAAACTGCTTAACCAAAGTACCTAAGATCACTATACCAATTGTCTAAAACAAAACGTCTAAAACATATACCGATTCATTAACTTATCCTTTAGCCGACAACTCTTTGATTAAGAGGAAAATATCAATTCCAATTGTTTAAATTGAATTGAATTGTTACTAACAATGTGATATTTACTTGTGATCTTATTTTGTGAAGTGGGCATACGTCAGATTCACCAATTCGCATTTTTTGCGTAAAAATTGATTTTAATTGTTGATAACTCATTGCGTTTTTACGATTATAAACAATGTGCATTTGTAAGAACAGACAATATATCGTTTGGAACCTCATTTAGTCGAGTAAGCAACCTTCATCATCATTTTTCCATCACTATAGTCCTTAATAAGTCCACTACTATACATGGACCTCCCCATAAAAGAATGCCACAAAGCAAGCTCCTGCAACAAAGAGGCCTTCAGTTCTTATGGCTGGAGTTGAATGGGTGACAACGGTTTTAATTGTTTATAACAAAATCAATTGTGTTTAGATTAGAATAATTTTTATCTAATATAGATTCCGACATACGTATTGAAAGTCATTTAAATATTATCACTGGTTCGGAAAAAACCTCTGTCGTAAGAAGAACTAGCAAGAAAGCCAGCGGGATTTTTTGAACATTAATTTATAATTAAATAATTTATACAATTATCTATGAAAACACTTGGTAAACTGCATGGTAGTGATCAACACATTTCCAGGGGTTATGATCAATAAGGTACACTTTAATAGTATAATAACCCTTATTAATAAAATTTCAGGAAATAAAAAAATATGATATAGGTCCTGCATATTTATTGGAATTATTGTAGAAGTATATACCCCTTAGGGAATTACAGACTTTTTGTAGTCGAATAACTGATGTAACTAGCTTGTGCATGTTCCTAGTATTCACAAAATATACGTCAGTATTTTTACAAAACTATTTTTTATGTGTAAATATATATATATATATATATATATATATATATATATATATACTCGTATATAATATACTTCTATATTGGGTGAATTTGTTAAAATCGCTTTACTGTCTCTTTACTACCTGCAACTCCGGAAAACGAAATTAACTGTCTCTTTAAGTATTCATTGAAGTTTAGTGTCAGCGAAGATTAAAGTTTCTGATTCAAGTTTCTGTTTAAGTAAGTCTTACCATAACCCTCAAATCCAGCACAGCGATTTTGTGCGAATGAAACGAAATAAAACTCGTGATTCGGTAGACAGATACTAAGATCACTAAGTCACATGGTTGCTATTATAACAGTAACACTATGGGAACTTGTGATATTACATTCAAAATACCTTACAAATGCGAGTATGCCTCGCGTCCAAAGAGTTCCGTTTAAACTTATCTATGTTTGTAGATAGTTTATTATCCTTGAAATTACAGGTAAGATAAGCAGTAAGCACCGAACATTGCTCTAATAACTTAAGTCGGATAAAAGAAGGAAGTTTACTTTACAGTGGAAAAAATATTCTTCCATACGTCGGCTTATATCATAGTCAATGACCTAACTACAAACGTAAGTTTGTAATCTTGATTGTTTTATAATTGATATAACTATAAATTTACGATTTTTATCTGTATTTTGTAAGGTTTTAATTTTTCCTATTTTTTTAAATTTTATGACTTTATTATGATAAAATATGTGCTGACGAACGGACGGATGAATCAACCTATGGATAGATGGATGAACAAAATGATCCCATAGGCGTTCCTTTTTTTCTATTGAGATACGGATATCTAATAAAATGGAACCAATTACCGATCGAGTTGGAGTCATGCTCACACAGAATACTAGCTTAAAATAGCAGCAATAAAATAGTATACTGAAGCTGTGTTTCGTATGGTTAGTGTAGAGAACCGGGGAACCTTTTTACTGGAATCGAAGCTTTCCATCTTAGTACTCAGGAGTGACAACGCGTATGCATTTTGATTATTAATCGGCGATAGATGTCTATGGGCGACAGCATCCACTTACCATCAGGTAGACTGTGTGCTCCTTTGTCACCCTTATTCTATAAAAAATCTATTTAAAAGATGATGGACATGTGAATCTAACATGGACATGCACGTTTACTTTAGAAATATTGTAAATGTGTAACGCGTTATGTTATTGGTGTGATATAAAAAAATATTTTTATATAAAACTCACTTTGAAAAATCTTCAATCATGAAGGACACCGCGAGTATGTCGACTTACTTTTGTTTAATGATGGAAAATGTATTAGAGAAAATACTTTAGATTCTCAATAACAAGAGTACCGCTGAATTTTCTTAATGAAGATAATAGCGAATATAAAAGTTGATTTCGTTTTCTTAGGCAGGGATTATTAAATTAAAATATTTATTTAACTAGGAGCGGCGATTTGACAACCCCATCAGAGCCCCTGTGATAGCAGCGTCGACATGTTTGGGCTCCACGGACTTTCATGAAAGAAAAGCGCTGGTAGGTTTTCACAACACAGTTCTTTGAACAATGTCATCCGAAGGGCTCTTGTCTCTATAAATCTTCTCTCGGTTTTAGAGCCTTGTGAAATATTTAGAGACGATGGCAAGAGACTAACGAATAATCAAAATTCCGCACATGAGGTGCTAACATCGCGGAGCTCAACTTATTTCATTATTTTAGTATTAAATTAAACTGACCAAATATTTATATAAGCTGACCAATTATCAGCGAATGCTTCTCGATCGCGCATATTTTTTATTTTTTATTTTTTTCGCGAATGAGGTTCTAAAATTTCTCAACGACCTTGAAAAACTTTAACCCTTAATAAAAAAAATTCTAACGCTGACCAATTAATAAGACCGACTGACCTTTTATGACCAATTTCTGACCTTTCAGATGGTATAATTGGTCAATCGAAATTCCACACAAGAGGTGCTAATATCGCGGAGCTGTTTATTTAGCAGGGATGGTAGACATGATAAGGATATAGAACGACGAGTGAACGCAGGAAATAGAGTTAATGAGGCTCTAAACGCTATTATGAAGAGTCAGAATGTGTCAAAAAAGGCACGTATGGCAATTCATAATGCTGTGTTAATCCCTTCTTTAATGTATGGTAGTGAAAGTTGGGTCTGGCAGAAGAAGCATGAGAGTAGAATAAAGGCTGTAAAAATAAGGTCATTAATGAATATGCTAGGGCTGAATCTGAATGACAGGGTGAGAAATATTGTGATAAGAGAAAAGTGTGGTTTGCAAGATGACGTTGTGACCAGGATTAAAAAAGGAATGCTTCGGTGGTTTGGTCACGTAGAAAGAATGAAAGAGGAAAGAGTGACAAAGCAAATTTATGTTTCAGAAGTGAACGGGAAAGTCGGGAAGGGACCCTAGACGAAGATTTATCGACCAAATCGGCGATAGATTGAAAATTGGCCAGATTAGGAGTATCCTTAACCGAAGAGCGTGTTTGCGTAGATATATGGATGTAAAGGAGGCGAGAGTGGTGTGTCAGGATCGCGCCAAATGGAAGTCCGTAGACTCTGCCTACCCCTCTGGGTGACAGGCGTGAGGGTTTGTGTTGTGTTGTGTTATAAAAAAATACATCTAAAACACATTTCTTGCAGAACCAGAAATATTCCCGGTTTCCTGCAATAAGCGTCACAGCGCTGAAATCTCAAACATAATATTTTGGTTGAAAATAAATTATCGAGCAAAGAAAGAACTTGAATTTTGGTAAATACAAAATACAATGTATATTTCTAAAATAATAACAATGGCCATTTAATAGACGACGCCGTCTAGAAATATTGCGGGCTTTTGTAAGAAATAAATGCAAAGTTCAGCTGAAGTGTATTTTTAAAAACTAACACGAAAAAATTATAATTCTAAATTACATTGAATATGCTAGGGAAATATAAATCCTCGCCATAATTATTTATCAAGTGCTCAGTGGTGTAGCAAAACATTGAAAGAAAGCTCGTATGTCTAAGCAATTAAAATATATTTTCGAGGATTTATCAGTGCAATCTTCTTTACTCTTAAACCCTTTCAAAAATGTGAGACACATGCCCAGTAGTGCATCGCACAAGAGCTCCTTAACTTTCTTAATCACTTTCTTAATTTTGATTTTTGGTTACAGTAACAGACGCAAAAATATACCAAGTGGAAAATATGTATAGCTTGATTCAGTTTTTCTTATTAAAGAAAAAACCCAGATGCAAAACACTAACATACGATATATATTTTAATAATTCCAAAAGTTCCGCTGGGTTACCGCTGACTCTTTCCGTAACGGATGTTTTGTTTTGTTCGAACGGTAGTCACAGTAAATTATTTGAGAAAATTTTATTAAAAGAGTAAATAAAATATTCTAAAGAAAGAAACGCTTTATTCTGGCACAAAGCATATGAGATACACGTACAAGAATATACTAATTTATACAAAAAATACGATATTTTAAAAAAATTAGCTTTGTACGTCGACGAAGATCTTACTAAAAAGGTTTTTAAATGACAGCATAAATTTTGGCGGAAATAAAGAAATAACCCAAAAAACTAAAACTAACTAGCCTAGGAGTATACAGCCTTGAATAAATATAAATTAATGAAATTTCAAACAGGAAGAAACAAATCTTAATGATTAAATACCTCATAAAAATCCCAACTGCGTTAAAAAAAATTACTAATAAGACGTATTAATAAGACTATACGAATATTATGTAAGAACTTTATCAGAACTACAATAATATAAGTTTTGAAAAAAGTGAGAATGGTTGCTAACCAACATTAAATCGTTATAGAGCCTAAATGGTCATTCAAAATGTAAAATGTTTACAAAAACCTAACAGTGATTTTCGACGACCTATTCAGTGATACTGGACATTTTTTTATAGAATTAGGGTGACAAACGAGCACACAGTCCACCTGATGGTAAGTGGATGCTGTGGCCCATAGACATCTTCATCTTACTTCGTTTGCGAATTGAAATGCAGGTGCGTCGTCAGCCTTGAGGACTAAGATAGAATGCCTCTTTTCCAGTAAAATGGGTCTCCGGTTCTCTACACTCACCATACGAAACACAACTGCATTAAGCTACTATTTTATACTGGTATTCTGTGAGAGCGTGGTCCTTCCCGGTCGACCCGACCCATTCGCGCTACAACTATACTGTTAATATAGCTGCAGCACGGCTCTATCATAGTTCGTCGACCATCATTTACCGTCACAATATGGCGTCTTGTTTTCGCCATATTAAATTTTGATAACTGTCATTTCTTTAGTAACACTCACAAGATTAAGACATATCTTATAATAATTGCATTCATAACACATGTCGTTGACGTAAGAATCGTTGAAATCGGCCAAAAAATTCAAAACAAAGGAACTACCTACATACATAGATATATAGGCTACATACATACATACATACATAGGCTAATAAATACAAAAAACCTCATTTGCGTCGCGCAAACGGGTGAAAAAAAACAAGCATTCTTTACTCGGAACTGTATTCTTGGAGCCAGGTATGCATGGTCGTCATGCATGTTCATACAGTCATACACATTAAATATAACCACTTGTGGAACCATCTTCACATTTTCATCAACAGCATGTAAAAGTTCACTGCTCGATATAGGATTATCTCGGAGCAGGGACTCATCATGCTTGTTGACAAAGAGCACACAGTTCACCTGATCGTAAGTAAATGCTGTGGCCCATAGACAATTAAATCTATCCTCAGTTAAGAATTAAAATGCAGATGCATTGTCAATCCTGAGGACTAATATGGAATGCCTCGTTTCCAGTAAAAAGTCTCCGGTTCTCTGCTCTCACCATACAATCATATTACAGCTGCAGCGTGGCTCTAAGACGTTCAAAATCTATCAAAAGCCATAACCTTTTTCTGGCATTCCCAAAGTCACCTCTTACTACACCCAAGAGACGAAATGTGGAGAGGGATCTTTATTACACGTCATCTCAGTGTAATGTGTTTTTACATTTTATCCTATCATTCATCATCATTCACTACAACCTCTCAATAATCCATCGCTGAATCCTTCTCCGTAAATCTATACAAATAAATAAAATTGAACTAGGTATCTGTTTGTAATGTCGAAATAACAGCTTTTTACGAAATGCATATGAAAGTATATACGATAATTATAACAAAAAGTCTTTCTGTCTGTATGTCTGTCTGTTTGTTCCGGCTAATCTCTGAAACGGCTGGACCGATTTTGACGCGACTTCCACTGCCAGATAGCTGATATCATAAGGAGCTACTTTTAATTCAGAAAAAGAATTAGGGTTCCGCGCAAAAAAATTAAAACCCCAAATAACACGCGGGCGAAGTCGCGAGGAACAGCTAGTTGGCTAATAAAGAGGATTTTGCAATCGTAGTTTTTTTTTTGCAATTTCTAGTTATTATTAGGAAAATAACAGAGGGAAACACAAACAAGAAATGGCCAGCAGCGTCTTTCTGATAATAACTCATAAACTATAAAATAACTGCGGTTACCTAGCTATTTTGCAAGCGGTTACAACTATGGCAAAATCCTCAGTAAGAGGAAACTTTTATGGGAGTCCTGTGTTCAGCATTGTACTTTTGTAGGAGCTTGCTGCTGCCCATTTCCTACTTTTGTCCCTGTCTCGTCTTTTACGATACCCACGGAATGATATTGGGAGCGGCATAATGAATTTGCTCAATGACTTTCTTTACTTGTAAATAATATTGTATGAGATTAAAATATAACCGTTGAGAAAATAATAGTCTAACTGTGAGTTTCTTATCGCTTCTCTTTGCAAGGTGTCCTGCAGTGGAGACTTGAAGAAGCGATGGCGTAGCTTTCTTGACGTTCAAAAATCGCTTTGTATAAAAATGAAACGTTCAGAAAAGGAGACCGGGATGAAAGGAAACACTGAATACTGTATTCTGTCTCATTCTCTCATAAGCTAAATCCTTTAATTCTATAGTATCATTTAGTGCCGCTTCTTCGTTTCATCGAGTTTTAAATTACAACGACTCTAAAAGAACGACGACGCAAGAAGTTTTCACTTCAATAAAAATACTTTGACTTTGACTTTGCTACAATTTGGTGTGCTCCATCTATTACCGTCATCATTGACATCCTTAAGTAAAACAAATAAAATGGTTTTCCACACTTTAAACTCTTAAAAACTTGATCTCGACAGTCGCCACATTCGCATTTGCAATCGGAATCCAAACAGTATTCGTTCAGCGTTTCGTATGAATGCGACGCCGAGAACTCACACATACATACATGACGCCCAAATTTAAAACGAAATTAAACGAGCACCCGCAAGAAAAAAGACGGACTATTTTTGCCTAAATACGATTTACCGCTAATGACTGCAAATAATTTTTTTTTTTTGCGTTTGCTGTATAAACAAACTGGCCAAGAAATATTGCACTCTAAAACGTTATGTAAAAAAGAGAAAAACAAGAAAAGAACGACTGACGCTATCGATTGCGTGCACGCCCAAATAATAATTGTTTATTATTGCTTTTATTTAAATCAAATTTAATACTAAAACATAAAATTTTGTAAAACAATGCTGTAGTTTTGGGATATTATATCATCATCTAATCGAGTTAATTTTTTATTAATGTCCTAACGAATTTGAATTGAAATTATATTCATTATATATTGTAAGAAACTATTCCACTTCTTATGTTAGAAATTATCCTCAAAAGTATTTAAATAAAAGAACACTACTCGGCAACAAACCCTGCTTACTCTCACTCACTCATTCCCAACAATATTATATAGCGACTAATAAATTGCAATTGACAATTTCATAAGTACGTACCATCGAGGATCGGACAGGGACAGGAGTCGCTTAAAATGTTCTTGCAGATAAACTGCGTAAGCAGTTTTGGGGGAATATGTATATTAAAAAGCAAACTATGAACTTTTAATGATAAATAAATTTAAAAAACGCACTACTCACGCACAATTTTGTTTAAAAAAAAACAAGATATACCAGCAATGTTAATATATGGTTGTGGCAGGAGTGGTTCACACAGTATTCGAATGGCGGATTAGAACTCACGACCTTTTGAATTGACAGACCGCACCCTGCCATTAAGCTACTGTCACCTTCAATGAGTTAATTCTCCTAACTAAATCAAAACCCTAACAATAATATTTTTACTTTTATAATAACAACATGAAAAGGGTTTTATGCGTCGTCAGTTTTAATACGCTGCGGTCTAAATTCACTGAATTTTTTATGAGTAAAACAACACGACTTGTTTATAGTGTATTTATTTTTTATTATCTGTAAGGGAAGGAAAGAACGAAATAACAGATTGCAGAGAAATAATACAAAAGAGGCTAAACATTTAAACTCGTCAAAAAACCGCTAAAACAATTTTTTGAATTAAATTACTCGTAAAATGTGTCAATGTCAAACCTTGTAAGCATTTACCACCATCGCATCGATTTATCCACTAACTGTACATATATATTTATTTATCTAATAAGTGAGAGTGTGGTCCTTCGTTGATCTAGATCTATCGACCCATTCTTATTACAACCCTAGTATAGCTGCAGCGTAGCTCTACCACGTATATTTAAATAGCTAAATGCATAAAACTAGAATCACGCTGACAGTTTTTAATAACTACACTGAATTTCATAACAGAGTTAGTTGCCAGTTCCACTTTTAATAAGCCTAAAACACAAACAAAGTTAAGTCTCTCCCTGTATTCATTTGCAGCTCTCGAATTTTGCTGAATTCAAATGAAACCGCAACATATGAATTTAATATGGTCAAAGGACACACTTTATGAAACGATCAAAAGTTAACCTATTGCTCTCTGCACGCAAACTAATACAAATGTAATTTATTTATTTTTTATTTAAGTATTGTGCATGTAAGTGACGGCTCCGTGGCGCAGTGGCTTAGCAATAAGTTGCAGCACCAAGGGCCACGGGTTCGAATACTACACGGAACAAGTATTTGTATGGCCTACAAATAATTGTTCCGGGTCTGGATGTTTGTCCTTGTGAAATTTATGTTTGTAAACTGCCCGCACGATACAGGAGAAAATCCAAGTGTGGAGGTAACATTTTTTTAAACATAAAAAATAAATACAAAACACAGCAGTGTTACGCTGCTATTTTTCGCTGGTATTCTATGAGAACGTGGTCCTTCCCCGGTTGAGCTGACCGATTCGTGCTACAACTATAATACTAATTTCGTTTTTTTAAATTGCCAAGTTTTAGGATAAATTAGTCTAGATCACTTCTGGAATTGTTCTCTGTCAATCAGTTCAGCCATTACGAAGATTACCCCGGACAGACAGACGAACCGACAGGCAAAATTTTTAAAATTAGTTTTTCATGTTTAATGTCATGTAAATATCCCCAGCTCAATTTATGGCAGTGATTTATACATTACAGACGAATACTGCAATTTTATTTAAATGTGTAGATTAAAATTAGAAATTTAGTTTTGTATCTAATCTAATTAACTTTTGTAGACTTGCAATAAAATTATAATTGCACTTAAATGATAATAGGGTTTTCTCTGAAACCGTCACAATGTAATTATACTGTATTGTTATAACTGTGAGATCACTGCAGGTCACCGAGTAATGTGCAGAAGTTGAACAAAAGCTTACACACTTTAGAGATAATAAGCCTTTATAACGAACAATATCTACTACGAAATGATAAAATAACTTTACCTCTGTATAACGTAACTAGCTTTAATTTTATATTTATATTTAATTAATTTAATGTGGCTTTATTTAGATTTAGGATAATTAAAGACCATTTATTTTATAATTATTTATATTTTCCAAAAAATCTTCAAGTTTTTCCGATAAAATATAGCCTGTATCACTCCTAGCGTCGCTCTCTATCTGTTCGTGAAGTTTAATTACAACCGGTTAAGCCACTCCGAAGATTATCCCGGACAGACAGACATACATATAAAAATTTAAATATGGTTATTCATGGCCTACTGGCATACACATAACCTCCTCAGCTTCCTAAAAGGCAGTTATATCGATATTACTGACAAACAATTATAATAATAATAATAATAATAAATTTTATTAGAACTCAAATAAATGTTACACTTGTTCCGATTGAGCCCTAACTCTTGAACTAGGAATCCTGTATGTCAGGAAATTGCATTTATATGTATGGAAAATGTTACTTGTACTGCTTAAAGATGTCACGGAAACGTTTTTGTACACATCCGTAGTTCTATCAGTGTAATCTGCCTCTTGACGGTCCCTCCTGGGAGGAAAACAACTTCTGTTCCTATTCTCCTCCAAAGGCAAAGGCATGCCGGAACACAAGTCGCCCTTTTCTACACTGTCTTCATCTCCACCTTCCCCCAATGACCGATAAATGATATTTGGGAATGAATGATTTTTCTCATAGTTGTCACATTTAGCCAGCGGGTTGGCAAGCACGGTTTTTAGTTTCGGGGCTGTCTAAATCGAAAAATGTCCTTTCATACGACCTTCACTTCTTTTCATTTCGTTGCAGTTATCTTGTTCTATATACATAAATACTTATGTAATATATTCTAATCTTCTATTGATGTATTTATTCTTTTACGAAATTTACATTATTACCAACTTAACTTTTATTTTTGTTTCAATCAAAAAGCGACCCTCTCCTTCACTATTAAAGGACGAGTTTTCCTTTCCGTAAAAAAAAATTATAACGCCGGGTTAGCCGTGGTCTAATTAAAATTCAGTGACTTTTAAGTGCTTTAAATTAACATGGACCGAACTTAATTTTGTTCATATTTTGGCTTACTAAAAATATAAATAAGCTATACTTAAAATGAAAAGTTATTATTTTAATCTTTCGTACAATGCTTTTTTCGCGGAACTAAAAGTAATAAACCCTCCTAACTTTACTTCTTGGCGAAATCACAATGGTCAAATTTATTTATTTTTTATTTATTTATTAACAAGATAGTTAATACCTGAAGAGAAATCTTTGTGCCCATTATTTAGTATACTGAAGATACGGATATATACATATAATATACGGAAGACTGTGCGATTTGGCATAGTTAAAGTTTATATCGAGAAGAATTGCAGAAAGCTAAAATGTATATTTTTTGCGCGGAACCCTAATTCGTTTTCTAATATAAAAGTAGCCTATGTTACTCCTCATGACATCAGCTATCTGCCAGATCACTCAAAATCGGTACAGCCGTTTCGGAGATTAGCCGAAACAAACAGACAAAAATTTTAAAAATTGTATTTTTGTTATAAATACGTTATAAACTTTTATATGAATTTAATAAAAATCAGTTATTATGACATTACAAACAGACACTTCAATTTTATTTATTTGTGTAGAATAGATTTCTCAGACATGCAGGTTTCCTCAAGATGTTTTTCTTTTATGACGAGCACTAGGTGAGTCAGCACTTAAAATTGCAATTAACAATTTCACCAGCGTCGTCCGTGATCGAACCTAGATTGTTAGCTCCTGAATATACGTAGATTAGAAGCCGTGTAACGTGTGAAACATGCAGGTTGTTCATGAAGGCAGGTCGCTCAGACCGTACTTTTATAATAATCTATGGGGTAATGGTGTCGATATTGAATTGTACACATATTTACATATGTTGTTTTGTTCTCTTACTAATCACCTAAACTGCTATTTGAAAAATAAGGAGTTTTATTAGTAAGGAAAGTAGTAAGTTGCTCCTCTAAAATGGAATTGGTCTATTCAAGTAACTGTCTATATTATAACTTTAAAGGTTTTATTTTATATTTACAGAAAAACTAAAATAAGGCAACATAAAACTGCTTTTAACATTTTAATCTTCGAGAACCCTTTTTACAATAAAATATTAACACATACACAAGTATTATCAATTAAATTATTATTATTGTAAATAAATTAATTGATTAAACTTTAATTTTTTATATATCGTACTATAACTACACTATAACATACAATCTGTTCCGCGCGATTTTGCCCACGTGTAATTTAGGGTTTTTTTTTTTGCGCGGAGCCCTAATTATTATTCTAAAATATAAGTAGCCTAAATTATTCCTTTAAGATCAGGTAACTGCCAGGGAAAGCACCCGTCAAAATTGGTCCAGCCGTTTCGTAGATTTGCTGGAACAAACAGACAGACAGACAGATAGATAGACAGACAGACAAAGAAACTAAAAATTGTATTTTTGTTATAAGTACTGCATATACTTTCATATGCATTTAGTAAAAATCTGTTATTTTTACATTACAAATAGACACTTCAATTTTATTTATTTGTATAGATGGGTGACAAATGAGCACACAGTCCAAACGGCATGATGATCTCTTATACCGTCACGCCCCGTCTACGCCACCGCTCTTGACTACCTTGTGTGCGCGCGAATATACACATCGTTGCTTCTCTGTGTGAGTTGTGTAATGCATTTGCGTTTCTATTACTATAGTAACCCTTGACGCATTCAAAGCCGCTTGTATATACCACTTTGTATTTCTTTTTAATATTATAATTATCTTATATTTTTATAATATGTTTTTCTCCATATTTCTTTATAGGTTTTCATTATTTCATAATATCCATCAACATTTAACATCATTTAACATCTACCGAGCGTCCCGTAATGACCTACTTTTTTCTTCTTTGAAGTGGTTTTTCATAACCTTGAACAAACAAAATGTGTACCATTATATTGATAATTCATATTAGCCGGCAACATTTTAGACGGTAGTTTGTTTGGGGTAACCAACAAGGGATGGCTTATAAATACTTCATCACATCCCCTTTAATACACTACGGATACGGACAGATAACCTTGATATCTATATTAGTATATAGTAAATATATTATATCTGTATTAACTCTGTCATTTGAGAAAGTATAATTATGGAATAAAACTATTTTTAAGAATTTTATTTCCTGACGTTTCGGATGCTTTAAAACACCCATAGTTTCGGTGGGACTAAGAAGTTTGATGTCCCGACGTCATAATCTTCAGTTTTTGAATATTAACTTTTGATCTGATCTACGCAGAACGGGCTTACAGTATCTTAAAGTCTTGCAACGATATGCTTGGGTTCGGATTTAATTTTGTTAATTATAGGATCCCAAGCAGATGGCTGTGCCCATGTATTCTTCAATAGGTATACATGTTAATAATGATTGAACATCAAAACAGACCATTTCTTCATTGTTAACGAGATAAAGGTATTTGATGTTACTAAAAAAATGGTACGAAACCTTCAGGTATGCTCTGATGTGTCCTCTCAGCGGTGACAGTATTTTTGCTAAGTGTTGAGCTAACTTAAAAGTCGGTGAATCGATCCGGCTCACTAAAGGGCGTAGTGGAGCATTTGGTTTGTGGATTTTCGGTAAAGCATACAACGTCGGTAGTTTGGCACATGCTGGTATTATCGATTTCACGTCAAAATTTAATTTTCCAGAGCATTTCTTTAAAATCGCTAGTTGGTTTAGCGTAGAATCGTCAACTTACGCAACAGACCAGAGCTCACAATTTTCGGCGCGGATAAAGGAAATGCTACGGTAATAATGAACACGTCAGAGTATAATTTCAAAATACAACAGCTTTAATCGGACAAAAGGACAAAAATTTCAAAAGGTCGTAAAAATTTTTTGGCGATTTAATAAAGAAATACTTCGAAAAATTAAATCTCGTCTTGAACTCCATCATGTGACAAACCAGATATGTTTCGTATGGTGAATGTAGAGATCTGAAGATACTTTTTACTCAAAATGCATTTATCTTAACCCAAGGGGGTAACAACGCATCTGAATTTTGATTCTTATTCGAGTATAGATTAGGATGTCTATCAGCCACAGCATCCACTTACCACCGGACGGACTTATTCTACAAAATAAATTAAAATACACGTGACAAATATTTAGGTGGAACAATTTATTTTTCAACAGATATCACAAATTAAAAAAAAAAGAATCTGAAAGCCAGTCGCTTATTTTTCTATGAAATATTCGGTCTTATTACATTTTTATTCAGAAATCACGTGTCAACGGCACTCGCGACCGCGTGCGCTCCGACAGAGCCTGCAGTTCAACGCCGATTGTATTCAATTTTACTGTCAATAAAATCGGGATCTGCCAGTTGGGATTCGATCAATTAGATTAAAATTGTGAAAATTAATTATCTAAGGTTCGCGTAAAAACTAAAAATAAGGTGCGTTACCTAGTTTAAAGAACAAGTTGGTAATGGTGTTGGGATTAGTGGTGACAGGGATAGTGCCCGTAGTTAAAGGAAGATGTGCTCTTCATAGGTAATACTGTTATCTGAGATTTTTATTTATTTATAATAGATTTCCTCAATGTAATATCTAATTCTATTAATTATTGTAATTCTATTAATTATTGTATCGTATTAAATTTTTCTATCTACACAACACAATTAAAAATCGCTATTTGGTATAAGATTATTAACTTATTTCAAAATAAGAACTTGAACTTGAGCGATGAAATTTGAAACTGTTTCAGGTGCTTGAACATTTATATAGCACGAGACTCAAAACACTCCGCTTTATTGATAAGGAAGCGCGGTTCTGTTCTACAATGAGTACGACGTTACATGCGAATTTTATTAAGACGTTTCGTTAACGTTATCTGCTATATCGCACGGCGATACGAAGCTCTACCGTTTATTAGTACCCATTATGCCGTGTTTCGGAGCGAGCGATTTCGTAATAACATCGCTCTTCGAGAACGTTTAGATTACAAGCTTTATTTAAATACGTTAATAACGCTTGCTTGAGACGGTATCTTTTAATCAGTCTAATAATCTTGGATGAATATTCTGGTTGTCGTATATTCATTCAAGATTATGAAATTGATTAAGCTGGGTTTCTACTGAGACTCTCTCACTGAGACTTCATCATAGAATGTTCACTTGCTGTAATGTGGACATTATTCAATTTTTTATAGAATTAGAGTGATAAACGGGCACACAGTCCACCTGGTGGTAAATGGATGCTATGTATATATAGACATCTACATTTATCCACGATTAAAAATCAAAATCCAGATGCATTGCCATCCCTGAGTATAAAAATATGGAATGCCTTGGTTCCTATAAAAAGGTTCTACGGTTCTCTACACTCAACGTACAGCAGCTTTACGCTGCTATTTTACGCTCGTATTATGGACAGCGTAAAATAGTTCGCGTAAAATATTCTTCGTACAAATAGAAATAGAAACTATTTATGTCAAAATTTATTTTTCATTATGTTATGAATAATACTTACTGAACGTCACTCTTTTGTTTAATTTACCACTGGTTTTGAAAAATACCTCTGTTTTGGAAAGAACCGGCAAAGAAACCCAGCGGGACTTATTTTTTAAATAAAAACAGTTTATAATCACTAAAATTACACAATAATTAACAACAAAAAACAAATTAAAAATAACATGTGTTCAAAATGAAAAGTTAGAAAAGATAAAATAAAATCTTTAATAAAGGTAAAGACGTTAGCGCACTCTGTGACACTACAAAAAACGAGTATAGATCAGGATGTCTATCAGCCACAGCATCCACTTATGTACCACCGGACGGACTTTATTCTACAAAATAAATTAAAATACACGTGACAAATATTAGGATGGAATAATTTATTTTTCAACAGATTTCACAAATTTAAAAAAAAGAATGCTGAAAGTCAGTCGCTTATTTTTCTATGAAATATTCGGTCTTGATACATTTTTATTCAGAAATCACGTGTCAACGAATGAAATGGCTTACTTCCTTTCAAGGTACATAATGTTGCCAGTAACAACTTAAATTATAACTTACAAATCATATTGCTTTTTAAAGGTACAGTTTTACCACAAATTTACAATGAAATTTTTTATGTTCATGTATTAAACATAGTTAGGGCCAGGCGATAATTTACAATAATACATTTTGCAACTCATTTTCTTTATTCTAAATATTACTACAATAATAATAAAAAGGAGCATGTAAAAGTAAAAAAATATACCTTAAAAATAATTAATTAATAGGTAGAGGGCACAATTTTGCAACGGACCTTAAATACACCTTATTATTAAACCGTACCTCGGCTACTCTTACATTCTTATCCTTGCCTCGACACCTTAATAATACGAGCTAGAGGCCATTCTAAAGGTGGTGTATTTAATTGTTTCACCAGTACAATATCACCTTCCTTTAGGTTAGGTAAATCATATTTCCATTTTGGGCGACTCTGTAACTGAGTTAGGTAATCTTTTGACCATGTTTTCCAGAAGTCTTGTTTCAGTTTTGTTACAACTTTCCAAAATTTTAAACGGTTAAATGAAATTTCAGACACATTGACCTCTGGATAACTGCGAATGGCTGTCCCAATAAGAAAATGCCCAGGTGTTAAATATTCACCTTCATTTGGATTAAGTGAAAGCAGAGGTATATATTTTAAAACATCTTCTATTTGTATCACAGCAGTATTAAATTCTTCATAGGTCAAGCACATGGTGCCTACTACTCTTTTAAGATGGTACTTGACACTCTTTACCCCTGCTTCCCAAAGTTCACCAAACTCTGGAGAGTAACTGGGAATAAACACAAACTTAATATAATTTGTTTTACAATAATTATAAACAGCATCTCTATGAGATTTAAAATTTTGTAACTCATACAATTCTTTGAGCTGATTTTCAGCCCCCTTAAATGTCTTTGCATTATCGCAAAAGGCTTTAATTGGCATGCCTCGCCTTGATATAAAGCGATTATAGCTTTGGTTACAAAACAGACATATAGAGCAACATATCCTTTAGTTAGAAGTGGTTTTCGAATACTGGCTATCTTCATGCTAAAAGGGCCACAAAAATCAATACCAACATGCTGAAAGGGTCTAGTAGCATTAATTCTTTCTGCCGGCAAGGAGTTTTTTGTTGTTGCTTCGCAGCCTTAGCCTTTAACCAAATACATTTTAAGCATTTGTGCAATACTTTTTTAATCTCTCTAATGCCACTGAAAATCCAGTATTTCTGTGAGAGTGAACTATGCACTAACCTAGGGCCGGCATGCAATAATCGAAGATGTTCCCTCTCAATAATCAAAGATATTACCTTGGAATTCTTTGGCAATATAATAGGATGTATTTTATCGCGCGGAATGCCTGCATTCTGAAGTCTACCGCCCACATGAAGAATATCGCTTGCATCAATAAAGGAGTACAAATTAGCAATACCTGACTTTATTTTTAAATTGTTTTTAATTGCATATATGTCATCAGCAAAATGATGCTTTTGTACGGAACGAATAATGACCAGAAGAGCGTTTTCTTAGTTCTGTAGGAGTGAGAAAAGTGTATTTAACTATTAACAAC
Source organism: Parnassius glacialis (assembly GCA_033319125.1). Lineage (NCBI taxonomy): Eukaryota > Metazoa > Arthropoda > Insecta > Lepidoptera > Papilionidae > Parnassius > Parnassius glacialis. The sequence goes on from JAVANC010000017.1 coordinate 5,013,776, forward strand.
AAAAAGATTATAACGCCGTCGTTAGCCGTGGTCTTATTAAAATTCAGTGACTTTTAAGTGCTTTAAATTAACATAAACAAAGGACCGAACTTAATTTTGTTCATATTTTGGCTTACTAAAAATATAAATAAGCTATAGTATGTGCCATATCGATTGAGAAAAACGGACAATGACCTCAGATATGAGCCGAGTGTCAAAAGGCGTAACTTACAAAATCTCAATTTAGATGTGATAACAATATTTAAATATTGATATTATTCCCACTTCTAGGTCAGCACATATGTTTTGTTTTTTTGTTTCTTAAATAATATTGTCTGTGGTTCCTATAAACATAGTAAAATCTTACGGTACATCGCGAAAAATGTGTTATATTTTATATTTCAATTTATGGTAAGTAACGCAGCAATTCATTTAATAACAGTTTCATATTAAAAAAATATTTGAAGCAATATAATCACCATATTGAGCTTTTGCAAATTCATCCCTTTAAAATAAACAAAACGCGCGTTACGTCAGTTCGTTCTAAAAGAAACGTGACAATGGCAGCCAGAGATGCGTCACCTTTTTTGGGCCGGTCCGCCATTTTGTTTTCATTCGTGTTCGGATAGCGCTTGCGTGTGTACGTCTCGGGTAATTCATAGCATTCATTGCATTGTTTTAGTTGAGTTTTTACTGTTAAATTTGTTATATCGTTAAGTTTTTGTTTTTTGAATCTGTTATATTAGTTTTACTGTGACGGTCGTTACTAAATCGACATGAGTTCAGGAGAATTTGGTGAAGGACCCGGTCCTTCAACATCAAGTGGAAAGAGACGTCGCCGACCCATAATAAACGTAGCAGGTACGTACAAATAGGTACAAATGCGACGACGTAGCCTTTCTATTTCTTAAAGCGCTCTTTTTATGTGACCATGTGGTATTTATTTTCTAAAACAATATGTATTTATGTGATGTAGTACTATGGTAGTATATTTTTGTCATTTATTTACAGGCCCATCTTCTGGAGCACCTTTAACGTCACCAGTAAAAAAGAGAAAACCTACCACTTTGTCGGTCGGGGAACAAGAGATTATCATTAATGTATACAAATATGTCAAAAACACCTGGCCCGAAGACGTGTATCCTTCAAACGTTAATATGGTAGAAAAGGTTTCGGAGATCTCAGGAGTCAGCAAGAGCACTATATATCGCGTATTAAGCGTGTATAGAGATTCCCATAAAATACCAGAAAAGGGAATAATTAATAAAAGAAAAAAGTCTGTAATTGACAAGTTGGACGATTTTGATAAATCGGCTATAAGAGCGAAAGTGCATCAGTTCTTTCTTGCAGGAGAATTACCGACTTTAGACAAAATTTTGCTCAGTATAAATCAAGATGACCAGTTGCCAAACTTGAGCAAAACTTCCCTGCGACGTGTGTTGCGCCATTTAAAATTCAAATATATAAAGAGAAACAGAAAAAGTGGTCTAATAGATCGCCCAGAGATAGTTCTGTGGCGTACCAGATATTTGAGAGAAATACAAATATTAAGAAACGAGGGACGTAACATTTTTTACCTTGACGAAACATGGATTAACGCAGGTCATACTATGGGAAAGGTATGGGAAGACACCACAATTGAATCTTCTCGTCAATCACGGTTAGAAGGCTACTCTACTGGCGCGAAAGCCCCTTCGGGTAAAGGAAAGCGATTAATAGTTGTACACGTTGGCAATGAAAATGGCTTTTTGGAGGGATGTGATTGGGTATTTGAATCATCATCTACTGGTGACTACCATGAGAGTATGGACGCTCTCCATTTCGAGGACTGGTTTAGAAAAGTAATAGAAAAACTGCAAAGCGGCGATGTCATAGTTATGGATAACGCTAGTTACCACTCCAGACGTTTAGAAAAAACCCCAACAATGTCTTGGCGGAAACAAAATATGCAGGAATGGCTAGAATCTAAACAGATCGCATACGTGCCCTCGGACACAAAGACCCACTTAATGGAAAAAATAAAGGCAGTTAAAGATAACTATCGAAGTTACGTCACCGACGAGATGGCAAAAGAAAAAAGCATCACAGTGGTAAGGTTACCTCCTTATCACTGTGAGCTTAACCCCATTGAACTTGTGTGGGCAGATGTGAAAGGGTACGTTGCACGAAAAAATACAACTTTCAAGTTAAAAGATGTTAAAAATTTACTTAAAGATGGTTTAACTCAAATCACGCCAGATAAATGGAAAAACTGTGTTCAGCATGTCCTTAAGGTTGAACAAAAAATGCGTGGCATGGATGATAGAATTGACCAAACTGCAGATCGCTTTATAATTAATGTTACAGATAGTTCATCAAGTGAAGATACGAGTGATGATTGCACCGAATAAAAATAAAGTTCTTATATAATATTAAAAATAAAGTTTTATCTTTTGCATAAGTACGTACTTATTCGGTGTCGTTATCACTCGAATCTTTATATGTGTTATAAATTAATGTTTTTTGTTGTTAAATGAATAAAGTACTTTATAACAATAGATGATTTTTCTTCTACAGCGATCTTTCACATAACTTTTTAATAATAGTTAATAAATATATATTATATCAATCATTATAAAAAAATCATTATAAATAAAGAAAGTACTACATATAAAATGTGCCTATATATTGAAGGTTTGTAACCCCTGGTTAAACGACCGAAAGGTCATTGTCCGTTTTTCTCAATCGATTTGGCACATACTATATACTTAAAATGAAAAGTTATTATTTTAATCTTTTGTATAATGCTTTTTTCGCGGAACTAAAAGTAATAAACCCTCCTAACTTTAATTTTTGGCGAAATCACAATGGTCAAATATATTTATTAACAAGTTAGTTAATACCTGAAGAGAAATCTTTGTGCCCATTATTTAGTATACTGAAGATACGGATATATACATATAATATACGGAAGACTGTGCGATTTGGCATAGTTAAAGTTTATATCGAGAAGAATTGCAGAAAGCTAAAATGTATATTTTTTGCGCGGAACCCTAATTCGTTTTCTAATATAAAAGTAGCCTATGTTACTCCTCATGACATCAGCTATCTGCCAGATCACTCAAAATCGGTACAGCCGTTTCGGAGATTAGCCGAAACAAACAGACAAAAATTTTAAAAATTGTATTTTTGTTATAAATACGTTATAAACTTTTATATGAATTTAATAAAAATCAGTTATTATGACATTACAAACAGACACTTCAATTTTATTTATTTGTGTAGAATAGATTTCTCAGACATGCAGGTTTCCTCAAGATGTTTTTCTTTTATGACGAGCACTAGGTGAGTCAGCACTTAAAATTGCAATTAACAATTTCACCAGCGTCGTCTGTGATCGAACCTAGATTGTTAGCTCCTGAATATACGTAGATTAGAAGCCGTGTAACGTGTGAAACATGCAGGTTGTTCATGAAGGCAGGTCGCTCAGACCGTACTTTTATAATAATCTATGGGGTAATGGTGTCGATATTGAATTGTACACATATTTACATATGTTGTTCTGTTCTCTTACTAGTGACCTAAACTGCTATTTGAAAAATAAGGAGTTTTATTAGTAAGGAAAGTAGTAAGTTGCTCCTCTAAAATGGAATTGATCTATTCAAGTAACTGTCTATATTATAACTTTAAAGGTTTTATTTTATATTTACAGAAAATCTAAAATAAGGCAACATAAAACTGCTTTTAACATTTTAATCTTCGAGAACCCTTTTTACAATAAAATATTAACACATACACAAGTATTATCAACTAAATTATTATTATTGTAAATAAATTAATTGATTAAACTTTAATTTTTTATATATCGTACTATAACTACACTATAACATACAATCTGTTCCGCGCGATTTCGCCCACGTGTAATTTAGGGTTTTTTTTTTTTGCGCGGAGCCCTAATTATTATTCTAAAATATAAGTAGCCTAAATTATTCCTTTAAGATCAGGTAACTGCCAGGGAAAGCACCCGTCAAAATTGGTCCAGCCGTTTCGTAGATTTACTGGAACAAACAGACAGACAGACAGATAGATAGACAGACAGACAAAGAAACTAAAAATTGTATTTTTGTTATAAGTACTGCATATACTTTCATATGCATTTAGTAAAAATCTGTTATTTTGACATTACAAATAGACACTTCAATTTTATTTATTTGTATAGATGGGTGACAAATGAGCACACAGTCCAAACGGCATGATGATCTCTTATAGCGTCACGCCCCGTCTACGCCACCGCTCTTGACTACCTTGTGTGCGCGCGAATATACACATCGTTGCTTCTCTGTGTGAGTTGTGTAATGCATTTGCGTTTCTATTACTATATTAACCCTTGACGCATTCAAAGCCGCTTGTATATACCACTTTGTATTTCTTTTTAATATTATAATTATCTTATATTTTTATAATATATTTTACTCCATATTTCTTTATAGGTTTTCATTATTTCATAATATCCATCAACATTTAACATCATTTAACATCTACCGAGCGCCCCGTAATGACCTACTTTTTTCTTCTTTGAAATGGTTTTTCATAACCTTGAACAAACAAAATGTGTACCATTATATTGATAATTCATATTAGCCAGCAACATTTTAGACGGTAGTTTGTTTGGGGTAAGCAACAAGGGATGGCTTATAAATAATTCATCACATCCTCTTTAATACACTACGGACAGATAACCTTGATGTCTATATTAGAATATAGTAAATATATTATATCTGTATTAACTCTGTCATTTGAGAAAGTATAATTATTGAATAAAGCTATTTTTAGGAATTTTATATCCTGACGTTTCGGATGCTTTAAAACACCCATGGTTTCGGTGAGAGTAAGAAGTTTGACGTCCCTTCAGTCAGTCCCGTCTTCAGTTTTTGAATATTAATTTTTGATCCGATCTACGCAAAACGGACTTACAGTATCTTTAAGTCTTGCAGCGATATGCTTGGGTTCGGATTTAATTTTTATAATTATAGGATCCCAAGCAGATGGCTGTGCCCATCTATTCTTCAATAGGTATACATGTTAATAATGATTGAACATCAAAACAGACCATTTCTTCATTGTTAACGAGATAAAGGTATTTGATGTCACTAAAAAAATGGTACGAAACCTTCAGGTATGCTCTGATGTGTCCTCTCAGCGGTGACAGTAGTTTTGCTAAGTGTTGAGCTAATTTAAAAGTCGGTGAATCGATCCGGCTCACTAAAGGGCGTAGTGGAGCATTTGGTTTGTGGATTTTCGGTAAAGCATACAACGTCGGTAGTTTAGCACATGCTGGTATTATCGATTTCACGTCAAAATTTAATTTTCCAGAGCATTTCTTTAAAATCGCTAGTTGGTTTAGCGTAGAATCGTCAACTTACGCAACAGACCAGAGCTCACAATTTTCGGCGCGGATAAAGGAAATGCTGCGGTAATAATGAACACGTCAGAGTATAATTTCAAAATACAACAGCTTTAATCGGACAAAAGGACAAAAATTTCAAAAGGTCGTAAAAATTTTTTGGCGATTTAATAAAGAAATACTTCGAAAAATTAAATCTCGTCTTGAACTCCATCATGTGACAAACCAGATATGTTTCGTATGGTGAATGTAGAGATCTGAAGATACTTTTTACTCAAAATGCATTTATCTTAACCCAAGGGGGTAACAACGCATCTGAATTTTGATTCTTATTCGAGTATAGATTAGGATGTCTATCAGCCACAGCATCCACTTACCACCGGACGGACTTATTCTACAAAATAAATTAAAATACACGTGACAAATATTTAGGTGGAATAATTTATTTTTCAACAGATTTCACAAATTAAAAAAAAGAATCTGAAAGCCAGTCGCTTATTTTTCTATGAAATATTCGGTCTTATTACATTTTTATTCAGAAATCACGTGTCAACGGCACTCGCGACCGCGTGCGCTCCGACAGAGCCTGCAGTTCAACGCCGATTGTATTCAATTTTACTGTCAATAAAATCGGGATCTGCCAGTTGGGATTCGATCAATTAGATGAAAATTGTGAAAATTAATTATCTAAGGTTCGCGTAAAAACTAAAAATAAGGTGCGTTACCTAGTTTAAAGAACAAGTTGGTAATGGTGTTGGGATTAGTGGTGACAGGGATAGTGCACGTAGTTAAAGGAAGATGTGCTCTTCATAGGTAATACTGTTATCTGAGATTTTTATTTATTTATAATAGATTTCCTCAATGTAATATCTAATTCTATTAATTATTGTAATTCTATTAATTATTGTATCGTATTAAATTTTTCTATCTACACAACACAATTAAAAATCGCTATTTGGTATAAGATTATTAACTTATTTCAAAATAAGAACTTGAACTTGAGCGATGAAATTTGAAATTGTTTCAGGTGCTTGAACATTTATATAGCACGAGACTCAAAACACTCCGCTTTATTGATAAGGAAGCGCGGTTCTGTTCTACAATGAGTACGACGTTACATGCGAATTTTATTAAGACGTTTCGTTAACGTTATCTGCTATATCGCACGGCGATACGAAGCTCTACCGTTTATTAGTACCCATTGTGCCGTGTTTCGGAACGAGCGATTTCGTAATAACATCGCTCTTCGAGAACGTTTATATTACAAGCTTTATTTTAATACGTTAATAACGCTTGCTTGAGACGGTATCTTTTAATCAGTCTAATAATCTTGGATGAATATTCTGGTTGTCGTATATTCATTCAAGATTATGAAATTGATTAAGCTGGGTTTCTACTGAGACTCTCTCACTGAGACTTCATCATAGAATGTTCACTTGCTGTAATGTTGACATCATTCAATTTTTTATAGAATTAGAGTGATAAACGGGCACACAGTCCACCTGGTGGTAAATGGATGCTATGTATATATAGAAATCTACATTTATCCATGATTAAAAATCAAAATCCAGATGCATTGCCATCCCTGAGTATAAAAATATGGAATGCCTTGGTTCCAATAAAAACGTTCTACGGTTCTCTACACTCAACGTACAGCAGCTTTACGCTGCTATTTTACGCTCGTATTATGGACAGCGTAAAATAGTTCGCGTAAAATATTCTTCGTACAAATAGAAATAGAAACTTTTTATGTCAAAATTTATTTTTCATTATGTTATAAATAATACTTACTGAACGTCACTCTTTTGTTTAATTTACCACTGGTTTTGAAAAATACCTCTGTTTTGGAAAGAACCGGCAAAGAAACCCAGCGGGACTTATTTTTTAAATAAAAACAGTTTATAATCACTAAAATTACACAATAATTAACAACAAAAAACAAATTAAAAATATTATGTGTTCAAAATGAAAAGTTAGAAAAGATAAAATAAAATCTTTAATAAAGGTAAAGACGTTAGCGCACTCTGTGACACTACAAAAAACGAGTATAGATCAGGATGTCTATCAGCCACAGCATCCACTTATGTACCACCGGACAGACTTATTCTACAAAATAAATTAAAATACACGTGACAAATATTAGGTTGGAATAATTTATTTTTCAACAGATTTCACAAATTTAAAAAAAAGAATGCTGAAAGTCAGTCGCTTATTTTTCTATGAAATATTCGGTCTTGATACATTTTTATTCAGAAATCACGTGTCAACGAATGAAATGGCTTACTTCCTTTCAAGGTACATAATGTTGCCAGTAACAACTTAAATTATAACTTACAAATCATATTGCTTTTTAAAGGTACAGTTTTACCACAAATTTACAATGAAATTTTTTATGTTCATGTAATAAACATAGTTAGGGCCAGGCGATAATTTACAATAATACATTTTGCAACTTATTTTCTTTATTCTAAATATTACTACAATAATAATAAAAGGAGCATGTAAAAGTAATAAAATATACCTTAAAAATAATTAATTAATAGGTAGAGGGCACAATTTTGCAACGGACCTTAAATACACCTTATTATTAAACCGTACCTCGGCTACTCTTACATTCTTATCCTTGCCTCGACACCTTAATAATACGAGCTAGAGGTCATTCTAAAGGTGGTGTATTTAATTGTTTCACCAGTACAATATCACCTTCCTTTAGGTTAGGTAAATCATATTTCCATTTTGGGCGACTCTGTAACTGAGTTAGGTAATCTAAATAAATAAATAAATAAATCTTTTGACCATGTTTTCCAGAAGTCTTGTTTCAGTTTTGTTACAACTTTCCAAAATTTTAAACGGTTAAATGAAATTTCAGACACATTGACCTCTGGATAACGGCGAATGGCTGTCCCAATAAGAAAATGCCCAGGTGTTAAATATTCACCTTCATTTGGATTAAGTGAAAGCAGAGGTATATATTTTAAAACATCTTCTATTTGTATCATAGCAGTATTAAATTCTTCATAGGTCAAGCACATGGTGCCTACTTCTCTTTTAAGATGGTACTTGACACTCTTTACCCCTGTTTCCCAAAGTTCACCAAACTCTGGAGAGTAACTGGGAATAAACACAAACTTAATATAATTTGTTTTACAATAATTATAAACAGCATCTCTATGAGATTTAAAATTTTGTAACTCATACAATTCTTTGAGCTGATTTTCAGCACCCTTAAATGTCTTTGCATTATCGCAAAAGGCTTTAATTGGCATGCCTCGCCTTGATATAAAGCGATTGAAACATGCCAAGAAAGTTTCTGTAGAAAGATCTGATACTGTCTCAATGTGGATAGCTTTGGTTACAAAACAGACATATAGAGCAACATATCCTTTAGTTAGAAGTGGTTTTCGAATACTGGCTATCTTCATGCTAAAAGGGCCACAAAAATCAATACCAACATGCTGAAAGGGTCTAGTAGCATTAATTCTTTCTGCCGGCAAGGAGTTTTTTGTTGTTGCTTCGCAGCCTTAGCCTTTAACCAAATACATTTTAAGCATTTGTGCAGTACTTTTTTAATCTTTCTAATGCCACTGAAAATCCAGTATTTCTGTGAGAGTGAACTATGCACTAACCTAGGGCCGGCATGCAATAATCGAAGATGTTCCCTCTCAATAATCAAAGATATTACCTTGGAATTCTTTGGCAATATAATAGGATGTATTTTATCGCGCGGAATGCCTGCATTCTGAAGCCTACCGCCCACATGAAGAATATCGCTTGCATCAATAAAGGAGTACAAATTAGCAATACCTGACTTTATTTTTAAATTGTTTTTAATTGCATATATGTCATCAGCAAAATGATGCTTTTGTACGGAACGAATAATGACCAGAAGAGCGTTTTCTTAGTTCTGTAGGAGTGAGAAAAGTGTCTTTAACTATTAACAACAAAAAAATTATAACGCCGTCGTTAGCCGTGGTCTAATTAAAATTCAGTGACTTTTAAGTGCTTTAAATTAACATAAACAAAGGACCGAACTTAATTTTGTTCATATTTTGGCTTACTAAAAATATAAATAAGCTATACTTAAAATGAAAAGTTATTATTTTAATCTTTTGTATAATGCTTTTTTCGCGGAACTAAAAGTAATAAACCCTCCTAACTTTACTTTTTGGCGAAATCACAATGGTCAAATTTATTTATTAACAAGTTAGTTAATACCTGAAGAGAAATCTTTGTGCCCATTATTTAGTATACTGAAGATACGGATATATACATATAATATACGGAAGACTGTGCGATTTGGCATAGTTAAAGTTTATATCGAGAAGAATTGCAGAAAGCTAAAATGTATATTTTTTGCGCGGAACCCTAATTCGTTTTCTAATATAAAAGTAGCCTATGTTACTCCTCATGACATCAGCTATCTGCCAGATCACTCAAAATCGGTACAGCCGTTTCGGAGATTAGCCGAAACAAACAGACAAAAATTTTAAAAATTGTATTTTTGTTATAAATACGTTATAAACTTTTATATGAATTTAATAAAAATCAGTTATTACGACATTACAAACAGACACTTCAATTTTATTTATTTGTGTAGAATAGATTTCTCAGACATGCAGGTTTCCTCAAGATGTTTTTCTTTTATGACGAGCACTAGGTGAGTCAGCACTTAAAATTGCAATTAACAATTTCACCAGCGTCGTCTGTGATCGAACCTAGATTGTTAGCTCCTGAATATACGTAGATTAGAAGCCGTGTAACGTGTGAAACATGCAGGTTGTTCATGAAGGCAGGTCGCTCAGACCGTACTTTTATAATAATCTATGGGGTAATGGTGTCGATATTGAATTGTACACATATTTACATATGTTGTTCTGTTCTCTTACTAGTCACCTAAACTGCTATTTGAAAAATAAGGAGTTTTATTAGTATGGAAAGTAGTAAGTTGCTCCTCTAAAATGGAATTGGTATATTCAAGTAACTGTCTATATTATAACTTTAAAGGTTTTATTTTATATTTACAGAAAAACATAAAAATAAGGCAACATAAAACTGCTTTTAACATTTTAATCTTCGAGAACCCTTTTTACAATAAAATATTAACACATACACAAGTATTATCAATTAAATTATTATTATTGTAAATAAATTAATTGATTAAACTTTAATTTTTTATATATCGTACTATAACTACACTATAACATACAATCTGTTCCGCGCGATTTCGCCCACGTGTAATTTAGGGTTTTTTTTTTTTGCGCGGAGCCCTAATTATTATTCTAAAATATAAGTAGCCTAAATTATTCCTTTAAGATCAGGTAACTGCCAGGGAAAGCACCCGTCAAAATTGGTCCAGCCGTTTCGTAGATTTGCTGGAACAAACAGACAGACAGACAGATAGATAGACAGACAGACAAAGAAACTAAAAATTGTATTTTTGTTATAAGTACTGCATATACTTTGATATGCATTTAGTAAAAATCTGTTATTTTGACATTACAAATAGACACTTCAATTTTATTTATTTGTATAGATGGGTGACAAATGAGCACACAGTCCAAACGGCATGATGATCTCTTATACCGTCACGCCCCGTCTACGCCACCGCTCTTGACTACCTTGTGTGCGCGCGAATATACACATCGTTGCTTCTCTGTGTGAGTTGTGTAATGCATTTGCGTTTCTATTACTATAGTAACCCTTGACGCATTCAAAGCCGCTTGTATATACCACTTTGTATTTCTTTTTAATATTATAATTACCTTATATTTTTATAATATATTTTACTCCATATTTCTTTATAGGTTTTCATTATTTCATAATATCCATCAACATTTAACATCATTCAACATCTACCGAGCGCCCCGTAATGACCTACTTTTTTCTTCTTTGAAGTGGTATGTCATAACCTTGAACAAACAAAATGTGTACCATTATATTGATGATTCATATTAGCCGGCAACATTTTAGACGGTAGTTTGTTTGGGGTAAGCAACAAGGGATGGCTTATAAATAATTCATCACATCCGCTTTAATACACTACGGATACGGACAGATAACCTTGATATCTATATTAGTATATAGTAAATATATTATATCTGTATTAACTCTGTCATTTGAGAAAGTATAATTATGGAATAAAACTATTTTAAGAATTTTATTTCCTGACGTTTCGGATGCTTTAAAACACCCATAGTTTCGGTGGGACTAAGAAGTTTGATGTCCCGACGTCATAATCTTCAGTTTTTGAATATTAACTTTTGATCTGATCTACGCAGAACGGGCTTACAGTATCTTAAAGTCTTGCAACGATATGCTTGGGTTCGGATTTAATTTTGTTAATTATAGGATCCCAAGCAGATGGCTGTGCCCATGTATTCTTCAATAGGTATACATGTTAATAATGATTGAACATCAAAACAGACCATTTCTTCATTGTTAACGAGATAAAGGTATTTGATGTTACTAAAAAAATGGTACGAAACCTTCAGGTATGCTCTGATGTGTCCTCTCAGCGGTGACAGTATTTTTGCTAAGTGTTGAGCTAACTTAAAAGTCGGTGAATCGATCCGGCTCACTAAAGGGCGTAGTGGAGCATTTGGTTTGTGGATTTTCGGTAAAGCATACAACGTCGGTAGTTTGGCACATGCTGGTATTATCGATTTCACGTCAAAATTTAATTTTCCAGAGCATTTCTTTAAAATCGCTAGTTGGTTTAGCGTAGAATCGTCAACTTACGTAACAGACCAGAGCCGATGATTGTCCGCGCGGATAACTGAAATGCTACGGTAATAATGGACAGGTTAGAGTATAATAACTTTTATCAGATGAAAGGACATAAAAAAGTTCAAAAGGTCGTAAAAACTTTTTGTCATTTTATTAAGAAATACTCCAAAAAATTAAATCTCGTCTTGAATTCCATCATGTGACACACCAGTTATGTTTCGTATGATGAATGTAGAGATCTGGAGACCATTTTTATTCAAAACGAAGCGTCCATCTTAACCCAAGGGGGTAACAACGTATTTGAATTTTGATTCTTAATCGAAGATAGAAGAGGATATCTATCAGCCACAGCATCCACTTACCACCAGCTGGACTTATTCTACAAAAAAAATACACGTGACAAATATTAGGATAAATAATTTATTTTTTCAACAGATTTCACAAATTAAAAAAAGAATGCTGAAAGTCAGTCGCTTATTTTTCTGTGAAATATTCGGTCTTGATACATTTTTATTCAGAAATCACGTGGCGACGGCACTCGCGACCGCGTGCGCCCCGACAGAGCCTGCGGTTCAAAGAGGGCATCCACGACTTTTTCTGCCACCAGGGCGGCGCCACCTTACAGTGAGGTAAAATATTTGACAGATTTCATAGCGGGAACGATTACTTCTTTGGAAAATGTAATCTCTAAGGTTTCTTTCTGCATTATTAGTTATATTTTATATGAATTACATTAGAAATGAATAAACCAAACTATAAATATAACTAAAAGCCGATTTTAAAAAAAAGAGTTCTAAAGTGCAAAAAATTTAAAATTAAAATTACTGACGCATTGTGTTATGTATTAATATAATACTGTAGATAATGATAAACTATTATTTAAAACGAATTTCTCAATTAACTGACATTGTGTAACAATAAACTTTACCTCAGTCACAACTAGCGACATCTGGTGAGTGGAAGATTATTAGCCCTCATTGGTTCAACGCCAATTGTATTCAATTTAACTGTCAATAAAATCGGGAGCTGCCAGTTGTGATTCCATTAATTAGATTAAAATTGTAAAAAATAATTAGCTAAGGTTCGCGTAAAAACTAAAAATAAGATGTGCTGCCTCGTTTAAAGAACAAGTTGGTAATGGTGTTGGGATTAGTGGTGACAGGGATAGTGCACGCAGTTAAAGGAAGATGTGCTCTTCATAGGCTGGTAAGACACATTTTATTTTTTCACAGATCTTAGCTAATGAATTTTCAACATCTTTAAAATAATAAATTTCCTGAATTTAATGTCTGATTCTATTAATTATTGTAATTCTATTAATTATTGTATCGTATCTGTCATCTGCCAAGTCAAGCAAAAAAGCGGCACGACCGTACCATCCTTTTCTCGAAGCAGTTCAGGCCACTTTCGAAACCCTATTAACTTCGTTGTGGATAAAACTAGAAACCTGAATTCACTAAACAATCTCATTTAATATAATATGTATTACTTGAGAGATACATTGTGTTTTAATGCGATGGATAAGTCAATCTATTAACAGTGGTAGAGCCACGCGGCAGCTTTTGCTGTCGCGCGGATGGGCTGGCTCGAACCGGGGTGGTACCACGACCTCACAGAATAACAACGTGAAGTAGAGGTTTACCTCTGCGATTCGCTTGATGAGTGCAGGTGGCCGGAGGCCCTTTTTACTGGAAATGAGGCATTCCATCTTAGTCCTCACGGGTGACAACGCATCTGCATTTTGATTCGCAAACGAGGATAGATGTAGATGTCTATGGGCCGCAGCAACCACTTACCATCAGGTGGACTGTTTGCTCGTTTGTCACCCTTATCCTATAAAAAAAATCTATTTATTTAAAATAAAAAAGATTTTTAGTACTGATATGGTCACTATAAGATGTTGTTAGGTTAGCTAATTACGTAATAACTTAAGACAGAAGGAACCTCAAGTAGGGACTCAATAAATTAACCGACTTGGTATTACATGGATCTCACAACTTTTTACGGTAGAAGAACTGAGTTGCGAGATTTGTTTTTTTTTACAAGTTATGTTTTTTGTTACAATTAGATAGATCGCTATTTGTTATAAGATTATTACCTTGTTTCAAAATAAGAACATGAACTTGAGCGATGACATTTGAAACCATTTCCGCGCTCTTGAACATTTATATAGCACGAGACTCGAAACACTCCCCTTTATTGATAAGGAAATGCGGTTCTACACTGTGTACAACGTTACATGCAAATTTTATTAAGACGTTTCGTTAACGTTATCTGCTATATCGCACAGCGATACGAAAGCTCTACCGTTTATTAGTACCCATTGTGCCGTGTTTCGGAGCAAGCGATTTCGTATAACGATCGCTCTTCGAGAACATTTAGATTACAAGCTTTATTTAAATACGTTAATAATGCTTGCTTGAGGCGGTATCTTATAATCAGTCTAATAATCTTGGATGAAAATTTTGGTTGAGGTATATTCATCCCAGATTATGAAATTGATTAAGCTGGGTTCTGATTCTTCACAGCGTCTTCATCATAGAATAGTTCACTTATCGTAATGTGTAAATTATTAAATTTTTAATTCTTTTTATAGAATTAGGATGATAAACGGGCATATTGTCCACCTGGTGGTAAATGGATGCTGTGGCCCATAGACATCTACATCTATCCACGATTAAAAAGCAAAATGCAGATGCATTGCCATCCGTTCTCCGGTTCTCTACACTCACCATACGAAACAGCAACATTATGCTGCTAATTTACGCTGGTATTATGGAGAGCGTAAAATAGTCCGTGTAAAATATTTTTCGTGTAAAATATATTTCGTACAAATAGAAACAGAAACTTGTTATTCAAAATTTATTTTTCTTTCGATTATAAATAATACTTATTGAACATCACTCTTTTGTTTAATTTACCACTGGTTTGTTCTGGAAAGAACCAGCAAGAACTCAGCGGGACTTGTTTTAAAAAAAAAACAGTTCATAAAAGTTAGTTCATAATAGTCAAGGGATACTCATCCCAAATTACCTGTCCGGTAGTTGTGGTATGGTATACGGGTATGCGACCCCGGCTTCCCTAGCTATTACTGTTCTATCCCTTGCCCTCCTGGACGGTAATATCCTACATTTCCTATTTCCTACCCTAACTTACCTTACTCACACCTATCCTTCCCCTTTTCCTATTCCTACCCTCCGCCAATCCAACGTCGGCAGCGCGGATGGATGCATGGCTAGGGGCGAGCCTAGTCGTTAGCGTGCCACACTGCCCTGGGACCGGACGAGCCCAGAATTAGGCTAGCCTTACCCTGGCATGCGGGGCTCTGCTGGGGGGGACAAACCTTTCCCTCGCTATTCGTGGGAACGCAATGGATAATGATAAAAACAATTTAATTAACCAAAATGGCGGCGATGTGGTTCGCCACCCATCACGTCTCGTTTCTCGCGGGGGCGAAAAGCGGCCCACGGAGAGCCGCTTCGCTACGTTGAATGTAAGAGGAGGAATGGATGGTAAGGTAGATGAAGTATGTCAGATGATGGATGAACGTTGCATTGATATTCTTTGCGTGAACGAAACCAAGAGGAAAGGATGTGACACCACGGTTCATGGCCCCTACACGGCATACTGGTCGGGAGTCCCCCAAACTAGCCGAGGCTGTCAGGGAGTTGGTGTGATTCTTTCATCTCGAATGGGTGAATGTGTTATGGAACATGAATGTATAAGCCCAAGACTCCTCTGGATTAGGTTAAAAGTCGGACTCACTCGCTTGTTTATCCTTGGGGTCTATGCACCGACGGATCTGCATGGAGGTGGGTCATTAAGATCACAACAAGAGAGAGAGGAATTTTGGGATAGCATGAGAGAGGTCTTGAATAAATGCGGAGAAAATGAACGGATCGTGATGTTAGGGGACTTTAATGGATGGGTTGGAGTAAAGCGTGATGGGTATGAAGGAGTTCTGGGTACGTTTGGAGACGAGAGAGTGAATGACAATGGGAGAAGCCTGCTTGAAGTATGCTTGGAATGGAATCTGTGCGTGGCCAACACAATGTTTGACCACAAAAAGATCCATTTGTATACAAGAGATGAGGGTGTGTCTAGAAGTATGATTGATTTTGTAATTGTGGATGAAAGACTGAGGAAGAAAGTGCTAGACACTCGGGCATACCGCGGTGTAGGCCTCGACACAGACCACTTCCTGGTCATAGCCCGAATGCGTGGCCTCTTTAAACGGTGGCGACACCGAGGTGCCGAGCCTACGAGTGTTTTGGACAGAGTAAAAGTGGAAAATCTACAAGAAAAAGAAAAGAAAGACGAGTATGTAGAGAAACTGAAAGAAAGTTTGAAAGAGATAGAAGAAATAGGAGTGATTGAAGATTTGTGGGAGACATTTAAGAAAGGGGTCGTAAATGTTGCTATTGAGGTATGCGGGGTAGCTAAAAGAAGGAAAGGAAGAAAGAATGATAACGTGTGGATGGATAAAGATGTACAAAGTGTTGTGCAAGAAAAGAAGAAAGCGTGGTTGGATTGGTTAGCAACAAAAGCTAACCAAAAAGTTCAAAAGGCAACGGATGACGAGATAAAGGAAGCAAGAATGAAGTATAAAAGATTGAAAACAGCAGCGAAAGAAATTGTGTCTAGAAAGAAAGAAGAACGAAAGGATGATTTCGATAGGAGGTTCACTGAAGATTTCCAGTCAAACATTAAGTTTTTCTGGAAAACCATCAAAACAGCCAGAGGAAAAACTGCTACCTCGGAGCTGAGTACAATCAGGAGTCAAGATGGAAGCATTATAAAAGGAGAAGAATGTGTGTTAAAGAGATGGAAAGAGTATTTTGAAAGTTTGTTTGAAAGAGAGGAAGTGCAGGTACAGCATCTGCCACCTTCCACGGAAAATAATATAAATGTTGATGAAAATGAGATAAGCATGGATGAAATAGTGAAAGCGTTGAAAAGTATGAGATTAGGTAAGGCTGCAGGGTATGACAGGATTACCGCCGAGATGCTGAGGGCTGGACAGGGCCTGGTGGCTAGTCAGCTGTACCGCCTTTTCAATCTGTGCTGGCGAAATAGGCAAGTACCGGGAGACTGGTGCAAAGCCGTAATCGTGCCATTGTATAAGGGAAAAGGGTCACGGCAGGACTGCATAAATTACCGTGGTATAAGCCTTCTCAGCGTCGTCGGTAAATTGTATGCGAAAGTGTTGATTGGAAGGGTTGTGAATGAAACAGACGAGAAAGTATGGAATGCACAAGCGGGATTTAGAAAGGGAATGGGATGTACGGATCAGGTCTTTTCCTTGCGGTGCATAGCCGAAAAGTGTTTGGCCAAAAACAAGAAAGTCTACTGCGCGTTCGGAGATCTAGAAAAGGCCTATGATAGAGTGGTGAGGAATGAATTGTGGTCAGCACTGTCCGTGAACGGTGTGAGCAGTATCCTCATACGAGCATTGCAATCTCTTTATAGGGATTCTAGTCCTTGTGTAAGGATAAACGGCGCATACACTGAATGGTTTAATTTCGAAAAAGGTGTTAGACAGGGATGTGTAGCGTCACCGTGGCTGTTTAATCTGTTCATGGACAATTGTTTGACAGATTTAAAAGAGAATGAAAGTGGGTTGAGAATGAATGAGGTACTCGTCAAATGTTTTCTCTATGCTGATGACCAAGTATTACTTGCGTCTTCGGCCGAGGAGTTGCAGGAGATGGTAACTGCTATGAGTGGAGCTTTTGTTAGAAAGGGAATGAAGATGAATGTAAGGAAGACGAAAGTGATGGTGTTTGAAAAAGACGAGGCAGTGACAGACTGCAATATCGTGATTGAAGATGAACAAATTGAACAGGTGAAAGAGTTTGTGTATCTGGGGTCAAAGTTTACAAGAGATGGAAAGTGTGAGAGTGATATTGAAAGAAGAGTGAATGCAGGAAACATAGTGAATGGAGCTTTGCACTCCTTTATGAGCAGTCGGAAGGTGTCTAACAAGGCTCGTTTGGCTGTGCATGAAGGGGTGTTGGTTCCGACACTCATGTACGGAAGTGAAAGTTGGGCATGGCAGAAGGAAACATGAAAGCAGAATAAATGCAGTTGAGATGAGAGCATTAAGAAGTATGATAGGAGTTAAACTGAGTGACAGGATAAGAAATAGTGAGATAAGGAAACTTTGTGGTCCGAAAGAAGATGTAGTGACAAAAATTGAGAAAGGTATGCTGAGATGGTTTGGTCATGTCGAGAGAAAGAATGAAGAACGATTTACGAAAAAAGTGTATAAGGCGAGTGTGAATGAAAGTGTTGGAAGGGGTAGACCTAGGCGGACATTTCTAGACCAAATCAGGGACGTCTTGAAAAAAGGCCAGGTGAAGAGTACCCTAAACCGTAGATCATGTATGAAGGGAATAATGAAAGTGGACGAAGCGAAACAAGTATGTAAGGATCGTAGCAAGTGGAAAGAAGTGGTCTCTGCCTACCCCTACGGGAAAGAGGCGTGATTATATGTATGTATGTATGTATAAAAGTTACACAATAATTAACAACAAAAAACAAATTAGAAATAACATGATAGTGAACACCACGTTACCAGAGGTTATTATGATCCAAAAATTCCTTAATATTATAATAATCCTTTTTTACAATATTTTTTAAATAAAGTTTTTAAACTTCTCTCTACCACTCTACTTCTTAGCTAGTTTGAAAACACCTCCCGCTCTCCCTCAATTTCATGCACTATCCCCGTCACGACTAATCCCAACACCACTACACTAGGAAATTCGATAATACGGCACGCATTTCGCCTCTAGATGAGGCATCCTCAGGTACTATAAATATTATTATTATATATCCTCAGGTACTATAAAATATCATTAAGTCAGGTCAGGGCACTGGGTTATGCCAATGCTGTCGTCAAATAGCACAATGGCTGCCTTTATCACTTTGTCCGTGCTTAGGCTTCTGCTACATTGTACTACTCTTGTCCCTCGATGACTCTTCATTTCGCCAATGCGACCGAAGTATATGGTTCCTGGATTAAGGCGAACGATGTCTTATTTTTAGTTGCCTCAATGATTAGTTCGGCCGTAGCTAGCTCGTTCCATTGGAGGTATGCCTGGATCGCGTTGTACCCTAATTTAGTGATATTTTATAAAATTTTTATTTTTATTTAATTTTATAGCCAACCCATTTGTGGTACAAGCATAATATCTGCAGCGTAGCTCTACCACATAGAATTTAATAACGAATAAAGATTATTTCCAAAATCTAGATTATCGCTTGCTTAAAAAAGAATTTTACCACTATTTATTGTAACGAATAATTAAACTTAGTTGAGCGAGCAGCGAGAGCGCCGCGTGTTACACTGTAACGTTTTAGTCCATTCTCCATTTATTGTTTTAATGGCGCACCGTGGTCACATTTGTCCTGTGTCTTGTTATATTTAGGGTTCAATTTGGCATAGCATTAAACCGCATATAATGACATAAAACATATTAAAAATTCGTTATGACGTTATCCGCAGTAGAACCAGTTAAATCAAGTGGCAACTTTAGCTTACGGAATTGTATGTTGGTTACTCTATATGGGTCTTTGTAATATGGCTCGAAGAACTGTCAACCGGTGGGTAATAAAGGTTGTCGAGTAACAGCCTCATACGGTGGAGTGAAGTGTAGGGTGGACCCCCAACAGATGTATTGACGACCTAGTTAGATATACAGGAAGTCGATTTGAATCAATGCACGTACGTGCGTACGCTCAAGACCGTGTTTTGTGGTTATCCTTTGAGGATGCATATGTTCAGTCCTGTGAAGGGCTGTGATAATGATTATGATGATGATGATATTACATTTCATAAATGTATATTCCGTGTGAGGGTGGTGTAAGAAAATTCACTACCTAAAGCTGGATGTTGTATGAGGCAACAGAGGGAAACTTAACATGGAACAGCTGCATCTTAATGATTTCAAGTTAATGTAAGAAAAAATCTGCGCATTTTCACATTGTTGTTTAACATATACAACAACGTGACACTTTTATTGTATATATAATGTCTATATATTTTGTATGGTGTCCAATAATCAAAATTAATGCATTAAATAAATCAATAACAGCAAATTAAATCACCACTGTTACAGAACCTTCACAGCGGACCAAGATTCACAGCGAGCATGTCTCTCATTATAAAGTCACCGCAGTGGCAGTAAGAATAAATTCCGCGGAAGCTGGCGAGGCTTTGGTTCGTAGCGATCATTTCAGATTAAAATTTCATTCCGTTTCTGACGGAAAAACTTAGGTCGTCTTTTTCTACAAACTTTCTTCTTTTTAAATTTCACAACACATACATTTTCAGGCTTAGCTATGCATACATATAAATAAAATTGATTTCGTCTGTCTAAAGGGGTCATTAGCATGCCTTTAAATATTGATTAATATTTTTATAATTTTTGTCTATCTGTCTACCCGGGCTAATCTTCGGAATGGTTGAACCAATTATAATGAAACGTCATGAACAGATATGGAGCAATACGAGGAGTGATCAAGGCTATATGTTAAGGTATGGTAGCTCACCTTTTCGATACTTGATGATGCTGTACAAAAGGTAAATCGCGATGTTGACGTGTAAAGAAATTAGATCATAGGCCACAAGAATATGATTTATTTTTTATATATATCTACGTGTTAGTATACCATAAGTACATATATTTTGGAGTGTTTTATTAAATTATCCCATCGTAAGCCATTTCGGCAAATAGTGCAGTGCTAGTTCAAACACTATATTTTGTCCGCAAAACTTGGAAATGTTTTAAGACATTGAAAAATTTAGTCTTTGATGATTATCTTAGGGCAATCATGTAATGATAGTAGTAAGTGGATATAAATAACCCCAATTCCCAGACGTAGCCAAGGCAAGTCGTCAGTCTATAAATATTTCATCAACTGAACTACTAGTGTAGTTACTTATTACGGTTTCCGTTGACGATTGTAGCATCTAAACTATACAAAAGCTTACTTGCGAAACCTTTGTCTAACCTTTTATTGTAGTTTTACTAGCTTCGATTATAATCCTAGATATTAAAAAAAAACTTATTTAAATAAGTGACGATTAACCTATCCACAACTTAGCAATAGTACCCATATCATCATCATTATTATAGCCCTTCACACGTCCACTGCTGAACAGGCCTCCCTCAAGGAACGCTACAATGCACTGTTTCCTGCACATCTTACCAAGTCGTCACCCCATCAAGCGTAGAGCCACCCTACACTTCGCTTAGCACTATGTGATTGCCACTCGAGAATTTTTTTCCAGTACCATATAAATAGATGTAATACCATGTATCAGGACTATTTTCCGACATCAACTGGCCGCGTAGAAACATCTCCATTAAACTACTGTCAAGTGCATCTAAAATATTTCCTTTATCCTAGCAGTGGACTTAAAAACGTCAATAATGATAACTTTTTAATATTAATGTCATTAACTTCGCTTTTGAATGTTTCAAAATTAAAATAGATCTGTCACTTGTCACCCCTGAGGACTGGGGTAGTATGCCTCGAGTATAAAGTGTCACCGGTTCTCCACACTCACCAAAAGAAACACAGCATTATTTAGCTCCTTTTTTTACGCTGGTATTTTGTGGTCCTTCCCCAGTTGAGCCGGCCCATTCGAGCGACAACTTTCATATACTCGTAGCTGCAGTAGAGCTATACCACGTAACTTTAATTATTTGCAAAAGAAAACCGGGTGGATGTTACATTTTGTTTGTTGATCCTTGTAAATTCTGCCTTCATATAATATGCTAATTTAGCTTATACTGTAATTTTCTAACTTTGTTGGTTTCTAACAAACTTACTTAATACATTATATTAAAGGCTACAAACTCTTGCACTAACTACATTGAATAATATTTGCTGTTTTTTTTTTTGTTGAATATTATTATTAAATATGTTTCTTTATTTGGTATTGTAATAAAAATTATGGATGGATTACAAATAACATTTTTCTTAAATATTTAACAGTGGTAGGGCCACGCGGCAGCTTTTGCTGTCGCAAGGATGGGCCGGCTCGCACCGGGGTGGTACCATGACCTCGCAGAATACCAGCGTGAAGTAGAGGTTTACCTCTTGCGTTTGCTTGCGTCTGGTGAGTGCAGGTGGCCGGAGGCCCTTTTTACTGGAAATGAGGCATTCCATCTTAGTCCTCACGGGTGACAACGCATTTGTATTTTGAATTGTAATAGAGGATAGATGTAGATGTCTATGGCCCGCAGCAACCACTTACCATCAGGTGGACTTGAATTTTTTTTGTAAAAACCGATTCGGGCTGATGCAGAAGAATAACATTCAGCTGCTAATTGCATCTATACAAACATGATAATAATAATAATGTCCTCCTGACCGAATTTCGGTCACAGCGGTCAGCCTCAAAGGAGACTAGATATCGGCGCAGAATAGGATTATAGTGCCCGAGTGAATGCGCAAACACAGCTGCATTCTCTATTCCCTCTCACTTGTAGTAGTCCGATGGGATGGTAAACTGACTCAAAAGGAGAGAGATAAGGCGCAGGAGCAATGGCTTTACGTGCTTTCCAAGGCACGGGGGGAAACCCCCACATCTTACCGACTCCGTACAGCTGAGCATTTCTTGACAGACCAATTACTGAACTTTTTGTCCCGATCCGGAATTCGAACCCGGGGACTCTTGATCAGCAGTTGCATTCACGACCACTAGACTAACAAGGCAGTCCTTATTAACACATATATGTATACTCGTACATCTCGGAAATTCAGCCAAAGATCACAACTTTGATCTAGGATATACAACAGTTATAAAGAGTATAAGTGTGAGATCGGGTGTTCAGCTTGCTCTCTTGCTCACGCAATTAATCATTATCAGTAATGAAACAGTGTAACAGACTATACATTCAGTATAGAGGAATCACAGTTCGACCACACCGTAACACGTCCTCACCACAATCACACACCAGTGTAACGTGAGGTACGTAATTACACGATAACACCCAAGTGTACAAACCAACTGCAACACTACTTATCTCAATATAACACAGGCAGCCTCTCAGCCATACGAATTCTCCTTGCCTGCACTAGAAGAATTAAAACAACGAACAGAACCACAGCACTATCTTAGCACTAGTAGAATGACTACACTTATAGAATGACTTAAGCGGAATCTCTCCCACACGGCGCCTACAGTGAACTTTATACTGCGCCAACAATTGGAGGTTTCTCGATATACACTTAATTCCACTTCGATTCAACCGGTATTTTAGAGATGCTCGGACATACATGTACTTATCGTCACGCCTGTAAGCTCCGAGGGCGTAGGTAAAGTTCAAATCGCAGCGAGCTATTCGGATCAGGTTTAGCCAAAAAAAATTGGTTTAGTTGTGTGTGAAAGAAATGGTCCGTGACGAGCCATCGCCTGCACAATCCCAAACTCAATATTTTTTTAGTGATTTCCTTTGACATGCTAGATACTTATCTAGCATGTCAAAGGAAATCACTAAAAAAATATTAATTAACACAGCTGACACATTCTCCAAAGTCACATGCAACGCCTCTTCACATCCTTTACCATACACTAATTGCACATTATCACATGCACACACACACACACACGCACGCACGCACGCACGCACGCACGCACGCACGCACGCACGCACGCGCGCACGCAGGCACGCGCACACGCGCACACGCGCACACGCGCACACGCGCACACGCGCACACGCGCACACGCACACACGCACACACGCACACACACACACACGCACACGCACACGCACACGCACACGCACACACACACACATAAAACATTAAGATATGTGCATGTGCACCGTGTTATGTAGAATGTTATGAAAGAACCTACCTTTAAATATTCCATACATTAAATGGAACTAATTTCACGGATTTTATCGCGTTTAATTTTAACTTTTTGATTCCCGACGTTCTATTACGTATTCCATAAAGTTCTAGCCATATGTTATAAAAATATATTTATAAAGTATATTCTTCTAACATATTGCTTGTTACAAAATGCTGTTATTTTAACAAACAAATAAAAAAAATAAAAAAAAAACTTTTTTTGTTATAAATCCACATAAACATGGGATCTATAACAACTCCCAGACAAATATGGAATAGACAGACATGTCGTTTTATGTTATAGTATAATCGGACGCGTTAGTCAGTTTCCAATTTCTTTGTTTTTGAAACAATGCAAATTAGAACCGCTATTAAAATCATGAATACAGAGCGCTCATAAAATTCACGACGTAATATACAAAGCTTTCACCTCTCCTTACTAGCAATTCCGCATATTCCTTTGTTGTGGTTGCTATAATTAATATTTTGTTGACTGAAAATGCATTTCTGAATTTTATATTAAGTAAAGTTAAGTTGTGAGTTAAAAAACGTATTTAACGATGTGATAATGACGTGGATGTGTGGTGTCACTAGACATTTATCCTCGATACCTCTGGCATTTGTGCACAGAACCGAACTGACGTTTTTCATACCATAGTTCGGAGAAAAGTAGCGTCACTGATGGAAAGGATACGGAGAAGTGACAACAGCACCCTCAGATCGGTGGCAGATGATCCGCATGCACCTATTGTGAGGCATTTCGTGCGAACGATGACTCAGTGAATGATAATTATTCTAGGTGTCGACCGCACGGAGTGCCTCTTAGGTACATGACAAATCAGAATTTAATTTAATCTTATTTTCTTTATTTGATTTCATTTTAATTTGATTTAGTTTGCTTTAATATAATTATAATACTAGGTGTCCAAAAAGAGTATCGGGTATTTGTTAGTTCAATGAAACAAAAACTACTAGTATTTAAGTATTTTTTTTATTGTTGATTATAAGAATACAAAATGGAAAATTATTTCGAAAAGATAATGTTATCCAAATGGTGACCGTTACGCTGCTGGCACTCTTCTAATCTGGAACGAAGATTGGTGATAATACGCTGACACATAGCTCTCGATATTGCTGCAATTTCTAACCTGATGTTTTGTTTCAATTGCATTAGGTTCGTCGGATTATTCTTATAAACCTTACTCTTAAGGTATCCCCATACGAAATAGTCAAGCGGGCTAAGGTCGGGGCTTCTGGGAGGCCAGTTGATGTTACCTCTACGTGAAATTACCTTATTAGGAAATAATTGGTTAACAGCTTCAATTGATTGATTTGTTGTATGGCAAGTGGCCCCGTCTTGTTGGAACCACGTTCTTGAGTTAAAACCTTTAAACTCCTGCAATTCTGGGCTCAAAAAGTTTCGCAGCATATCGCAATAACGGTCACTATTCACATTGAGCGGTTGGCCTCGTCGATCTTCATGAAAATATGGGCCGATTATGCCTTTAGCAGACATAGCAGCCCACACAACGACCTTTGGGCTGTGCAGCGGTCGTTCATGCTTTCGTCTCGGATTCTCTTCTGCCCAGTATCGACAATTTTGTTTATTTACATGCCCATTCAGGTGAAAGTTGGCTTCGTCACTGAACAGTATGTTTTCAAAGTTGTTGAATCGCCGCAGCATTTCGTTTGCAAAATTCAATCGATTTACATAGTCCGTATCCTTCAATTCTTGAACTAATTGAATTTTATATGCTTTTAAATAGAAATCTTTCTTTAAAATTGAATGCAAAGACGATTTTTTGATTTTTAATGCTTGACTTCGCTTGCGGATGGATAAAGACGGATTTTGACGAACTGACGCCTTCACTTCTTCGATTGTTTCCTGGGCGCGGACTGAACGAGGGCGACCAGAGTTTTGAATTTTTACCGTCGCACCTGTACTTTCAAACATCCGGATCCATTTTCTAACGCTATCGTCACTTGGTGCATTGCGCGTGCGATACTCCGCACGATATAAACGTTGAGCAGTCACTATTGAATCACCGTTACGATAATACGCTCGTACGCAAAAAGCGCGATGCGTCCCCAGGTACAGCTCCATTGCGACTGAAACCTCACAAAATGGCGGACTCCACGATCCCCTCCCCGCGCCCCTGCGCCGCTCCGAATCAACTTTAGCGCTAAAACAAACACCCGATACTCTTTTTGGACACCCAGTATAATATAATTTTTTTTTCAAAATACTAACACGTAGTTTCTAAGCATTAATGTAATACTAATCCATGGATCTACGTTGTCTAAAATAAATTAATTTGAAATAAATCTCTTTTTAATAGAATAAGGGTGACAAACGAGCACATAGTCCAACCTGGTGGGAAGTGGACGATATAGCCTATAGACATCCACATTTATTCTTAAATTAGAATCAAAATGCAGATGCGTTGTCACATCACATGCATCGCACGCACTGCTCACTGGTGCGCTTGACCCCGCCTTCGCAAGATGGTCGCATACGCACCTATTGTTCGTACGACGCACAACGAGGACAAGTGACTGTGCACTGTTCACACGATCTATTGTTTACGTTAGGCAGCCATAATGTTTGTATCCCTACTTCATTGAGATGGCGCCTTAAGTGGGAGCTTAATCTTATTGTATAGAAGGCAATGTAATCTGCGTTGCCTCAAGCAATATAGTACATCATTGCAATGTCCTCTCACATTTAGCTCTGTATATTACGGAATTTCATGAATCCTACGGATTTTCATAGAAGAACTTCAGAGGCTCTTTAATTCCGTCCTCCATGGTGGCATTACACCGGAGGCGTGGAGCAGACGAGCGGTGGTCTTGTTCTTCAAGAAAGGTGACAATGCTCTCTTGAAGAACTACAGACATATTTCCCTTCTGAGCCGCATCTACGTGCTGTTTTCGAGAGTTATTACGACTCGTCTCGCACGCAGACTTGACTTCCAGCCTCTCGAACAAGCCGGTTCCCGAAAGGACTTTAGCACCATATACCACACACATACCCTTCGGCAAGTTGTACAGAAGTCCGAGGAGTACAATTTGCCACTATGCCTGGCGTATGTGGACTATGAGAAAGCCTTTGATTCCGTCGAAATTTGGGTGGTGCTGCAGTCCCTTCAGCGGTACCAAGTTGACTGTCGGTATATCGAAGTGCTGAAGTGCTTATACAGTAGATCTACAATAGCTATCCGAGTACAGAACCAGAGTACGAAACCTATCCAATTGCAGAGAGGTGTAAGACAGGGTGACGTTATATCCCCGAAACTCTTCACCGCTGCATTGGAAGACGTTTTCAAGCTTCTGGACTGGAAAGGATACTGTATTAACATCAATGGCAAGTATATTACTCACCTTCAATTTGCCGACGATATAGTCCTTATGGCAGAATCGCTGGAGGACCTAAGCACTATGCTCAATGACCTCAATAGTGTCTCCCAACGGATAGGTCTTAAGATGAACATGGACAAAACAAAGATTATGTTTAATGTCCATGTCACACCTATGCCGGTAGTTGTTGGGAGCACTAAGCTCGAAGTTGTTGACGAGTATGTTTACCTGGGACAAATAGTCCGACTAGGTAAGTCCAACTTCGACCGAGAGGTCAATCGACCATCCATCCATCGATTCAACTCGGCTGGGCAGCGTTCGTTAAACTACGACACATCTTCTCGTCAGACATACCTCAAAACCTTAAAAAGAGATTATACAACCAGTGCGTGTTGCCAGTGATGACTTACGGATCTGAGACGTGGTCCTTCACTGCTGGCCATATGAGGAAATTCAAGGTCGCTCAGCGAGCTATGGAGAGGGCTATGCTCGGAGTTTCTCTGCGTGATAAACTTAAGAATGAGGATATCCGCAGTAGAACCAGAGTAACCGACATAGCCCAACGGATTAGTAAGCTGAAGTGGCAGAGGGCCGGCCATATAGCTCGAAGAACCGACAACCGATGGGGAAGAAAGATTGTTGAGTGGCAGCCTCATACCGGTAGGCGAAGTGTAGGGCAACCCCCCACGAGATGCGGTGACGACCTGGTAAGACATCCAGGAAGTCGATGGACGCAGGTGGCTCAGGACCGTGCTTTGTGGCATTCCTTGGGGGAGGCCTATGTTCAGCAGCAGCAGTTTATAAGTCCATAAAAGGCTGTAATGATGATGAATGATGATGAGTTCAAAAGTTGCCGAATTCGAGGATACCATCACTTTGGACCTCAGATAATCCTATAATACCCCAGCGCAATTTGCCTGTTTCTTCTTCCACCTCCAGGATCTTCTCATCAGTCCACAGGGTTCGTTCGTTATATATTGTCAGATCAAGTCGTCTTAGGTGGCAACCGAACCTCCACCGGAGATTTTTAGCACTCCCTGCCCGCCGGAGACTGGGGCCCGTATTTTTGTAACTCTCGCCATGAGTGATACATTGCCATAGCTGCCCCACATGGCGAGTGGGTTGGCAACCGTAGCTTTTTATTGTTATTTCCTGTTATCAGAAAGATCCTGATCCTTCTGCCTTAGTTTCCCTCTATCGTCTATTACGACACCCACGGGAAAATATGGGGTAGTATATTCTTACACCGCCACTACATGGGATGAACTTTCTTTGTAAAATAGAAAATAAATATGTTTTCCAAGATTTATGTCTGTTTTATTTAGTGTATCTATATTAAAATAATTCATGAAGGGGCGCAACTTGGATGCGTGCTCTAGGCGCCATTTTCGATTAGTACGTCTCCAGTTGCCAGCATCTGTGTTTCCATCCGATTACAATGTGGGTGTCTTCAAGGCAAGAGTGAATATGAGTTTGTTAAGTCAGTGCGCTTCACCATCTTAGGCTACATCACCACTTACCATCAGCTGGGATTGCAGATAAGCGCTGACTTAGAATTATAAAAAAATTCAAGGTTCATAAAAAACTTTTTAAACGAAACGCAGAGATAAACCTATACTTCACGCTGGTTTTCTGTGAGGTCGTGGTACCACCCCGGTTCGAGCCGGCCCATCCGTGTGACAGCAAAAGCTGCCGTGTGGCTCTACCACTGTCAAAATAATACTCTTTATTGTGCATTAAGAAAAGATAAAAATAACAAAAAATAAACAAATAAAACAAAAAGATAAAACAACAAAGGGCGGTCTTTGCTAGATTGCAATCTCTTCCTCACGTCAAAGAAGAACAATAAATAAAATAAATAAGAAAAAGAACAACGGGTAGGGTTCATATTCGGTGTGGAAGTTATTGATGCGGTTAGTTTCAACTTTATAGTTCTGTTTATTGCTTGCAGCACTGCATAAGTGAGTTAAAATAAAATCCAAAAGTTTTATAGTTAAACCATTATAATTTACACACGTCTTTCACAACATCACAGTAGGGGAACAGGTTGATAAGTATTGGCATGGAAAGTTCACATTAACAGCAAATAGAAAGTCTAGAAAGATCGATCAAAAATAAGAATTTTTTGTATACCACATTCCAACAACATTGTTGGCATTTAATTCTTATAGATAATAATTCAAAACTACTATTCTAGTTTACAAAAAAAGTTAGCAAAACGTAAGAAGAAACATTAAAGGTAGTTATTTGGAATTATAAATGATTTTTGAAGTGAAAACTTCTTTAGCGGCGTTGTGCACTTTTTTGTAATGGGTAAAAAATGTTAAATTCGCATCAGGTCCCGTGTCCTGATCGAAAATTCGTAAGACGGACGGAGAGTAGACAGCCGGCGCGGCGTACGAGAGGAAGTAAGTTAGATTTAATTAATTTTAATTTATTAATTAATATAATTTTATTATTAAGATTAGGTTTCGATCGAGTCTACTGTACTGCTTGACGAAATTATTAATATAGATACAAATGTACTTACACATTATAGATGTAATATTTATAATATGTTTATACTTTATAGCATTAACCCATATTTTCATAACATCACAATAAGCATATGTGCGGTGTAGGTTTACCAAACAAATAATTTGGAATGAAAATAAATGAAATACGATAATAATAAATAATCTCCGCCATTCCAAAATATCAAAAATGCACAACGTTAATATTCAAGTTTTCACTTCTGCCGGCACTCCCGGAGTGCAACCCGTCGTTTTTTTTTTAATTTTATCATATCTCTCCAAAACATAAATGTGGAAAGGGGTCGGTACAAAAGCTTCTTAGCAAAGTTACAGTCTATGTACGTCCCACTGCTGGGCTCAGGTCTCCTCTCATTTTGAGAACGTTATGGAGCAATTAAAAGTCATTCATTAGAAAGGTTTCCTCACGATGTTTTACTTCACCGTCTAGCTCATGTTACACCAGTATTTAAAGTCGCCAACATTAATTTTATCGGTGCCGACAGAGATCGAACCTTGATTCCTAGAGTATTGTGAAATTTTCGCTAAGCGATCAGCCCTTGAACAACCACGGTTACTGTTTTCATTTTCATTTAGTATTTCTAGACAGGGCAACACAGGCAGTTTTTACGAAATCTGAAAAAACCTTACATTTCAACAGTATCCTGTTGACACGCTTATGTAACTCAATTTATGCCCCAAATAAATAGAGTAATGTTACATACTAATCCTTTCAGTTATGAATGTGTACTACTCAGTCATACTCAGTCAGCTTTTTCTATGATGAGATTACAAAGTTAAGATATAAAAAAGCAGATGCGCGATGCGAGTTCACGATCTCGGGGTGAGATGCTTTTCATTGCTGTCCCATGTACTGGAAATTATTACAGTCTTTATTCAAACAAGCCTGACAATTTTACCGAAAACCTTTACTGTACTAATAATTCTTATTAAGAACCATCATCATCATTACAGCCTGTCAAAGTCTACTGCTGTCGTCTACAAGAAATCGCTATGCCCCATCTCCTAGTTTGTTTTCTTTTATCGCCATAGGGAACCAGACCTCTCTTACGACATTCACGGGACGATATGAGGTAGTGGTTATTCTTACACCGCCTCAAGGTAAATTCTTCCCTGAATGGAATGTGCATAAATTTTTGGTTGTCATCTTATTTTTATATAAGGTATCGGGACGTTCATAAATCAGTGGCCATAATATTAAGTTAGGGTTACAACTGCTTTTAACCAAACTATGAATAAACCTAAATATGCAGTGATTACGAATTTCATTGTTTGAGGATGTAGTTTCTATGATTATAAAGATATCAAAAGGTCCATAACATTCAGACGCTTCAAGCTTCAACTAATATGATCAATATTGGTATTATATCATTTGAAATTGGCACATTCGTTCTCCACAGGATTATATTTGCAATATTTTGTGGTTGTGTGTCACACGCAGACATAACTCGGATATTACGTTCGTAGGGGAAAAGTGTTTTGGTAGCAAATAATTTATTTACGTACTATTCCTCAGCTTCGTGGATGTGATATAAATAGAAATAGAAACTTTTTATTCAATATAGGTATATTATAAATAATACTTCTGGAAAGCCTCTGTCGTAAAAAGAACCAGCAAGAAACCCAGCGGGACTTTCCCAGAGGGAAAAAAAGAACAGTTTACAATCATTAAAGTAACACAATAATTAACAACACAAAACAAATTAGAAATAGCTTGGTAGCGATCACCTCATTACCAGGGGTTATAATCGTATACAAATTCCTTAATACTACAATAACTCTTTCTATTTGTACAATTTTTGTTTAATAATGTTTGTAAACTTGGCGGAAGACAGATTTTGTGTGTACTCGTATCAGATCTCTTTGATCATGTCGGTTTGTCGTCCCATCAGACTATGAAAGTGTGGGAATAGAAAGTGTACCTGTGCTCGCGCATACACTTGTGCTTAGTATGAGCCCAACTCCAGTTGGGAACCCTGTGACTGAAATGCAGTCTGGACAGTAGCTATATTATGGTCGTAGCACGAATGGGCCGACTCGCCCGGGAAGGACCGCGCTCGCACAGAGTAATATACTAAACTAATAGCTGTTTAGTTGTTTTTTATAGGATAGGGTGACAAACGAGCACACAGTCCACCTGATGTAAGTGGTTGCTGTAGCCCATAGACTACATATATCTACATCTTTCCTCGTTTGCGAATCAAAATGCAGATGCGTTGTCACCCGTGAGAATTAATATGGAATGCCTCTTTTCCAGTACAAAGGGTCGCCGGTGCTCTACACTCACCATACGAAACACAGCAGTGTTAAGCTGCTATTTTACGTTGGTATTCTATGAGAGCGTGGTCCTTCCACGGTCGAGCCGACCCATTCGTGCTACGCCTATACTACTAACATAGTTGCAGCATGGCTCTACCACGTACAAAATTGTGCTATTATTCTACCATATTACTCTGTGTGTTTCGTATAGTAAGTGTAAAGAACCACAAACGGTGGTTAAGTAGGGCGGCAATTCATCTTAGTTTACAGGGATGACAATGCATGCATTTGTTTTCTTAATCGAGGATAAGTGTAGGTTTTTGTGAGTCTCTATTGGCCACAGCATTTACACATCATGTCAAGTGAACTCTGTGCTCGTTTATTACTCTTAATTTTATAAAAAAACTCCTCAGTAAAGACTAGAACTTAAAAAAATTCAGCGTTTAATTATGCCGTTTTACTCGTCCACATAAAATATAAGATTTATAAAATGTACTTAAGAATCTCAACAGCTAAAGTAAAGTTGCATTTTCTTAACGAAGATAAAAGCTTATATAAAAGTGAATTAGGTCCGCTGCAAAAGGAGAGTGTTAATGTACTAAGATTATGAAGTTAAAAATAATTTCTTGAGTGTTGAAACTTCTGCTAGAATTACTTTTATATTATTAATTTCGAGTCTTAAAATAGAATATTTTTATTACCTACTTGTTAGATAAATAACTTAGTACTGAATAATACCTGCTAGTAAATCAGCTGGATCTTTTTTTTAAATTAAATTACCAAATATAATACAGTTATTTATATGAATTATTATAGAAACAACTTGCTAGCGATCATCTTATTCTCACGGTTTATTTTTAGTCATTAACTAGCTGTTCCCCACGACTTTTACCGTGTATTATTTGGGGTTTTAATTTGTTTGCGCTGAACTCTAATTGTTTTTCTAAAATAAAAGTAGCCTAAGATACTACACTCCTTGTGACATCAGCTATCTGCCAGTGAACATCCCGTCAAAGTGTAACTTGACGAACAGATACATTGCAACGCGAGGAGGGATCTAGGCTATTTTATTCAAAAAAACTTGCACAATTACAAAAAGTGATAAAATTATAAATTTTGTTCAACCGACTTCAATGTAAATTATAAAGGACAACTCAAAAACCACTGGTCAGTACTTGATCAAATTTATATAGGACCACATGAGAAGCATCTTTCAAATAAAAAAAAAGAATTATTAAAATCGGTTCACCTAGAAAAAAGTTATGAAGTAACACATATAAAAAATACTATTTAATTGAGTACCTCTTTTTTTTCAGTCGGTTAAAAAATACCAAAAATTGATGTAGTAAATTGTCCTAAATCTAAACATCTATTATATCCAGGAAAACCGGAGCAGGTCGCTTGTATATAATTAATATATACAAAGAGAAATTATAACTTTGATCTTGTTAAATGGCAGCAAGGTAAATAATTAAAATTGTAATGAGTTAACTGAAATCCAGAACTTTGCTATCTTCATACACAAAATTAACCCAAGCAATGCTAAAGTTGTAGTAATCTATTCTTGTCAACAGGTAATAAAGTGGCAACGTCACCGTAAGCTGCTTCATATATCATTTCACAGTTGCTAGCAGGCTGCGACGTAATGCTCATTATTTTGCTTTTAACGTCGTAGTTTCAGTTGCATATAGCTTTTATAATTAACATATGAATGCGGTATGTCCATATAGCTCGCATTCCACAAGGGAACGTCAAGCGTCATTATTTTGTTCAAAAACCACTCTCACCTATAACTTCTGAATTTTCATATTATAATATCATCGTCGTTACATATATATACGAGTACATGAATTTGGCTTCCATTATGGCGAAATTTAATTTGTTTCTTCATAAATTTAATATAAATAAACCTGCTTTTATTCTAATGTTTCTGGAATTGAGGACAGTCTTATAAATATAAACGGATATAAACTCTTTTGGTTAGATAGAAGAGAAAAGAAAGGTGGAGCAGTGGTAATGTATATTCCACGTGACATTAACAATTTTATATCAAAAGCCAACAAATTATATTATAACTCATTGGTTGAGGCATTGTGTTATACGCTATGGATATTTAGATTAAATTTTTTCTTGTTTTTATCGTCCTCCCTCAAGGGTTTTAACAAGTACTGATGAAATATTATTGAACACTATAGAAAAGGCAGCTTCAAAGCAGACAATAATTATTGTAGATGATTTCAACTTATCAAATATAAAATTGACTTTCGATAATTTTTTTGCATATTACATACTAAGCGAAATCTTTGCACCAATGTATTCAAAAACGTAACAATGAAGAATCCCTACTAGATCTGATACTTTTTTATATAAGAGGAGACAAACGAGCATGCGGCTCACTGCCGTTATTCATGTCATATTAGTATGCAAATAACTCCCTCAGCAAAATATAAGGCAGATATTGCGATATTGTAGACAGATGCTTCAATTTTATTTATCGGTATAGAAGAGTAACTAAGATTACAAAACTCGATAGCTCGATTAGCAGACGTATCATTTTTGCATAATTGAGTTCACTTTTGATCACATCGTCCGGCATAACACATTTCGTAACTTATAATAACCTTTCTTGTTCCGTAACAACTAAATAATTATTGTTTTGTTTTGTGTGTCCCTTGTTTAATACGCTGTGATCTATATTCACTGAATTATTTATGTGGGAACCAATATGGCCGAATGGGCACGAATTGTTTACAGTAATACAGAAAAGATCGAGATCTACGATCAGATAGGCGGATAAATTATTTAGAAAACACAATTTGAACGGTTACGGTAACAAAATCGGGTTTCAGTTGGCAAAGATATCGTGTAACATACAAACAAAATAAATATGCAGTAGAATTGTGAACGCCCTCCATTTTTGTAGTAGAGTATAAATATGAAAGTATTTATACCCGAAAGAATTTATGGATGATAATAACCCCTGGCAGAGAGAGATTTTTTAAAAATTGAAAAATAAATTTAAGCATATTAAAGATTATAAATTACAAATTTAAATTAATTATAAGCTAATAATGTGATTTTTTAATTTGTAATGATTTATTTATTATTGTTGCATGTAAACATAAAATATCAATTGTAAAACTGCATGAAAAATGAGAAGTAATAAAAGGCTTATTTATTTATTTAATAACCCCTGGAAAGGGCGGGGGTTAGTCTACTCCTAATTCTCACATTTTTACATTATCAGTAGGACTAGATTAACACCTATCCTTACCGATCATCTCCTGGACCGGTTCTTAATGCACTTCTAAGCCTAACGCCCCTTGTTATTTACTTATACAAGGAGGCAAGGGCTAGTTTGTATAAAAATAACGCTTAGGGCGGTTTGAGCTTGCTTTCCTATAGATTGAGATCCATGCTTAACTCAATTAAGGAGACACCGGTCTTATGCACGATCTCAGATATCATGCGTCCCCTATATACCTTCAACAAAAAGGATACAGTGGAACTACCCTCCAGAGAAGACTGGCTGAATGAACAGGTCATCTGTGAGGTCGGTAGCCTTATATGGTATACTGATGGGTCGAAAATGAGTCTTGACGTAGACTTTGGAATTTATGGGGAATGGCCCAAATTCAAACTTAGTATGAAATTGGGTAGATTCACCTCTATCTTTCAGGCAGAAATTTTACGCAAATCAATCTGCAAAAACACTACCTTAACCTTTAAATCTATATTAAGTCTGATAGTCAAGCAGCACTGCTAGCGCTGAGATCAAACTTGGTGAACTCGAAGCTAGTTGAAGACTGCGTGAACCGTTTATACGCCATGGGAGGTAACAACAGGGTCGTTTTAAGATGGACGGGTATTGTAGGCAATGAAACTGCCGACAAACTCGCACGGGAGGGCTCGAAGAGTACACAATTTGTTTCCGAGCCATTTTGTGTAATCTAAAAAAACCTCACTCGATTGTCCCTGAAAACTCTTTGCCACAATAAATCATTAAGGATCTGGTCTGATACACCAGGCTTAAAATATTCTAAAACCTTAATCCGGGTGTTCGATCGTAAACTAGGTTCGAAAGCCCTGGGATTAGGTAAAAATAAATTGCGGATTCCGGTAGGAGCTCTAACTGGACACTGTTGTCTCAAAAAGCAGAAGTCCATCCTGGGACTAAGCACCTCAAGGATGTGCCGGTTTTGTTCTCTAGAGGAGGAAACGCCTTTATACATCCTGACAATTTGGGGACCCTTAATGCGCAAACGTAGCACACATCTGGGAAACTATGCACTTCGTCCAGAAGAAGTAAAATTACGCACAGCTTATCAACTTCTACTATTCATTGAGGATGTAGGGCTTAGCATTGAACTATAAACATAGCAGCGATCACAATAGATCTTTAAGACCGCAGTGATACTGGTCTCTCTAAACCTGCATAGCTATTCGTACATAATAGAAAAACTCTGGGAATGTCCAAGCAGCAGTGTCTCCCTAATTACGACGAATAATAAAAAAACTCGCTTTCCGGCTTGCCAAGCGTGGCAACTATGGCAAATATTCCTCCTATGAAGCAATCTATGGGGAGACCTATGTTCAGCAGTGGACTTTAATATGCTGTAACGGTAACGGAATAACCGGTGATCCCTACCAAGCTGTACTAAGCGCTGGCTGCCAATTTCACAGTACTCGAGCAACCCGGGTTCGATCCAATGAAATTGTTAATTGCAATTTTAAGTGCTGATTTATCACGTGCTCGGCTGTGAAGGAAAACATCGTCAGGAAACCTGTATGTCTCAGAAATAAGAAAAACAAATATTTCGAAGACATGTAAAGTTCGCCAACACGCATTGGGACAGCGTGGTGAACATGAAGTAGAAGCCCTGCTTCTGCGTTTCGTCTGGTGAGTGCAGGTGGCCGGAGGCCCAATCCCCCCCCCCCCCCCTATCAACATGGTAGCGGAATTACATATACGGAATTACGATAGACTACCCCAGGAGGGTACCAGTACACCTGGAGAATCCCTCGCTGAGCATCCACGACCATGTTATTCCAATCCTGAGCGTGGGTGCTCAGGCTGCCCCGCGTATTCTGGGGGGGGGGGGGGCAAAATTCCGCTCAAAAACTTAACTGCTCGGGGCAAACTGAGCAACAATACCAAGGCGACCTCTGCCACGCTATCCGTGAATTTCTGCAGCATCAGGGGACTTCACTCTAACCTAAACGCCGTCCACTACCATCTCGAGACGGCGAAGCCGGCCTTGCTCTCCCTGACCGAGACGCGGGTTTTCTCTTCAGCTGATATTTCGTATCTCTCCTGCCCGGGGTACAAATTGGAGCACTCCTTTGTGCCTCGAGCTGTAGTTTGCTTGTATGTCAGAGGGGACATCTGTTCTCGACGCCTCGGCAGTTTTGAAGGTTAGGACCTGTCCATCCTTTGGCTACGCGTAGACAGTGACGACCATCCGCGCATCTACGGGTGCCTCTATAGGTCCCATAGCGGTAATGCCGAAACAGACCGACTCATCAACCACGTCCAAATGGCTACAGGTTCCTTGCTACAACAGGTCCCATCCGCAGAGATCGTGATCCTTGGTGATTTTAACGCCCACCGTGACGAATGGCTCGGTTCACGTTAAACCGATCATGCGGGGAGATCTGTTTATGACTTTTCCTTGGCATATGGTCTGACACAACTGGTTACTTTGCCTACGCGGATTCCAGATGTGGAGGATCATACACCTTCCCTGTTGGACCTGCTGCTGATCTCTCACCCGGACGGATATCAGGTTTCCGTTGATGCCCCTCTCGGCTTTTCGGACCATTGTCTGATCCGGAATATAGTGCCACTCACGCTCCCTTCGCCGTTGCGTTCTGCAAGTTGCCGCCGTGTTTGGCATTACAGGTCGGCGGATTGGGACGGAATGCGGTTTTTCTTTGCATCCTACCCATGTGGGCGGGTTTGCTTCTCACCGGATGATCCCAGCGCTGTTGCTGACTCTGTCACTAATGTGGTGCTACAGGGAATGGAACTATTTATTCCATCATCTGTGGTAACCATCGCAGACAGATCACAGCCTTGGTTTGGTCGCTCCTGTAAGACTGCATTACGCAGTAAGCAGGAGTGTTATCAAGCCTGGGCTGCGGCTTCGGCGACCCGGGATGTAAACACCAGCACACTTAAAAAGAAGTATAACTTCGCCTCTAGGTCCTTCAAAAGAGTTATTGCCAAGGCAAAGTCAGAGCACATAGGCAGAATTGGCGAGAAACTAGTTCGCCTTCCTTCGGGAACCCGTGCATTCTGGTCTCTCGCCAAGGCTGTCTTAAGGAATTTCTGTAAGCCATCACTACCATCTCTGCACAGGGAGGACGACTCACTGGCCCAAGACGCAAAAGACAAAGCCGACCGTTTAGGCGCCCTTTTTGCGTCCAACTTGACTCTTGATGACGGGGGGAAAACACCGCCGACTATCCCGCGGTGTGAGTGCTCCATGCCGGATGTGCTGTTCTCACAGCGCTCGGTTCGTAAAGCACTCCTCTCTCTGGACATCCAGAAGTCGAGTGGGCCTGAAGGAATCCCCCCAATTGTGCTGAGGACGTGTGCTCCGGAGTTGGCACCGGTCCTAATGCGTTTTTTTCCGGTACTCCTACTCCCAAGGCCTAGTCCCGAATTCATGGAAGACAACTTTTGTCCACCCGATCCCTAAAAAAGGCGACCGCTCAAACCCGTCCAACTATAGGCCTATCGCGATCACCTCCTTGTTCTCCAAAATAATTGAATCCATTATTAACTGCCAGCTCATCCGGTTCCTTGAGGATCACCAGCTGATTAGTGACCGCCAAAACGGTTTTCGTCGGGGTCGATCAGCTGGTGATCTTCTGGTCTACCTGGCCCATAGATGGGCGGAGGCAGTAGAGTCCAATGGGGAGGCGTTGGCCGTTAGTCTGGACATTGCGAAGGCCTTCGATCGGGTTTGGCACAAAACGCTTCTTTCGAAGCTTCCTTCCTATGGGCTTCCCGAGAAATTGTGCAATTGGATCACCAGCTTCTTTGCAGATCGGAGCATCAAGGTCGTTGTAGACGGTGCATGTTCTGACTACAAGCCTATTAACGCTTGTGTTCCACAAGGCTGTGTGCTATCACCAACGCTGTTTCTTCTGCATATCAATGATATGTTGCTAACTGGTAACATTCATTGCTATACGGATAACAGCACTGGTGATGCTCTATACACCGACCGTGCCAATATTTCTCGGGAAAACGTCGCCGAGTACCGGAACAAACTTACGTTTGAAGTCGAGTCTTTGCTGGATAAAGTCTCGGATTGGGGGCGACTAAATCTAGTCCAGTTTAATCTTCAGAAGACACAAGTTTGCGCGTTTACCGCTAAAAAGAACCACATTGTCGTATCTCCTCAGTTTCAAGGCATTCCCCTTCTTACCTCAGCCAGTATCGGTATCCTCGGAGTCGACATATCGAGTGACGTGCAGTTTCGTGGTCACTTGGAAGAGAAGGCCAAATTGGCCTCTAAAAAGCTTGGCGTGCTCAGCAGAGCGGGACAGTATTTCATGCCGGCACACCGCCTGCAACTTTACAAGGCGCATGGTCGGCCTCACATGGAATACTGTTCCCATCTCTGGGCAGGAGCTCCCCAGTGCCAGTTCCTTCCACTTGACCGCATCCAGCGCAGAGCGGCTCAAATCGTCGACGACCGAGCCCTTTCCGATCGGCTCGATTCATTGGCACTGCGAAGAGATGTTGCATCCCTTTACATTTTCTTTCGCATCTTCCATGGGGAGTGCTCTGAGGAATTGTTCGGATTAATCCCAGCCACCAAATTTCACGAACGCACATCGCGGCAGAACTCCCGATACCATCCACACTATCTAGATGATTGGCGGTCCACCACTGTGCGATTTAGAAGAGGTTTTCTTTCTCGCACGACTTCCTTGTGGAATCGATTACCATCAGCGATTTTTCCGGACCGATACGACTTAGGGACCTTCAAGAAAAGAGCGAACTCCTTTTTAAAAGGCCGGCAACGCATCTGCAATTCCCTCCCTGGTGTTGCAGTTGTTCATGGGCGGCGGTAGTCACTTACCATCAGGTGAGCCGCATGCTCGTTTGCCCCCTCTCCTATTAAAAAAAAATCAAAATAATTTATGATTGTAAACAGTTTTCCAAAACAATGTTCCAATAATTGGGTTTCTTGCTGGTTCTCCCCAGGACAAAGGTATTTTCCGGAACTGTAGTAAATTAAACAAAAGAATGACTTTGAATAAAATTCATTTATAATCAATTGTGAATAAAAAAGTTTCCATTTCCATTTTTGACATGATTATATCCAGTTAAATTTAAACTTAACCATATGTATACTTCCGACGGTTCGAGTGTTTTGGTTGGTTCGGTTTGGTTATGGAGGTACCGAAGTGTCCTACGGCACTACGTTGGATCACCCTGCACAATATTATACCGTATATATAACACCATGCAATTGGGAAGCCAAATATCAGTGAAAACCCTGTTTCATTTTTACACAATACAATCAAAGCCAAGAAATCAGTTTATGGCTGTGTCATTTCTACGTATGCACGTAAAACACATGGTCGTGGTGTAATTCTTATATATAACAATACGGCTCTGTGAAGCAGATTATTTGCGCCATGGAGTTGCAGCGGTGAGGGCCGCTGGTTCGAATCCCAAATTAAACAAATATTACTATGGTCTACAAATAATTGCCATTAAAAAGCCATTTTTTTATAGGAAAAGGGTAACAAACGAGCACACAGTCCACCTGATAGTAAGTGGTTGCTGCGGCCCATAGACATCTACATCTATACTCTATTACAAATCAAAATGTAGATGCGTTGTCACCCGTGTGGACTAAGATGGAATGCCTCATTTCAAGTAAAAATGGCCTCCGGCCACCTGCACTCACCAAGCGAAACGCAGAGGTAAACCTCTACTTCACGCTGGTTTTCTGTGAGGTCGTGGTACCACCCCGGTTCGAGCCGGCCCATCCGTGCGACAGTAAAAGCTGCCGCGTGGCTCTACCACTGTTAAAACTGTTTGTTCTGGGTCTGCCCTCACGATACATGAGAAGATCATAGTGAACAAAGTACATTGCATTTACGTCAGAGCGCGCGCAGTCAGTATTTACGCGTTGACACAAATTATTTACCTTTAATATCGCAATAGCTAATAAGACAGTTTAAGATCGGTCACCAACCAAACCGCGTATGCTCATACTATTAACCATTACCATAATTACCAATTATTTTAATATATTACCATGGCGCAAATAATTTTACCATTTTTACCGATTAATTTGTAGGACTTACAATTAACGTATATGTAAAAATCATAGTTTTTACGTAGTTTTTTATAAATACTCCGCATCTCAGTAACCAAATATTTACATATGAAAGTTTAATATTGCGCTCGCTTAGTCATATTTTCACATAATAAGCTACCATCTGCGATTCATAGAACTCGTAATCGAGGAAGTGATTACCGAGCGGATGTTGAGTTCAGAGCTGAGTGAAGAGAAAGTCTTCCGGTTGGTTATACTGGCTCTCAAACTTTTACGCATTGCATTATAGCTATACATTTATATCCATCCATCCCATCAATCACTAACAAAAAACTAGATACACAATCCTATGCAAAAGTTCTCTAAAAACTGTCGCAAATTTCTTTGACGTAGTACTAGTTGGAATAAATATACATTAATGTAAATTCGACCCTAAGGGTATTACTTAAAAGTTGTATTCACTGCGTACAAACCAAAGCGCACCCAAATGTTCGAGTGGGTGCTCATTCGGTAAGGATATTTTTTGTCACTGATTGTGACGTGTCTAGTTTTTTATTAGTGACCGATGATCCATCCATTACCATTGCCATTACCGTGATAGCCTATTAAAGTCCACTATCATTAGTGATAGGCCGAAGAGAATAAGAACGAAGAAGATTGTGGCCTTTGTACGCCTAGAAGACCCCTATATACCATTTCCCTATAGATTGCCCCGCAGGAGAGATTTTGCCACAGTGGCCATGTTTGGCAGTTGGGTTGGCAACCACCGTTTTAAATATTCTGAGATGTTTTCAAGAAGATACTGCTACTCATCCCCAGTTTCAGTTGCCCTCTGTCACCTCTTACGACAACCACGGGATGATATGATGTGGTGGATATTCTTACACCGCCACTACACGGCCCATATCAACACGTATGTTTCAACCGCTTTTAATGATTTCTTATATTTACGCAAACACTACATGTTAAATGAAACTAATTTTACGAGTTCTATCGCGTTTAAATTTAATTTTTTAATTCCCGACGCTTCGGGTGCTTTACAGCACCCATGGTCAAGGGTATGAATATTAATTTTTGGTCCAATCTACGCAGAACGCAAGCTCGTTCTCAGTATCTTGAAGTTGCAGTGGTATGCTTGGGTTTGGATTTAATTTTGTTAATTGTAAGATCCCAAGCAAATGGTAGCAGCCTGTTTTTTTATTTCTATAGTTTCGCGAATGATCTTTGAGAATTTGTGGTCTATCAAAGCTGATGCATTGGCGAGGAATATCTTGAACATGTTCACAGACTGCACACTTCTCGAAGTGACCATAGGTGATGTAAAGCACCCGAAACGTTGGAAAATAAAAAGTTAACATTAACTGGGATAAAGTCAGTAAAATTTATTTCATTCAATTACTATTTTCGAATTTCCGATCTCTCTAAAACTTAACAATCGCAAAATAACCAAATGCGATGAACACGTTAACTTTTCATATTTTACCAAGGCTTACAATTATCATCACATCATCACAGCCCTTGCAGAGTCCATAGCTTAACATATGTTTTTTCCAATTAATATCATAATACACGATCCTAGCCACCTCCATGTCCATTGAATTCCTGCATGGCTTACCAGGTGCGTACATGCGTACATACGAATTCTCTCTTCGTCTTTGATGGAACTAAAAGCTTTCTCGTGTTCCACATAAGCAAGACAAAGAGGCAGTTACTCAGTCACGTGTACAACCCGACAAAGGTACGATAAGTAAGGTCTGTAGTACAAAAATCTTTTCGGAAATTGGCTTGTACGATAATCTAGAAGTCGTCAATTCTGCGTACGAGATGATTCGTTGTCACTCCCGAAAAGAGCACGTAGACTTATCCAGGAACGAAATTGGTGTGGAGTTCTTCAAAAAGGCTTTGTTGCC
Organism: Parnassius glacialis; assembly: GCA_033319125.1. NCBI lineage: Eukaryota > Metazoa > Arthropoda > Insecta > Lepidoptera > Papilionidae > Parnassius > Parnassius glacialis. The sequence continues at coordinate 5,057,103 of JAVANC010000017.1, forward strand.
TTGAAGAACAAGAGCATACTTCTACTCCCCGCCGTCGGAGAAGTATTAGTATTAATGACTATCTTCAGTACAATACACAAAATTTACAACATAAAGCTCCAGCAATACCGCAACACTCTTAACACGTTCATGCACACACTTCAATATTGTAGCTCTATGTGATATTGCACATCATTTTTTCATACAAACTAAAGCGGCGTCTAATGACGCTGTGCAAATAACTGATAATGTTAGTATTGAAATATAATACGCTGGTCTTCAAATGATATATAAAAATCTGTGCAATAGCGAACAACGTATCGTAACGTCGACGTTTATATACGCTGTGCAACGACATATATATAAAAAGTTGTGCAATAAGGAACGACTTGTTATAACGTCGACGTATATAGATGCCTGTTGCCGTAAAGCGTAGATAAATATATATCCAACAGCTAACAACGCCAAATAACGTCAACTTGACGTTGTTCTGGCTAAAAACTTTAACAGTATAAGAAGTATTTTGTATAAAAATAAAATTTTCTAGAAAATTTTAACATATTATTATACAAAAAGAAATAAAATGAAAGACTTATTATATGAAATTATTTATTTTCAAGTTATTGAGTTAATTAGTCTTCGGGTCCGGCGAAAGTAAATGCGGTTGCAAGTTAGCAATCTATCGATATTCCATACCACCGACAGTAGCGAGTAGTCCTAATTTTAAAAAATCCATTGTTACGATAAATGTTTTACATAGCCTATAAAAATATTTTTTATATTACAATAATTATTTAAGAAGTTAAAATATAATGAAATTAAAACAAAAAGAAAACTCCGATATATCAGAGTCGAAACTCATAACCGGTCAAAACCACTTTTGCCTGCAAAAATCTGGCAGAAATGGTTCTGACCGATACCCTTAGTCAAAAACAGTTTTGACTGATTTTTGTAGTCAAATTTGGTTCTGACCAACGTTCTTAGTCATAGTAGTTTAGACTATCGGTGAAAACTTGCAGTATAAGTGACAGTAGGTTAAGGGCGGCTGGGGTGGCACCTGTGCCACCTTAAAGCCGCGTACATTACAACAGTATAAAATATAATATTGAAAAAATTATTCAACTTTTTTAATTAAAAAAAAATCAAAAGTATAAGTTAAAAGTAGTTTTGATTAACATTCTTTGTCAAAACCACTTTTAACCGATATAATTTGGTCAAAATCTCTATTACCCAATATGTTTGCAGTTGAAAGTTTTTTTGACCAACGTATGGATGTTGGTCAAAACAACTTTTGATTGCAAAAATCAGTTTAAAGTGGTATTGACCAACGTCCTTAGTCAAAACTACTCTTGCCTCATTTTTGCAGTCAAAAGTTTTGACTGGTTATGAGTTTTGACTGTAACAGACATCTATTACATTTCAAAACTTTTGTTAAATAAAAGACTAATAGAATTCAACTTTAACTTTTAAATTCCCGCATTATGGCTCTCCAATAGAAGGTGCAAGTGATTGCAAATGGAGCTTCATCCAGTCAATTGTCCTCAACAGCTTTCGTATCAAATGGATTTAAAAGAAAGAGATAATTCAGTAAAGAAGTAATTACTTATTATAATAGGAAATCAAAAATAATAACATCGTAATTTGGTCTTGGCTGATATAACTCAAGTGCTCAAGTGATGTGTGAAATTGTGGGGGTAAAATTAGTCCGAACAATTCCTCGTAGCACTCCCCGTGGTAAATGCGATGAAATACGCAAAGAGATTCAACACCTCTTCGCAGTGCCAGTGAGTCAAGCCGATTGGAAAAAGTTCGGTCGTCGACGATTAGAACAGCTCTGCGTTGGATGCGATCAAATGGAAAAAGCTAGCACTGGGGAGCCCCAGCCCAGAGATTGGAACAGTAATCTATATGCGGCCGAACCTGCACCTTGTAAAGTTGCAGGTGGTGAGCTGGTATGAAATACTGTCCCGCTCTGCTGAGCACGCCAAGCTTTTTGAAGGCCAATTTCGCCTTCTTATCCAAGTGAACACGATTTTTTATAGGATATGGTGACAAACGAACACACAGTCCACCTGATGGTAAGTGGTGGCTGTGGCTCATAGACATCTACATCTATCCTCGTTTGCGAATCAAAACGAAGATGCGTTGTGACCCGTGAAGACTGAGATGGAATGCCTCTTTTCCAGTAAAAATGGTATCCGGATCCCTACACTCACCATACGAAACATAGCAGTGTTAAGCTGTCATTTTACGCTGATATTCTGTAGAGCGTGGTCCTTCCCCGATCGAGCCGACCCACTCGTGCTAAAACTTTATTACTAATATAGCTGCAGTATGGCTCTACCACGTATTTTATACGTGGTAGGTCCATGTACTGCAAGTCACTCGATATGTCGACTGAGTTATATCGAGTGACTTGCAGAGGCAACAAGGGGAGTGCCTTGAAACTGAGGAGATACGACAAAGTGGTTCTTTTAGCGGTAAAGGCGCTAACTTGTGTCATCTGAAAATTAAACTGGACTAGATTTAGTCGCCCCCAGTCTGAGACTTTGTTCAACAAAGTCTCGACTTCAGATACAAGTTTGTTCCGATATTCGGCGATGTTTTCCCGAGAAATATTGACATGGCCGGTGTATAAAGCATCACCAGTACTGTCATTTGCATAGCAATGAATGTTACCGGTATGCAACATGTCATTGAAATGCAGAAGAAACAGCGTTGGCGATAGCACACAGCCTTGTGGATGGCCGGCCCATACGTGCTGCAGCAAAGGCTGCCGCGTAGCTCTATCACTGTGATTGAGTCCTGGTAGGTAAATTCAGACTATTCGTAGTGGGTATATGTCGCAACAAATACAACTGACGTTTACGAGACGAGGGTTATACATAGTTTCATATTGAGTTATGTTTGAGAGCCATATCCAATTCCGCAAAGGTTTTAGAAGCGCCACAACATGTAAGAATACAGTATGCTCTGGGATTCAGACCCAGGTATCTATAGTGGTACCCAGAACTACCTGGGTTCTCGAGTTAGTACGCTGATGGATTCCCGGGTTATTAAGTGCTGAATTACCACGATAATGAAGAATTTAAAAATTGCAAGGATAACTTAATATCCGAGGAATAAAATAATTCGAGAACATGTGAAGCACCTTAGTAGATCGGCGGACTTATCTCTCCATAACCCTACAAAAAATATGAGGAGGCCACCAAAATCCAAAATTGGGACGATTAAAATAAAGTTAAGGGTCACAAGAAGATACAAGGTTAAAAAAATATGGCGTGACTTAAACAGAAACAACCTAATTAGTTGTGTCAAGACGGTGTGTAACTCAGTTGTAACGGGAGACCCATTTATTACTCTTGCTATTCTAACACAGACTGTACTTATTAAACACTGGGTCTTCGGCAAGTGATAAAAAATTGACTATAACTAAAAGTAAAAGAACTCGGTGTTCCGCTAGCAGCACTGATGTTATTTTTTTATTGAATATGGGTGATAAGCAAGCACATAGACCACCTGATGATAAGCCCATAGACATCTACATCTTTCCTCAATTAAGAATTAAAATGTAGATGCATTATCACCGCTGAAGATGAAATGCCTCGTTTTCAGTAAAAAGGGTTCGCGGATTTTCTACGCTCACCATACGAAACTCAATATGCATTTAGCTACTATTTCACACAGGTATTCTATAAGAGCGTGGTCCTTCCGCGGTTGTGTCTGCAACAACAATATAAAGCTGCAGCATAACTCTAACACATATAATACGGACTACTGCTGAATTAGCCACTTGCGGCATTTTGAGCAAAATGTAGATAGAATTAGGGTAGATGGAAGACTTTACTTTTCATGTCTTTTTAAAAATAATTTGTTTTTTTACCACTCTTTCAGAAAATACCTTTATCGTGGGAATAACCAACAAAAAAGCCAGTGGGATTTTTTAATTTAAATTTTAAACCACGTCAACTCAAGACGTTATTGACAATCATCTATATATTAGACTTTTTGTTTAATGTAATATTTAAGCTTTTTTATCGACAAAAATTTTAAAGTTTTGTGCTTTTGTAATAGGCGTTATTTTGTTCCAAAAATTAATTTCCATCTCTGAAGCCGAACATTAAAAATTTGTGTTGTTCTTAGTATTAGCAGTATGTTTATCTCTTTTTTTACTAAAGCTATTAAAGTTTGTAAATGAAGAAGAAAAACATGTAAAAACTTCATGGCCGCAATTAGCGAAGAAACTTCCTAATCCTGCCTCTGGAATACATCTTTGACAACATTCCAGTATAAAATAATCAAAGTTTTTATGGAGTAGTGTATAGAAAAGAATGGTTTTAATTCCGTATAGATAATTACAAGTATTTATTGAAAGTCATTTTTGACGTGACAACGTCTTATAAATCGATGAAGCTGGCTGCACGCACGAAAAAACATGACTCATGCGGCGTTACCTAGGCGTTCCATTTAAAGTGCAAGCGAGAGCGCGAACCGAGCGACAAAGAGGCACAATCGGCCTCTGCGTTCGGCATGTCCGCATGGACAGCTGCTATACAATAATACATTTACATGTTTCCGTCAAGTATGACGTGCAGTGAAAAGTGAATGTGGTGTCAATTGTTTATAGCAACGATAATTACGGCGATAAAGGTAATGATTCTTTCGATATTAAATATTTCTTATGACGTTGTCACGTTCAACTATCGTCAGTAAACCGACTTTACAGACAACCGATTTTTTAAATACCTGTCCTGGGAAGTAACAGCAAGAAATCCAGCGGGACTTTTTTAAAACATATATAACTTTACAATAATTTTGTACGATTTTTAAATAAATTTTAATAGAACCAGCATGGTGGCGATCAGCTCATTCCCAGGGTTTATTTGCATTCATGTATTCTTAGATATTATAATAACCCTTTTTATGTGTCCGTGCCCAAAGGGTATCCAACGGGACCATATTACTAAGCCTACGCTGTCCATCCGTCCGTCTGTCTGTTAGTGGGCTGTATCTCATGAGCCGTAATAGGTAGACAGTTGAAATTTTCACAGAATGTGGAAAAATAAAATAATTAACTAATAAAATTGAAATAAATTAAAAATTAAAAGGGGCTCCCCTAATAGAAACGTGTATTGCGATGGTACAATACCTGTCATGCGCGAGTCCAACTCGTTTTGCTATTTATTGTATTATTTTTCTTAAATAAAACTTTTCAACATGCTCACTGACAAACTTTGAATATGTTCTGGGATTTGTTGTGAAAGCGTATACATTGCCCCATAAATTAGTAACTGGCATTACAAAACTTTGTTTGTTCCTAATCTATACATATAATAAAACTGTAAATAGCAGATGTCTGTACATTTTATATTTTTGTAATAAAAGTGATTGAGGGGTACTAAAAATAAGTAATTAAATACATTTCTACCATTTTTAGAATTTTCTGTCTGTCTGTCTGTCTGTCTGTTTGTTTGTTAACGTATCACGTTTAAAGTACTAACTTATATCATAAGAATTATTAAGGAAATTATAAAGTGTACCTTCGGGTTACGTTTAGTCTTTATTTCATTAAAATCGGTTCATTCCATCAAAAGTTATGATAAATATTCTGAAGTATGGGTAGGGAATCTGCTCAACGGTGGCTTTGTTTGAGTCATCAAGTTGATGTTAGCAGCGCCATCTCTCTTTAAATATATACATATAATAAAAATGATGATAACATGTTGTGTCTCTTTCTGTACATTGTATATATATTTTGGTGACTAAAATCATTATGAGGAACTAAAAATAATTAAATAAGTAATTTTTTATAATTTTTAGAATTGTCTGTCTGTCTGTTTGTCTGTTTTTATATGAACGCATCACGTCTAAAGTAAACATCTTTTTTTTTCAAAGAAATCGTTAAGAAAATCATAAAGCGTATCTTCGAGTTACATTTAAGCTTTGTTTTATTAAAATTGTTTAATTCTATCGAAAGTAATCATTAATATTTTGAAATGTAGATTCGAATTTGTTCAATGGCGCCATAAAATCTCAGAAATAGTAATTGTGTGTAAAAAAAAAACGTTCCATAATAATTAATATATTTATACTTAAAACATAAAAAGAGATTTAAAAAAGGATGTTTTCTCACACAAAGGACGTAATAGATGGATTGGAGTTGTACAAATTACAACCTTTTCTGATTTGCTGTGTTGAGATTTTTCGCCGATGATTGAGACTTAATGAAGAAATTTGCATCTATCGAAGCCATACAACGGAACCCGACCAAAAATAACAAAATTGCAAGGAAATTTCGTGATATTGTATTTATAATATACGCAAAATCAGTACTGCCATTTTAGCGCTTTAGGAACTAGATTTAGCGCTTTTTTGGAACGTATAGCGCGCATTTCGAAATTTTAGCACCTAGCACTTCATCCAGCGCTTTTTGGTGTATTTAGCACACATTTCAAAATTGTAGCGACTAGCGGGTTATTAACTCTTTTATAACAGCACTGTTAGTCCACATTACCGATAATAACAATAATGACCTTTATTATTTTTTTTCCACAAATAGTACATTGCAGTTTATCTTTTTCAAACATATTTTTTCCACAAAACAAAGAGCATGGGAGACGAGTCCAAACTAGGATACCCTGTGCCATGGATCTCCCGGCTTCCCCTTTAGGATGATCAACTTGATTTTTTTACCGACGACTATAACCACTCACACGTCCATGGATACTACGGTATCCAAAATTCCAAAATAAAAGTAGCGTTGTACGTCCTGGATACTATAGTATCCATAGCGTCAAATTTTATAAAACTGACATCTAGGGGCCATCTGCGGTTCTTTTTGTGAGTTTTGGTTATGAAATCGATAGCTGACGAACTATTTTACGTATTAAATAAGAGATGGCAGTGTAACAAACTTTGCCGAATGAACAAATAATTATCTAACTTCAGTGCTTCAGTCGCCTTTACACTCGGTGTTTTGTGTTTTTGTAGTGTCGTAAGTCATTTAGTTTTATTTAATATTTCTTAAATTATTATACATCATAGTAAACTAGATGATTTGGGCTTTATAATTACGTATACATATCACAGTTCCAAGTGTAAGATCGAATCATGTGTCTCATCGAATCGAGATCGAATCATCAATCAATGGCCATTATGAAGTCGTCAGCCCAATTTTAATTTTGTTTACTTTGTTTTTCAGTATAATTATATTTAAGCAACGAGTGATAATTCGTAATAAATATAATAATGCACTTTAAGCGGGGAAATCCCCTTCATTAAAGTTTTCGTTCATGGTTTTGGCAACGCATTTATTTTGCTTTATTCAGTTTCAGTCAGTTGTTTAGAGCACAGCTAAGTTAAAAGTTACTTAGAATAGTACTAACACTGTTGACAGCAACTGCCATAATTATAAGTCGATGTCCTGCGAAGTATTGATACATCAAAAAATATTGCCAGAAAAAAACTTAATGTTGTTTTCTTTATTATGATTATATTTTCTTGAATTATAAATTATAATAAAAAACACAAACTTTGTTTGTAGTTAATTTAGCGCGAAATCTAGGTCTTTTTTAAAGCGCCGTTTTCATGAAATCTAGCGCTTTTTGTGTTGTCCTAGCGCTGAATGAGTTTTTTTGATCTTGCAGCACTGCCAAACAACCCTCCATTAAGAAGTAACTTTCCTTTCAGTTTTAAGCGCGTTCAGTCCCCTTTTACAGTCAGCGTGTTATGCGATGACCGTAAATAAAGCGCAAGGTCAAAATTTACTGCCCTCTTAATTGACCTCAGTACTGACTGTTTTGCACATGGCCAACTATATGTTGCTTTTTCCCGCGTTAGTAGTCCCGGTAACCTTTTTGTGTACACCCCAGCTAAGTCTACTTCTAACGTCGTTTACACCGAAGCTCTATCATAAACTACTTAGAACTTTGATGATAATGATTTATACCACTTATTGATACAGTAATGATATAAATCGTTTAATATTCTCTTACCTAAACGACAAATTCTTTATGTAAAATCTATATACGCGAGCTACGCCGCGGGCACAGCTAGTGTTTAAAATATAAAGATATTTATTCTTATGAAAACTATTAATGTTTTTATGTACATACATTATATTGTCATAATTTTTAAAAATTATCTTAAATGTTTAAATTTTCTTTAAATTTTTCTCAGATGGACTCTTTACAATTTACGTTATAAATCGCCAATACGTAAGCCGCGTTACCCCATAGTAAAATTCCATAAGATATTACTTTATGAAAGTAACTAAAGTAAACTATTCTAGTTGTCTCAACATTAGTCATCCGTCCCGGCTTTGCCTAGTTTCAAAATAATCAAAGACAGATATTTTATATATTATTCATTATTTAAAAAACATCAAGTTTTTCTAATATAGTATAGCCTCGATCCTTCATTTCTCTCTATTTGTTCGTAAATTTTCGTCACAATTGGTTCAGCCATTCCGAAGATTACACATTCTTTTTCTTGCCATTCTTTCCCCTGTACATCCAGTTATTCTAATACGTACAAAATATTCAGATCCGTTCATGATTATGAATAAATTAAACGCAGTCGCTGCCTCAGCTTTATTTAAACCTAATATAAGTCATGTTGCATCGACAATGAATTATGTATGCACACTAAATCTATTAATTATGGACATGCTGTTTCTGAATTACTTGTGTATTATTCTTATGATGTCACGTGGCCATGATGTCATGAAGACAATGTTAGTCTGTGCTGGCAACGGCAAAAGTATTGAACAGTACCAAAAACGTTGAAACCATTCGAAAAACCATCCTAATTCAATTTTTTTATACGTTGTAGAGCCATGCTGCAGCTATATTAGTAGTATATTTGTAGCACGAATAGGTCGGCTCGACCAGGGAAGGACCACGCTCTCACAGAATACCAGCGTAAAATAGCAGCTTAAAACTACTGTGTTTCGTATGGTGAGTGTATAGAACAGGAGACCCTTTTTTTCTGAAAAAGAGGCATTCCATCTTAGTCCTCACGGGTGACAACGCATCTGCATTTTGATTCGCAAACGAGGATAGATGTAGATGCCTATGGGCCACAGCAACCACTTACCATCAAGTGGAGACTGTGTGCTCGTTTATCACCCTATCCTATAAAAAAATATTCTTACCTCTTTACAGGCGGCAATTGAAACTCTTCAATAGGGATTTCATACCAAACAGGCCAAAGGGCAAAACGGAATACCTGGCCGCATCTGGGTCTTGGCCCTCAAGGCGTTAGAACCGACAAAACCGACTTTGTTGAAAGAGCGACTGGCCCACCCGAGGGCAGGAAGCAGGACTGTCGAGGCTGTTCATTAATTCTTGTCAGACTGAGTGAGCAGGCGCCACGGATCATTGACCTTCCGGCTGCTAAAGATGGTTACTGGGCATTGGTGCTTTGGTGAGTACCTGTGCAGTGTTGCCAGAATAGAGCCGACAACTAAGTGCCACGACTGTGTTAGTGATGAGGATATGGCACAGCATACGTTTGAGGAGTGCCCTGCTTGTGCTGAGTTGCGTTGTGACCTAGTAGCTGTATTAGAGGACGACCTCCAGCTCCCATCCCTAATTAAGGCTATGGTTGGGTGCGAGAGGGCGTGGTGCGCCGATGTTACCTTCTGTAAGCAACTAATGTCGCAGAAGAAGACTGCGGGAAGGAGCGGGAAAGAACGGCAAATACCCCAAACCGCAGCCAGAAAGCCGGGCGCCAAAGGAAAGCACTCCTAATCCCCCACACTTGAGGTCTAGGCGTCGGACAGGGGGTTTTCCGTCGGCTTATAGCACGGCTTCGAGGTGGTGCGTACGTCGTGTTTCCCTTGCACGCTCATATGCGGGAGGAGTGGAGAACTCCAGCTCCACTCCACGGCCCCGGCAAAAAGCGAAACTATGAACACCGTGAAGTTTTAGCTAGTAGGAGTCCGGCATAACCTGCCTATCGCGGGATTGTTAGTGCTTTGAAGTCAACTTTACTTTTTATTAAAAATATAATTTTTAATGATTAACATGCAACTCAAGCAAACATTTGAATTTTAACTTCAACCTCTTTACGTAAAAGTTTCATTATGACTTTCATTGTCACAAATATTTGAATGAGTTATAAGAGCTTAAAGCAAATAACTACGAGAATATTTGATTCAAACTGGTGTTGTGCATTTAGATTCAGTGCTACGAAGCTTATAAAACTATTTTATGATAACACGTCTAGTTTCGAAACAAAGAGAACAGAATAGTACATTAAGTATCACCTGTAACATGTAATATGGTTGGAATTTTTAAAACTATTTATTCACACTGTGGCTAAGGCTAAATTTCAAGCGCCGATTTAACGCACCGTGATAAAAATATAGTTATGCGGTTATCTGCATGCCAATGCTTACACAAAGGGTTTCAAATTAGTTATTCCAAATTCTGCTGCGTATAAGGGTAAAAATCAACCAATTTCATCCATCCCTCCATTAATATCCTACAGACCGAATTTCCCGTTTATTAACCGTGTTGTGGCGGTTAAAACTATCCACTACCCCATATCTTCCCGTGGGGGTCGTAAAAGGCGATATAGGGAAACAAGCAGGAGAGGCAGCAGCATCATCCTGATAACAGCAAAGTTACAATAAACAAACTGCGGTTGCAAACCCGCTCGCCAAGCGTGGCAACTATGGCAAATGTCCTCCAATGATGAGAGTAACAAAGAAACGGCCCGCCGTCCCCGGCGGCCCTGCTATTCCTGGCTACGGTGGCGACCATGGCAACGGCGGGGCAGAAGATTCTAAGAATCTCCGGTGGAGGTTCCGTTGCCACCTAAAATGACTCAACCTGGCAACATACAACGCACGCACCCTAAGGACTGACGAGAAGATCGTGGAGCTGGAAGAAGAAATAGACAAGATACGCTAGCATATTATAGGATTATCCGAGGTCCGAAGAGAGAGGGAGGACACGGTAATCCTCGAATCCGGCAACTTGCTCTATCACCGGGAGGGCGACCATCTGTCCCAAGGAGGTGTCGCATTTATCGTCCACAAGTCTCTCGTTAACAACTTTGTAAAGATTGAGAGTGTGTCGACGAGGGTTGCGTATATATATATACTTGATACTCATAATCACCAAACGGTATTCGCTAAAGGTCGTACAAGTTTACGCACCAACCTCGGCACATCCCGATGAAGAAGTGGAGGAAATGTATAAGGATATCTCTAGAGCCATGCATTCCTCCAAAACCCACTATACGGTTTTAATGAGAGACTTCAATGCAAAACTAGGCACAAGGGAGAACGGTGAGTTGAAAGTAGAGAAATTTGGTATAGGGCAACGAAACCCAAGGGGCCAGCAGCTGGCCGAGTTCATGAAGAAAGAGGGACTCTTTATGATGAAATCTTTCTTCCAGAAGCGGCCCCACAGGAAGTGGACCTGGTCGAACCCCGACGGTTCGACAAAAAATGAGATTGACTTCATTATGACGACCAGACGACAACTGTTCAGTGATGTCTCCGTGATCGCGAGGGTGAAAACTGATAGCGATCACCGAATTTTTAGAGGCACACTGAACCTAAACGTTAAGTTGGAGAGGTCTCGTCTAATAAAGTCAACGCTCCGTCTCCCTCGAACCTTTCAGCTCGAGTTACAAAACCGTTTTCAGTGCCTATAAGACTGCAATGAAGTGCACGATATGAATGACAAGCTCGTGGAAACTGTCCATGCGGTCGGAGCTTAGCTCTGCAATACCCGCCGCAGAAGAACACATAAACTGCCCGATCACACTCTTAATCTTATCGCTATTAGACGGGAGATGAATCTACATTCATCAACAGATTTGACAGCATACAGGCAACTGAACAGACAGATCTCCAAATGCATGCGGCGGGACTTAGGCAACTTCAATACAGCTTGTATTGAAGAAATGATCGAGCGGAACCTAGGCTCCAAACTATTTGCCAGAGATCTGTCTGCCAGAAAGAGCCAACTGTCAAAGCTGAAGACCGAGTGAGACAGCATCGTTTCCAGGACACCTGATATTTTGAGTGAGATTAAGAGGTTCTATGGGCCGCTGTACACGTCTTCGTTGAAGCCATACGCAAGTGTGAGTAACGGTCCAAGAGCGAGTCTTATCCGACACTATTCCGAAGATATCCCGGACGTCAGTCTGAGCGAGATTAAAATAGCTCACCAGCACCTTAAAAACGGCAGGGCCCCAGGTGAGAATGAAATTACAGCGGAGCTTTTGAAAGCGGGTGGAAAACCGGTACTTGAAGTCCGTCAGAAGCTCTTTAATTCTGTCCACCATTGTGGCACTACTCCGGAGGCGTGGAGCAGAAGTGCGGTGGCCTTGTTAAATTTAAAAGTGTTATTTAGACAATCAAAAGTAAAGTAAAGTTGCAGCCTATTTACGTCCCACTGCTGGGCACAGGCTTCCTCTCATTTCTGAGAGGGTTTTAGGGGAAGGAAATGTCCGCCGCGCTGCCCCAATGCGTGTTGGCGAACTTCACATGTCTTCGAAATATTTTTTTTTCTTATTTCTCAGACATGCAGGTTTCCTCACGATGTTTTCCTTCACCGCCGAGTACGTGGTAAATCAGCACTTAAAATTGCAATTAATAATTTCATTGGTGCCGGCGGGGATCGAACCCGGGTTGCTCGAGTACTATGAAGCTTACAGATAACGTTAACTATCTGAGCTACCACCGTTCAAGACAATCAAAACAACCTATTCACAAAAATATGTTAAAAAAAACTTACGTAAGTACTCGTAACATTGTGGAAAAGCTTCCATCATTTTCAAACAGCAATCATGCTAAATATTTGTATCATCATCATCATCATTGCAGCCCATCAAATGTTCACGTTGAACACAGGCCTTCTACATAGATCCATAGGTATCACATGGGGGATATAAACCATAGATGCCAGGCTTAGCAAGCGGTTTGACAATTTAGTTTTATTATTATTTACACACGGCAACAGCACGGCAAATAAATTGTTTCGATAAAATCAATTTGCAGTTTCAAGAAGTCAGGCAATCGCTCAATGATATTTAGCTTTGATTGATTTCTGTGCTTTCATTATCGGTGAGCTCCAGGGTTGTGGTAGCTCGGAGGCTATGTGTTTGCTTGAAATTTAACTGAACGCAATCAATTTAAGTTCGATCCCCACTGGTATCTGCAATTTTATGTGCAGACCTGCATGTCTGAGAAAAAAAATTAGAAGACATGCGAATTCCGCCAACAGCGCGTTGTACTGATTGCTCCGTCTCCGAATTTAGAATAGACCTGTGCCCAGTAGTGGGAAGTATGCAATGAGATGATACACAATGAGATAGAAACTACAACATATGGTGTAATCATTGTGGTAAAGAAAAGTAACACTTCTTTTGTGTCGATGATATACTGAGCAACCATCGGCACATAAGAATGGATGGATACGAATTTGCTTGCTTGTAAGATTGTAAGCTCGCTTACCTCTCAATATATTTCGTCTACGTTATTGTATGATTGCAATATGCGCTTTTACAACAAAAAGTAAAAAATTCCGAATTTTCGACACGAAGGTTAGTCTCAATAAAGAACCTTAAACTTAAATTAGAGTACATAACCATTTTCCGAACAAGTGTAAATTAAAACATTGATTCAATAAGTAACAATCTAATATATTGATAAACATATACCTCCGCTATTATACGAAAAGGGTAGGGTAGGGTAAATTAATATTGCATATTCATGTGCTGTTTGTCATAATGTCTAAAAAGTATTAATAATAAAATTCAAAACTAAAAACTTTTCGAAAAATTTTACAGCCAAAGTTATTTAAAAATCCATTAAGCTCTTCATAAACTGTTCACTTGATATTTTTATGTGTCTTTCAAGTTAAAAATTTATTCCGCGCTAAACGAAAACAAAAATAAAACTAGTAGTTTTGCGTGAAAACTTTGAATTGAAACTATTAAATCTGTCTAGACATCATCTTCAACAAGTTTTAAAATATCATTATTAATTTACAATTACTTTGACTGCCTCGTTGGTGTAATGATCTTAAACGCAGTTGCAGATCATGAGGTCCTGGGTTCTAAGATAAGAGAAAGAGAAGAGAATTTCTGTAAAGAAATTCACATTACCAGCCCGGAGTCAGGTCAGGTCAGGCAGTGCCGGTTGATGATTCAACTCCGTGCCTCGGAAAGCACGTAAAATTGTAGGTTCTGCTCGTGATCTCTCTCCGGTCATGTCAGATTACCATCCCATCAGTCTATGAGAGTGAGTAAATAGAGAGTGCACCTGTGCTTACGCATACATTTGGGTACAATATTCACAAGTCCTGAGCAGATGTTGTAGTGTTATGCTACTTACATTTCATTGTACACTATTTTTCCATTCTGTTTTGATTTTCTGCATTCATATATTGCATCACTTTTCACGCTATTCAATTATGCTACTTACATATCATTTTACATTATTTTTCCATTCTGTTTTTGATTTTCTGCATTCATGTTTTGCATCACTTTATACTATTTTTCTATTCTGTTTTTGATTTTCTGCATTTATATTTTGCATCACCTTTATTTCCATAGGATCCTGTAACGTTTTTACACAATAACAAATCATTTTAACTTCGTATTTTCACACTATCTAGCACTTTTAAAATCGCTGTCAATGGAGTCTTACCTTTTTCGGTCTTTCATTGTATTCTCTGTAACTCTACAATTTTAGGCTTCGTGCGCGCTGCCGCGCATTAGTTTTTCCTATAAGAATAATATCTCATTTCTTACTTGAATGTAATGGTTTTCCAATTATATACCTAAAACGAAAAATTTATATTTCTGACAACCATTATTTATATGGTTGTTATGGTAACTTTTATTCAAATTCGTCACTGGTGTGTTGTTCTTAATTTAATATTTTCACATAAATACTCTATGGCTATAGGTCATTTACAATAAATTTCCTTTTAATTTAAATAATTTCTCGTTCTCTCTAAAAAGGTATAAAAGCCGAACAATCGGAGAATAAAAAAAAGTCTCGCTTCAGTTCTCAAACGAGAAACATCTACTAAAGGCCTAATCCCGGGGCCGCATTGCCCCGGGATCCTGCAAGCCTCCATCTACACGTGAAGTCATCGGCGAAGTCTACTTCAAGCGCGGGGCCACACTACTCCGGGCGCTACGACTGCTTGCTCCAGGCGCTGAGTGCACCTACTGCCGTGCTACCTTCGGGCGCTACGACTGCTTGCTCCAGGCGCCGAGTGCACCTACTGCCTGCGCTACCTTTGGGCGCTGCGACTGCTTGCTCCAAGTGCTGAGCGCACCTACCCCAGGCGCTACGTACGCCGGCTCCGGACGCTGCGTGTGCCCAATCCAGGCGCTGCGTGCCGTCGCCGCTAAGAAACCTCAAGCTCCGCGTGTGCCTACTTCTACAAAAGCAGCGTGTCACTTCAACCTTTAGGCTCCACTATAATACTATATTCTCCTATTCTCCTACCTTTATTTTTTTAAATCTAATTGTAATCTCACTTCATCCATCATCATCATATTTCATTTTTTTTATAAAATTGTAAATACCTTTCTAAAACTTTAAATATATTATTTTATTGGTCTACGTTTGTTGTTTTGTTGTTCTTAGGTTAGGTTCTATATATTTTTCTTATTAATTGTCGCTTCACGACAATGTCCAGTCTCCGTTGAGACTGGCAACCGTACATTGGTTTGGAAACATGTGAGGGAAAATGAAAACTCACTATTAGATAGCATTACAAAATCAAATACCAAAAATAAAAATAGTTTAATAAAACACCATGTAATAACTATTGACCGTATTATAGGAAATCCTTCTTTTGTTTTACTTATAACAGACCTCTGCTGGATTTTAGCCTTTTACATTGTGGCAAAGTACGGATCGGCATCGCAGTATCAGACGTCTCGCACCATTGAAGCTGTACCTCTCACAGTTCTGGGTATTTCACGTCAAGCGCAAACGAGATAGTTATAACACAATCCATCGCATAATGCATAATTCCGTATTATAATTTGGATTAAAAACAAAAACATAAGGACGTATTACATGCTGTATATTATGTATTTTATTAAAAAAGTTTTGTTATAATTTTAAATTTAGAATTAAAATAATAATATAAAAAATACATAATTTATATTGTCAGCTCAGTCCAACAAAGAAAGATAGGCGGAACGCTGCATATGTACATTTTTAGTGATGCCGAAACCATACTAAACTTCTTGACAAGCACTCACGCACACATCTTTCTTCTTTCTTTCTTTATTAGCCCGTAAATATTCACTGCTGGACGAACACATGTACACCTTAAACCATGTTGCTGTTCGCAAATAATTTAGACGCATAGTATACGTGAGTGCGGGTTTTTACAATGAATTGAGCATTGTTTTAATTTAGCTTTTGCATCAATTTAAATGTACGCAGGGCTTTGTCTTTTTTTTTCCTGATCTGAGTTTGGCAATAAAAAACTGTATACCACATGGAAAACTGGAATTAACAATGGCAAGACAGAATTAATTTTAATTTTTTCATCATTTAAATACTGTTCCAAGAACTTTTACAGAAAATGTGCACTAAAGAAAATTTTTCCATGAATTAATTAAATTTTTCAATCAATTGCTTTGTTTAAAGAAATTCATTGAAGTGAAACAGAATTTACGATCAAGTAATTGTCTAACCGAGAATCGATTCATTCGTAAAGGGTTGCCTCACTTAGAAATATTTAATCCAGACTCGGCATTGTATTTATAAAACTGAACAAAGATGAACTGCCAGATCAAGTTTTTTTTTAATTTCCGGGAGTTTTTAATTAATTCAGAAATCTAGTATTTTTACCTAATGTAATGTATGTATGAACACAAAAACAAAAACTGTTTAATTAGAAATAGTTTGCATTCTGCAAATGCTAGGAACAAGCAGTTAGTAATATCAGTTACCAGTCAATATGAAATTTTTTTTTTACTTATTATAAGCCAGTGCTTGACCTCAATCCCACATGGTGGTAAGTGGTGACGCAGCCTTAGATGGTAAATCGCACTGCCTTATCGTAACAAAATCCTATTCATCTTGCCTTGAAGACTCTCAGATTGTATTCGGACGGAAAGATGGACGGAAATATTTAACAGTGCAACACATTTTATTGCAAATTACGCCCAAATCCTCAAGCGCTGCTCAATTTTAAGATGCTGTTAATTCTCGTGCTGTCTCTATCACTTTAAGTCAAATAGACTTTGACACTACGAGATTTAAAGACGTCTTGAAATTGAATTGCATTTGAGTATTTGGTCATATATGTTTTAAAAAATTTCCGCTGGGTGTCTTTGGTAGTTTTTGCCAGGACGTAGGATTTTCTAAGCCAGAGGTAAAAACATAAATGACTGTCAATAAGTGTTCATGTAATCTGTATTGAATACAAACATTCCATTCTATTATTTTGTCCTATTCTGTCCCATTCCGTCCTATTTTATTATATTCTAATCAAATCTATTCTACTCAAGTCCAGTCAAATTTCCGGGAGGAGGAATAATGGGCAAATCAATTCCGAAGATAGTAACAATCTCTTTACATTTATTTACATTTTATTTGCCTTATGCACATTATTTCCAAAAATAATTATTTATAATTATATACAATATTAATAACTATAATAAAAAAGAATCTCAAACTAGTAACTTTATCATACAGTCCTACTCCCCGCGGTATCGTGCCAAGAACACTTGCTGCGTTTCTTCGCTGAATGGCTATACTTTGCCTTTGAGCGAGAAAAGAACCAGCCTTCTTATCACCAGCAGCAACCACCAGTCGCAGGTAGAGTTCCTTTAAGAATTTCACCGCACGTGGACCCCACAGACCAATAGTCTCTACAGCAAATGGCACAAATTTGAATTCATCTCTCATAGACTCATATTTGCGCCACTTATTCAGCTCAGCTGCCTCTAATATCGTCCCTACTCTAAAGGAGGTGCCCCTCAGACGAGAGGCCGCCAAAGTGTCTACGTAATTAGTATCCCACACTATGACTTTACCTCTCACCCAAGGGACCAATATCATACCGTCGGGTCTCTTGTCATCGTCTCTAAATATTCCACAAGGCTCTAAAACCGAGGAAACATTTATAGAGACAAGAGCCCTTCGGATGACATCGTTCAATGAACCGTGAAAACCTACCAGCACTTTTCTTTTATGAAAGTCAGCCTATCCAAACCCACTGCAAAACATTGACGTTCCTCATAAATCGTCAAGCGTGACAGCCGGTTTGGCAAACGCAATTTTTTATAATTTTCGAATTGTTGTCAGGAAGACGCTGCTGCCCGTCTCCAAATCAATGGATTTCATTGGATATCAGAGTGTACACTGTTGTGATCCTTGAAGGGTTTAAAGAATCAGTACCATTAAAGGCTTTGAGGAAAGACCTCAGAGCTGACAACATATCAGGAGCTTTTTCCGTTTTAAATAGTTTGCAGGTGTCTATTGGCTATAGCCACTTTACTATATTGTTTGATAGACTGTAAAAGTTCCTTTGACACTAGTTTTATAAAAAAAAGATAGAAATCGCTTATTTACATTTTTAAGAAATTAAAGTAGATTAAACGAAAACCCCGCCTTCCGCAGCGAATTAAGAAATAATTTAACGATGCGTAAGTTGCGGATTTCCTACTTTAAAATAAAACAAAGATCCAAGATAAAGAGCTTAGAAAGTAAAAAGAAATATTAAAATTTTAACACCACCAAAGTAATATTAATCTTGAATATGATAATTAAATAAAGCTTTCGTTCACCTTTATTATAATAATATTTATTTTATTAATAGCGTCTGGGCGGGACATGACTACAATTGTTGGAAACCTCAAGATTTAAGACAATAAATTTTTGTCAGTTTTATATGTTCTAAGAACCACGCTCGACTAGAGTTGGTCCACGCTCTCACAGAATACAAGCGTAAAACAACAGAATTGTGAAAAGCAATGTGAAAGCAGGGTTTCGTATGGTGTATGTAGAGAAGCGGAGACTAAAAGGGTCTCGTTTTTGCTGGAAACGAGGCATGCCATCTTAATCCTCAGGGGTGAAAACACATCTATATTTTGATTCTTAATTGAGGATCTAGGATCAAAGAGGTCTATGGGCCACAGCACCCACTTACTATCAGGTGGATTGTGTGCTCGCTTGTCACCCTTATTTTATAAAATAAATTATTTCGAATTCACCGATATGTTAAGCATTTGCCTTGTATCGTGTAAGAGAATAATAATTAGCGATAGAAGGTAATAATACATGAACACAACATATCCTTCATAATAACTCGAAAATATTAAAAACTGCGTCTGCCAACTCGCCTGCCAAACATGGCAACTATAGCTAATAATAATCCTCCTATGAGGCAATCTTAGGGAGAGGCCTATTTTCAACAGTGAGTAGAGATAAACTGTAATATACGTATGTACGTATATAAGATAATGTTACATACATTACATTTTTTTACGTGGAAGAACCATGCTGTAGCCATATTAGTAGTATAGTTGTAGCACGAATGGTTCGGCTCGACCGGGGAAGGACCACGCTCTCACAGAATACCAACGCAAAATAGCAGCGTAACACTGCTGTGTTTCTTATGGGGAGTGTAGGGAACCGGAGACCCATTTTACTGGAAAAGAGGCATTCCATCTTAGTCCTCACGGGTGAAACGCATCTGCATTTTGATTCGCAAACGAGGATAGATGTAGATGTCTATGGACCACAGCAACCACTTACCATCAGGTGTAAACTCATCTGCATTTTGATTCGCAAACGAGGATAGATGTAGATTTCTATGAACCACAGCAACCACTTACCATCAGGTGGACTGTGTGCTCGTTTGTCACCCTTATTCTATAAAAAAAATATACAGGGTTATTTAACAATAACCGGCCAAATTCGCAAAGAAGGTTCAGAATAAATAATATGTATAGGCAAATGGTGAAGAAAAAATTAATTATAAAAAATCTCAAGCATTCTTTCCTTTTTATATTTTAAATTCAAAATGCGTGGTAATGCATTATTTTAACTGATTTTATTACGCACGCACACATTCGTAAGGGTCTATCGCTAGGCTAAAATCTTGTTGCCCATAAATCACATTCAATTTGGGATAATTTCAAATAAAAGTAGCAGCCTTATTTACTCGTATTTTCCATTAAATATAGTTTTTTTTTTCAAAAACTACAATAAAGATAAATTCTTATTTATATGTTTGAACTTAAGTTTAAAATTTGGCTACTCTTTGAAAAATAAGGCTGTATATAGATACATACATATTTTAAAAAAATGGCAGTGCGTAACAACTGAATATTATATTTTGAGAACGCAGTGCTAAAATATTCATAATTAAATGGCTATAACACTTCGAAGCCAAAAAAATCCACAAAAGTCGTCATATAGCTTAGAATACAGAGGGTAACAAAGAAACATACAAAACCCTCCTTCTGGAATATTGGGGATCAAGAAATACAAACATTTTATAAATATAATCAAAAATAATGAAATATGATGCAATATAAATCAAAAAGCTGTTTAATGCATTAAATATACATACATTCCACTTCCATCCTGTTAAGTTATTCCCGCAATCCACGTTATCTCCTGTCGACGTTCCGCAAAAGATAAATTTTCCTTTGCATGCGTAAAATGTAAAATGCTAGCAAGTGTATTTATTCAAAAGCTAACAACCACAGCGAGTTAGCGTGTACAACAGAAAGCAGGACATCGTACATCTTTTTTATTAAGTCTAGAAATATTAACAGATTATAATCGTCCTTTTGCAGATGAATTTTTTAATAATTTCAGCTAGTGCTTCAATACAATACCGTCTGATGTAATATGTGAAACCTAACCTTGAAGACACTCGGATTTGCATAGGAGAAAAACGGTCACTATTAAACTGTCCAAAGTGCTTTGACTGTGGTTGTCAACCCAGTGGAGGGGGGGGGGGGGGGGTTTAACAGGTGCCAAGCGTGACAACAGTGACAAAATCCTCCCCATGAAGCAATATTAGGGTTGTAATGAATTATCAACCTAATCCAAAAACTGTTTTGTGTTTTTACCGGTAGACAGTTCTGTTTGGATTTTCTAAGAATGCGACTTTAATGAACCGTTTTTTTCTTTTTGATAAAAGTATATATTTTTGTACATTTTTGTAACATATGTTACAAAAATATGTTACAGAAATGCACGCAGTCCATCTTTAAGATTTTTTTTAATTATTATAAGCAAGTGCTTTACCACAATCCCACTTGGTGGTAAGTGGTGATGAAGCCTTAGATCAGTGGTTCTTAACCGGTGGTCCGTGGACTGCTGGTGGTCCCTAGAGGCACCTAAAGCGGTCCGCGGAGGTATCATATAATTCTCTCAGATTTAGAAAAGTATACAACTTTCCTGGAGACAATACGTTATACAAAACTATGTGCTGCTACCTTAAGAAAAGGGGTGCACAATGATACCCCTTTCGATATTTATTATATGTGTTTTATTCATAGAATAAACTCAAAACTTACCCTTTATATTCTATCATACTTAAAAGACGGTGGTCGATGATAAGATATAAAAAATCGGTTAAATGGTCCCTCATTCCTAAAAGGTTAAGATCCACTGCCGTAGATGGTAAATCACTCTGTCTTAACGTCACAAAAGCTTACATACTATTCGGTCGGAAAAACAAACGCCGGCAGATTATTAAACGACGATAAGTGAATGCTGTGTGCTGTGGCAATAAGGCAGTCCATCCAAGCTCTCACGGGCTAGAACGCATCTGCACTTTGATCCTTAAGCGATGATAGATGTGATGAGCATGCAAATTTTTTTTAATATCGTTCCAAAACGAGAAAAAGTTGGACAAAATGGACTTAAATTAATCCAGGTTTTTCATACGCGTTACAATAAAAATGCATTATATTGTAAAATATGATAGCTTTAACTATCTAGCTGGTCATTTGGGTTTTTTCTAGCTCGAGTTAACGAGCGTGAATATCTGCGAGTATTATCCTCTTAGCACTTCGTATTATTAACGTTCGCTTAAATTGCGCCATTGCGAATGTTTTAATTCCCGGTTACATTGCTTTAGTCTAGTTATAAATTATTACTGCGATATAATTTCGTTATATTATAATCTAACATTCAATAAAACTATTATATATGTAGATACACATAACCTTACGGTATCCGTCATCCAATATCACCCATGTGTGCCGTAATAAAAGATGCGACAGAAGGAAACTCGACCAGAAGTGCCTTCCTAATAACAAAATAGACAACTGGGGTTGCCACTTTGACTCTTGGTATGTAACTAAGGCAAATATACCCCATATGAGCAATCTATGGGGAGGACTATATTCCACCGTGAACGTTGATAGGCTGCAACTGTAACATAACCTATCATTAAATACTGTGCGGCGAAATAGAATCCATCACTCTATATTATTTCGTGAACGTGTGAGGGATTAGTGTCTTGTATATTTTTTTATAGAATTAGGGTGACTAACGAGCCACAGTCTATCGGAAGGATTGCAAAAAGATTCCAAAATGCAGATGCATTGTCACCGCTGAAGGTTAAGATGGAATGCCTCACTTTCAGTATAAAAGGTCTCCGGTTTTCTATACTCTTTAAAGGAATTACAGCACCATTAAGCCACTTTTAATATTATACTGATCTATTCATTCATTCATCATTACAGCCTATCGAAAGTCTACTGCCGAACACACGTCTCCCCAAAGATTTTCTCACAGGGCGACATTTGCTATGATTTCTTATCTATACGCAAACACTACACATTTAAATTAACCGGCAACGAATCTGCGATTACCCTGGTGTTCATGGGCGGTGGTAATCTGGTAAGCCGTATGCTCGTTTGGCCCCTCTCATATATAAAAAACTAACGGATTTTATCACGTATATTAACTTATTTTATATTCGCGACGTTTCGAGTAATTTACAGCGCCCACATGGTCACGGGTGGGATTGAATTGTTCGACGTCCTGTTGTCATAGTTAACCACGGCTACTTTCAGTTTAAGTTATTCTTTTCAGTTCCGATCTACACAGAATTAGCTTAACGTATCTTGAACTATTGCTGTTGTGTGCTGGGGTAGGGATATAATTTTATTAATTTTAGGATCCCCAGCAAATGGTAACTTCTTTAACAGCTATCTTCTTTATTGTAATTAGGGTGTTTTTTGATTTCAATAGCATCTCGAATCATCTTTGGAATGAATTGGTGTCCTTAACGAGAATTTGTGGTCTATCAAATATGATTTAGTGACAGGGGTGATCCTGTACGTGGTCACTGACTGCAAATTTCCCGGGGCATTGATTCTTCACATAAGCTGTGTGTTCCTTTATTAAACTTATGACAATGTCATTATAAGTGAAGAATTTCGTTTTAAATAAAATTTTATCTGTTCCTAGAGTATGTAAATAACGAAACAATGCCTCAGTGGTTAGCTTTTTAATTTTTTGCATATTTTTTAATTTTTCTACTTCAATGAATATCCGTAGTTTTGTTTAACCATTTCTGATCTAATTAATATAAAATTGACTTATATTTCAGAAAGAAATATAAACCATATATTTTACGAACAAATTAACTTCCGCCACTATTTGTCAAATATTTCACCTTGTTCGAATTAGCACCTTCGTGGCGGCGGAATGTCATTGGCGTAAACACCAGCGTAAAATAGCAGCTTCATGCTGATGTGTTTCGTATGGTGAGTGTAGAGTACCGGAGACCCGTTTTACTGGAAAAGAGACATTCCATCTTAGTCCTCGGGGGTGATAACGCATCCACATTTCGATTTTTAATCGAGGATAAATGTAGGCCACAGCATTCATTTACCATCAGGTGAACTGTTGCTGGTGTGTCGCCCTAAATCTATAAAAATAAAAAATAAATAAAATATAACATGTAACCGCCATCTATTCGAGATTACTGACATTGTGCTTAGTATTCAAAAGGTTCTTAAGACAAAAAGCCAAAGGAAAGCAAACTGTGTTTCTTGCTGGTTCTGCCCAAGACTGAGGTATTTACGAACCGAAAAAAATACTTTGAATTCGGGGGTACGTAATAGACAATATTTAATAAGAATGGTTCTATGCTAATGTTTATTTTTTAAGAATAAGTTCCTACACAACCGTATGAATTCATAAAATTATAATAAAAAAGACTTTCTGTATAGGGTCTCGATCTGAATGCATGAAAATAGGTCGAAAAGCTTTGAATACATATTCATGCAGTACAATGTGCATGGAGTATACCGCTGTGCAGCTGACAGAACTTCACCACACAAGTACATTCCAAGTGAATGTATGAAAAGAGAAACAAGCGTAGTTTTGTCTATTTACTTTCAGTATAGTTTTGCTTTCATATTTTTAGGTTAGTGGTAGTTTTATGTTACTAGAATAAGGTATGAAATTGTGAAATGAAAAGACCGCTAGTATCTCTTCAGGGTCCCATCACAAAATTATTATAATAATTTTATATTCCCTTAACACTCCTAGTAAGATTTAAATGCTGGTGATTTTTTATATTTACGCGAACACTACACATTGAATGAAACTATTTTTACGCATTTTGTCGCGTTTAATTTTCTTATTTTAATTCCCGACGTTTCGGGTGCTTTACATCAAACCATGTTCACGGAGGGGGCTGAGATGTTTGACATCCCGATGTCAGATATAACCCGGCTACTTTCATTTTTTCAATATTAATTTTTGGTTCGATCTACGTAGAATGAGCTTACAGTATCTTGAATCTTGCAGCGGTATGCCTGGGTTTGGATTTAATTTTGTTAATTATAGGATCCCAAGCAGATGGCAGCACCCATCCATCTTTTTTATTGAAATTAGGATGTTTTTAAATTTCAATAGCCTCGTGTTTAACCATGGATCATCCTTGGTAAGAATCGGTATTCTTTTGCGAGGATTTTTGGTCAATCAAATCTGATGTAATAGCAGGGGACGAACTTAAAGATGTTCACAGACTGCAGACTTCCCAGAGCGTTGGTGCTTGGTGCCTCAGGTCAGCTTTATGTTCTTTTACGCGGGTTTTAATGGATATATTTGTATGTCCTATGTAAGAAAAACCACATTCGCAATCAAGTTAATTCTCTCTCTAAAAGATGCAGTAGTGTACAAGCTTGATTCTGTGTATATCGAAACAAAAATTAATATTCAAAACTGAAGTTAGCCGGGTTAACTGTGACATCGGGACGTCATACATCTTAGTCCCCTCAGTGACCATGGGTTGCTGTAGAGCACCAGAAACGTCGAGAATTAAAATAAGTAAATTAAACGCAACGTAATCCGTAAAAATAATTTTATTTTAAATGCCTGTGTTTGGAGTGGTTCACAGCAGTGACGCATTATCTTCGTCTTTACATATTCCATTGCTGACAGCCGCTAGGTCGCAGTTCGTTGCCCCTTTTACAGAGAACCTCACGATTAATTAGTCTAAACACGATCTTCCATATTTTAACGTGTAGTAATCCTCAAACATACACTCCGCTGTAAGTTAATTGATTTTGTGGCGGTGTAAGAATACTCCATATCATCCTGTCTGTGCCGTAAGAAACGACAGAGTGAAACAAACGAGGAGATGAATGTTGAAAAAACTGCGGCTGCCAAATCAACAACCAAGCATGTAACTATAGCAAATATTCTCCATTGAGGCAACCTATGGGGGAGGCATTTGTTCAATAGTGGACTTTGATAGTCTGTATCGGGTAACAGTAAAAAAAAAATTAAACCTTCATCGCTGTACTGCTTAGCACATTCCGGGGGCGGTAATATCTGCCGCAGTACCCTCGCAGTGCTCTCGCGATGACATGAGACCATTTCCAAGCCATCGTCTATTTTGCATTCGTGATCCATATAGTATAGTAAGAATAAAATATTTTTTTAATACTAAGTACCTGTTTTAATGAAATGATTTTTGTATTACTAGCGACTGCCCCGGCTTTGGTAGCATCTATTGATGTGGCGTTATTTAGATTCGAAATAATCAAAGACAAATTATTTTATCAATTTTACGATTTCTCAACAAAATCTCCAAGTTTTGCAGACAAAATATAGCCTACTTCACTCCCGGGGTTGCTCTTTATCTGTACGTGAAGTTTCATTACAAGGTTCAGCCAATCCGAAGATTAGCCCGGACATACATACAGACACAAAAATGTTTAAAATGGTTGCTCATGTCTGGCATACAAATAAACCCATCAGCTCAATAAAAGACAGTCAATTTATTATCACAGCTGTCTGTGATAATAAATTGACTGTCTTTTATTGAGCTGATGGGTTTATAACAGATACTTTAATTTTATTTATATGTATAGAGAGGCATATAGATCCTCTTCATTCGTTCTTAGTCAGTAGCCGCTGTTCACAATATAGGCTTATCTCTCAGAAGCTCTATAAAGCCTTTTGTTCGACCTTTGTTCATTTATCGTTGACCTCATTGTTACAACATTGTGTAACTTCAGTATAATAGTTATAGAGAAAGTTATAAGCGACTTTATATTGCTCGTTATTTTAACTGTTATTACAATTTCTCTAACGATAATAATAAACACTACACGAAACTGAGTAACATTACCCGTTCAACTATGTTTGGATTCTTTATATTGCGTCTAATTATCTATGGAATTCAACGATAAAGTATTCAGTGTGTTTCTTAAATGAAACTTAGTGTCTGAGCTTTAAAACATAATATATATTACACATATACTATTCTGTATTATACGTGGTAGAGCCTTGCAGTAACTATAATATAGATGTAGCACGAATGGGTCGACTCAACCGGGGAAGGATCACGCTCGCACAGAATACCTGCGTGAAATAGCAACTTGATACTGCTGTGTTGCATATGGTGAGTTTAGAGAACCGGAGACCTTTTTCACTGGAAATGAGGCATTCCATCTATCACAATAGTGCTCAGGAGTGACAACGCATCTGTATTTTGATTATGCGAGGATAAATGTATATGTCTATAGGGCCCATTACCTACTTACCGTCAGGTGAACTGTGTGCTCGTTTGGGACCATTATTCTATTAATAAGTTGTATAATGATAACCGTCAATAATAATCAATAAAACTTAAAGGCGTGATAGCTAAGGATAGATAGATATTATAGCATAGATATATCGCCATAGATTTTATAACACGCTGGCAACCTTAACAGCACCAATAGAAATTGTTAAGTGTAATTTGCTTATTGTGTGACTACGTCCAGATAACTGTATAATTTAAACTCTTGCAGACTTATTATGAATCAATGACAACACAATAATTTCATGACTATGGCCTAGTATTCTTAATGGGATCATTATAGCTCGTGATCATGGCGTGTTGTTTAAGTTTTCTTAAGTTATTATATTATTTTCTCAGATTTGACTGTTAATAATTTAACCTTTAACGTTAAACGTAATACGTACCGTTGTCTTTGGGACTTTGGACTATTAAAGCACCTCAATAAATGTATCGACACGTTCGCAAAGCTCTTGTCTTATCGTATTCTTATTGGGTATAAATTTATATTTCTGGTAATACCAGTTACTCGACTCCACAGAGTTAGTTGTTTATTTCTGTAGTAACGTTTACACTTTGACAACAAAATCCTAGAAAATATACAAAAATTGTCACCATCAAGTTCAAAAACTTAATAAACAAAAATTGCATAAATAATGTAAAAAAATTATAATAATATAATAAAATTAAATTATTATAATTAAGAAATATATGGATAATGATAACTCCTGGCAATGAGGTGATCGCTACGAAGCTATTTCTACTTAGTTTTGTGTAGTTGATCGTGTAACATAATAAATGGTAAAATAATAGATTTTTAACTGTTCCATTTTCAAAAAAAATGTTCTGAATAAACTCCATGTATTGAGGGGACCGTTCTATAAGGCACGACATAATTAACATTTAAATAAAAATTTAACAAATTACAATGTCTCATTTGTTTCATAAACATGCAACTGTATATACTTATTCGTTGTAAATTACAACACATTCGTGTTTTGTTGCATATACACATAATTACTGCTAATAAAAATTGTGTAACGGTTTACAAAGTCATAAGGTAAAAAAGTCGCGTTTATGCGAGTCATTAAGCTCATGTTGTACTAAGAACTGAAAAAGCGAAGTTATTACAGAGGGGAATGTCGCGAGTACAATTACCGTTTCAATAACGCGGCTTACTAATGTCCTAGAACCCTGATACATATAATTAATTTATATCAGCCTTTATTTTTACAGCCTAAGTCTACTGCCGTACATAGGCTTCCCCCGTAGATTGCCTTATAGGGGGGATATTTGATAAAATAAAAAAAAAATTGATACAATTTTTTGATATTTGATAAAACAACTCTAATAATTGCCCTTAAATAGTTTAATACTCTGTGAGAATGACCTCGATTTTTTTTTCACAACATATTACCATGAAGAAGATGCCTCTTAAATTTGTCTTTTAATTTTTGACATTTAATAGATTTATTATATATGAAGAAAATTACCCACTAAAATATTCGTTTGATTACTTATTAAAATAACATTTTAATAAAGTTTATTATTATATTTTTTTTCATATTCATGGCGCAATGCATATTGTTTAAGTGCAAAATAAATAAATTTTCCCTAGTTACCACGCTTGCGAATTGGCAGCCGCAGTTTTTTGCTGCTGCCCATTTCCTGGTTTGTTTCCATCTTTTGCCTCGTACGACACCTGTGGGATGATATGGGGTAGAGGATAGTCTTACACCGCCACTACACAACTACATGAATTTAATTGTAGGTTTTCTACACAGATTTTTGGCCGTCAGTGGAAAAGGGGGAATACTTTCGCCGGGCAAGGTGTACATCTAGGGAGACGTCCATCTGTATGAACGTACGGAGTATCTAAATATAATCGTAGCACCGGTACGGGGCTTGAACCCCGGATCCGGTTAATATCAGATATTGTTGGTTTTTTTGCTGCTAAGTAATTCTCACTAGCAACCCGAAGTCAAGAAGTCTGCGTTTTTTTTACCCGTGTCTCGGAAAGCGGCACGCCTGATCTCTCTCCGCTCATATCGGACTCGGACTATAACATTAACGGAATAAAAAGTTCACCTATGTTTGCTCATACAATTCATAACTGTGTCAGTGTGGAGGACATTACATTCATTTAGAGTAAGTCGTTTGTAAAACTTTGATAGCGTGATTTAGGCCTCTTCAATTGTTCGGTAGTATGCGTCACAGTGCTGTCACTACTCAGACTATTTTTTAATGTAAGTGTAGCACAAACAGTTTTGTTAACCAAAAATTCTTCTTGTAATAACACATAGGTAGTCTTATCGCTCTAAAAGTGATTTCTCCCATTGCACGCCAAACTTATAACCAAAGATTATAACAAAGGACTGACTGTGTAGTGGCGGTCTAAGAATACCACTTCTCCATATCGTTCCATGGGCGGGGCTAAAGGCGACAGAGTGAAACAAACCAGGAGATGGATGAACTTAAAAAAATTATCAACTCGCCTGTCAAGCGTGACATCTATTGGAAATTGTGAAGCAATCTATAAGGAAGGTTATGTTCAGCAGTGGACTCTAGTAGGCTGTAATGGATGAATAAATGAATTGTAGAGGATAGTTCTAATAACTCAATACTTTAACCTTCGACTATAAATACAAAAGATGCAAAGCAAACTCTCGTTAGAAAGTTGTACGATCTGAGAATGCAAAAGAAGTTTTTCACAATGATCCTTGTGTATTAATGTGTTATTATTCTAAGGACAATAATATGCAGATATGAGAAGCGCACAAATATAAATAATAAAGAAGAATATTGTACTAAAGTACAATGAAATATTTCCAGTAAAATGGTGATATTTATTTAACAAGCAAAGGGGTTTAAACAGTTATTTAGAAAACCCGACTGCGTAAAACTTCCCCTATTTTTGTATTTTCAAATGCAATTCTTAAATATTATATAGCCTATATCACTAACACAAATGAGACGAATCCAACGACAACTCAAAAATAATAATTCCAATTACAAATTAAGGTGTATTTAATATAATATCGCCACGCCCAAATCGTTTATAACAATGAGATCAATATCGAGATCGAGCTACAGAGGAAGCCACCTCAGGCGGCTTCAATTAACGCGCTCTATTACAGTTAATCCGCATCTCAGCATCCGCCATCAGCGTTTTGTTTGCACACTCACGCGCCTTGTTTATTGAGACAATATTAGCTATGATAGCGAAGGAGCACGTGATGTGATTACAAATAATTTTGTACTCGAGCTATTCAGACGTAATCCTCGTTAACAGTCGTCGTTCCTCATGAAATTAATCAATAGTTTTATTATAACACTAGTGACCTGCCCCGGCTTCGCCGTGATAGGACTATTACTATGGCGTAATTAAGATATCATCCATATAGGACGGTGTAAGAATATCCACTACCCCATGTCATCGTGGGTATGTAAGAGGCGAAAGAGGGAACAATTCAAGAAATGGGCTGCAACATCTTCCTAATAACGACTAAAAATAAAAAAACTGCGGTTGCCAACCCGCTTATCAAGTGTAAGTAAGTTTAAGTATGGCAAATATCCCCCTATGAGGCAATGGGGGAGGTCTACGTTCAGCAGTGGACTTCATAGTCTGTAACGGGCATTCAGATATAAAGTAATCAAAGACGAAAGTGTAAAAAGTATTTTACACTTTTTCGTTTTTTCCAAAAAAAATCTTCAAGTTTCCATATAATAAAATATTGCCTAAATTCTTTATTGTATCGCTCTCTATCTGTTCGTAAAGTTTCATCATAATCCGAATATTAGGATTAAAGTTTCATCATATTTCCGAAGATTAGGCCGGACAGACAGACGACAACATTTTTAAAAGTTGTTTTTTTATGTCTTAATAGCATGCATATAACTCTCTGAGCTTAATGAAAGCGAGTTATATCAATATTACAAACAGATACTGCATAGATAATAATTTAAAATAAAAATTGTGTACAACCGACTTCAATATAAATTATTAAGAATAACTGAAAAACTATTGGTCAGACCTTGATCAAATTATACGATTCTATTTTTATTTGAAAGAAGCGCCAGTTTCAAATAAAAATTGAATCATCGAAATCGGTTCATTCATAAAATAGTTATGAGGTAACACACATAAAAAAACATACAGTCGAATTGAGTACCTCCTCCTTTTTGAAGTCGATATAGAATTGCGGATTAGTAAGCTGAAGTAGTACCTAAGTAAAGTTTCTTGAGTCATACTGGCAAGCGCAGTGTTGCGCGTCCCACCACTAGATGAAGTGACGACATGATGAAACACGCAGGCAGACGATGGATGCAAGTGGCTCAGGATTGTACTTTATGAGAGATGCCTATGTTCGACAGTGGACTTTTGATGGGCTGTATTGATGGTGAATGATAGTGATAGAAGTTGCCTTATTTAAAATAAGATGAAGGCTGTATCCTACCATGGCCTTTGACTTTTCTTTATAAAATAGTTATAATTTAAATATGACTTAAGAAAGACGTAAAAAATTATTCGTGCAGTATCCCTATAATTGAAGGAGGGCGTGAGGTGCTCTCCAAACTAGGTAATACACATCATTTTATTTTATTGCTCGAACCTTATGTAATTAATTTATCGACATCTTTCATTTAATGGATTTTCGCAAAGTATCGCTTATATGATATAAGTAATTACTTATTCTTCTTCTTCAACATCTTCATTACCCCTTGAAAGTCCATAAAAGTGCACTGCCAGACTTCGACCTCTTTCAAGATAGGCACAAGTTATTTTTGAATAATCCTTTAGTCTTCCGACCCTCACAGGATAAAATTGGGTGCTGGATTCTCTAAAGCCGCCACAGCACGACGTTTAACGCATTCAATTATAATTAATCCCCAGTTATAATCTCCACCGCTTTAGGCAATGTTTACTGGCAGATGCGCAGTATAGCAGCATTTTAGTTTGTGTCGGAACCGTTTCAAATGGGCCTAGGTACTGTGGTAATATTAAATAAATGAATGTACTCTGTGAATTAAAACAATGAATGAATTTGCAATTTAAATAATTCAAGGAACCAACTTTCAAATATGGTTCTACGTATATTACAAACATTATATAAATCAAATATACACGAATTAGCGTTAATTAGAGTAGTAGGATGGAGTAACGACCTAAGTATTAAGACATATAGGAAATCGATGGATGCAGGTGACTCAAGACTATGTTTTGTGGCATTCTATGGGAGAGGTCTATGTTCAGCAACGGACTTGTGAAGGACTGTATTGATGACGATGATGATGAAAAAGAAAAAGTTTTACTTAGTGAAAGGTCTTTTTTCTGCCTAGGATTTCTAGGTCGGTAACATTTCCATGGTCTGCAGTTATAATAATAATGTCATCCAGACCGAATTTCGTTCATGAGGGCCCGTCCCGACGGATACACAGATGTGTCCAGGACAACCTGACAAACTGGAGAGAGATCAGGCGCAGGAACAGTGGAAACTCATAATCCGCAGTCGCACTAACCACCACCGGACCAACAAGACAGTTTAATGCACTGCTCGTCGCTGAGAACCAAGAGAGAGAAAACACCCTTTTAACTGGTAACCAGGCATTCTATCTTAGTTCTCAGGGCTGACAACGCATCTGCATTTTGATTCTTAAATAAGGATAGATATAGGTGTCTATGGGCCTCAGCATTCACTTAGAAGCAAGTGAACTGTGTGCTTGTTTGTCACTCTTACTCCAAAAAAAAATCTTTTAGGTGAGGTCGGACGAATGTTTTAGTATTTTTGTCTATATTTATCACGTCCTGAATAATAAATCACTTTCATTTATAAAAGTTTTTCACATCAGCATTTTCAACTTTTTTATGAATTGACTCAGTTTTTGTTATTTATTAAATGCTGGTTAAACAAAAAAATCAAAAGCCTTACGAGGAGATTTGAAATCCGCTACACCCCTTCCTGCTCGAAAAATCCCTCTCGATAATAAGAGACAACTTGAGTAACAGTAAAATAACTAGCGCTAAGAGATATATAAAAAAAAATCAAAATGCCCGGACAGAAAGTAATAAAATTGGGCTCTACAATGTCTTAATAGTAGCCTCCCTGGATTACATTATATTTATTTTTAAATTTTACCCCCACCCAGGATTTTCTCCTGTGCTTTGAAGTTAGTTTACAAACACAAATTGCACAAGAAAAAACATCCAGACATCCAGAACAATACAAATTCTTGTTCAGAGCGGGATTGGAACCCGCGGCCATCAGCGCCGCAACTCATTGCTAAGCAGCTGCGCCACGGAGCCGTCTAGAAATCAAATATCCCGGATTAAAAACTAATAAAATTGGGGCACTTACCATGTCTTAGAAGTTGAGAAGGGGAGACTTCCCCGGCTTACGTTGGACAATAAACTTTATTATTAAGGGACTATAATAGTTACAAACTTAACATCTTTGGATTCGAGTCAATTATCGAAAATACTTTATTTATAATTACTTACTGTATTTTCGATTAAATTTGCTAATTGAAACTGTCACTTGTAGAAACTATTCCAAATTATATAAAGTGCTTTTGTGTACGATCTTATCTATAGTATTAAGAGAAGTAGGCTTGTAATTAACAGATTAAACAAGCCCCCTGATAAATTTTATTAACCATGGGCGTGAAGGTGGGATGGGGGAAAGTATCGTTCGTAGCTAGCACGCGACATGTACTATTTACGTGTGAAATTATAAGTTATTTGATAAGATTGACTTATTAAATAATCCAATTCAATTAATGCTAGAGAGAAAAGTTCGCTGTGAATTCCCTACTTAATATTATCCCGTGGGTGTCGTAAAAGTCGACAGAGGGAAATGAAAAATGATAGATAGAAATAAAGGATAGACTAGTTAGCATATTCCTGAAAGTAACTGAAAATAATAAGAAACTACAATATGGCAAATATCTCCAAGAGAGGCAGCCTATAGGGTATTATATGTTCAGTCTATACAAGAAAATAAAAACAAAACAATACAGAATTATAAAAATCGTTATAAAAGTGCAATGCAAACGATTACCTTACATAGAACGGTTTATTAACTCAACTAGTGGATGAGAATAAGCAGGATGAGATAAAAAATTTAAATCAACCCCAGAAAAGACTGGATTAACAAAGAAATTGTCAATTCAATAATATACGTAATTATTTGTGTCATTGTGGCAGCAAATTAAATTCAACCCGAAAAGATGGAGACTTATTCTAAAAATATAAAGAAGACAAAGACAGGTTGAGACAAAAGATCAAGACACGCAAGAAAGACTATTATTATTATTTAATTCATAGCATCAAAAATGACCCGAAGTCCCGTGTATACCGGCGACAGGAAACGGCGTCAAAGCTGCGGTCTAATATTGTGATCGGTCTGATATTACTACCATTAATGCGTCTGCGAAGGGTGGTGATATTGGCAAACCGAATCTCTATGGAAGAGGTCCACGTTCAGCGTAGATTGTCTATCAACTGATGAGAGAGACGAGTGATAGTCTTTTTTTTTATATGATAAGGGTGACAAACGAGCACACAGTCCACCTGATGGTAAGTGGTTGCTGCGGCCAATAGACATCTACATCTATCCTCTATTACAAATCAAAATGTAGCTGCGTTGTCACACGTGAGGACTATGATGAAATGCCTCATTTCCAGTAAAAAGGGCCTCCGGCCACCTGCACTCACCAAGCGAAACGCAGAGGTAAGCCTCTACTTGCCGGCCCATCCGTGCGACAGCAAAAGCTGCCACGTGGCTCTACCACTGTTAGAAACCTATGACGTTTTTTTTATAGAATAAGGGTGACAAACGAGCACGCGGTCTACCTGATGGTAAGTGGTTGCTGTGGCCCATAGACATCTACATCTATCTTCATTTGCGAATCAAAATGCAGATGCGTTGTCACCCGTGGGGACTAAGATAGAATGCCTCTTTTCCAGTAAAAAGGGTCTCCGGTTCTCTACACTCACCATACGAAACACAGCAGCATTAAGCTGCTATTTGACGCTGGTATTCTGTGAGAGCGTGGTCCTTCCCCGGTCGAACCGACCCATTCGTGCTACAACTATACTATTAATATAGCTGCAACATGGCTCTACCACGTGCAGAATGAAGAAGAAATCTATGACGTTACTTTACATTACTTACGGTCAGGTCGACATATTGATTTTTAACAGGGCACAGTTTCACCTCATACAGTTGGCGGCACCTAGGAGCAAGCCGCCGCAAGCCGAAGAGATGCAACTGTCATCTCCAACCAGCGACAAAATTTCTGCCATACATCAGTTTCGAGAGAAAAATCGAGTCTCTTCTTTCTTCGACAACCTATCGTCGATATCTGAAAGTATTCTTGCTATTGGATGGATGGTGATATTACCTACTCCCGCACTCTACATAAATGAAATTTACAACACCATATAGTTCTACACTAATCGTTTTCTAAAAAGAACGGAAAGAGAAGGACAAGAGACATGTGGAATGGTGCTGCGCTTAGGTACAACTTCTGTATGATTTCCAAGCCTACGTTAAGCAGCATCATACGGCTGGCCTTGTGTGGTCTAGTAATTGACTGTGTTTAGTCAATAAAATGTTAAGTGGCTCAGTTGTAAGGGAATGATGAACCTGATATTCTTTTTGTTTTTCTTATCCTCTAGACCAAATTTCTTCGGTCATGGGAAATAATCTCATCGGAGACTAGCTATCTGCGCAGGTCAGGATTACAGTACACTAGTGAGAGCACTAACACAGGTACAATAGAATAGAATAGAAAAACTCAATAACTAAAAGTATACAAACAGTGTGAAGTTTAAATAATATTGTTTTATCATAAAGAATAATATCTTTGTTCTATTTTAGCATTATTATAACAACAAATGATTGCATGTAATAACTCAGTTATATCAAAGCGGTTCAATTCAGCGTGTGTTTTTTTTTATTTAAGTTTTCTATCTAGACCTATGGTCAGCTATGTGCTTTGATGGGCTGTAGTGAAAATATTTTTACTACATTATAGTCAATAACCACATAACCTTTATCAATCCATGTGGTTATAATTGATTATTATTAATCGAGTCTAAATATAGATGTCTATAAATCACAGAAACCACTTACCATTAATAAGACTGTGTGTTTGTTTATCGTCTTTACTTTCACATTAGAAAAAAGTTGTTAATTTTATTCTATCACAGGAAACACTATTGGGAACAAGCTTAACTTAATATTAACTTTATATTTACCCGAGTAGTGGTTATGTACGGATATCCCCTACCCCAAGGACATCTTAGATAGCTGTGTAGTGATGGTGTTTCAAAATCCACTATCCCTATCATCCCACAAGTGTAATAAAAGGCGACAGACGGAAACTAAAACAGGAGATAGGCAGTAGCATCTTCCTGATAACAATTCAAAATAATAAAAAACTGTGGTTCATAACCCGCCTACCAAGCGTGGCAACTAATGCAAATATCCCCTTTATGATTTAATCTATAGAGGAGACTTACGTTCAGCAGTGGACTTTCCTAGGTTGAAATGGAATTATGGTATAACTTTATATTATTCAATCTAGTTACTATAATAACACAAAAATTATAAAACAAGGTCCAGAACGCAGATGCTACCGGTTCAATAATCTCCAGGATTACAGTAAGCAAGTTATACAAAGCTGTAAGCTATAACAATTTATGTCAAACCAATGATCATATACGAGTATTACGCGTCGAAAAGCTTTCATAGCGCTTAGTTACAGATAAGCCTAAATAAACACACACAATTAAGTACCGCGGTATGAGGTGACACATATAAATAAAATTAAAGTGTATGTTTGTAGTATCGAAATAACTACCTTTTATGGTGATCATTGAGTTATTTGCATTCTATTAAAAAATAAAATTTAAATGTTTATCTGTAATATCGAAATAACTACCTTTTATCGAGTTCATTGGGTTATTTGCATGCTATTAAATCAACATAATAACCATTAACAGAATCAGGCGTTACTTTGTGGAAATCCATATTTATATTAATAAAAACGATGTAAGACGTCATTTTATTTTATTTCGGGGAACTAAGCTAATTAATTTTTAACATGTTTAGTTGAAAACTATTTGTCTGTCCGGACTAATCTTCGAAATGACTCAAATTATTGTCATGAAACTTCACGAACAGATATAGAACAATGCCAGAAGTGATTTAAGCTATATTTTATCTAAAAAAACTTGGAATTCTTTTATAGTATAAGGTTGACAAACGAACACACAGTCCACCTGATGGATGGTAAGTAGATGCTGTAGCCCATAGACATTTACATCTATCATCAATTAAGCACACGCGCTATCACCCCTAATGACTGAGAGGGAATGCCTCGTTTCCAGGAAAAAGGATCTCCGGTTCTCTATGCTCACCATACGAAACACAGCATCATTAAGCTGCTATTTTACGCTGTGCTGAGCTGTGAGAGCGTGGTCTATCCCCGGCCGAGCCGACCCATTCGTGCTACGACCATCAAAGCTGTAACATGGCTCTACCACGTTTAACGTCTTTTTTGTGAAATGGAAAAATTGATATAAATTAAATGGTCATTGATTAATATTTAAAAAAAATTAGGCCACATTAATAAATCCCACCCAGGTGAAGGCGCGCCGGGTCGCTAAAAGCTATGTATATTATTTTTTGACTATTTCATTGGTCTAGCGGTAGCACACGCGATTGCTGATCATGAGATCCCGGATTCGAATCCCGGGTCGAGTGAAAATCATTAATTGGATTTTTATCGAGTCTTTCCGCTCATGTGAAATTACCGTCCCATCGGGGAATAGACAGTGCAACTATGCTTGCGCATTCATTCGAGCACTATAATACTATCCTGTGCAGATAACTAGTCTCTGTTGAGACAGCACGCAGTGACCAAAATTCGGTCTGGAGGACATTATTAGTGTTATTGTTTCATACCTTCATATTAATGATGTTTTGATACAATTATTTTAAACTTATACGTACATACACACCACGCGCTATGCCTGCGAGCTATATCCGCTATTTATCAGGGACATGTTAAATCTGTAAAGGGGTTGTGAGATGAGCTTCCGTATCTCTTAATAAAAGATAAACTCCTTACTGTGTTCGTTAATGAATAAATGATGGGATTTTTTGAACGAAATTCCTTATCGCACGGTAAGAATTTGGCTAATGGGGGCTAGGCGAGAAAAAGGGTAAGATTTTTCCGTCAACACCCCCTTTCTATTGTGCGAGCGATGGAGTAATATCCATCTCCTTCGCACTTTTTCTAAACTTGCCATGAAATAAATATTATTTTAAGCGACGCTTTATTTGAATAGACGCTAGTAATTCATTTATTAGTATTTGTTAATCAATAATATTATACGTTTTTTTTTGCACCCAGAAGCAATTGAAAAGGGCTACCCCCGGAAACGAGGAGGGAGGTGGTGAATGCTCTAAGCATACCACGACAGCCGGCTGTCGTGGTTATGTGGGACTCACTGCGACTAACCTAACCTAAGTGCCTACCCACTAAACACCACCTGTGAGACTGGCATTGGCTTATGAGGCCTTTCTGCCGAATCGGAAGCAACGCTCTTTTAAGAAAAGGGGGCGCAGGCGGCAACGAGCTGCTGAGGGGAGCCTAACTAAGGCAAATTAAGAAGAGTCAGCCTGAGCCGCCAGGAGGCAGTTCAGGTCGGTCGAAAGCTTGTTTGGCGGGTCCGAAAGAGAGTTTCTCGGTAGCGAGAGGGGAATGGGGCTGCATAAGTAGCTGCCTCACGAATTAAATGATTGGAGTGAGACTCTGAGGCTTAGAAGAAGTTCTCAGAGAGTGTTTTTAGAAATTGTTGGATTGCGGGGAGCTCTAAGTCTCGATGGAGGTCGGCGTTACGGACGTACCAGGGTGCGTTCGTAGCTCGACGACAGAAAAGGTTTTGAACTATTTGGAGTTCGTTAATTATTTTGGGGTCAGCGTGAGCAAATATAGGGCCCGCGTAAGGTATGACTGGTCATATACAGACCTTATAAAGGGTTCGCTTGTTTCGGAGGGACATTTTGCTGTGTCGGGCCAGCATACTGTTGTGCCCACACAGATAAAAACGTGCGTTGCGGGTTACTCTTTTGACATGGGGCCCAAAGGTGAGCCTCGTGTCAAGGGTGACACCTAAATATTTGGCAGTCGTATGCCAGGGGACAGGCGTCCCTAGCATACGGATTGGTGGAATTTTTTTGAGGCGGCGTCGGTTATGATCGAAGCGAACGGCGGAGCTCTTCTTCGGATTCACATCGATGCGCCATTTTTGGAATATAATACGTTTATGAATAATGTTCCACGTTCATTGAAAAAAAATGAATAAATGATATGACTTTTTAACCGACTACAAAAAGGAGGAGATACTCAATTTGGGTGTATGTTTTTTTTAATGTGTGTTACCTAATAACATTTTTCTGGGTGAACCGACTTTGATGATTTTTTTTATTTGAAAGCTGGTGCTTCTCGTGCGGTCCTATACAAATTTAAGCAAGGTCTGACTAGTAGTTAATAATAATTTATATTGAAGTCGGTTGTACATCTTTTTTTTATTTTACCACTTGTTTATACAAAATTCAATTCTCGTTGTCACCTTTTGTTGTAATTATACTGGCTCTGTATACGGTTCACCACCACGGTTCATGGCCCCTACACGGCATACTGGTCGGGAGTCCCCCAAACTAGCCGAGGCTGTCAGGGAGTTGGTGTGATTCTTTCATCTCGAATGGTTGAATGTGTGATGGAGCATAAATGTATAAGCCCAAGACTCCTCTGGATTAGGTTAAAAGTCAGACTCACTCGCTTGTTTATCCTTGGGGTCTATGCACCGACGGATCTGCATGGAGGTGGGTCATTAAGATCACAACAAGAGAGAGAGGAATTTTGGGATAGCATGAGAGAGGTCTTGAAGAAATGCGGAGAAAATGAACGCATCGTGATGTTAGGGGACTTTAATGGATGGGTTGGAGTAAAGCGTGATGGATATGAAGGAGTTCTGGGTACGTTTGGAGACGAGAGAGTGAATGACAATGGGAGAAGCCTGCTTGAAGTATGCTTGGAATGGAATCTGTGCGTGGCCAACACAATGTTTGACCACAAAAAGATCCATTTGTATACAAGAGATGAGGGTGAGTCTAGAAGTATGATTGATTTTGTAATTGTGGATGAAAGACTGAGGAAGAAAGTGCTAGACACTCGGGCATACCGCGGTGTAGGCCTCGACACAGACCACTTCCTGGTCATAGCCCGAATGCGTGGCCTCTTTAAACGGTGGCGACACCGAGGTGCCGAGCCTACAAGTGTTTGGGACAGAGTAAAAGTGGAAAATCTACAAGAAAAAGAAAAGAAAGACGAGTATGTAGAGAAACTGAAAGAAAGTTTTAAAGGGATAGAAGAGATAGGAGTGATTGAAGATTTGTGGGAGACATTTAAGAAAGGGGTCGTAAATGTTGCTATTGAGGTATGCGGGGTAGCTAAAAGAAGGAAAGGAAGAAAGAATGATAACGTGTGGATAGATAAAGATGTACAAAGGGTTTTGCAAGAAAAGAAGAAAGCGTGGTTGGATTGGTAAGCAACAAAAGCTAACCAAAAAGTTCAAAAGGCAAAGGATGACGAGATAAAGGAAGCAAGAACGAAGTATAAAAGATTGAAAACAGCAGCGACAGAAATTGTGTCTAGAAAGAAAGAAGAACGAAAGGATGATTTCGATAGGAGGCTCACTGAAGATTTCCAGTCAAACATTAAGTTTTTCTGGAAAACCATCAAAACAGCTAGAGGAAAAACTTCTACCTCGGAGCTGAGTACAATCAGGAGTCAAGATGGAAGCATTATAAAAGGAGAAGAATGTGTGTTAAAGAGATGGAAAGAATATTTTGAAAGTTTGTTTGAAAGAGAGGAAGTGCAGGTACAGCATCTGCCACCTTCCACGGAAAATAATATAAATGTTGCTGAAAATGAGATAAACATGGATGAAATAGTGAAAGCGTTGAAAAGTATGAGATTAGGTAAGGCTGCAGGGTATGACAGGATTACCGCTGAGATGCTGAGGGCTGGACAGGGCCTGGTGGCTAGTCAGCTGTACCGCCTTTTCAATCTGTGCTGGCGAAATGGGCAAGTACCGGGAGACTGGTGCAAAGCCGTAATCGTGCCATTGTATAAGGGAAAAGGGTCACGGCAGGACTGCATAAATTACCGTGGTATAAGCCTTCTCAGCGTCGTCGGTAAATTGTATGCGAAAGTGTTGATTGAAAGGGTTGTGAATGAAACAGACGAGAAAGTATGGAATGCACAAGCGGGATTTAGAAAGGGAATGGGATGTACGGATCAGGTATTTTCCTTGCGGTGCATAGCCGAAAAGTGTTTGGCTAAAAACAAGAAAGTCTACTGCGCGTTCGTAGATCTAGAAAAGGCCTATGATAGAGTGGTGAGGAATGAATTGTGGTGAGCACTGTCCGTGAACGGTGTGAGCAGTATCCTCATACGAGCATTGCAATCTCTTTATAGGGATTCTAGTGCTTGTGTAAGGATAAACGGGGCATACATACATACATACATACATAAACACTCACGCCTGTCACCCAGAGGGGTAGGCAGAGACTATGGACTTCCATTTGGCACGATCCTGACAGACCTCTCTCGCTTCCTCCACATCCATATACCTACGCATACACGCTCGTCGGTTAAAGGTACTCTTGATTTGGCCCATTTTCAATATATCGCCAATTTAGTCGATAAACTTTCGCCTAGGGCGACCTTTCCCGACTCTGCCGTGGATTGCGGAGGCCCGTCTGGCTACGGGGCATACACTGAATGGTTTAATACCGAAAAAGATGTTAGACAGGGATGTGTAGCGTCACCGTGGCTGTTTAATCTGTTCATGGACAATTGTTTGACAGATTTAAAAGAGAATGAAAGTGGGTTGAGAATGAATGGGTTACTCGTCAAATGTTTTCTCTATGCTGATGACCAAATATTACTTGCGTCTGCGGCCGAGGAGTTGCAGGAGATGGTAACTGCTATGAGTGGAGCTTTTGTTAGAAAGGGAATGAAGATGAATGTAAGGAAGACGAAAGTGATGGTGTTTGAAAAAGACGAGGCAGTGACAGACTGCAATATCGTGATTGAAGATGAACAAATTGAACAGGTGAAAGAGTTTGTGTATCTGGGGTCAAAGTTTACAAGAGATGGAAAGTGTGAGAGTGATATCGAAAGAAGAGTGAATGCAGGAAACATAGTGAATGGAGCTTTGCACTCCTTTATGAGCAGTCGGAAGGTGTCTAACAAGGCTCGTTTGGCTGTGCATGAAGGGGTGTTGGTTCCGACACTCATGTACGGAAGTAAAAGTTGGGTATGGCAGAAGAAACATGAAAGCAGAATAAATGCAGTTAAGATGAGAGCATTAAGAAGTATGATAGGAGTTAAACTGAGTGACAGGATAAGAAATAGTGAGATAAGGAAACGTTGTGGTCTGAAAGAAGATGTAGTGACAAAAATTGAGAAAGGTATGCTGAGATGGTTTGGTCATGTCGAGAGAATGAATGAAGAACGATTGACGAAAAAAGTGTATAAGGCGAGTGTGAATGAAAGTGTTGGAAGGGGTAGACCTAGGCGGACTTTTCTAGACCAAATCAGGGACGTCTTGAAAAAAGGCCAGGTCAAGAGTACCCTAAACCGTAGAGCATGTATGAAGGGAATAATGAAAGTGGACGAAGCGAAACAAGTATGTAAGGATCGTAGCAAGTGGAAAGAAGTGGTCTCTGCCTACCCCTACGGGAAAGAGGCGTGATTATATGTATGTATGTATGTATACTCCTCCGACTCCGACCAGAACACAGTGATGCACGCAGGGCTGCTAGGCTGCACAAGTTGGTAAGAAGGTATTACCAACACAGAGTGCATAACCAATATATAGGTATGACGCGGTAAATCGAGGTAGGTATGTAATTGAAATGAGAATTCAATATACAGTACTGGCAAACCAAGTTTTCATTGTGAGCATTTAAAATCCGAGGGTCATTAAAAAAAATTACATTGCGCGAAGTAAGAGACAGACAGCGCCATCTATGATCGCGTTTAGGAACTAAAATAACTAAACAGAGGAACTCTTAGGATAAAAAGAAATATCTATATCCTATTATATAATAGCTATATCCAAGTAGGTGCTAAGGAATGCTATATCCTAAAATAACTTTAGGATATATCGTCGTATCGGATAATATCGGTCGTTGTAGACGGTGACTACAAGCCTATTAATGCTGGTGTTCCACAAGGCTGTATGCTATCACCAACGCTGTTTCTACTGCATATCAATGACATGTTGCAAACTGGTAACATTCATTGTTATACGGATGATAGCACTAGTGATGCTTTATACCCGGCCGTGCCAATATTTTTCAGGAAAACGTCACTGAGTACCGGAACAAACTTGTGTCTGAAGTCGAGTCTTTGCTGAACAAAGTCTCGGATTGGGGGCGACTAAATCTAGTCCAGTTTAATCCTCAGAAGACACAAGTTTGCGCGTTTACCACTAAAAAGAACCTCAGTTTCAAGGCACTACCCTTGTTGCCTCAACCAATATCAGAATTCTCGGTGTCGACATATCGATTGGCGTGCAGTTTCGTGGTCATTTGGAAGGAAAGGCCAAATTGGCCTCTAAAAAGCTTGGCGTGCGCAGCAGAGCGGGACAGTATTTCATGCCGGCACACCGCCTACGACTTTACAAGGCGCAGGTTCGGCCTCACATGTTCCATCATCATCTCTGGGCAGGGGCTCCCTAATGTCAGCTCCTTCCACTTCACCGCATCCAGCGCGGAGCGGCTCGAATCGTCGACGACGTAGTCCTTTCCGATCAGTTCGATTCATTGGCACTGCGAAGAGATGTTGCACCCCTTTGCATTTTCTTTCGCATTTACCACGGGGAGTGCTTTGAGGAATTGTTCGGATTAATCCCAGCCGCCAAATTTTACGAACGCACATCGCGGCAGAACTCCTGATACCATCCACACCATCTGGATGATTGGCGGTCCACTACTGTGCGATTTAGAAGAAGTTTTCTTCAACGCACAACTTCCTTGTGGAATCGATTACCATCAGCGATTTTCCGGACCGATACGACTTGAGGGTCTTCAAGAAAAGAGCCTACTCCTTTTTAAAAGGCCGGCAACGCATTCGCAATTCCCCTGGTTCCCCTGGTGTTGCAGTTTTTCATGGGCAGCGGTAGTCACTTACCATCAGGTGAGCCGCATTCTCGTTTGCTCCCTCTTCTAAAAAAAAAGCAAAGACATTAAATTAGTTTTTTTACACTTTTCTGCTAATAAGTCCTTCTAGGTAGATCCACACTTCTACCTATTTCTACCATTAAATAGCAGTGCGTGCTCTGCTGTGTTCCAGTCTGAACTGTATAGAGGGCCAGTATAATTAAAGGGTGTGGAAGCATCAAGGTGACACGCATCTGTAGTTCTTTGGAATTGGCTGCAGGTATCCACGAACGATAGGAACCACATACCATCTTGTTCGCTTGTCACTTCAATTTTATAAAAATAAACATAGCTCGTACTTATTACAAACTCTTTCGCTACGGTACCAGCTAATATTTACGCACGTTTTTCTCACGTGTTATGCGATATATTAATATCATCTCACAGGATA
The DNA here is from genome assembly GCA_033319125.1 of Parnassius glacialis. Classification (NCBI taxonomy): domain Eukaryota; kingdom Metazoa; phylum Arthropoda; class Insecta; order Lepidoptera; family Papilionidae; genus Parnassius; species Parnassius glacialis. Next base: position 5,101,844 of record JAVANC010000017.1, read on the forward strand.
AATCTGGATCATCATAAAAGCCAAAATATTCATTCAACAGCTGTGGCTTGCAGGGATTGGTTGGGATGAAGAGCTCTCGCCGAAACTAATCAATGATTGGATTACTTACCGAGGTGAACTTACAGCACTTACTCAATTTCGACTGCCGCGCTGGATTGGTATGAACAAGACATGTGCGAAATTATGAAAAAAAATTAGTAAATCCAATTGGACATGCCTTAAGCGCATTAAAAAAATTACGTATAACATGATTATACGGAATTTCTTAAAGTAGTTTAAATACATTTCAACAGCACTATCGGCTTCAACATCCTCGAAAACCATGAAAATGACACCCATGATGAAAAAATTGGTACCAACTTCCGAAAAAAAAAAGCCGCCATCTTGGATTTACATTTCGACAGGACTATCGGCTTCAACACCCTCGAAACCCATGAAAATCACACCAATGATGAAAAAATGATACCTATTGCAGCCGCCACCTTGGATTTACATTTCGACAGCACTATCGGCTTCAACACCCGCGAAACCATGAGAATGACACCCATGATGAAAAAATTTATATATATTGCAGCCGCCATCTTGGATTTACATTTCGACAACACTATCGGCTTTAACACCCTCGCAAACCATGAAAATGACACCCATAATGAAAAAATTGATACTTATTGCGGCCGTCATCTTGGATTTACATTTTCACAGCACTATCGGCTTCAGTACCCTTGAAAACCATGAAAATGACACCCATAATGAAAAAATTGATACCTATTGCAACCGCCATCTTGGATTTACATTTTAACAGCACTATCGGCTTCACTACCCTCGAAAACCATGAAAATGATACGCATGATGAAAAAATTGATATCTATTGCAACCGCCATCTTGAATTTACATTTCGATAACCCTATCGGTTTCAACTCTCTTGAAAACCATGACAATGACACGCATGATGAAAAAATTGATACCTATTTCAGCCGCCATCGTGGATTTACATTTCGACAGCACTATCGGCTTCAACACCCTCGAAAACCATGAAAATGACACTCAAGATGAAAAAATTGATATCTATTGCAGCCGCCATCTTGGATTTACATTTCGACAGCACTATCGGCTTCAACACCCTCGAAAACCATGAAAATGACACCCATGATGAAAAAAAGATACCTATTGCAGCCACCACCTTGGATTTACATTTCGACAGCACTATCGGCTTCAACACCCGCGAAACCATGAGAATGACACCCATGATGAAAAAATTCATACTAATTTCGGCCGCCATCTTGGATTTACATTTCGACAACCCTATCGGTTTCAACACCCTCGATAACCATGAAATGACAACCATGATGAAAAAATTTATACTACTTACTTTTAGTACGCACTACTGTTATTTATTCTGTGCTTTAAAAAATATTGTTATAAAAAAAATTCTCATTATTATTTTAATCAAGTTTTTAAGAAATTTGGTTATTCGAATATTGCGTATTTGTACAGTGATCTTTTTGAGCCGCTGCAAACAACCGAAACAATGTCCACTCACGACGGCGACTGAAACCGAACCTTGTGGCTGTGGCTGTTGCTCAGAGTGCGGCTTACGCCCATTTAGAAAAATAATTTACATACAAGGCTACCAAATGAACGAAAATTCGCCATTTTGGAGCCGAAAAAAATTTATTATATTAAACAAAACATATATAAACTTAGGAATGAGGTTATCCGCAGTAGAACCAGAGTAACCGACATAGCCCAACGGATTAGTAAGCTGAAGTGGCAGTGGGCCGGCCATATAGCTCGAAGAACCGACAACCGATGGGGAAGAAAGGTTCTCGAGTGGCAGCCTCGTACCGGTAGGCGAAGTGTAGGGCGTCCCCCCACGAGATGGAGTGACGACCTGGTAAGACATGCAGGAAGTCGATGGATGCAGGTGGCTCAGGACCGTGCTTTGTGGCATTCTTTGGGGGAGGCCTATGTTCAGCAGTGGACTTGTGAAGGGCTGTAATGATGAACAAAACAAAATTACACTGCCATTTACATTCAGTGGCTTCCCACATGATAGATGAAGAGATTAAAAAATAGATTGAGTTAAACAATTGATATTTTCAAAAGTTATCGTGTTTACAAGCGTTGCGGATTTGATAAATCCACACCATAAGCCACTAAAACCCCTTTTTTATTTAAAAATAGCAATTAATTGATTTAAAAAAAAAATATTAATAAGTTCAACAATCATTTATCTTTCTAACAATGTGCTTTTTATATCATTTATATGTATAATATGATTGCTAGATATGATTTCATTCGATAAAACATTGGAATCTTAATTTTTAGGCAATAGTAGAATATACCTTGCGCTTTCGCTTAAGGCATGCAAAAGGCCGAAACATTTCATTAGTAAGCGTCAATTTGTTAGTTAAAGTTATGTTATAAATTTGTCTACCGAAAGTTAGACAACATTTATAACATAATTTAGTTAGAGCAGATAAAAAGTCCTACCATCTATTTTATATTGATTTTTTTTTAAAAACCTTATATTAAATTACTAAACTTGTACAAAGTTGTACATATTCAAATTTTAGCATAAATCTATTCATAACAAAACTTCCCCTTCGATATTTAATATCAGAGTCTCCAAATACGGGGTAACTTCTACCCTTGTTACAGGATACGCATAGTAGCCGGGAGCAACATCCAAACCAGAATCCTTGTTAAACTTATCCACAGCGTGTTAAGATTGTAGCGGGTTTTATGACGAAATTCAGTGTAACTTAGTGAGAGATAAACCCTAATAGAAAATATGTTCTTACCCTTGCGTATACTTTGTTTTTAATTATATTTTTATAGAAGAGAAGGGCATACTAACAGGCGGCTCATCTGGTATACAATGATCACCGTCCCTCATTAACATTTATTTAATTATTTATACGTTAATTATAACGGTAAACCCAATTAAGTGCATTAACCAAAGACAAAATATTCATTATTCTTGCTCACAAAACTTCAAGCATTCCGTCAATATTACCGTCCATTCATCCGCAAACAGGTCGCCTTCAGGATTTGTGTCCAGTCAGTCCAGTAAAGAAAATAACACTCAGATAACACTCATAGTTTTAATTGATGAAAGTAAAAATTAAAGTTGCCTATTTACGTCCCACTGCTGGGCACAGGTCTCCTCTCATTTCTGAGAGGGTTTTAGGGCACGGAAATGTCCACCGCGCTACCCCAATGCGTGTTTTTAGTTCTTATTTCTCAGACATGCAGGTTTTCTCACGATATTTTCCTTCACCGTCGATCACGTGGTAAATCAGCACTTAAAATTGCAATTAACAATTTTATTAGTGCCGGCGGGGATCGAACCCGGGTTGCTCGAGTACTGTGAAGCTTACAGCGAGCGCTAACCATCTGAGCTATCACGGCTCTTTTACAGACGGTTTTAATTATTAACTTATTTAAATTAATATTTGTTATCAAAAACATATTCTTCAATACAATTTTTTATAGGATAAGGGTGACAAGCGAGTACACAGTCCACCTGATGATAAGTGGTTGCTGTACCCCATAGACATCTATATCTATCCTCGTATGCGAATCAAAATGCAGGTGCGTTGTCAGCCGTAAGGACTAAGATGGAATGCCACCTTTCCAGTAAATAAGATTTCTGGTTCTCTGCACTCACCACACAAAACACAGCAGAATTAAGCTGCTATTTTACGCTGGTATTCTGTGAGAGCGTGGTCCTTCACAGGTCGAGCCGACCCATTCGTGCTACAACTATACAGTTAATAGAGGTGCAACTGGCTCTTCCACGCTTAAAGTTATTGTATCTAATTTTATGTGGTTATTTACAAGTATGTATGGACAGCTACTTAATGATAAATATGAGATCGTTCAAAGATGGGCTGAATACTTTCGTGAACTCCTTAACAGTTGAGTGCAGAGTCGTCCACTTTCTGTACCAGTACCTGAAGCTCTACTAAACAATCAAGAAAGCGATGAATCTTTGTACCCCGCTATAGAAGATACTATACGAGCCATGCAATCCATTAAAAATAACAAATCTCCGGGAATGTGTGATATCCAAGGCGAGCTTATAAAGAACGCCGGAACTGGTTTCTAGAAAGAGTTTCACCACCTGGTGCTCCAAATGTGGAACAATGAAAAAATTCCTGATGATTGGAATACATTTCTGTTATCTGTCCCCTACATAAGAAAGGCGACATATTGGATTGCAATAATTACCGAGGCATATCTCTCTTGAACACCGGTTATAAAGTTTTTGCCAATATGCTTTTTAAACTAAAGTCATATGTATAATCCAGCTTGGGAGAGTATCAGTGTGGGTTCTGTCCAAACAAGTTCACAGTAGACCAAATCTTCTCGCTTAGGCAGATCCTTGAAAAAACTTTTGAGTACAACGTGAACACTCACCACCTTTTCGTAGACTTTAAGGCTGCCTATGACAATGTGCACAGAAGTTTCCTGTACTAGGCTATGATGGAGATTGGCATCCCAACAAAGCTCGTGCGCCTGACGGAGATGACTCTTAGAAACTCTCAGAGCGTTGTTAGAGTTCAAACAAATGTATCAGAGCCCTTCAGAACCAATGACGGCTTAAGACAAGGGGATGCGCTTCGTGCCTACTGTTCAACATCGCTCTCGACAAGTGTATTCGCGACTCAAAGGTCGAGACCAAAGGCACTATCTACCACAAATCTGTTCAAATTCTAGGGTATGCGGATGACCTCGACGTGATAGGAAGATTTCTACCTGCAATGGAGAGTGCATACCTTGCTCTTGAAAAATCAGCTGCGGAGGCTGGTCTCTAAGTTAACATGGCTAAGACTAAGTACCTGAAAGCGTCAAAAGACCAGTAAACTCTACTACAAGGAGTTAATACTGGCAACAACACCCTCGCTAGCGTCAATGATTTCGTATACCTGGGATCCTTAGTAACCGATAACAACGATGTGTCTTCAGAAATAAGTAGGAGAATAATGGCGGCTAACAAATGCTACTTCAGACTACTAAGATACTTACGTTCGAAGCATAAAACTTCTCTTGTACAAAACCTTACTAAGACCTATACTCACCTACGGTTCCGAATGTTGGGTGCTGAGCAAAAAAGACGAAAATTCCTTGTTGGTATTTGAGCGGAAAATACTAAGACGCATTTTCGGAGCTGTGATGGAAAATGAGAGATGGCGAACGCGTTATTACCACGAGCTATACCAAATGTACGATGAGCTAAACGTAATTAAGACCATAAAGATCGGGCGCCTGCGTTGGGCAGGGCACGTGTTGCGAATGGACGAGGCCAGAGTACGCCAAACGCCTTTTAGAAGGCCGACCGGAGGTCCGCAGAAGTCGAGGCAGGCCCAAGCTCAGATGGTTGGACGGCGTCGAACAAGATATCAAGATCTTGGGAGTAACAATTTGGAGAAGGAAAGCCTCCAACAGATCGGACTGGAGAGCTTAGCTGGACCAGGCTAAGGCCCACCCGCGGCCGTAATGCCTCAGATGATGATATTTACATGTATAATATAGCTACATATACTTGCAATAGTAAATAACCACTTGGATGAAATATATTTATTAATCTTTATTTCCATATTCATATACAGGCTGTCCCAGAACTCAACGTCAAGCCGAAACGGGGTGACAGGATTGATTGTAAGTTGTAACCATCAGAGAAAGATCAGAAAAAATCTACCCCATGCAGTTTGGAAATTATGGGCATTTAAGAAAACCCTAGAAATTTGGTCAAACTGTAAGCATTCTTCGGATATTGTGGTTAATTTTTATTATTTTTGTTCATTTAAACTTTGGAACCGTAACCCTAAATAACATTTCTAGAACCACAGTCAATAATAATGACATAACTGCCCCAAGTTTTCTAGAATTAATACTATTTGTTAAACTATGAATATAAATTTTCAAAATTTGTCGACTTTAAAAGGCCTTCCTTTAAAAAAAATATACCAAAATGCCTTGGCAAGTGCCATTAAAAGTTTGCTCATTTAATCAGGATTGTAAAATGGTACAATACTTGATAGTGTCATACAAAAAAAAATAGTAAAAAATAAAAACCTCGAGTAACCCGATATTTGCTAACCCATTTTACTCAGTTCAATTTTTTTTATTGATGTGAGAGATGGATAGTGGACGTGTTTGCCATGAGCGACCGAGACAGATAGTGACGCCACTTTTACCAAAGTCAACAAAAGTAAGTAAAATTAATAAAATAATTAAATATCTTGACCTAGTTTAGTTTAGGTTTATTGGAATAAAAGTCAGATAGGGAAATAACATTTTTTATTGCAATAAATATTCAAATTGTTTACCATCAGCCTCAATACACGCCCTACATCTTATTAAAAAAGATCTAGTTATTATTCGGGCATATCCTCGAGAGTTGATGTCCTCAGCAGCTTGAGAAATTCGTTCACGCAGCTCGGCTACGCTGTCAATGGGCTTTGAATAAACTTTTTCTTTAAGAACGCCCCAATAAAAAAATCCAGAGGATTTAAATCTGGGGAACGGGCTGGCCACCAATAGTGCCTGAATGTCCAATCCACCTTCCCGGATATTCCTGGTCAAGGAAATCTCTTACTTGCACTGTGTAATGCGCTGGGCAGCCATCTTGTTGATACCACATGTGGCGATGATCTGTTAGTGGTACGTCCTCTAACAAAATTGGTAAATTTTCTCGAAAAAAATGTAGGTAATTCGTGCCATTCAAGTTCTCAGGCAGCTCAAAAGGCCCAACAATTTTGTCGTTTAAAATTCCGGTCCACGGGTTTACTTTAAAGCGATACTGGGATCTGTCTTCTCGCATTAAATGTGGATTCGCCACATGCCTCTCGTGAAAATTGTCTAAGTTTATGTAACCATCTTTTTTAAATGTAGATTCATGTGATCAGAGATTTTTTTGGATGAATTGGGGATTTTCATTATGCCTCTGTAGCATTGTTCTACAAAATGAAATCCTTTCAGGATAATTTCGAGGAAGAAAACTTTGAACTCGTACGTGAAACGGATACATTTCGACTCTTTGTAAAATACGATGTAATGTGCTTTTGGGTATTCCGGTTGTAGTGTTTGCACAAATACACAAACATACATTTATATATAAGTCACCGTCTCGAGCGCACCGCGTCAGTTACACGAGAGCCTCGGGCGAGAGTGGACGTGTTAGTTAAGTGCGTGCCGAGCCTGTGTTATACTACAGTGATTAGAGAAGATAGCAGACAATACAAGTGGCGACGAGGAAAAAGATAAGTACCTATTTAATATTAAGATATAATCAAAATAGGTTAACAATGTGCAACTATTAGCATTGCAATTGTAAATTACTAGAGTACCCACGAAAAAAAAATGTGTATTATGAATTATGATTTATTGTTTTTAACCCTGTTATTATCATTTTAATAATTTATATAAATTATATGTTCACATATGACCACGCTTATGGTGTGCATAATTTATTTTCTTTATATAGCAATGATAAAATAATGATTTATTTTAACATATGTCTATTAGCACAACTATTATTTAAAAATATTTTTGATGGTAAAAATAGTAGATGTAACTAATCACTCCTCTCGATTCGAACCGAAATACAATGTTGTTAGCTAAATTTTAGTGGTATTCTACATGTAGGTGTGATATTTATCGCCTTTAATGAAAATACTATTTTACCGCTTTCAGGGCATTTATGTCTTACAAAAAATCGTGGACACTTCACGACTTCTGTAAATTGCATAGTAATACTGTAAATACGCATTGTAGGTATTGAATTCACCCAAAGCCTAAATGGCACAGCAATGGAAGTAGTCGGTATAACAAATAAACTGAAAGAGAAGGGCGACTGTTATGGAACATATTACTATCATTAAATTGAGTTGGGTACTAAGATATCATCATTAAATTGAGTTTGGTACTAAGATACCATCATTAAATTGAGTTGGGTACTAAGATACCATCATTAAATTGAGTTGGGTACTAAGATACCATCATTAAATTGAGCTGGGTACTAAGATACCATCATTAAATTGAGTTGGGTACTAAGATACCATCATTAAATTGAGTTGGGTACTAAGATACCATCATTAAATTGAGTTGGGTACTAAGATACCATCATTAAATTGAGTTGGGTACTAAGATACAATCATTAAATTGAGTTGGGTACTAAGATACCATCATTAAATTGAGTTGGGTACTAAGATACCATCATTAAATTGAGTTGGGTATTAAGATACCACCATTAAATTGGAAGTTGGGTATTAAGATACCACCATTAAATTGGAAGTTGGGTATTAAGATACCACCATTAAATTGGAAGTTAGGTATTAAGATACCACCATTAAATTGGAATATGGGTACTAAGTTACCACCATTAAATTGGACTTTGGGTACTAAGTTACCACCATTAAATTGGACTTTGGGTACTAAGTTACTACGATTAAATTGGACTTTGGGTATTAAAATACCAGCATTAAATTGGAAATAAAAATATAATAAACTGTTTCAGTTTGCCCCTAAAATAATAATAATAATGATACTGTTATCAGTTTTAATGTGATAGCACATCTATGGCTATAAGGTGTGAAAAATGGAAAAGGTCTCTACTAATCTATCTGTACGCAGCTGAAGTTATATCAGCACTCAATAAACGAGCTACGCTATTGCATTTTGGTGGCTCTGGGTTACAAAAAATATTCTACAATTTACCGGGTGCCAATGTCAAATCATCAGAAACCGTTGATGTATTTAAAGTAGCCATAAAAAAACTCGACGAGTATTTTCAACCTAAACGGAGCAAAGTTTATGAGCGGCATGTTTTTCAATTGCTAAAACAAGAAAAAAGAGAAAAATTTGAGAACTTATTGATAAAATTGCGTCAACAGGCCGAAAAGTGTGCATTCGAAAAGCAAGATTATCATCTCATAGATCAAATTGCGGAAAAGTATAATTCTAATTTGCGCAAGAACCTTATATCTTACAAAACGTGGGAAGAGTTAAAAAGTAAAAAAGTATATGCTTTTAATCAAATGTAAAGACCAGACAAGACATTATTAGCATATGGTAGTAACTCTCCTTTGGCAATAGAGGGTTCATTTGAAACTATACTCGAAGTCGATGGACGAAAGGAACATACAACCATTTATGTGAATTCGGTGGGTACTAGAGACCTGTTGGGTAAGAACACAGCAGTCCGTCTGGGTGTCTTAAAACTTGGTATCGGGATAAATCAAGTGGATAGTACCGATCCCCATTAAAGAGAAGGTTGCAATCAAAATTAAGGAATCACTAAACAGTGATATAATTGAAGAAGTGCAAGGCCCATCTAAATGAGTTTCACCAATGTTCCAATCATGAAAAAAATGGTGAATTACGTTTGTGCGTAGATATGAGATGTACGAACGTCGCTATATTGCTAGAAAACCACCCCCTGCCTACTATGGACCATATTTGCCTAAAATAAAGAAAGCTAAATATTTTAAGAAATTAGATATAAAAAAAATACCTTCCATCAAGTGGAAATTCACTCTGAATTCAGACACATAACGACTTTTACAACCCCCAAAAGACTATATAGATATAAAAGAATAATGCTTGGAATTACCTGTGCTTCCGAGATTTTTCAGAAGATCATTGAAAGGATGCTGATAAACTGTGAAGGGGTCGTCAGTTTTATTGATGATATCCTGGTATTCGGGAACAGTGAAGAAGAACATGACGCATGAGTAAAGAAAGTTCTACAGGTACTTAGTAAAAACAACGCCGTGCTGAATAGCAATAAATGCATATATAAAACGCAGGATGTGTTTTTTTTGGGACACAGGCTTACACATGAAGGAGTAAACCCTTCAACAAGTACGTTGAGAGCATTATGAAATTTAGGGTTTCAAAAACCATAGAAGAACTTCAAAGTTTTTTAGGACTCTTAAACTACATAAACTAATGGATACCTAACTTGGCCGCCATGACAGAACTTCTGAAGCACCTGCTAAGACAGAAGATGAGCAAAAGGAAGAGCTTGGAAAAACAATGGTCTGAGGAACAAGCAAACAAGTCCAAAAAACTCAAACGGATGCTCACGGAAATACAGATTTTAGGGTACTATAACTTTAAAGATGTAAGACAGGTGATAGCAGATGCTAGCCCTGTCGGACTTGGTGCTGTCCTTATACAAAATGATACACATGTCCCTAGAATTATTGCCTATGGTAATTGAACTTTGACAGACTGCGAGCGCAGGTATAGCCAAACGGAAAAAGAGGCACTAGCATTAGTTTGGCGGGTCGAACATTAATATTTTTTTATTTGGAAAGCCTTTTGATTTAGTCACTGACCACAAGCCGCTAGAGATATTGTTCGGCTCTAAGTCAAAAGCATGTGCGAGGATTGAACGATGGGTACTGAGGCTACAGTCTTATTCATTCAAGGCTGTATACAAGGCAGGAAAACAAATATAGCTGATCCCTTGTCACGATTATGTAACTATCCTGATAACCCACCAAAAGGAAAAGACCAGCATGTGTACTAAATAGTGGAAAATTCTAGACCATTTGCTATACCAATGAGTACCATTGTAGCATATTCAGAAAAAGACCAAGAGATTTACAAAGTGAAAAAAGGTGTCATCAGAACGACTGGGACGATTCAATTAAGAGTTACAAATTTTTTGAAAACGAGTTGTTTCCACGATAGCATTCTACTTCGTGGAAATAAAATTGTAATACCACAGCAACTCTTCAAGAGTGTATTAGATGCTGCATAGGAGGGTCATCCAGGTATCGTAGCGATGAAGGACAAAGGTATGGTGGCCCCGTATCGATAAAGACGTAGAACAATTAGTAAAGGCCTGTAAAGTTTGTACGTTAGTGGGTTTGCCAAACCCACCTGCACCAATGAAGAGACGAGAGTTGCCTGCAGCTCTATGGATAGATGTCACAATGGATCTAATGGGACCATTGCCAATTAATGAGTATCTCTTAGTAGTGGTCGACTACTATAGTCGATACAAAGAAGTAAAAAATCACAAAAAGATCACAAGCTTACGGATTATTAAAATGGTAAAAGAAATGTTCAGTAGACTTGGTTATCCTATTTCTATCACCGCAGACAATGGCAAGCAGTTCGTTAGTGAAGAGTTTCGATCTTTCTTCAAAGAATGTAACATTAAGTTATTTAGTACTGTACCATATTGGCCTCAAATGATCGGCGACGTTGAAAGACAAAACAGAGATATTTTGAAACGTCTTCGTATCAGCCAGATCGAGAGGAAGGATTTAAAAGAATGTTTGTGGGAGTATCTTCTAATGTATAACAGCACCCCTTCTTACAGTTACCGGGAGGTTACCGTCTGAACTGTTTTTTCAACGAAAAAGTAGGGATAAAATTTCATCAATAGGTGAAATAAATTACAAACAATCATTTAGATTCAGATATCAGGAATAGAGACAAATAAAAAAAAAATCTTGATAAGAAAGAGATGTAGTGTTTGCACAAATACACAAACATACATTTATATATAAGTCACTGTCTCGAGCGCACCGCGTCAGTTACACGAGAGCCTCGGGCGAGAGTGGACGTGTTAGTTAAGTGCGTGCCGAGACTGTGTTAAACTACAGTGATTAGAGAAGATAGCAGACAATACACCCGTTCTTTCTTCAATTCCACGAACGTAAATACTTGGGTTATCTGCGACCTCTTGAAGCACTTCTTCCTCGTAAGGAAAGCGACTTCTACCTCCAGCCCGTATTTGATTCGGGAAATGGACGCCCTCCATGAGTGAACGGTGCACATTAACAAACACGCGGTGATCTGGATAGCGCTCTAAATTTGGATATCTTTCACGATAAAGTCTAGCGGCGGCACTTGCGTTGCATCTGCATTCGCCATAAATGAGGTGCATGTTCGCATATTTTTGTGAAGTGTAGCGCGTAGGCGTGGTAGATAACAAGGATGCCAACACAAACGTCCAATTCCAAAAGAGACAAGCCAAAGTTGCCGGTATGTAATCAACAAGTCCAATTCACAAAAATCCAAGTCCATAAAGAGAAGTCAAAGTTGTCAGTACTAAATCAACACAAGCGAATACGGAAAGGTGCGCAGTATACGAATGAGCGAAACGTACTAACTGGTGTCAGACGCATCTCCGTCTCACTGCGTGGCGTCACTATCTGTCTCGATCGCTCATGGCAAACATGTCCACTATCCATCTCTCTCATCATTTTGCCGTAAAATTAAGAACCTACCAAGAATTTGTGCGAATAAAAAACATTTGAACTGAGTAAAATGGGTTAGCAAAAATCGGGTTACTCGAGGTTTTTATTTTTTTACTAATTTTTTTTTAGTATGAAACTAACAAGTATTGTACCATTTTACAATCCTGATTAAATGCGCGAACTTTTAATGGACCTTGCCAAGGCACTTTAATACATTTGTTTTTAAAGGAGGGCCTTTCAAAGTCGACAAATTTTGAAAATTTTACATTCATAGTTTAACAAATAGTATTAATTCTAGAAAACTTGGGGCAGTTGAGTCATTATTTTTGACTGTGATTCTAGAAATGTTATTTAGGGTTACGGTTCCAAAGTTTAAATGAACAAAAATAATAAAAATTAACCACAATAACCGAAAAATTGTTACAGTTTGACCAAATTTCTAGGTTTTTCTTAAATGCCCATAATTTCCAAACTGCATGGGATAGATTTTTTTTCTGATTTTTCTCATGATGGTTACAATTAATTCTGTCACCACGTTTCGGCTTAACGTTGAGTTATGGGACAGCCTGTATACATTAGTTAACAATATTTCCATCTATTGTAGAAATTTTTATCATCATTAGGTAAGTATACATAAAATTTCGGTGCGCGTGTGTTCGTAATTCTTCTCCTCCTAAACGGCTTGACCGATCTTGATGAGATTTTTATGGGGTATTTATATGGGATTACTTGGATGGATGCATTATGCTATAGCTGTACCTGATAGGTGCCGCTGTTGTCGAGATCCTTAAACATGAAAAGAGCATCCATTGTTAAACTTTTAATTAAAAGTAAAAATCGACTTCGGAGTAGGTACCTATTTAAGAATTTAAATGTGGAAAATATTTTATTACTTTTACCTATTTCTTAGAAGTCGGTATATTCTTTTTTAAAATACATATTTTGCTCGTAAAGGTTAATTGCCTACGTTGTATGTTGAATATCCGCTCTCACACTAATATTATTTTCAACAATAACCTCTTAATGTATTCCCGACATATACGAGTACAACATACACATAAATCCTAAATGCGATTATCTATAGTCGCAACCACGTACATCGATACCCGTTGTTTAATTTGGCACCAATAGTTTGCAAGTTCAATTACAATTAATCTATATTTACAGTGCAAGCTTAGCTATGTTTACTTACCAATGAGTGTTGTTTACCGAGACGGTATTAGTTTGCATCGAGTGTTGTAACACGTATATTAATATCTGCAAATTACCGCACTTCGAGGGATTATATATAATATATTAATACGCGAACATCGGAAATTGAAGAGAGGAATGAAAGTTATATCTTCAGAGTAATTACTAGCATATGTACGTAATTACTCTGAGTTTTTAACATTTGAAATATTCTGTGAGTATGCCATAGATATGCACAAAATAAATCATGTGTGTACGTTGCTGTAAAGGCAGGTAAAATATAGTGAATATAGCGCATTATTTTGTCACACAAAATGTCTTAGGTAACTAATAAAATGGAAGCATTTTGATCACGTGCATGGATGTATGAGCTAAGATTCCTTTGCCTTAAACGTACGGAAAATATGACAAAAAATTTAAACTAACTGAACAAAATACACACAAGTAATCCGTAGAGAGAGAATAAACTACAAGCAATCAAAGAATAGGTATTCGTTCCAAGCATAGACTTAGAATATACTTACGCCAGTATATTCTAAGTCACAGAGTACCTTTATATTCAAAGTCTTTCCGTACACAGTACATACGTGTAGAATCTATTAGTTAGTCTGTGACACAGTATAGACCTCACACCATAGTTTTCTTCTATATACAAAAACAGAGAGGTTATAAAATATATTATAAGCTCCTTGACCAAAAATCAAAAATTTTATGACAGCTTTGAAATTTAGAGACCTGAAAGAGACCGCGATAAGTTTTAAGCGGCACGTGAAAAAATGCCCTCATACCAATGATCCTTATGTTTGAACGAATTAATGTATTTAAAATATAATGGAGACAAAAAATATAATGTACTTTGAATAGCATTAAAGATATTAGTTTACGTTTATAAATTGTTTTATTTATGAGTTCTGGAAAACTATCCGTGTACCCTACGTAGTTTTAAATAGAATTTTGTAGATTAAGCCAGTATTATTACAAAATCAAAATCGAGAAAGATCCTAATGATACCTCGTTTAGAGGCGAAACACGTGTCATCTTTAGACTAGTGATTAGTGGTAGCAGTAGCTGTGCACACAATGAGAGGGCAGGAGGTGCTCTTCAAACTAAGGTGGACTTAAAATTGGTTTTCACGCAACTTTTAGTTATATAATATTACCATCATCATCATCATTACAGCCCTACAAAAATGCTAGATGGCTTAAACACAAAAAAATTATTAACATGTTTGTCCAATCTATTCAAAAGAATCCATAATTTCAAAACTTACCGATTAATATTATTTTTTTTGGTCTATGCCATTTAGCATCTATCCTACGTACCACCTTGAGAGTCAATCAATTTTTGTTCGATAAAATGACTTTACCTATAGAATGTTATTACATTCTATTAATGATGGCGCTATTACTCAAATGGGATCACTCTTTCTCAAAACTAATTATAAATAATTAACTAATAGCAATAGACATGGAGAAATTACGGATTCTAGTGGAGCATTTAAGGAACAATTAATTGGCATACAGTTTAATTTTAAAAAGTAGATATTTTATGTTTTATAGCAAAATTAAATTTTCGATAATTAAATTACAATAAAATTAATTATAAATTATAAAAGCTTTTAGAAAAATTTACTTTGCAAATATCCGCGTTATAAAATAAAATGATGTGTCTTACCTAGTTTGAAGAGCACCTCCCGCCCTCCCTCAATTGCGTGCACTATCTCCGTCACCACTAATCCCAACACCGCTACTCCCAACACCACTACACTAGGCAAGACACACCACTGACGATAACACGACACGTGTTTCGCCTCTACACGAGGCATCCTCAGGTGATATGGACTCTACGGCGACTAACCGCTAAGTGAGCGGCGAGTCAAAAACAAGTGCCTTTTATACAGGCCGATGACGCAGCCGCTATCCGCTTAAGAAGCTAGCGACCGCGTCATGCGATAAAACATGCAACCAATTACCGCCGGACTTACGCAGCCGTTTGTAAAATTAAAAACAAACCGCCGCGCAACGCCTACTCTCCAACCACGCAACCAATCGCCGATCACCGTGAGGGTGACAAACGACCATATTGCGAGGCTCTCTATTATTGGAGAGCAGGCTTAAAGATATTTAAGAGAGGTGAGTTAGTAACATTTGTTTGTTCATTCAGCAATGCAACGGTATTATTATTACTTTTTAATATCTCTAACTGTTCCAGCACACACAGCCGCAGCCCTTTATTACACGTATGTAAGACTTTAAAGGAGTGGTCGTTGGCTAGGTTGTGTCCAGTGTCCAAGAGATGTTTGTTTAAGTAACAATTAATTGACATACAATTTAATTTTAAAAAGTAGATATTTTATGATTTATAGAAAAATTTAATTTTCGATAGTTAATTTCTTTAAAAATTTAATTATAAATTAACTAATAGCAATAGAGGTGGAGCAATTTCGGATTCTACTGGAGCATTTAAAGAGCAATTAATGAGGGCATCGACGACTTTTTCTGCCACCATCTACGAGTACATTTTGATTTGTAATAGAGGATAGATTTAGATGTCTATGGGCCGCAGCAACCCCTTACCATCAGATGGAGTTTTGGCGGAAACTTGATCGGCGGCGGATTGCTGCTCCTGTATTATAGTTTAAATAATAGTTTGAAGTGGATTTTGATATGTAAAAGTGGTGCGATTTTATGTATTAACTGTCTACGCATGTGAACTATTAGTGGGAACGGTAAAACAAGTGCTGGATGGTGATGGATTCTCAAGATAAGCTGTTTGCATAGGCGCCTTTAGATACCATGGCCAACTGTCAGCTGCCTGCTGGCTCAAGTTGCCGTCAAAATCTCCCAAGGGCTGCACAATGTGACGCATCAACATATTGTGAAGCAGTGAACTATGAAGGATAATAATACATAAAGACATGGCTTGGGAAATTTATAATAAACCGAATAAAAATACTCAAGACTTGGCCTAAAGGTCTAGATACCAGGCCATAAACTCCAAAAAAAAACTTACCATCAGGTGGACTGTGTGCTCGTTTGTCACCCTTATCCTATAAAAAAAATTAAAGAGCAAAATACTGAGGCATTATTTTCTGTATTACGCTAGAAACTGATAAACTTTTATTAAAAACCAACTTCTCAATTAATTGAAATTGTGTAACAAAAAACTTTACCTCAGTG
The DNA here is from genome assembly GCA_033319125.1 of Parnassius glacialis. Lineage (NCBI taxonomy): Eukaryota > Metazoa > Arthropoda > Insecta > Lepidoptera > Papilionidae > Parnassius > Parnassius glacialis. Next base: position 5,118,444 of record JAVANC010000017.1, read on the forward strand.
TCAACTAGTGACATCTGGTGAGCAAAAAATTATTAGCCCTAATTGGCATACAGTTTAATTAAAAAAAATAATGTTCTACGCTAACTTCTTTCTGGTCCGTTGTTTGGTATATCTGTCACAAGTTATGAAAAAACCTGGCTTTTGATCAAGAACCGGAAGAAAACAAAATTACTACGTTATGTTATCAAAAACCTGAGAAAAACCAGTTTTTTTCTCAAAAACCTAGATTGATTTAGTTTTATGATAAAATAAATGTTGGTTGCTATTTCTTTAAATAAATAAAACAGATAACCCAACCAGTGGCTTAGCTACCATAGGATTAGACGGGGCAGTGCCCCGGGACTCTCCGCTAGGAGTAAAGTATTCTGTGCCCGGGACCCCCAAGCTCAAGGGACTTTTCGATATCCATGAACGACAATTGAAAAAACTTATAATATCCTAGTTGAATAATTTTCGACTTTTGACTTTTTCGCCGCTGACCAAAAAACCTCGAATGGTTAGAACTGAAATCACAAAATATTTCGTATGGTGACTGTAGAGAACCGGAGACCCTTTTTACTGGATATGAGGCATTCCATCTTAGTCCTCAAGGTGACAACACATCTGTATTTGGATTCTTAATCGAGGATAAATGTAGATATCTATGGGCCACAGCAATCACTTATCATGAGGTGGACTGTGTGCTCGTTTGTCACCCTTATCCTATAAAAAAACTGATTTATTTAAAGGTAGTTTGCAGTCATTGGCCACCATACTACACAAAATTTGCTTCACGTATAAAAATGCGAAAAAAATAATAATAATGGAGCGCACAGATATTGCCTTGGCACGGGTGTACTTTTTGAGAAAAGCCAAACATATTTCAAATTGGGATTAAGTCGTATTTCTGGACGAGACTTGGCTTAATGCAAGCCAAACTGTACCGAAAGCGTGGACTGATGCACGGCACAATCACTCACCAAAGTGCCCGAAGGCATAGGAGAACATCTGATAATTGCGCACGCAGGGACGGCAAACCCAATTGTTTCTTGAATTTCAAATTGACAAAAACAACAAAATATCATTAGGAGAGGCATTTCGACAAGTTCAAAGAGTGGTTTTAACATTACTGGAAAATCTTCATGAACCACATATGATTATTATGGACATTGCGCCGTACCATTCCTTACAAAAGGACAAAGCTCCAATATCCAGCAGCAGAAAACTGGAGCTTATATCTTGGCTACAGAGCAAAGGTATTGAAGCCAATGAAAATATATTGAAACACGATTGGGTCCGATTAGTGAAAGAAAACAAACCCAGAAAGCCAGCCTACATTTTGGATGAAATCGCTGAACAACTTGGCCATACGGTACTAAAATTGCCACCATATAATTTTCATTACAATTCCATCGAACGGATTTTGGCTCATGTCAGGTTTGTTTTATGCCATCATACCTAGTACCTACGTTTACTACATATATAAATACCTACTTTTTTAGGTCATGCAGCCAAACAAAACGCATCTCCACCATTTACGGCTAAGAAAATGCTGACTTTATTCCTGTGATAACGTTACTGCGGATGACTGGAGGAAAGTTGTGGAACACGCAAAAAATATATACTAGAAGACTGGGAGCGAGATATCCACTTTGACAAAGTTTGTGAGCAAGAATTAATAATCACCGTAAGGGACAGTCCCAATAGTGAGCCTAGTGTTTGGTGATGATGATGATGATGAATTTGAATTAGGTTGTGCACCATTATTTTAATAATAAATAACTTTAAGCTACAATTCCTTGTTCTATTTCACACTAACACGGCTCCCACGTATTCTACTATATAGTCTGATTGACCGAATAATAATATGCACGAGGCGAAATCGTTATTGTGGGAGGTACTTTATTATCGTATTAATTAATTATTATTAATTCAATAGATAAGAAATTGTTCAAAATTCCAAATCATAAACATGCGACTGTTGATTGCAAGTTCTATATTATATCCAAACTAGCAAGCAGACTAAGCACTGCAGCTTACGCTGTAAAAAGGATTAGAGATCTCACTAGTGTCGAGACAGCCAGATTAGTTTATTGCAGTTATATAATGTCTTATGGGATTTTTCTATGGGGAAATGTGGCTGATTTAGAAACTATTTTTGTTTTGTAGAAGAGGGCCACTGAGCTATTTATAATCTTAAACCGAGAGAGTCCTTTAGAGAAAAATGTAAAGAAATAAATATAATAACTTTGGCCTACCAGTATATTTACGAAAATTTAATGTATGTTCAAAAAAACAAAAACAGTTTTAGTAAAAAAAAGTGATATACACTCTGTAAACACTAGGGACAAACACAAGCTAGTGATAGCGGTCTCTCGACTCCCCAGAGTCAGTAATTCATTCTTGGGGCAATGTATTCGCTATTACAACAAAGTTCGAGAAAATACTTATACAAGGTAGGGTAAACCACCCAGTAGTCAGCCCCGCACCAGTACTCAGCCTTTACAGACATTATTTCCATATAAATAGTGAAGAAATTTCTCTACACATTTAAAATAACGTTTGATTCTGTGTCTCCTTATTGACAAATGCGCACACTTACGAACCAATATCATGTCAGGTTGACAAGCTACACTCGTTAATTTGCACTGCTGCCAAAGACATGACTAGATGCGACGCTGTTGCAATTTTTTTCTTAAGGAAACGTGCTTGAGTTTTCGGTAAATTTTTGTGTGTATTTGCTGTAATTTGTGGTGGATTGTTATACTGTGTTACAATAAAATGTATATTTTGTGATAAAATTAACTATTACATGCATTTCATTTGTTTAATATGTTGTAATTTATGTGGCCGACTAGTGGGTGTCGACTTTTTAAGATAGATCCAGTACTCAGCCATAAGTGGCTGACTACTGGTTTTTTCGTGATTTTCTTATATCTACTTGAAATTAACGGAGCGAATAGTACCAATTTTGTTAATTACTTTGGGATTAACTCTTATAGGGCGAAAAGTGTATTTTACCAGTAGTCAGCCGCGTACAAATGTAATTGCATGTCAGGGGCCGACCAATGGGTCTACAAATCCAGTAGTCAGCCGTTAGTCCTGTTGCATAAAATAGTACCTTAAGCCTTTAATTTTTACCTTACAACCTTTAGCCTTTTCAATAAGGGTTAAATGTATGCACGGTTATTTTTGCATGAAAATCATTTGTTTTAGAATTCCATTATGTCAAAAATCCATCCATCAATACAAAGAATAGCAATTAACACAAGTTATGGGGGCGATTAGAAACTGGATGAAACGAATAGGAGCTGTTTCTTCCAAAGAGTGGAGAAAATTTCAGAAACAAAAAGAAGAAGTGAAGCGACAGAAAAAGAATGATGTATTGATTAAAAAAATTAAGAGATTTGAAGCTAAAACATAGAAAGAAGAAGAAAGTCAAAAAAAGAAAGCAGAATTACAAAAAAGCTGTTGAATTCCAAAAATAGTTAAAGAAGGAAGAAAAATATGATACATATCGTATTTTTAATTTAATACTATATGTACAATAAACAAAGCTGCAAAAACTGTGAAGAGGAATTGACTAGAGAAACTAAAATTATTGACTTAAAGAATATTGGATGTGACAATTGTCTTGCATGGTACATTTGAAATGTACTGAATTCGCTAGGGACATATATGAAAATTGGACTTACCTAGTCGGACTATTTGTCCCAGATAAACATATTCGTCAACAACTTTGAGCTTAGTCCTCCCAACAACTACCGGCATAGGTGTGACATGGACGTTAAACGTGATTTTTGTTTCGTCCATGTTCATCTTAAGGCCTATCCGTTGCGAGACACTATTGAGGTCATTGCATAGGACTTAGGTCCTCCAGCGATTCTGCCATAAGGACTATATCGTCGGCAAATCGAAGTCCAACTTTGACCGAGAGGTCAATCGACGGATTCAACTCTGCTGGGCAGCGTTCGAGAGATTACGACACATCTTCTCGTTAGACATACCTCAAAACCTCAAAACTAGATTATACAACCAGTGCGTGTTGCCAGTGATGACCTATGGATTTGATACATGGTCGTTCACTGCTGGTCGTATGAGGAAGCTCAAAGTCGCTCAGCGAGCTATGGAGAGGACTATGCCCTGCGTTTTTCTGTGTGATAGAATTAAAAACGAGTATATCCGCAGTAGAATCCGCAAAGCATTAGTAAGCTGAAGTGACATATAGCTCGGAGAACTGACAATCGATGTGATATGATGATGGGAATACCTGAGCGTGAGGATGTTTATATGGGAGGAGATTTTAATGGACATGTAGGGAGAGTGAATGACGGGTATGAAAGAGTACACGGTGGATGGGGGTACGGAGTGCGGAACCGTGAGGGGGAAGTTCTTCTGCAAGCAGCATGTGCTTTCGACCTGGCTGTAGTAAACACGTGGTTCCAAAAACGAGATCAGCATCTTGTTACTTATAAAAGTGGCCACCACGCGACACAGATCGACTATCTTCTGATAAGACGGAACCAAATCAAGAGTGTAAAAAACTGCAAAGTGCTTCCAGGTGAAGACTTAGTATCCCAGCACCGAATTCTGCTGGCTGACATCTGTTTAACTGTTCGCCTCAACAAACATAAGGATCGTCCCCCACCCAAAATAAAGTGGCATTTGTTGCATAAGGAGGGGTATGCAAGTGAATTTAGAGAGCTAGTTGTAAACAAGATGATAGAGATGGGTGGTATGGAAGGAATGAGTGTGAATGAGTGCTGGAAGGAAATGGCTGATTGTATCCGAAGTGTGGCAAGGAAGGTGTTAGGAGAAACAAAAGGGAAGCGTATGATAGATAAGGAGGGGTGGTGGTGGAGTGAAAGTATTAGAGAAGTTTTGAGAGAAAAGAAAAATGCCTTTAAAGAATGGCAGAGCGTAGAAGACCAGAATGAATCCATAAAAGAAAGTAAGAGAGGGGCGTATAAAGAATGTAAGAAAAGAGCGAAGAAGGAAGTTGCTATTTGTAGGGCAGAGGCGCAAGATAAATTATATCGGTCCCTTGAAAGCCCCGAAGGTCAAAAACGACTTTTTCAAATTGCAAGAGCGAGAGAAAGGAATGGAAGAGATGTTTCACATGTAAAATGTATAAAAGATGATTCTGGAAGGATTTTGACTGACGATGAAAGTATAAAGAAGCGATGGAAGGAGTATTTTGAGAAATTGATGAATGAGGAGAATGAATGGAATGGTATGCTTGAAAACCCACCAGTGAATATGGGCTTAGTGAGAGAAATTAGTGTGGAAGAAGTAAAAATGGCTGTTAGGAATATGAAGAATGGGAAGGCGGTCGGCCCAGATGGAATACCAGTAGAAGTGTGGAAGTTGCTGAGGGCGGATGGATGGAAGTGGTTGAGTTTATTTTTCGGTAAATTGTTGCAGGAAGAACAAATACCTGAGGAATGGTGCAGTAGTATACTGGTCCCCATTTTTAAAAACAAAGGAGACGTTCAAAACTGCAGCAGTTACCGGGGAATAAAACTCATGTCACATACGATGAAAGTCTGGGAAAGAATAATAGAGAGAAGAATGAGAGAAGAGTGTGAGATAACACAAAACCAGTTCGGATTCATGCCCGGTCGAGGTACGACAGATGCCATTTTCGCATTACGCCAATTGTGCGAAAAGTACAAGCGCGTACATAAAGATCTGCACATGGTTTTTGTCGACCTTGAAAAGGCGTACGATCGGGTTCCCCGTGAGGTTTTGTGGTGGGCGTTAATGATGAAAGGTATGCCTGGGAAGTATGTGAGGTTAGTCCGTGCTATGTACAGAGCATCCCGTACATGTGTACGATCTGCCGCGGGAACTACGGGCAGTATCGATGTGGCGGTAGGGCTGCACCAAGGGTCGGCATTGAGCCCTTACCTCTTCCTACTGATTATGGACGCTTTGACGTCGGACCTGCAGGATGAGGCACCCTGGTGCATGCTCTTTGCCGATGACATCGTGCTTGTCGGGGAAGAAGGCATCGAGGTACAGAGCAGACTGACGGGGTGGCAGCGGAGGCTGGAAAGTGTTGGCTTAAAGATCAGCAGATCCAAAACCGAATATCTGTGCTGTGATTTCGGCGGTCTTTCCAGTCCTGTACCCATGTCGTTGGATGGCGCTATACTGCCTATCTGCTCAGATGTCAAGTACCTCGGTTCCCTCATTCAAGGCGACGGCGGAATAGATAGAGCTGTGCAGCATAGGATTAACGCAGGGTGGATGAAATGGCGACAGGTCACAGCCACAACGTGCGATCCCCGAATGCCAATAAGGCTGAAGGGGAAAATTTACAAATCGATCATCCGACCTGTCGTCATGTATGGAAGTGAATGCTGGGCCGTCAAGAAGAAGGATGAAAATAGACTGCATGCGAATGAAATGAGAATGTTACGATGGATGTGTGGTGTGACAAGGATGGATAAGATAAGGAATGAGTATATAAGAGGAAGCCTGAAAGTAGCGCCAGTGGTAGAAAAGGTGAGAGGAAGCAGATTGGCATGGTTTGGGCATGTGATGCGGAGGAATGAAAGTCATGTCACAAAACGAGTGTTGAATATGAATGTAGAGGGACACACGGGCAGAGGAAGGCCGAATAAAAGATGGATCGATTGTGTGAAGAGTGATATGAGAATGAAAGGAGTAAGTATGGAAATGACGGCTGATAGAGAGGAATGGAACAAAAAGATTCAGTGCGCCGACCCCAGATAATGGGAAATGGTTTAGAGAATGATGATGAATCATTTATATTGTAAAATTTATTTAAAAAAACGTCCCGCTGGGTTTCTTGCTGGTTTTTTTCGAACCAGTGGTAAAGTAAAAAATGACTTTCAATAAGAATTACTTAAATATTGAATAAAAAAATATTCTATTCTATTCTATGAGAATTACAATGTAAATTACATTAATAATTCATTGAAATTAATAAATGAATGGTTAAAACACAATAATATACGCATAAATATAAGCAAAACCAAGTTAATACAATTTTTAATAAAAAAATAATAAAATAAAGCTAAATATTGTATACAGTGGCGAACAAATAAAACAAATACAAGAAATTTCCTTTCTCGGTATACATATGGATACATTTTGTAACTGGAAAACTCACATAAGAAACGAATGTAATAAACTTAACCGCTTTGTTTACATATTACGGAACCTTACAAAGACGGCATCGCAATCAACTGCTCTTATGGCGTATTACGGATACGTTTATTATACACTTACGAGTAGCTACGGTATAATCATGTATAATAATATGGGGAAATTCTGTAGACATCAATAAAGTTTTTATTGTGCAAAAAAATGTCTACGTGTAATATGTAATATGGCATCCTCATGAATCGTGCAAACCAATATTTAGAAATTTAAAAGTGTTAACACTTCCTTGCATATACATCCTCGAAACAGCAAAATTTGTGAAAAATAATTCTGAGCTGTTTATAACATTGAGTTATTATGTACTACGTACCATTATATTTCGTACTTAACATTATACTTCAATGGTTTATAACTGATGGACATATTATCAAATCCAACGCTTAAAGGAATCCAGACAAATTAGTCATTGATAAAATACCAAAAACAGTTAAAAAATTGCTATGCAATGTGCATAAAAGTGTTTAACGTAATACCCAGTAATAATAAACTACAACCAAGGAAGCGATTCGGGAACGAGTTGAAAAAGTGGCTAGTTAATAAATATTTTTATTTGGTTAGCGAGCTGTTCAAAAACAATATCTTTAATTTCTTTTTAAATAATAATATTTTGTCAATTATATATTATGATGTGACTTGAAATTATAAATATTAATGATGTGATAGTGCAAATAGTGGTAAATGTTGTTCATGAGGTCTCTTTGTATTAATTTTTTTTTGATTGTTTATTATGCAATGTCTGTATTTTTTTGTAATTTCAATTTATAATGTACTTAATAATACTTGATATTTATAAAATTCAATAATTTTGTGCACCAGAAATAGTTAATGTCATAGATTAATGATAAGTCATCGCGCGCTCCGATGAATTATCATTAATCTATGATTAATGTGTTGTACTTTTTTGTTACAACTGTAAAACACACACATTATGCAAAATAAATAAATAAAATAATATTCGAATAGATTCATTAACGATTATACACCACCCCATCCCTACAGTGCGCTGTCAAACATATCAAGCTAAAAAGAGTTAAAGGTTGGGCATTATTCTGTATTTATCGCGAGTCTTAACTATTCAATTTTATTTATATAGCATCTTCCACTGCAAAATCGATGTAAATCTATACGTTGGTTATTTTAAATAAATTTTTCAATATATCTTCTCTATAATATTTTAACCGTTCGTTGCGACACCAATTTTCGACAACTTTTAGCTGTGGCCAGTGGTGCCAAGTCAGGCGACTTTTCGCCTTTTAGGCCATTGATTTATATGTTACACATGTATACATGTATAACACAATATTTTAGGCTATCTCGAAGGGTGGCGGGGCGAAGAAAAATTGCGATGGGCGACTGGTCGCAATTTAGCCTACTTCGGTAAAAACAAGGGTGCTTGTTGGCTATATAATTCTTTCTCTTTTAAAAAAAAAAACGTTAGCACCACACTAGGATTTTCTCCGGCACCGTGGAGGCAGTTCACAAATATAAATTGCACGAGGACAAACATCCAGACCCGGAACAATTATTTGTAGGCCATACAAATACTTATTCAAAATTAATTAGAATAAGATGGAGAAACAAACTAGGACCGACCAATTCGCTTGGTTTTGTACTACTTAAATAGTTGAGGTTTTGTATACTGGCATTTTACTAACTACTCTAGTCATGAAATTTTTTAAATATTTGAATTCAGCTGACTTTACTCCGTCTACAACAGCTATACTCATATCGTAGTTTTTCAGACGCCAGCGCTATTGTGGTAGGTTTTGGAACCTCTTTTTTCAGTATATTATAGTGGGACACTTTTTCAACTTTCGCACCTTATAAGATGGTTCTCCTTCTACTCTACATTCCATAATTTAAAGGTATCAATGACCTAAGAAAAAGAAGTCTTTCATAGAGATATATATACTGTAAGTAAAATATTTCTTTTCAATTTCTGAAATATTAATAATGATGAACAGATAAAATACATATTATAATTTTAACTTTTCTTTCACATTTACGATAAAAGTGCTTCAATTTTTATCTTATTAAAATTATAAATAAGGGATCTGCGTTTAAAAATAGCCTTTATAGGCTAACTGACACTTCAGTAAGCAATTTTAGTCTATATTACAGAAAAAAAATTGGCGAATTTAGGCTGTTTTTTTTAATTTTCGGCGACTCGGAACGATCTCGACTCGGCAACACTGGCTGTGGCGGCGAAAAAAGAAATTGTGACACGCCAGTAGTGTCAATCGTAGAAATTGATACGTCTATTGTGCCATTAGCCATGTGTAAAAATAATGTTATTTTTTATTTTTTCACTTGTTTAGACCTGATTAAGTTTAATTGACTTATACTTGTTACTGGATACTTGTTTTTAGTGGCTAACTACGTGTTTTTCTGCATGTTTTTCCTTGAAATGGAGAGTAATTGACCCCCCCCCCCCCCCACCCCAGCCTGCAAAATAATGATATTTGTAATAAAGAAAATACTAGTCGACGTATTTTTAATAATACATTACGATTATACTTGAATAATAATTGCACACTCTCCAATTTTTTATAAAAAATCAAAAAGTAAATTACGGTTTTTACTAGTACTGCAATATCGATATCTCCGTAAATAAAGTTTTTTTCTAATTGCACAGAGTGCCAATAAATTGCACATATCTCGATTGTAATTGCACAATAACGTATTATTATAGCACATACTTCTTTAGTTACAAAAATTAATAATTAAGTAAAACTGACGGTCGCCGCCAATATGCGCTATACGCAGCAGACGACGGGCATAGTGCATACCATCAGTGAAAACGGGCCATAAGTCGTTCTGCTTTTTAACCACAACACAACACGTTTCAATCCATTTCAGAATATTTGATTTTAAGGAAATGAAAAGCAGCATGTATTATTTTTTGTTATTTCTGTGGATACTGATGTGAAAACAGCTGAAACTGAATACATGCAGAGAAAGTTGGTGCAGAGTTTGGAAGATCTTTGCCTGCACTACGATTCGACAGTTAGAAATTCTACAAGAGACATTGTTCAGGTTCTCTATGGTGGAGATGCCATGGACCCAACTTACATGGAAGGCAAAGTAGGAAGGAAGGCGTACTTTTTGAGAAAAAAAATTTCGAAAATCAATTATTTTTACAATATTTATGTCAATTCCTACGGTAAAACTGACGCTATTTTGTATTGTCGTTGTCATCGTCAGTAGGGATGTCGATTCTTTTCGAAAAAGATCAATTTTTAAATCGATTCGAATCGTAAGCTGATGTATCGATTCACAAAAAAATCGTTTTCTAAAATACCGATATTTTTTCATGTTTCCATTTATAATGTAAATATATATCCATTTTATGAAAAACAACAAAGATACCATAATAAATGAACTCTAATTGAAATTTGTTTTATTTTAACAGTACCTAATAGGGCAGATAACAAATAAAATAGGTTAAGTTCAACTTATGACAAAGAACCGAATTGATTGACCCCGACTCCACCTGGTACTAGTCTGTCCTACCCCTAGAGTGTTTTTATAGAGCCGGAGGCATGTAGGGGAGCAGCCTCCGCCTGCTGTCCTCACCTCCGCAGCTTCGGCTCGTCTGATGCCAACGATTTGTTACGCAAAGGCTTAGACAGTAGAGGCTGCTCTTCTCGCAGCGCCGGAGACGTTGAAGTCTCAAAATAAATACGAAAATCCCTCTTAATCAGCCGCCCTATTTTTTTCTGGTGAAGGGGATTTTTTTCTCATAAAATGGATTTATATTTATATTATAAATGCAAACATGAAAAAATATCGGTATTTTAGAAATCGATTTTTTGTGAACGATTCGAATCGATTTATAAAATCGATATTTTTCAGTCCCTACTGACGATGACAATGACAATACAAAATAGCGTCAGTTTTACGGTAGGAATCGACATAAATATTGCAAAACTAAAAAAAGATTTTCAATATTTTTTTTCTCAAAAAGTACGCGTCTCCGAATGTTGAAACTTTGCGTGTGTGCTTATAATAATGTAACCTTTCTGTAAAAAAACATATCGACCCCCACCTCAATAGACGTCAATGGAAAGTCGTACCCACAGATTACTGTATACTAGTCAAAGAGTCGTACCCATACTGATATCACCTGATGAATACTTGAAGGTCAAAGACTTATGACATTTGAAGGCGAAGATAGGTAGTTTAAACGTTGCCAATTCGAATCACACAAATAAAGAAAAAAATCAAGCAAAAATATACTTACGGCTAACAATTTAAGGCATGATTTTATGCACGAAATTAAAAACAAAGGGACCGCGCGCTGTGGGTGTGTGAAAACAAATTCAAGCGAAAAATTTTCTTTAAAATAAAGGACTTAAGGCATAATTCTCTATGTGCAATGTGACAAGAAATGGGACGGGGTGTCGAAATTCATATTTCTGGCGCGTGCGACGATTAGTAAGAAAGTACGTCACTTAGTCCGACGCCGGCGTCCATGGGGATGGTTCATGAGTCGCTTGACCTAATTTTCGTTTTTCGCGTACACGTCCTTTAAGTTTTAATTGTTGTTTTTTTTTTTGTTTTGTAGACATTTTAATAAGTTTCATAATTTGTTTGTGAGAGGACACGTTAATAATACGCTAGATAATCATATTTAATAACTTAGTTATGTGACAGCCCGTGCGCAAATGCACACTTTTATTTTTTAACGTCTTAACTTTTTTTTTAATTTAAGATGCTTTGTATTACAATTTCACGTCGTCGGAATATACCGACATGATTTATTTTTCAAAATTTGATTTGTTTTGATTAAACTTGAGTAATTTCAAGATTAAAGTGATTACTTATTTGGATAAAAAGAATACCATGAAATTTATGATTCGTTGATAACATCGGAATAGCATCACCCTACACGTGCCTAATTACCTATGTATGGTCAAGTGTGGGTATTATATATACCTATGTCGATGTCACGTGAGCACTGAGCGTTGTTGCCGCTTTTAGAGGTCACTTCAGGTCAGTAAACTAATATTAGCAAGTATGATTTATTTCTTGTCTATTTTTTACGCTATTTATTTTGTTTGAAAATGCATTTTTTATTTTCTTTTATTATTGTTTATTTTATTATTTTAACAGACATTTATCAACTTGTATTAACTGCTGTGCTATTTAACGTGATAACCTAAGCGCCACCCACTACATGTATGAAGTAAAGTGTAAAAGTAAACTCGATCTGAAAACGTCTAATTATTAAGAATAGCAAAACAAAAGTATTTTCAAAAGGAAAAAAAGCGGCCAAGTACGAGTCGGACTCGCGCACCGAGGGTTCAAAACAAATCCGTAGGTATATAAGTTTAAAATTATTAAAAACATTTTTATCATATGATGTAACTAAAAATTTATGCTTTTCGCAATTTTTCCTTTATCTGTGCTATAATACGTTGCTTTGTACCAAATTTTAAGATTCTGAGTTCACGGGAAGTACCCTGTAGGTGATTCCCTTGCGAATATCGAAAATTTGCGGCATAAACGGCTGTATCTTTTGATTGTGTTGGCTTAGGAGTTTGATTTTTTCACAACTCCAAGGGACAGTAGACATGAGTATTTGATATGAATTTCAGCTTGATGCCTCCACGCGTTCCTGAAAAAAAGGGTCTTGACAGACAGACAGACGGACAACAAAGTGATCCTATAAGGGTTCCGTTTTTTCCTTTTGAGGTACGGAACCCTAAAAACAATAGCCAGAATGAACAAGACATTTAATGTCGAACTTTTTTTGTGCATGAACGCCTTCGAACTGTTTCAAGCAAAAATAAACCTTATACCATATCACGAGAGCACATGGTACTTCGTAAGTCCATTCGCCCATATGATAGTACGGCAGTTCAACCATTTTAAGCAAAATTAAACAATACTTAAGACATACGCATTGTTTTTTTTTTAACAGGAGACGCGTTTTCCAGAAACTTGTTTACAACTTGAGTTTGTGAGCGATCGCAATTAGTGCTATTATTTGTTACAATATTTTTCCACAACATGATTTTAAAAAACCCACACAGTAAAAAGAGTACCATCTACTAGGTAAAAAAGATTGTCTACCTCTAAAAATATAAAATTCTCAAAATATCCAGAAACGAAGCTGAAGGCATGAACTACTGGCAAAATAATGAATATTTTGTTTGGGATAAATCTTCCAAAAACGCAATTTGAGCGAGTTATAATTTTTAAAATAACACGACTCAGTGTCATACGCCATAGAAAAATAGTTGACACGCCTAACGTGCCATCCGCACTGAATCGGTTAAAACATATTTATTCTAAAGATAAAACTTATCGCAAATTTAAAAAAAAATCCCACGTCAATTATACATTTTATGTCCGGTTTCTTATTCCAACTTCAAATAGGATATAATCAGCCACTCACTTCACTAGATACTTATCATATTTAGAGACAACTATAATAAAGATGTGTATGAAAAATTGCACTTTTCTTTCTAAGTGTTTACGTCACCTGCCTGTTTGAGCGAACAGGCTCTGGTGGCCGCTTTGTGGTTCAAATCTATCTTAAGACCGGCCATGCAGAATCATTTATTATCCAGGATGATTAATATGGTTAATCTCACACTCCCAGTTCATGCACGCTGGCGCATACTTAAAACGCCCAAGTCCAGCAGTAACTAAAGACAGGAAAGGCCGGTGTTGATAATAAAATAACAGACTCTAAACAGACACTTTATTTGGTTTTAAATTGAAAAGGTTACACGATATTATTTTGTGTACCTAATTAAAGCTAATACATATATTTATGACACTTATTTTCTAAGCAAAACAATTTCTTTATAACAAACTTAATTTGGTATACAAATATTTAAAATAAAATCATATGGCACCTAATGTTCGTAGAGGAACACTACTTAAGGAACTTATTATATAATACGAAGAATTATTATTATTCCTAATAATTATTAATAAAAATTATAATAATACTTAACCTTAACATTGGCGGACAAAATTATAAATGCAAAAAAATGGCACATTAATGCAATACTAACGTAGATAGAATGTTTTACATCATATTTTATAGTTGTATAGTTTACATTTATTTTATGGTTACTAATAATAATAATTTAATAATATTTATTTGTGACAAAATTCGAGATCATACATAGACAATTCAATAAATGCTGAGTTACATTAACATAACTTGAAACCAGATATGAGTGCCTGAAGGCATTTTCATAGTTAAGTAAAGTTACAACCTATATGTGTCCCACTTCTGGCCTCGTCTCATTTCTAAAGATGTTGGCAGGCTTCACGTATTTTAAAATATTTTTATTCCTTCAAATTGTCTTTTTAATTTTACTTACCCCATTTATTGTATGTGTTTTATTTCTAAAACACATACAATAAATGGGGAATCCCGTATTACATTCAAACCAGTTTATGGCAACACATAAAGTACGTCCTGTATCTTCCATTGTTTTAATTAAGTATCTTCTTCCATATATATATATATATATATATATATATTCAACTAGGGCAGGGGTCGGCAACCTGCGGCTCGCGACCCACATGTGTCTATTTGGATGTGAAGCTGCGGCTCTTTAGTTTCATACGTTTATTTTTATTTATTTAAAAATCGATCCACACTGAGCCATTTGGAATTGATACTGGATCTCTAGAAATACAATTGATCGATTTGCAAGAAATCGGTTGACAAGAAAAAATATTGTGGCTCTTTAAAAACTTTGAAATTTTGTGAATTGTAATTTTTGACTCTTCCGACTCAAAAGGTTGCCGACCCCTGAACTAGGGCAATCATAAAATAACTTATTTGAAAGAGTCTGCACTACTCGTACATTCAGTTTCAAGTTATGCTGAGCGCAGCCATAGTTGTTTATATGTTCATCCTACAAGAGTATTGACGTTAAATATATTAATGTATATTTTAATAATTATGCCACTTAAGTCGATATTGGAATAATTCTAACATTTCGGAATGCTTCAAATTCGATATTTTTCTTTTCAACACTTCTGAACGGACGTATAACTTATATCGTTCAATTACTTTTTCGTTTTAATCTTTTATAAACTTCAAAACTTTTTTATAGTAGACGCCATTGTTTGTATGATAAAACGATTCAAAGACGACAGTCGCGGTCATAACCATAAAACGATTAAGCTAGGCTTGTGCACGTGCAGTATTCATTGTCGATAGTTTCGTAGTGGTCTGAAAAATGAATATATCGATATTGATATTTTATTTGATATCTGGTACTGACGACAATTTCAATTTGGCGTAATAACTGTTACAATTTTATTCATAACAATTTCTTCATATATCTACCACTTTTGTAATAGAATGATGAAAGTCAATACCGATATAAAAATGATAACTATGTTGATATAAAAAAAAACCTATGCTAATAACAGTGATATGATTTATGAATGTGTACGGCCCTGTTGGTGATCGATTACAAATTGTCTATATTTCGAACCAATGCGGCGTAAAACTAAAAGTATTTACGAGCGAAAAGTCTATTTCCAGTTAACTTATTTTTAAATGTTTGTAGCTCTCCATTATGTTTAATTTTACGGATAATGTTTAAACTGTAATTGTAATATGAAATTGTACTTATTAAATCACCCCACGCAACCTGTATTAATTTATTTCATAAGATTTTAGTTATGTTCTGTCTTCTTTTCATTTTTAGAACATAATAAAAGTATACATTATGTTAACAATGTCTTTTGTTTGCGTTATCGATAGTAATGCAGCACATCATTAGGCATTCGATAAGACCAGTAGGTGTGAGGGAGAGTGCAATATCATTGTTGCCATTCACACGTTTTACGGCCGCGACTGCCTCGAGCGTTGGCATCTCCTATAGTTTATTTAATTGTTAGTTTCTTTGATAATTATAAGGCGTTGTATATTTTTTTTATTATTACAGCTAAAACTCCGTTTTGTGCAGCGCTTTTGTCTCCATTTTCTACAGTGTTAAATTTTTAATTTACTTTTTTATCAAAGTATATCCATTCCTTGGCAATCTCTACTGAACTATATTTAATGTTTACTTGTCCAATAGCTATATAACTTTATTAATAGACTTTTTAATAAAAATACTAGCAATGCTATTACATTACTAATATTCCCTTCAACCACTCCTGATAAGCTTAATATGCTTGAGTTAGAAGTGGTTCACGACGTAGTCGAATAGCGGATTTGAACTCACGGCTTTTAGAGTTCGCGATCCGTACCCTGCCATTAGGCTACTGTCGCTTATACAGAAAATTTATCAATTAACACATTTAGATGATTATAAAGATTACACATAGATATACGAATATTTGCCGAAATACTACATTCACAGGTCAGGGCAAGCTACGGCCTAAAGCGAACTGTGTGAGATTTAGGCGCTATTTTTCTTCTCGAACTCCAGCAGCTCTCCCAGGTTCCCTATCTCGATCTCCTGGATGTGCTTGCCCGAGAAATGCATGTAGTCGTGAGACGGTTCGTCGGCTGAACGCTTGCGAACTGAAACCACAAGCACAGAATAAATAAGTACAGAAGTTGCACTCTTTTGATGTAGACTGCTTGCCGACGTTTACTAGCCTACATAGTTATTGTTAATCAGATAAATCGCGCACGCCAGCTAAATAAAACTTTATCGCTGCGCGCGAGGGTCCATATTACTTTGCATCTTTTGTCCTTACTACGTAACAACGGACTTTCCGTGGTTGCTAAGGGCTGTTAATAAAGAGTAAAAAAATACATTGTGAAATGGTAAGTTACTTAGGTAAAGTACCTATGCTGACTATAATCGTCGACCATATTATTTACTATGAGTTCTGTGATGCCCAACGCGTGCAACTTGCAAGGCCATTCGTCCGGAATCGCGATGCTTGGTTCGTATAGGTAGATAGCGTAAACAACAAATAAACCCGAAATACGATTCCTAACAAAAATATGATCGTAATCTACTTAGTTGAAAATATTGTAAACAAAGTTTTAATTTCAGTATTTTGTGCTATTATAACTTAAAATATTTTAATTATATAGACGCGTATAGGTATGTACGAGGGTGGATTGAAAAGTACTCGGCCTAACCAAGAAAATAAACACATACTAAATCAGTTATAGCATTTAGACCGTTGAAAAAAAATGATTCTTCCTTAGAGTCAAAATATGCGTCTACAGCTGCTTTGACCTCGTCGTTTGTCGAAAATATTTGACCTCCCAAGTGCTTTTTTAGGTTAGGGAACAGAAAGAAGTCTGATGGTGCCAGATCAGGTGAATACGGCGGATGCGGTAACAGTTCAAAGCCACAGTTGTGAATTTCAGCCATTGACTGTACTGACGTGTGAACACGGGCGTTATCTTGATGAAACAGGACTTTTCTTCTGAGCATTTCTCGACGTTTTTCTTTTATTTCCTCTCGTAAACGACGTAGTAAGGTGTAGAAGTAATCAGAGTTTATAGTCTGACCCCTTTCAAGATAATCAATCATAATCACACCTTTCGAGTCCCAGAATACTGAAGCCATCACCTTATTTGCCGACAAAATCGACTTAGCCTTTTTAGGGGGTGGTGAACCAGGTCTTCTCCACTGTTTTGATTGTTGTTTTGTTTCCGGTGTACAGTAATGAACCCATGTTTCGTCTATAGTAACAAAACGATTCAAAAAATCATCTGCATCGGCTTCAAATAACTCCAAACAGTCGCGTGAAATAGTCAATCGCGTCCTTTTTTGTTCAACTGAAAGCAGTCGCGGAACCCACCTCGCAGACACCTTGTGGAAACCCAACTCGTTGACAATGATGTTTTGAGTTCATTCATAAGAGATGCCTATAATCTCGACTATCTCTCTAATTTTTAATCTGCGGTCTCCCATTATTAAATCAAGTACTTTTTTAATATTTTCGTCAGTAGTTGACGTCGAAGGCCTTCCAGAGCGGGGTTCATCTTTCACACTCTCTCTACCACGCTTAAATTCTGCTATCCATTTTTTGACGGATGAATATGACAGAGCACAATCGCCTAATGTACTGACCATGTCATCATGGATGGCTTTTGATGATAGCCCCTTCTTATGGAGGTACTTAATGACGGCACGCTGCTCGATTTGCTCCATTCGCGGAAATTATGTCCGATTACTTTGTTAATAAATTTATAAAATCACAACTAATTATCGCACACGTTTCGAACTTCACACAATGAACTAGTCTGAACTGAACTAAATAATGTGGGTAGATTTGATTTTTAGAATTGAATGGATCTGTGTTAGGCCGAGTACTTTTCAATCTACCCTCGTAAGTAGGTACTTGGGTAGTGAAGTAAATTTTAAATAACTTTTGTAATAAAGTACTTAGGTATTACTTCTGTCGTTAAATTATTACTTATTTTTTTGCTATAAGTACCTATCTTACAAAAGAATGAAATAAATATACCTTTCACTATCCTTCGGTAACTTATATATCTGAATCCTTTTGATTGCTCATTAAGCATCCATTCCCGCAACAATTATAGTAGGAACGACGTTTTGCCATTATAATTTATCAAATAGATAGGTAATATACATATATATTATTTTTAAATTACATTAAAACTTTTTCAACTATTTTATCCTACAATTAAATATACTAAACACTAAACAAAAACTAATTTGACGAGTATATCAACAAGTAAAAAAATATTTACGTAAACGGCGTTAAAAAAAACTTTAACATTCAATCGCCTAGAGCGCGCTAACCCCGACTGCAATCTACCCCTGCAGGGCTAGCATGGGCAGGAGACAATTTTATCCCCAGGGAAAGGAGAAAATATTTATCCCCTCGCTTAGTTTTATCCACCCTTCGAGCATGGGGGCACACCGGTGGATATAATATCCACAGTAGATTAAATGGGAGATTGACTTATACATAAATAGATTTTTTGTATGAATATACATAAACTTAAACCCATGTCCAACGAACTAGGATAAAATTGTCAGTTTCAAATGTCAAAAAAGTATAATTTTTTATCTTTTATTTAATTATGTCTACCTGTTATGTCAAACGGGATATACTTCCCCCGTTGCCGTGCTTTGACATAGGGACAAGATAATTTTATCTCTTGTCAGTGGATATAATCGGGGGATAAAATTTTTGTCCCCAGCCTATGCTAGCCGTGCTGGGGCATTTCGCGATTGTAGGTAATTATTTCACACAGGTAGCAAGAGTGACAGAGGCCTGCCACAAGTCACATTACAATTTTATTATAACAATAGTAATAATAATAGTGTATGGCAGACCGAGTTCGGTATACGGGTCCAATCCCGGTCAGCCTCTCGGGTCATCTGATGCGACTGGGACTCCCGTGACGGACCGCTCCGGGCTCAAATACTGAAGGCGGTGCTCCTCGACACCGCCCGCATCGTCCACCGGTTTCTTTTCTCCCTAAGCCTCGACCGTTTGGTCTCCCCTGACGAGGGCTTCCATCTGGGTGGGCTTTTATTTATTTATTTATTACTAGCAATCCACCCCGGCGTCGCACGTGTGATTTCTGGATCTCGACCACAGTGCCACCTACTGGGTCCGATTATGAATCTTTTAGATCATCCAGGGACCCACTCAAACACACTCACACACTAAAAATTTCATCAACCGGTCCAGCCATTTACAAGTTTTTGCTAGACTAAAGGAGTGCAATTGATTTTTATATATAGAGATTCGTCTGCTCGTCGTGTAGTGGCGGTTAAAAATATCCACTACCCCATATCTTCCCGTGGGTGTCGTAAAAGGTGATAAAGACAGGAGATAGGCAGCAGCATCTTCCTGATAACAGCAAAAATTAGAATAAAGAAAACTGCGGTTGCCAACCATGAGCAATGACAATAATAAACGGCCCCCAGTCCCCGGCGGTCCCGCTATTCCTGGCTACGGTGGCGACCATGGTAACGGCGAGGCAGGGGGTGCTAAGAATCTCCGGTGGAGGTTCGGTTGCCACCTAAGACGACTCGACCTGGCAACATACAATGCACGCACCCTGAGGACTGATGAGAAGATGGAAGAAGAGATAGACAACTTACACTGGCATATTATAGGATTATCCGAAGTCCGAAGAGAGGGGGAGGACACGGTAATTCTCGAATCCGGCAACTTGCTCTATCACCGGGAGGGCGATAGAGCAAGTTGCCGGATTCGAGGAACTTTGGGACTCTGTCCCAAGGTGGTGTCGGATTTATCGTCCACAAGTCTCTCGTTAACAACGTAAAGATTGAGTGTGTCGACGAGGGTTGCGTACCTTATACTCAGAATCACCAAACGGTATTCGCTGAAGGTCATACAGGTTTACGCACCAACCTCGGCACACTCCGAAGAGTAGGTGGAGGAAATTTATGAGGATATCTCTAGAGCCATGCATTCCTCCAAACCCCACTATACGGTGTTAATGGGAGACTTCAACGCAAAAGTAGGCACAAGAGAGAACGGTGAGCTGAAAGTAGGGAAATTCGGAATAGGGCAACGGAACCCAAGGGGCCATATTATGACGACCAGACGACAACTATTCAGTGATGTCTCCGTGATCGCCACGGTGAAAACTGGTAGTTATCACCGAATGGTTAGTCACACTGAACCTAAACGTTAAGTTGGAGAGGTCTCTCCTAATGAAATCAACGCTCCGTCCCCCTCGTGCTCTGTTCCAAAGTCCCGAAACCTTTCAGCTCGAGTTACAAAACCGTTTTCAGTGCCTAAAAGACTGCAATGAAGTGGACGATATGAACGACAAGCTCGTGGAAACTGTCCATGCGGTCGGAGCTAAGTTCTACAAGACCCGCCGCAGACGAACACAAAAACTCTCCGATCACACTCTCAATCTCATGGCTGTTAGACGGGAGATGAAGCTACATTCTTCAACAAATTTGACAGCATACAGGCAACTGAACAGACAGATCTCCAAATGCATGTGGCGGAACTTACGCAACTTCAATACAGCTCGTATTGAAGAAGTGATCGGAACGGAACCAAGGCTCCAAAGTCTTTGCCAGAGATCTGTCTGCCAGAAAGAGCCAACTATCAAAGCTGAAGACCGAATGTGGCAGCATCGTTTCCGGGGCACCTGAGATTTTGAGTGAGATTGAGAGGTTCTATGGGCAGCTGTACACGTCATCGTTGGAGCCACACGCAAGTGTGAGTAACGATCCAAGAGCGAGTCTTATCCGACACTATTCCGAAGATATCCCGGACGTCAGTCTGAGCGAGATTATAATGGCTCTCCAGCACCTTAAAAACGGCAAGGCCCCAGGCGAGTATGGAATTAAAGCGGAGCTTCTGAAAGCGGGTGGAAGACCAGTACATGTAGTCCTTCAGAAGCTCTTTAATTCCGTCCTCCATGGTGGCGTTACACTGGAGGCGTGGAGCAGACGTGCAGTGGTCTTGTTCTTCAAGACAGGTGACAACGCTCTCTTGAAGAACTACAGACCAATTTCCATTCTGAGCCGCGTCTACGTGCTGTTTTCGAGAGTCATTACGAATCGTCTTGCGCGCAGACTTGATGACTTCTAGCCTCCCGAACAAGCCGGTTTCCGAAAGGGCTTTAGCACCATATACCACATACATACCCTTCGGCAAATTGTACAGAAGTCCGAGGAGTACAATTTGCCACTATGTCTGGCGTATGTGGACTATGAGAAAGCCTTTGATTCCGTCGAAATTTGGGCGGTGCTGCAGTCCCTTCAGCGGTGCCAAGTTGACTGTCGGTATATCGAAGTGCTGAAGTGTTTGTACAGTAGAGCTACGATGGCTATCCGAGTACAGAACCAGAGTACGAAATCTATCCAATTGCAGAGAGGTGTAAGACAGGGTGATGTTATATCCCCGAAACTCTTCACCGATGCATTGGAAGACGTTTTCAAGCTTCTGGACTGGAAAGGATACGGTATTAACATCAATGGCGAGTACATCACTCACCTTCGATTTGCCGACGATATACTCCTGGCAGAATCGCTGGAGGACCTAAGAACCATGCTCAATGACCTCAATAGTGTCTCCCAACGAATAGGTCTTAGGATGAACATGGACAAAACAAAGATCATGTTTAATGTCCATGTCACACCTATGCCAGTAGTTGTTGGGAGCACTAAGCTCGAAGTTGTTGACGAGTATGTTTACCTGGGACAAATAGTCCGACTAGGTAAGTCCAACTTCGACCGAGAGGTGAATCGACGGATTCAACTCGGCTGGGCAGCGTTCGGGAAACTACGACACATCTTCTCGTCAGACATACCTCAAAACCTTAAAACGAAATTGTACAACTAGTGCGTGTTGCCAGGTGATGACTTACGGATTTGAGACGTGGTCCTTCACTGCTGGCTGTATGAGGAAGCTCAAGGTCGCTCAGCGAGCTATGGAGAGGGCTATGCTCGGGGTTTCTCTGCGTGCTAAACTTAGAAATGAGTATATCCGCAGTAGAACCAGAGTAACCGAGAGCCCAATGGATTAGTAAGCTGAAGTAGCAGTGGGCCGACCATATAGCTCGAAGAACCGACAACCGATGAGGAAGAAAGGTTCTTGAGTGGCAGTCTCGTACCGGTAGGCGAAGTGTGGGGCGACCCCCCGCGAGATGGAGTGACGACCTGGTAAGACATTCAGGAAGTCGATGGATGCAGGTGGCTCGGGACCGTGCTTTGTGTCATTCCTTGGGGGAGGCCTATGTTCAGCAGTGGACTTATGAAAGGCTGTAATGATGATGATGATATAGAGATTTATTTATTTATGTTAGTATATTTAATATATATTTATGTATACTTATCATTTCCTTTTACATATGTATACAGTCCAACCAGATGAGAATACTCTATAAATACCCCAATTATAGTCTTACCTTTTATACGCATAAGTTAGTGTGACGGTAAACGCAAAAAAAGTGGTAATATATTTGCCAATTTGTAACGTAATAGATGAAGTTAATCATAATATGCGCCTATACTTTTATAACTGCAAATAATGGTGTCATTGGAAGAGACTAGTGTCTAAGATATAGGCTCGGTCTAGTTTAGACGATTGTGTATAAAATTGTATAAGATAGAGATTCATAACTATTGTTCAAATGTCTTAACCCTTAAGTGCATAGTTTATCAAAAATGATAACAGACTTATTCATGCGTATAACTTCCGAACAAAATATATTTAAATAACGTAACGTTTTTGAACGTTTCTTTACGCGTTATTCATATAATCTGTGAACATGACAAAACACTATCTGGGCTGTGATTGGTTGAATTTGACATTAGAAACTGAAAGGTCGTAATACTTGAATAGGTACGAATTTGAATATTTTAGCAGTTCATATCAAATATAAAATAAGTGTTATTTTTCTCAAAAAAAAAATACTTCCTGAAAGGTAAGAATCTATATTTTGTTATGATGTGTTTATTTTACAAAAAATATTTGTGGCATGGTACTAATTTTGCTTTGGAATGTTGTTATCAAAAATGATAATCTATGCATTACCGGTATCATTTTTTCTTACTATGAATGTTTATGAATATTTTTTCTATGCTGTTTTTCAAGCAAGTTATATATGTTTTGGTGTTGGGTTGCATGATTTTATTATGGTTTTAGGTCGCTATTGATACGACACAAAACATGGATGACAGAAATATTGAAACACTGTTATGGCAACTTGAAAATGGCGACATCTCTGAAGATGAAGCAGATATCGATGAAGATGTTATTGATTACTATGACGGTGTGAATGAGTTGATCGAAGACCATGAAGATGTAGAACAGGAAGTAGAAGAAGAACAAACGGACTCAAATGGTAATCTAGACTGTGATCCCCCATTGGTAACTGGCGATTTTCCTGAAAATGAATCAAGGTCCACTAATTATACTCAAGTAAGAAATTTAGTTTGGAAAAGAAAAAATATGCCTGTGGTTGATCAAGCTTTTAACTTTCTTGGCGTCACAGACTACCCTCAACATATTTTAGATTTATCCAGTCCTTACCAATTTTTTACCTATTTTTTTGATCAAAACCTACAAGAATTAATCGTTGCTGAGACGAATAAATATGCTGTACAAATAAATCCCAATTTCACCGACCCCATCAACTCATTGGCATCTTGATATATACTTCAGTATACCATTACCCCAGCATCAGATCTTATTGGGCAAGACCTGTACAATTCCATCCAATTTCAGACACAATGACAGTAAACAGATTCGAAAAGATTCGCCAAGTAATACACTTCAACGACAATAGCAACCACCTACCTCCTGACCATCCTAAGCACGATCGATTACATAAAATACGTACAGTAGTAGACCATTTCAATGACAAATTCATGTCAGTCCCGTTTGACCATCGCCTATCACTAGACGAACAGATGTGCTCGACAAAGATTGGTCATTTTATAAAGCAATATTTGCCGAAAAAGCCACACAAATGGGGATTCAAATTATATGTGCTTTGCTGCCCCATGGGCTACGCTTATACTTTTGAAGTTTATTCAGGGACTCATAATATTCAAAGGCTACCAAACAGGGGCGTAGCTACCGCCGTATCAGCCGTATCAATGATACGGGGCCCCCGGGCTACAGGGGCCCCGAACGTGTGTAAACAAAAATTCCACTTCTATGGGACAGGAAAGGCTATCACTATCGTCTATAGAAGCAAAGAATTTAGAAAAACTGAAATCGTCTTCAGCTATGAATGCCACCGAATCGTCTTTAGCTATGTTCGCTGAACAAAAGGCAAGAAAAGTGTATATTTGATTTTAATTGTTTGGCTAGCTTAGTTCTCCTAGGAGTATTAATTGTAAGTAAAAACGAATATCCCCGTGTAATAATCCCCGTGTAGTGGCGGTTAAGAATAGTCACTACCCCATATCTTCCCGTGGGTGTCGTAAAAGGCGACAGAGGGAAAGTGAGGCAGAGGATGGGCAGCAGCATCTTTCTGATAACAGCAAAAAACCAATAAAAAAACTGCGGTTCCTAACCCGCTCGCCAAGCGTGGCAACTATGGCAATGTACCCCCATGAAAGTAACGAAGGGACGGCCCCAGTCCCCGGCGACTCCGCTATTCCTGGCTACGGTGGCGACCATGGTAACGGCGGGGCAACATCCACCGGTGCTAAGAATCACCGGTGGAGGTTCGGTTGCCACCTACGACGACTCGACCTGGCACCTTATAACGCACGCAACCTGAGGACTGACGAGAAGATCCTGGAGCTGGAAGAAGAGATAGACAAGTTGCGCTGAAATATCATAGGATTATTCGAGGTCCGAAGAGAGGGGAGGACACGGTAATCCTCGAATCCAGCAACTTGTTCTATCACCGGGAGGGCGACCATCTGTCCCAAGGAGGTGTCGGATTTATCGTCCACAAGTCTCTCGTTAACAACGTTGTAAAGATGGGAATCACCAAACGGTATTAGCTGAAGGTTATACAGGTTTACGCACCAACTTCGGCACACCCCGATGAGGAGGCGAAGGCAATGTATGAGGATATCTCTAGAGCCATGCATTCCTCCAAAACCCACTATACGGTGTTAATGGGAGACTTCAACGCAAAACTAGGTACAAGAGAAAACGGTGAGCTGAAAGAAGGGAAATTCGGAATAGGGCAACGGAACCCAAGGGGCCAGTAGCTGGCCGACTTGATGGAGAAAGACGGACTCTTTATGATGAACTCTTTCTCCCAGAAGCGGCCCCACAGTAAGTGGACCTGGTCGGCTCCGACGGTTCGACAAAAAATGAGATTGACTTCATTATGACGACCAGAGAAATTAAGATAATCCCAAGTCCCGAAACCTTTCAGCTCGAGCTACAAAACCGTTTTCAGTGCCTAGAAGATATTGCAATGCAGTGGACGATATGAATGAAACTGTCCATGCGGTTGGAGCTAAGTTTTGCAAGACCCGCCGCAGAAGAACACAAAAACTCTCCGATCACACTCTTAATCTCATTGCTGTTAGACGGGATATGAAGCTGCAGTCTTCAGTAGATTTGACAGCATACAGGCAACTGAACAGACAGATCTCCAAATGCATGCGGCGGGACTTACGCAACTTTAATACTGCTCGTATTGAAGAAGCGATCGAGCGGAACCAGGGCTCTAAAGTCTTTGCAAGAGATCTGTCTGCCAGAAAGAGCCGACTGTCGAAGCTGAAGACCGAGTGTGGCAGCGTCGTTTCCGGGACACCTGAGATTTTTTGGAAGATTGAGAGGTTCTATGGGCAGCTATATACATCATCGTTGGAGACACACGCAAGTGTGAGTAACGATCCAAGAGCGAGTCTTATCCGACACTATTCCGATGATATCTCGGGGTCAGTCTGACCGAGATTAGAATGGCTCTCCAGCACCTTAAAAACGGCAAGGCCCCAGACGAGGATGGAATTACAGCGGAGCTTCTGAAAGCGGGTGGAAAACCCGTACTTGAAGTACTTCAGAAGCTGTTTAGTTCCGTTCTCCATGGTGGCATTACACCGGAGGCGTAGAGCATAAGTGCAGTGGTCTTGTTCTTCAAGAAAGGTGACTACGCTCCCTTGAAGAACTACAGACCGATTTCCCTTCTGAGTCACGTCTACGTGCTGTTTTCGAAAGTCATCACGAATCGTCTTGCGCGCAGACTTGACGACTTCCAGCCACCAGAACAATCCGGTTTCTGAAAAGGCTTTAGCACCATAGACCACATACATACCCTTCGGCAAATTGTACAGAAGTCCGAAGAGTACAATTTGCCACTATGTCTGGCGTATGTGGACTATGAGAAAGTCTTTGATTCCGTCGAAATTTGGGCGGTGCTGCAGTCCCTTCAGCGGTGCCAAGTTGACTGTCGGTATATCGAAGTGCTGAAGTGTTTGTACAGTAGGGCTACGATGGCTATCCTAGAACAGAACCAGAGTACGAAACCTATCCAATTGCAGAGAGGTGTAAGACAGGTTGACGTTATATCCCCGACTGCTCTTCACCGCTGCATTGGAAGACGTTTTCAACTATCAATTAACTAAAAAACAATTAACATCAATGGCGAGTACATCACTCATCTTCGATTTGCCGACGATATAGTCCTTATGGCAGAATCACTGGAGGACCCAAGCACTATGCTCAATGACCTCAATGGTGTTTCCCAACGGATAGGTCTTAGATGAACATGGACAAAACAAAGATCATGTTTAATGTCCATGTCACACCTGTCCCGATAGTTGTTGGGAGCGCTAAGCTTGAAGTTGTTGACGAGTATGTTTACCTGGGACAAATAGTCCGACTAGGTAAGTCCAACTTCGACCGAGAGGTCAATTGATGGATTCAACTCGGTTGGGCAGCGTTTGGGAAATTACGACACGTCTTCTCGTCAGGTATACCTCAAAACTTGAAAACGAAACTGTAAAACCAGTGCGTGTTGCCAGTGATTACCTATGGAACTGAGACGTGGTCCTTCACTTCTGGCCG
Source organism: Parnassius glacialis (assembly GCA_033319125.1). NCBI lineage: Eukaryota > Metazoa > Arthropoda > Insecta > Lepidoptera > Papilionidae > Parnassius > Parnassius glacialis. The sequence goes on from JAVANC010000017.1 coordinate 5,146,038, forward strand.
GATGAGGAAGCTCAAGGTCGCTCAGCGAGCTATGGAGAGGGCTGTGCTCGGAGTTTCTCTGCGTGATAAACTTAGAAAAGAGGATATCCGCAGTAGAACCAGAGTGACCGACATAGCCCAACGGATTAGTAAGCTGAAGTGGCAATGGGCCGACCATATAGCTCGAAGAACCGACAACCAATGGGGAAAATAGGTTCTCGAGTGGCGGTGTCGTACCAGCGGACGAAGTGTAGGGCGTCCCCCCACTAGATGGAGTGACGACCTGGTAAGATATGCAGGAAGTCGATGGATGCAGGTGGCTCAGGACCGTGCTTTGTGGCATTCTTTGGGGGAGGCCTATGTTCAGCAGTGAACTTGTGAAGGGCTGTAATGATAATGAATAACGAATAATCAATAATATATAATAATTTTAAATCAAAGGCAAAAACGCTTGTTTTGTTCCTTTTATGAAATCTTTACTCTTCATTGGGGCCCCAAAACAAATTTTGATACGGGGCCCATCTAAGGCACGCTACGCCACTGCTACCAAATGAACCCGACTTAGGAGTAGTTTCAAACACAGTCATACGTTTGCTTCGACCAGTACCGAGGAATGTAAATCATATAATATTTTTTGATAACTTCTATACGAATTTGTCACTATTCCATTACTTATTCAAAGAAGGAATTTACTGCTTGGGGACAGTACAGAAAAATCGACTGGGGAAAACATGCAAACTACCAGATAAGAAAGACATTCTCAAACCATCACTGCCGAGAGGATCGTACGATGAAAATGTTACTACATTTGATGGGGTTGAATTTTCTGCCACCAGCTGGAAGGACAATAAACAGGTGTTATTACTCTCCACGTATGTGGGCTCAGAACCTGTGGATACAATAAAAAGATACGACAAAAAGCTAAGGAAAAGCGTTGCCATATCCTGTCCTAAAGCTATACGCGAATATAACGCGAATATGGGCGGTGTTGACACAATGGACAGTTATTTAGGTAGATACAGAATTAAAATGAAATCCAAAAAATGGACAAATAGACTCTTTTATCACATGTTGGATATGGCAGTAATCAATAGTTGGATTTTGTACAAAAAAGTTTTACAGAAGAAGAACACGAATCCTAAAAATATTTTGAAACTGGCTGATTACAGAACTGAACTTGCGGAAACTTTATGTAAATATGGCAGCACAACGTCGGAACATAAAAGAGGCCGCCCAAGTTTAAATAAAACTGAAGTCCCTGCAATCAAGCAGAAAAGACCAAAGCTGGGTTACCAAACATTACCCCCTGATGACGTACGTTTTGACGGTGTTGGGCATGAAAAATCTTATGGTTCCAAAAGGAACCAGTGTAAATATGCTCAATGTAAAAAACTTACGTCAGTCATGTGTGAGAAATGCCGTGTATCACTCTGTGATAACCGAAATAATAACTGTTTTAGGGTTTTCCACACTATATAATTTTCTTAATTTTCTATGAGCTTACTGCATAATTTATCAAAAATGATAACAACCTTTTTTTCCATAAAAAAATATTTTAAACATTTCAATTATTTTTTTTATTATTTTTCCCGTATTTTAGAGATCTCATTTTATAATATATATTTTTTTTACGAAAATATAAAAAATCATGCACCTAAGGGTTAAGGATAAATAATGTAAACCTTACTTTGTGGCAATATAATTTATAATGAATTAAATTTTTTGCCATGTTGGGGGCAGCGTAAGGGAATCCATCCTTAGCATCTGGATGATTAGCAGTCCATCACTGTACGGTTTACTAGAAGTTTTCTTCTTCGCACAACTTCCGACTTTCCGTGGAATCGACTACCACTAGCTATTTTTCGGGACCGATACGACTTAGGGACCTTCAAGAAACGAGCTTACTGCTTTTTAAAAGGCCGGCAACACATCTGCAATTTCCCTGGTGCTGCAGTTGTTCATGGGCGGCGGTAGTCACTTACCATCAGGTGAGTCGCATGCTAGTTTGTCCCCTCTTATATAAAAAAAACATGCGTGAGTGTCGTGCAACACTAGGTTGGAACGAAGTTTCTTTCGTAGTATATAATTATTGATAAACATATTATATTATTATTGATTAACAAATACAAACAAATGAATTACTAATGTCTATTAAAATGAAGCGTCATTTAAAATAAAATAATATTTCTTTCATGGCAAGATAAGAAAAAGTGCGAGGGTAATGGATATTATTCCATCTCGCTTGCTTATAGCCGCCAAGGCCATCTATCTACAAGCGGTCGTGACGGAAAAATCTTACACACCTAGCCCACATCCGCCAAATTCGTACAGTGCGATAAGGAACTTCGTTCCAAAAAAGAATCTCATCTCGTCGCGTGGGTGTCATAAGAGGTAACTGTATGAATAGGAAATGCCAGAAAAAATATGGACTTTAACATGGATTTAATTTAAATCTATACGTGGTAGAGCCATGCTGCAGCTATATTAGTAGTATAGTTGTAGCACGAATGGGTCAACTCGACCGGGGAAGGACCACGCTTCCATAGAATACCAGCGTAAAATAGCAGCTTAACACTGTTGTGTTTCGTATGGTGAGTGTAGAGAACCGGAGACCCTTTTTACTGGAGGAGGCATTCCATCTTAGTCCTCACGGGTGACTACGCATCTGCATTTTGATTCTTTATTAAGGATAAATGTAGATGTCTTATGGGTCATAGCGACCACTTACCATCAGGTGTAGTGTGCTCGTTTGTCACCCTATTATAATAAAAAAAACAGACTGCAGCGGTCCAGTTTAAAGGATTAAGAAGGCAGTATAATTACAAGCCATGAGCTATTTTATTATATTCCTTCGTTGTTTGAAATAACATGCAAGGTATCGATAGGCTATATTCATTACAAGTCTACTGCTGTACATAAGCCTCCCTAATATTACCTCATTTTTGCCACGCTTGGCAACCAATTTTTAATAGTTTTGAATTGTTAATTGGAATAAACTGTTGCCCATCTCCTGTTTCAGTTTTATTTCGTTTTATTTTATGTGGTAGAGCCACACTGCAGCTATATTATGGTTGTAGCACGAATGGATCGGTGTGCACGAAAGATCGGCAGGCACTATAGGGTGACAAACGAGCACACAGTCCACCCAATGATAAGTGGATGCTGTGACCTATAACCGTCTACATTTATACTCAGTTAAGAAACAAAACGCAGTTGCATTGCCACCCCTGAGTACCAAGATGGAATGTCTCGTTCCCAATAAAAGGGTCTCCGGTTTTCTACACTAATCATACGAAACAAAGCAGCATCAAGCTGCTATTTCACGCTGACATCCTGTCAGAGCGTGGTTATGGATGATCCATGGTCTCACAAGTACTCTGTTTGTACGGAGCGCATTACGGAAGAACACGTGGTGTTTCACGGACTAGGGATTTTTTCCTCCGTGTAGTCACGCGACACAATAGGCAGTAAGGAGTTAAGGGCAAGAGTCGGAATAAATGTGAAATTAAACACCTCACGGTGCAGTGGAGAGCAGGACAATGTGCGCGAGTAGAAGTGTGTGAGTAGAATAAAAAAAGAACAGAATTATGCTTACTCAATATAGAAGATTACAAGTAATTTTTGGTTGCGGGTACAGTGCAGGGGGTGCGGGTACAGTGCGGGGGGGGGGGGGGTACAGAGCGATGGTTGCGGCTACAGTGCGAGTTGGTACGGTACAATACGGGTTAGTGCGGGGAAAGTGCGGGGGGTGCGGGTATAGTGCGGGGGGTGCGGGTACAATGCGGGGGGTGCGGGTACAATGCGGGGGGTGAGGATACAATGCGGGGGGTGCGGGTGCAGTGCGGGGGGTGCGGGTATAGTGCGGGTACAGTGCAGCTAATGAAGTTACCGGGGCGCGCGGTGCGGCTCAGGCGGTAGGTGGAACGCGAGCGGCACAACGGCAGGACTGGCTCGCGCACGGCCTGCATAGTGCGGGGGGTGCTGGTACGATGCGGAGTTGCGGGTACAGTGCGGGGTGGTTCGGGTACAGAGCGGGGGGTGCGGGTACAGTGCAGCTAGTGAAGTTACCGGGGCGCGCGGTGCGGCCCAGGCGGTAGGTGGAACGCGAGCGGCACAACGGCAGGACTGGCTCGCGCACGGCCTGCATAGTGCGGGGGGTGCTGGTACGGTGCGGGGGTGCGGGTACAGTGCGGGGTGGTTCGGGTACAGAGCGGGGGGTGCGGGTACAGTGCAGCTAATGAAGTTACCGGGGCGCGCGGTGCGGCTCAGGCGGTAGGTGGAACGCGAGCGGCACAACGGCAGGACTGGCTCGCGCACGGCCTGCATAGTGCGGGGGGTGCTGGTACGGTGCGGAGTTGCGGGTACAGTGCGGGGTGGTTCGGGTACAGAGCGGGGGGTGCGGGTACAGTGCAGCTTGTGAAGTTACCGGGGCGCGCGGTGCGGCTCAGGCGGTAGGTGGAACGCGAGCGGCACAACGGCAGGACTGGCTCGCGCACGGCCTGCATAGTGCGGGGGGTGCTGGTACGGTGCGGGAGTGCGGGTACAGTGCGGGGTGGTTCGGGTACAGAGCGGGGGGTGCGGGTACAGTGCAGCTAGTGAAATTACCGGGGCGCGCGGTGCGGCTCAGGCGGTAGGTGGGGCGCGAGCGGCACAACGGCAGGACTGGCTCGCGCACGGCCTGCATAGTGCGGGGGGTGCTGGTACGGTGCGGGGGTGCGGGTACAGAGCGGGGTGGTTCGGGTACAGAGCGGGGGGTGCGGGTACAGTGCAGCTAGTGAAGTTACCGGGCCGCGCGGTGCGGCTCAGGCGGTAGGTGGAACGCGAGCGGCACAACGGCAGGACTGGCTCGCGCACGGCCTGCATAGTACCGGGGGTGCTGGTACGGTGCGGGGGTGCGGGTACAGTGCAGGGTGGTTCGGGTACAGAGCGGGGGGTGCGGGTACAGTGCAGCTAGTGAAGTTACCGGGGCGCGCGGTGCGGCTCAGGCGGTAGAAGGAACGCGAGCGGCACAACGGCAGGACTGGCTCGCGCACGGCCTACATAGTGCGGGGGGTGCTGGTACGGTGCGGGGGTGCGGGTACAGTGCGGGGTGGCTCGGGTACAGAGCGGGGGGTGCGGGTACAGTGCAGTTAGTGAAGTTACCGGGGCGCGCGGTGCGGCTCAGGCGGTAGGTGGGGCGCGAGCGGCACAACGGCAGGACTGGCTCGCGCACGGCCTGCATAGTGCCGGGGGTGCTGGTACGGTGCGGGGGTGCGGGTACAGTGCGGGGTGGTTCGGGTACAGAGCGGGGGGTGCGGGTACAGTGCAGCTAGTGAAGTTACCGGGGCGCGCGGTGCGGCTCAGGCGGTAGGTGGAACGCGAGCGGCACAACGGCAGGACTGGCTCGCGCACGGCCTGCATAGTGCGGGGGGTGCTGGTACGGTGCGGGGGTGCGGGTACAGTGCGGGGTGGCTCGGGTACAGAGCGGGGGGTGCGGGTACAGTGCAGCTAGTGAAGTTACCGGGGCGCGCGGTGCGGCTCAGGCGGTAGGTGGAACGCGAGCGGCACAGCGGCAGGGCCGGCTCGCGCATGGCCTGCATAGTGCGGGGGGTGCTGGTACGGTGCGGAGTTGCGGGTACAGTGCGGGGTGGTTCGGGTATAGAGCGGGGGGTGCGGGTACAGTGCAGCTAGTGAAGTTACCGGGGCGCGCGGTGCGGCTCAGGCGGTAGGTGGAACGCGAGCGGCACAACGGCAGGACTGGCTCGCGCACGGCCTGCATAGTGCGGGGGGTGCTGGTACGGTGCGGGGGTGCGGGTACAGTGCGGGGTGGTTCGGGTACAGAGCGGGGGGTTCGGGTACAGTGCAGTTAGTGAAGTTACCGGGGCGCGCGGTGCGGCTCAGGCGGTAGGTGGAACGCGAGCGGCACAACGGCAGGACTGGCTCGCGCACGGCCTGCATAGTGCGGGGGGTGCTGGTACGGTGCGGGGGTGCGGGTACAGTGCGGGGTGGCTCGGGTACAGAGCGGGGGGTGCGGGTACAGTGCAGCTAGTGAAGTTACCGGGGCGCGCGGTGCGGCTCAGGCGGTAGGTGGGGCGCGAGCGGCACAGCGGCAGGGCCGGCTCGCGCACGGCCTGCATAGTGCGGGGGTGCTGGTACGGTGCGGGGGTGCGGGTACAGTGCGGGGGTGCGGGTACAGTGCGGGATGGCTCGGGTACAGAGCGGGGGGTGCGGGTACAGTGCAGCTAGTGAAGTTACCGGGGCGCGCGGTGCGGCTCAGGCGGTAGGTGGGGCGCGAGCGGCACAGCGGCAGGGCCGGCTCGCGCACGGCCTGCATAGTGCGGGGGTGCTGGTACGGTGCGGGGGTGCGGGTACAGTGCGGGGTGGCTCGGGTACAGAGCGGGGGGTGCGGGTACAGTGCAGCTAGTGAAGTTACCGGGGCGCGCGGTGCGGCTCAGGCGGTAGGTGGGGCGCGAGCGGCACAACGGCAGGGCCGGCTCGCGCACGGCCTGCATAGTGCGGGGGTGCTGGTACGGTGCGGGGGTGCGGGTACAGTGCGGGGTGGCTCGGGTACAGAGCGGGGGGTGCGGGTACAGTGCAGCTAGTGAAGTTACCGGGGCGCGCGGTGCGGCTCAGGCGGTAGGTGGGGCGCGAGCGGCACAGCGGCAGGGCCGGCTCGCGCACGGCCTGCATAGTGCGGGGGTGCTGGTACGGTGCGGGGGTGCGGGTACAGTGCGGGGTGGCTCGGGTACAGAGCGGGGGGTGCGGGTACAGTGCAGCTAGTGAAGTTACCGGGGCGCGCGGTGCGGCTCAGGCGGTAGGTGGGGCGCGAGCGGGACAGCGGCAGGGCCGGCTCGCGCACGGCCTGCATAGTGCGGGGGTGCTGGTACGGTGCGGTGGTGCGGGTACAGTGCGGGGTGGTTCGGGTACAGAGCGGGGGGTGCGGGTACAGTGCAGCTAGTGAAGTTACCGGGGCGCGCGGTGCGGCTCAGGCGGTAGGTGGGGCGCGAGCGGCACAGCGGCAGGGCCGGCTCGCGCACGGCCTGCATAGTGCGGGGGTGCTGGTACGGTGCGGGGGTGCGGGTACAGTGCGGGGTGGCTCGGGTACAGAGCGGGGGGTGCGGGTACAGTGCAGCTAATGAAGTTACCGGGGCGCGCGGTGCGGCTCAGGCGGTAGGTGGAACGCGAGCGGCACAACGGCAGGACTGGCTCGCGCACGGCCTGCATAGTGCGGGGGGTGCTGGTACGGTGCGGAGTTGCGGGTACAGTGCGGGGTGGTTCGGGTACAGAGCGGGGGGTGCGGGTACAGTGCAGCTAGTGAAGTTACCGGGGCGCGCGGTGCGGCTCAGGCGGTAGGTGGAACGCGAGCGGCACAACGGCAGGACTGGCTCGCGCACGGCCTGCATAGTGCGGGGGGTGCTGGTACGGTGCGGGAGTGCGGGTACAGTGCGGGGTGGTTCGGGTACAGAGCGGGGGGTGCGGGTACAGTGCAGCTAGTGAAATTACCGGGGCGCGCGGTGCGGCTCAGGCGGTAGGTGGGGCGCGAGCGGCACAACGGCAGGACTGGCTCGCGCACGGCCTGCATAGTGCGGGGGGTGCTGGTACGGTGCGGGGGTGCGGGTACAGAGCGGGGTGGTTCGGGTACAGAGCGGGGGGTGCGGGTACAGTGCAGCTAGTGAAGTTACCGGGCCGCGCGGTGCGGCTCAGGCGGTAGGTGGAACGCGAGCGGCACAACGGCAGGACTGGCTCGCGCACGGCCTGCATAGTACCGGGGGTGCTGGTACGGTGCGGGGGTGCGGGTACAGTGCAGGGTGGTTCGGGTACAGAGCGGGGGGTGCGGGTACAGTGCAGCTAGTGAAGTTACCGGGGCGCGCGGTGCGGCTCAGGCGGTAGAAGGAACGCGAGCGGCACAACGGCAGGACTGGCTCGCGCACGGCCTACATAGTGCGGGGGGTGCTGGTACGGTGCGGGGGTGCGGGTACAGTGCGGGGTGGCTCGGGTACAGAGCGGGGGGTGCGGGTACAGTGCAGTTAGTGAAGTTACCGGGGCGCGCGGTGCGGCTCAGGCGGTAGGTGGGGCGCGAGCGGCACAACGGCAGGACTGGCTCGCGCACGGCCTGCATAGTGCCGGGGGTGCTGGTACGGTGCGGGGGTGCGGGTACAGTGCGGGGTGGTTCGGGTACAGAGCGGGGGGTGCGGGTGCAGTGCAGCTAGTGAAGTTACCGGGGCGCGCGGTGCGGCTCAGGCGGTAGGTGGAACGCGAGCGGCACAACGGCAGGACTGGCTCGCGCACGGCCTGCATAGTGCGGGGGGTGCTGGTACGGTGCGGGGGTGCGGGTACAGTGCGGGGTGGCTCGGGTACAGAGCGGGGGGTGCGGGTACAGTGCAGCTAGTGAAGTTACCGGGGCGCGCGGTGCGGCTCAGGCGGTAGGTGGAACGCGAGCGGCACAGCGGCAGGGCCGGCTCGCGCATGGCCTGCATAGTGCGGGGGGTGCTGGTACGGTGCGGAGTTGCGGGTACAGTGCGGGGTGGTTCGGGTATAGAGCGGGGGGTGCGGGTACAGTGCAGCTAGTGAAGTTACCGGGGCGCGCGGTGCGGCTCAGGCGGTAGGTGGAACGCGAGCGGCACAACGGCAGGACTGGCTCGCGCACGGCCTGCATAGTGCGGGGGGTGCTGGTACGGTGCGGGGGTGCGGGTACAGTGCGGGGTGGTTCGGGTACAGAGCGGGGGGTTCGGGTACAGTGCAGTTAGTGAAGTTACCGGGGCGCGCGGTGCGGCTCAGGCGGTAGGTGGAACGCGAGCGGCACAACGGCAGGACTGGCTCGCGCACGGCCTGCATAGTGCGGGGGGTGCTGGTACGGTGCGGGGGTGCGGGTACAGTGCGGGGTGGCTCGGGTACAGAGCGGGGGGTGCGGGTACAGTGCAGCTAGTGAAGTTACCGGGGCGCGCGGTGCGGCTCAGGCGGTAGGTGGGGCGCGAGCGGCACAGCGGCAGGGCCGGCTCGCGCACGGCCTGCATAGTGCGGGGGTGCTGGTACGGTGCGGGGGTGCGGGTACAGTGCGGGGGTGCGGGTACAGTGCGGGATGGCTCGGGTACAGAGCGGGGGGTGCGGGTACAGTGCAGCTAGTGAAGTTACCGGGGCGCGCGGTGCGGCTCAGGCGGTAGGTGGGGCGCGAGCGGCACAGCGGCAGGGCCGGCTCGCGCACGGCCTGCATAGTGCGGGGGTGCTGGTACGGTGCGGGGGTGCGGGTACAGTGCGGGGTGGCTCGGGTACAGAGCGGGGGGTGCGGGTACAGTGCAGCTAGTGAAGTTACCGGGGCGCGCGGTGCGGCTCAGGCGGTAGGTGGGGCGCGAGCGGCACAACGGCAGGGCCGGCTCGCGCACGGCCTGCATAGTGCGGGGGTGCTGGTACGGTGCGGGGGTGCGGGTACAGTGCGGGGTGGCTCGGGTACAGAGCGGGGGGTGCGGGTACAGTGCAGCTAGTGAAGTTACCGGGGCGCGCGGTGCGGCTCAGGCGGTAGGTGGGGCGCGAGCGGCACAGCGGCAGGGCCGGCTCGCGCACGGCCTGCATAGTGCGGGGGTGCTGGTACGGTGCGGGGGTGCGGGTACAGTGCGGGGTGGCTCGGGTACAGAGCGGGGGGTGCGGGTACAGTGCAGCTAGTGAAGTTACCGGGGCGCGCGGTGCGGCTCAGGCGGTAGGTGGGGCGCGAGCGGGACAGCGGCAGGGCCGGCTCGCGCACGGCCTGCATAGTGCGGGGGTGCTGGTACGGTGCGGTGGTGCGGGTACAGTGCGGGGTGGTTCGGGTACAGAGCGGGGGGTGCGGGTACAGTGCAGCTAGTGAAGTTACCGGGGCGCGCGGTGCGGCTCAGGCGGTAGGTGGGGCGCGAGCGGCACAGCGGCAGGGCCGGCTCGCGCACGGCCTGCATTGTGCGGGGGTGCTGGTACGGTGCGGGGGTGCGGGTACAGTGCGGGGTGGCTCGGGTACAGAGCGGGGGGTGCGGGTACAGTGCAGCTAGTGAAGTTACCGGGGCGCGCGGTGCGGCTCAGGCGGTAGGTGGGGCGCGAGCGGCACAGCGGCAGGGCCGGCTCGCGCACGGCCTGCATAGTGCGGGGGTGCTGGTACGGTGCGGGGGTGCGGGTACAGTGCGGGATGGCTCGGGTACAGAGCGGGGGGTGCGGGTACAGTGCAGCTAGTGAAGTTACCGGGGCGCGCGGTGCGGCTCAGGCGGTAGGTGGGGCGCGAGCGGCACAGCGGCAGGGCCGGCTCGCGCACGGCCTGCATAGTGCGGGGGTGCTGGTACGGTGCGGGGGTGCGGGTACAGTGCGGGATGGCTCGGGTACAGAGCGGGGGGTGCGGGTACAGTGCAGCTAGTGAAGTTACCGGGGCGCGCGGTGCGGCTCAGGCGGTAGGTGGGGCGCGAGCGGCTCAGCGGCAGGGCCGGCTCGCGCACGGCCTGCATAGTGCGGGGGTGCTGGTACGGTGCGGGGGTGCGGGTACAGTGCGGGATGGCTCGGGTACAGAGCGGGGGGTGCGGGTACAGTGCAGCTAGTGAAGTTACCGGGGCGCGCGGTGCGGCTCAGGCGGTAGGTGGGGCGCGAGCGGCACAGCGGCAGGGCCGGCTCGCGCACGGCCTGCATAGTGCGGGGGTGCTGGTACGGTGCGGGGGTGCGGGTACAGTGCGGGATGGCTCGGGTACAGAGCGGGGGGTGCGGGTACAGTGCAGCTAGTGAAGTTACCGGGGCGCGCGGTGCGGCTCAGGCGGTAGGTGGGGCGCGAGCGGCACAGCGGCAGGGCCGGCTCGCGCACGGCCTGCATAGTGCGGGGGTGCTGGTACGGTGCGGGGGTGCGGGTACAGTGCGGGATGGCTCGGGTACAGAGCGGGGGGTGCGGGTACAGTGCAGCTAGTGAAGTTACCGGGGCGCGCGGTGCGGCTCAGGCGGTAGGTGGGGCGCGAGCGGCACAGCGGCAGGGCCGGCTCGCGCACGGCGGGCAGCACGGCGCGCAGCGAGGTGCGCACGCGCGTCACGTCAAACCCGTGCCCGCGCTCAATGCTCAGCACGAACGCGTCCGGCATCATCACCAGCTCAGGGTCCAGATCCATTATGAAACAGCGCTCCTCGTCCACAATGTCTGTAAAAGTCATCAATAATCATAATATTACCGTGTAGTGGTGGTGTAAGAATATCCTCTACCCTATATCATTCCATGGGGTAATAAGAGGCGACAGAGGGAAACAAATCAGAAAATGGGCAGCAGCGTCTTCTTAGTAACGACTACAAATAAAAACTGTGGTTGCAATCCGCTTGCCAAGCATGGTGACTATAGTCAATATCCCCAATATGATGCAATCTAGATGGGAGGGAGACCTACTTTCAGCACTGGAATTTAATATGCTGTAACTGTAATTATAATTTATGATTGAACCACGCTACGGCTGCTTTGTGGCTGCTTCTTAGGTCTAGTATTCGTAATAGTAAGCCGCAACTGCTGACCACCGAACTTAATGAAATTTTCGAATCCAGTCAATCAGAAGAAGAAGAAGAAGAAGAATAAAACAAATAAATTATATACAGGCCAAATGGCCAAATTTGCAGAGGTTCCGAATAAGTCACATAGGCAAATGGTGAAGAAAAATTAGTTTAAATAAAATCTTAAATATTTTGTCACTTTTATGTTTTAAATTCAAAATGAGTGGTAATGCATAATTTTAACTGATTGTCATTCATAAATATCTGACACGTACTATTTTACGCACGCACACATTCGTTAGGGTCGCTCGAGTAAGGTACGTTGTTGAGCGTCTTCTTGCGACCATCCCTTCTATTTAAGGTAATACTGCTAAGTACCTACGTCCGCTCACACGGCCGACAGCTGATGTGTTGACCGTGACCTCATTACCTACGCTTCGTTATCAATGACGTAACCGTTCGAACCGCGAATATGAAACTATGAAATGGTGCGATATTACATTTTAAGCAATTAAAGTTTACGTGGTGCGGAAAGATACTAAAGTGAATCTTTACCGCGGCAGGAAATTAACGTACCAATCGAAGAACAATTGTCAGATAATGAAACTATCCAAGTGCAGTGCGCAATAACTTAAATAGTGAATAGGTGGATTGCACACGGACGCCATATGCTATGGTCTGCAAACTTGACGGAACTTTCACCGTCAGTCTTTTATCTGTGTATAAAGACTCGAGTTTACGTCAAAGAGGCCCAAAGTTATGACGACCGCCACAGTAAAATTATTGCTGCGTTCACGGAAGTTAAAAGTGCTCAAGAACAGGTAATAAGTGTTGAAAATATTGTAAGAAAACATGCTCATCTATGCATAAAGAATGTGGTGGCACGGCCCGACCTGTTTGACTGTTCGGCAATCTTCGGAAGCCCTCGGCTAGAGAGCAACCGATTCGGTTTTTGTCGCCTCGCCATTCGATCCGATCGTCCGACGCCGTCAGGCTGCTCTTTTGCACTCCGATCTCGTCGTGACTTTTAGTTTGAATTTACATTTAAAAAAACCATTTTTAATTCCAATAATATTTAAAAAATCTTAATAATTTTTGAAAACTATTTAAAAAAATTAAAAAACATGCAACTTATCTATTCGCGTTATGTAGTTATTATCTTAAGCATTAGTAGTAAGCGTGTCACTAAGAAAGTAAACAGTAGGTAAAAACTTGACAAACGAAAACGTCAATTGAATCACACACACAGGAGCGCGCGTAAAAGTAGTTGTTGTTAGGAGAAACCTTATTTACTCGTATTTTCAAAAAATGTAATATTAGTATATAATTATTTATTTATTTAAACTTAAATAAACCTGTACATACATACATACATACAGCATCTGTTTTTGCGGCCTTCTTGATTTCTAGCTACTGGGCAGATATACTCTTACCATTTACTCAAAAACACAAAAAGTTTATTTCTTCGAAGAAGAATTAACACTTTTTAAGTCGCAAAGTTAAACCTGCTTCGCGTATTAACCCCAAAACTGCCTCCAGACGATCAAGAACTTTATAAAAATTTTACAACCCATTTTATAAGCACGTCGTCGTTTTTTATAAAATATTAAGATTTAGGGGTCACGTTGACCCCTAAATCTTTATATTTTATAAAAAAGAACTTCTAAAGACCGAAGACGAGGCACTATAGTATGGTCTAAAACCTTAGCCTGTCCAACCACACGATTTAGATGAAGAAAAAAATCAAACTTCGAAAAAGTAATGCCCATCGACTAGTACCTATTTTTTTACGTCCGCCATTTTTTTACGTTGGCAATTTGGCATGACATGACAAAATATACATAATGTAAAAATTATAATATTTATTTACCTTTGATTTGGTGAAATCGCAGATTTTTATTTATGCGAGATGACGTCTTGCAATCTCTCACAGCACACGTCGTATGAACCATTTTAATTATAAGTATCAAGACTAAATTTAAAAATAATAAAAGCAAACGCGCGTTAACCCTGGTCGGGTCCCGAGTTACTAGTACAATTGGCATGAGCAGCTCGGGCTCGTCCTTCCCGCGTCTCGCCCCTCACACCCCGCACGATTTCCCTGTCTAGACGTCTTCGTCGGACGACTGTATGGATTTATAAACTGTGATAGTAGCGTTATATTTAGTTTTTAGTCTGAAACACAGGTACTCAACCTAGTTCAGGCAGGTAGCTAATATTATAAACTTGACTTTTCTATTTCTCTATTGTAGATTCTTCATTATTAAGCTACACATAGTTTTAATTTTATCATAGCATGTTATTTTTGTTAGACTTATTGTTACTTTATTTATAGAATAGACTTTATTAATAGTGTCGAGACAGCTAGATTAGTTTATTTCAGTTATTTCCATAGCATAATGTCTTATGGGATTTTGCTATGGGGAAATGCGGCTGATTCAGAAACTATATTTGTTTTACAGAAAAGGGCCATTAGAGCTATTCACAACCTAAAGCCGAGAGAGTCTCTTAGAGATAAATTTAAAGAAATAAATATATTAATTTTGGCCTCTCAGTATATTTACGAAAATTTAATATATGTTCAGAAAAACAAAGGTAGTGTTAGTAAAAAAAGTGATGTACATTCTGTAAACACAAGGAACAAACACAAGCTAATAATACCAGTTTCTCGACTCCACAGAGTTAGTAATTCATTCTTGGTGCAATGTATATGCTATTACAACAAGGTATCGGAAAGTGTACAGGCTCTCTTTATTACCAACTTTAAATGTTTTGTTAAGTTGAAACTGTATAAAAAGGGTTATTATAGTATAAATGAATACATGGTTGATATTGTCAACCCCTGGGAAAGAGGTGGTCGCTTCCAAGCTGTTTCTAAAATAATTTTTTTACCAACCATTAATGCAAAAAATGCTTTTAAAAAAAAGTACCGCTGGGTTTCTTGCTGGTTCTTCCCAGGACGTAGGTTTTTTTTTCGAACCTTTGGTAAAGTAAAAAATGACTTTCAATAAGAATTACACATGTGATCTATATTGAATAAAAAATATTCTATTCTATTCTATATATATACTACTTACGAACATTTAAAAATAGTACACTCGATAGGTAATGAGGCCACGGTCAAGTCAACACTGTCGGTCGGCCAGGTAGGGATATTCACTTAACGTCGATATATCGAATTTATTCAATGTTTTCCGAACAATATATCGGATTGATTCGATGTTTTGACAAATATTTATTATATTCGATATATCGATATATTTATTTATAGAAAAAACGAATATTTGCTTTTTTATTTTTTGTCGAATCAATTAAAAAACTAGATAATTTTAACACTACTTGATGACTTCAATTTTAAGTAAGGTTCATTAAGATAGTGATATCTGTGAGTGACCAGCTTAGTTACCAAATATATGCTGACAGATCGATCGACCATTCACTCTCGATGTATTTAGTCTGTGGATTCTATAGGTTCATTATATTTACTTTCATTCACTCACTCTCACTTTTCTTGCGTCGTCTTCTGCTGTTTGGCGGCAACGATTTAATTAATCATTGTTCTGATTGTTTATCTCGGACAAGTTTATGTAAAACTTTTACTTGCTACTCTGGTCTCTGATTTTACATTCACACATACAAAATCAAGGACCACAAACTTTGCGCGTTTCACTGGAAAAAGGTAATATAAACCTTTTGTGGAAAGTATTCGATAGTGAAAAAATATCGAAATTTTCTAGCGATATATCGATAAACATCGATGCTGGGATCCGATGTTTTACATCGAATATAAATATCGATATATTTTTAAGTGTCCTGGTCCTTAGGGGACACCCTTACCACCTTGGGGACCACCAGGTGAACGTACCCAGCGCCCAGCGGTGTAAAGGAAGGGAAAAGGTGGGGAGCTGGGGAGACGCGTTTGTCTTTACTGAGTCAAAACAACAGCTATTAGATACCTAAATCAGTAACCGAGCAAGAGAGCCGAACGCTTCCGAACTCAATACTCCCTTACGACTGTGTGCGTGCGTGTAAAATAGTAGGCTCTTCATTATGAATTATGAATGATAATCAATAAAAATAATGCACTTCTACATATTTTGAATATAAAGGATAAAAATTATAGGATATTTCATTTTTTTTCTTGTTATTTTTTTTTCTCCATTCGCTTATATTACCTATTCTGAATCACCTGTGCAAATTTGGCCGGCTATTGCAAAATAACCCTATATTCGTAATAGAATTGAACCAAAGAGATTTAAATATATAGGTATACTATAGAGCGTACATTGGGAAGATTTATATACAAAAACTTTGAGCTAGTGCGCGTGTGGCACCCTCTAGTTAAAAATAGCAAAACAACGCTAAGCATTTATTAAGACAACATTTTAGCTATTCCCCAGTAGGTGACGCTAATAAATATAACCTCGTGTTAGGAATGTTACCGTTTCGATATCAAAGTTTCGATAATGTTGTTGAAGATTACGAAGTTTGAAATGCTTTTCGATATAATAATAGGAAATACACATGATTGTTTTATAATTAAAATTGGTAACTAAATAGTGACGATTACTGGATAACAGAGGGCGCTTATTACAATAAAAATAAATGTTCTAGAACAATCTACTAGAAATAATAAAATTTAAAGATTATTCGGTAAATATATGTTATATTTACGATAGTAAACCGATATCACGTTCATTTTTTGCTCCTTATCGTGACTTACAATATCTTAATGCACAACCGGGCATATTTTCTTTTAAAAATATGAAACAAATGCGTCTTGACTTTTGACGATGTCACTAAGACTAAATGACAAAAATCGGTGATATATCCTATAGGACATAAGTTACAGACGACAATTTTGCTACTGATGTCCAGTCTATTACTACTACTACTACTAGGTCTTTGAATTGAACGTATTCAACAGATGTTTCTCAAACAGTTACATTATATCAATAAAAGGTCATTCAGCGATTACGTGTAAAACTGTAGATATTACAAGTTTAATAGTTAAAACAGTAATTAAAAAACAAGACTGTGTTAAAAGTTTTCTGAAAACAAACTTTCCCCTCCTATTTTTTTTTTTTGTATTTGCAGATGAATATATAAATATTATATAGGTATATAGTCACTCCCTTAATGAAAGACGAAACGAATCTAATGACACCTCATATGTTAAAATCCATTGAATTGCCCACAATTTCTCGAAGGCACTGCACGTGCTCTAGCGTCCACTAATCAAACCCCTCTTCTCAACCTTCCTCATAACTCTACTAAGCACGTTCATAACGCAGTGTTAACACGATTGGCCCGGAATACATCGGATTCTTTAGTTCCATTTTTCCTTCAGATCTAAAAGGTCATATATGCATTCCATTATAAAAATTGTGACATAATCGACGATCATCTGGTCCAGTGACTGATGATCCTGATTACTAAACCGACGGTCGACGGATTTGCACTTCACGTATTTAAATGTGTAAGTATATATGTGTTATATGTTTTCGAGTATAAATGTAGATGTCTATGGGCCACAGCATCCACTTATCATCAGGTGGATTGTGTGGTCGTTTACCACCTCTATTGCATAAAAAAATGTATGCCGCTGGGTATAAGTAATTCGTTGTCCTGTCACCTTGAATAACACAAGCGATACTTTGTTTAGGAGGTTAGGTACTTGGTGTATTAGTAAAATAATTTGTTGCCGTTTTTCACTCACGTTATCTTTACTTTGTATAATGCCTATATGTAAAACAAAAGAAAGGTTAAACTAAACTCAAACTGGTAGTTTCGTTAAATATACACTATGATGTCATACTTCTTGCAAATATTTACTACCATGTTTAATTAAGGAAAATCTTTTAGCAGGCATTAGACTGCTTATTATTAAATATTAGTATAATCATAGTTTATAAGAATATCATGTAGCTTTTCCTGAGATAAATAAATGAACATAAATATATCACGGCAGAAAACAACCAAATAAACCCATAACACTTACTGGTTAGGTTAGTAGTGAAGTCGTGGATAAAGTTGACTTGTTGTCCGTTGTTAAGAACAGATATCTTCTCAACCATGCCATCTATATCCAGTTCCTCTCGCAGCATATTAACAAAGTCCTCAGTAGCGGCGTCGTCAGCGGTGCTGATAATTTGTACATCTGGCTCGGAGGACCAATGTAGCGGAACCACACGAGAATTTTGCTCATTCTTAAGCGCATTCAGCTCCTGAAATGAATATCACCAACTCAAGAAACAAATAACATCTGTCACGGCCCATACATGCTGTGACCTGGCTATAAAATATTGCGAACATGACTAGTGTATGGATTAATCCATTCCCCCTGGGCACAATCTAAATCCTAAATTGAAAATATATTATTTGAAAGCCGAGGATCATAGAACGTTACACTTATGTATTTCATCACTTTTGAGATTATGATGTAGCCATGACAGCGTGACAGCGGTCCGCTGTGGAAATCGGTAAAGCAGTACTAACATTTCCTGTCAATCTAGCACGATATCACGGCACGAATGATGACCGGAACGAACATATCTAGAGGGGTAGTGTTACCACAGTTGTGTTGCATCACGTTGCACGAGAATGATCCCGAAGATAAGGGTGAATGTCCTCAGTCAAATTAATAAAATGTATACGATACGCATAAGAACAGATAACACTCAAAGTTATTGATGCAAGCAAGACGCAAACATATGTCTACGTACATAAGTTTGCATATTATTAATCGCGAGTGTTCTAGTATTTTCCCATTGTAATATTGGGTATAAAAGCGTGCGCCGGAGATCAGAGAATTAATTATTTCGGAAACGCGATAGTGAACTCTTCTCCAGTAGTGTATACGAGCAATCAGCCTACGACGTCTGCGATTATTAAGGGCCTCATCGGAGAAGGTTAACGATTTTGGACGACGTGATTGTACTCTTGCTGTGTGTATGAAGGAACACATCCATTTCTCATCTTAATCACCATTTTTACTTACCGTACGTAACAGCATTGTTGATGTTGAATTAAATGAAGAATCTTATATGCCCGCTAAGGTTTTTTTTTAAGAACACAATTAATCAAAATTGTAAAAAGTCAAATACGACTACTATAGACTGCTCTCCAAAATATGAGTTTAACTTTTTTTCTGAACAGGCAGTTTTCTGGAGTAATCACTGTCGCAAATTAAGTAAATATTTCTTAGGTTCAGACGTGGCTATTATGATATCTTTTCTGTATCTTATTTCATCATAAAATATTATAATATTCGATTTAACTAGAGGCATTGAAGCGAATGCCTAATTCATCATCATCATCATCATCATCATCATCATCATCATTACAGCCCCTCACAAGTCCACTGCTGAACATAGGCCTCCTCCAAGAAATGCCACAAAGCACGGTCCTGAGCTAAAAATAAATTAATAATAAATCCATAATGAAATGAAAATAAGTTCTGCAATAATCTATACATTCAAATAAAATTGAAGTGCCTGTCTGTAATATTGAAATAACTGGATTCTATTAAGCTACATGACAATATCAAGACATACATTTTTTTTGTCTGTCTGTCTATCCGGGCTTAACGAATCTGAATGGCTGAACCGATTGTGATGAAACTTTACGAACAAATAGAGAGCAATGCCAAGAGAGGTATCTAGGATGTATTTTATCCGAAAAACTTGGAAGTAATTAAAAAAAAATATAATGTAAATGGTTTTTTATTATCTTAAGTCTAAATAACGCCACATTAATCGATCACATTTAGACGAAGACAGCCCTGTCTTCGGTCGCTAGTAATAGAATTAAAAAAATTGAATTAATGAGGGCCTTATCTTTCGCTCACCAGATGTCGCTAGTAATAACAATAGGGAGGCCTGAGGCTAGTAAGGAGGCCTTTTTTTTTTGCGGATGGAAAATCATCTAATGACGCCTTTCGCTGTGGGTGGAGCGGAAGGGAGTGTCAGACTTTTACTGACTAAAAACCATCCGTGTTCCTTCAGTGCCCTTACGTTCCGGAGCCGCGGTATCTCTTTCGAACAGCCCGCAGCCCCGGCAGGCGTCGGCCCTTGCGGGCCCCTTCACGCTGCTGACAGCTCTATGAGGCGCGCGTGGAACAAAACGCGCCGTCGACACGGCCTGTCGTCGTTAGACGGACGGACGGCGAGCTACCCATTGCTCGCCGTCCACAGGCCCGCGCCTACGGTGGCCGGGGGCCACGACGTAGCCCCCGACGCCCGGGGCGTCTCCCGCGGCGGCCGGGAAGGAAAGCTGTTGCTCTTTCCTTCTCCCGCTCCGCCACCTCCTTCGCTAGCATCACTGCTTCGCAGAAGGTGGTGACGGCATCCCATTCCGTCTCGCTCCAGACCATGGCTTCGACCAGGGCCGGACGCGAGAGGTCGCCGCCGCCTATCGCCGCTACGAGGACACGGCGGTGCTCCGCCCAAGCAGGGCACACCTCCACGGTGTGATCCACCGTGTCCTCCGGTCGATCCTCACAGTGGGAGCACCCGGGCATTTCCTACCGCCCGATTCGGTGCAGGAACCTCCCGAACACACCGTGACCGGTGAGGACCTGCGTCAGGCGGAAGGTGAGGACGCCGTGGCGTCTCTCAAGTCACTCCTCAAAGAGGGGTCTTATCGCCGCTATAGTGGCGTGCCCAGCACGGGGTTGCGACAGTCGCTCTCTCCATGTCGCCATGAGATCATGCCGGAAGTCTGTCCGCTGCGCGACAACTTGCCGCGGCAGCGGGGTTTCCCCCCGGCATAGTGCCTCCGCGCGCCATTCGTGCAGGCGCGCGAGGACTATCGCCTCCAGATCCCATGGCGGCAATCCGGCAAGGAGGCTCGCCGCCTCGCGGGAGATCGTGCGGTAGCCGCGAACCATCTTTACGGCAACCACCCTTTGGGGCGCGTTTAGGTGGTGGACGGCAAGCCGCGCCAAACCACGCGCCCACACCGGGGCCCCGTAAAGGGCCATGGACCTCACGATCCCCGCGTAGAGCCTCCGGCAGGAGGCGTTTGGCCCCCCCAGGTTCGGCAGGAGCCGCCTGAAGGCAGCCCCGGTCCGTTCCAGTTTGGGAGCCAAACGTCGGAAGTGCTCAACGAAGTTCCATCGGCCGTCGAGGACGAGTCCTAGGTACTGCAACGTCGACTCGACGCCGATGGATACCCCTCCTACCATCACTGAGGATCCCGGTGGTGGCCTGTTCCGAGGACCATGGAAGTGCATGGCCTCGGACTTGTGCAGAGCCACCTCGAGACCCAGTTGCCGGATCCTCTCAACGACTATCGCAACCCCGCGTGTCATAGTTTCCGCCGCCGCCTCGTACGACCCCCCTTGTGCCAGTACCAGCGTGTCGTCAGCGTAACAAACTACGCTGACGCCGGTAGGGAGGTCGGCGCGCAGCACCCAGTCGTAACCGATGTTCCACAGGGGCGGCCCCAGAACCGAACCCTGTGGGACACCGCACGACATCTCTCGCCGGTTCCACTCACCGTTGCGACCGGGGTAGATGACGGCCCTGTCCGTCAGATAGTCCCCGACTATACGACGGAGATAGGTCGGCACCCGGTGATACCGGAGTGCCTCCCTAATGCAGCTCCAGGGCATGGAGTTGAAGGCGTTGGCGATGTCGAGAGACACCGCCAAGACACCCCCCCCCCCCCCCTGGCCACTGCATCCCCCGTCGTGAGGGCTCTCACGCGCATGATGGCGTCCACCGTAGAGCGCCTCTTGCGGAAACCAAACTGGTGTTCCGCAAGATCCGGCCCCGTCCCCGCAAGGTGCTCGGCGAGGCGGTTTGCAATTACTCTTTCAAAGAGCTTGCCCACCTCGTCGAGCAGCACCACGGGCCGGTATGCGGACGGAGAGTCCGCAGGGCGCCCCGGCTTCCAAATGAGGACCAGCTTCCCCGTCTTCCAACGAAGCGGGAATTGGCCTCTCTCCAAGCATGCGCTTAGGAGCCCCTCCAGTCGGGGCCCGAGAGCCTCCGAGGCCAGGACCCAGGCTTTGCCAGGCAAGCCATCGGGTCCTGGGGCGGTATTCCTGGCCTTGAGCCTACGTACCGCCACTCTCAGGTCTACCCCGGTCCCTTCCGGGATGTCGTCGTCGTCGTCCTGGTGGTCCGCTTCCGGCACCGCAGGTGGCGGAGCCATAGGCGGGGGCGGATGTTCCCCTCGCGCAGGGAACAGAGCGCTCACCACGTCCTCCACGAGCTGAGGCCGGAGACTCTGCGTCAGCGGGGGGGCCCAGGTGCGGAGTTTATCCCGCACCATCTTGTAAGGGCGCCCCCACGGATCTCTGTCGAGAGTCTCCAGCATCTCCTCACGGGCCCGATCCCGGGCCCGCATGACAGCCTCCCGGAGGGCGGTCTTCGCCGCTCTGTATCCCTCGTACAGCTCCGCCTCAATGGCTGCCGCATTCGGTGGACGAATGCGGAGCCTGCGATGCCTGGCGTACAGGTGCCGCGCGGCGACACAAGCCTCGCGCAGACACGTCAGCTCACGCGACCACCAATACACCTGACGCCGGGCAATTCCTGGCCGGACGCGGGGCATTGCCACGTCACATATCTCGGACATGGCCTCCTGGAACCACCCTGCCTCATCATTGACGTCGGCAGGCCTATCCGGTAATGACACCCAGACCTGCACGATCGAGGCTTCCAGGAGGAGCTCCCGGTCCAGCTGCTTCAGCGCCCAACGCGGACCACTCGGGGCCTGTTGGACTGGCGCGCTCGAGGGCTGGGTGGAGACGTCAAACCGCATGTACCGGTGGTTAGTAAGGAGGCCTGTGGTGAAGTTTTTGTTACACAAATGTCATATTTAATACGTGGTAGAGCCATGCTGCAGCTGTATTAATAGTATAGTTGTAGCACGAATGAGTCGGCTCGACCGGGGAAGGACTACGCTCACACAGAATACCAGCGTAAAATAGCAGCTTAACACTTCTGTGTTTCGTATGGTGAGTGTATATAATCAGAGACCCTTTTTACTAGAAAAGAGGCATTCCATCTTAATCCTCACGGGTGACAACGCGTCTGCATTTTGATTCTTTATCGAGGATAGATGTAGATGTCGATGGGTCACAGCAATCACTTACCATCAGGTGGACTGTGTGCTCGTTTGTTAACCTACCCTATAAAAAAAATTGAGAAGCTGCGTTTTAAATATTCCAGGAAGGGACACACTCTCACAGAATACCAACGTAAAATAGCAGCTTCATGTGTGCTTCGTATGGTGTGTGCAGTGACCCGGAGACCCTTTTTACTGAAAATGAGACATTCCGTCTTAGTCCTCAGGAGCGACGACGCAACTGCATTTTTTTTTTAAACGTTACCCCTACACTAGGATTTTCTCCTGTATCGTAGAGGCAGTTTACAAACACAAATTGCACAAGGACAAACATCCAGACCCGGAACAATTATTTTTAGGCCATACAAATACTTGTTCCGTGCGGGATTCGAACCCGCGGCCCCCAGCGCAGCAACTCATTGCTAAGCCACTGCGCCACGGAGCCGTCGATTTGATTCTAAACTGAGGATAGATGTAGATGTCTAGGGGCCACAGGATCCGCTTACCACAGGTGGAATGTGTGCTCGTTTGTCACGCATATCCTATTTAAAAAAAACGGTTTCTAGAGTATTAGACACACACAAAACAAAGCCTCAGTGGTTTGTTCCTTAATGTTTTATTCGTTCTTCTCCATGTTTTACATTTTCTTTTTTTTTTAATTATTCTACTTTTAGGAATATCTGTAGCATGATTTATTAATTTATTATCTAATCAATATAAATGATTACTAATATTACTAAAGAAACAATAACCCTTACATTTTCCTAACAAATTAATTTCTAATATATACTTATATATATATTTTATATTTATTATTTTATATTTCTCTAATATAACTTGTCAAATATTTCACGTCGTTCCTAAGTGACGCCACACTGGTGACAAAAAAAGCCGTGGATTCATTTCATTAAATATTTCAAAACGACAATATTAAATACAGACACAGTGAGTAGTTTGAATGTAAATTATATAGTTACTATAATAGAACAATATTAAGTGTACGAGTAGAGAATGTAATAGTTGAATGAGTAGCATTCGTACGTCATCGCTTAAGTGGCGTGGGGCACAGGGGTCCTGAATCAAGTCCTAAATTACCCGCCGCAGCAATGGACTGGAATTAGATTGGCGTAAAAATATTTGCATACGTTTTCACCAATGTTTTGTGATCTGTTTTACATATTTTTATTTTAACTTTTTTTTTTTTTATAGAATAAGGGTGACAAACGAGCACACAGTCCACCTGATGGTAAGTGGTTGCTGCGGCCCATAGACATCTACATCCATCCTCTATTACAAATCAAAATGTAGATGCGTTGTCACCCGTGAGGACTAAGATGGAATGCCTCATTTCCAGTAAAAAAGGGCCTCCGGCCACCTGCATTCACCAAGCGAAACGCAGAGGTAAACCTCTACTTCACGCTGGTTTTCTGTGAGGTCGTGGTACCACCCCGGTTCGAGCCGGCCCATCCGTGCGACAGCAAAACTCTGCCGCGTGGCTCTACCACTTATTGGAAGAACAAGTGGTTAAATTAAAAATTTAGTACAACCGACTTCAGTATTAAATAAAATGAGAACATCATCAATTTAGTCAATTAAATACGCACAAAACACTCCAAAACTACTGGTCAGATCTTGATATTTAAATGGAACCACATGAGAAGCATCATCTTTCAAATAAAAAAAGAATCATTAAAATCAGTTCACCTAGAAAAAAGTTCTCATGTAACACATAAAAAATACAGTCTAATTGAGTACCTCCTCCTTTTTTGATGTCGGTTTAAACATCAAGTAATACATAAAAGAATTAGAAGAAGAAGTTCAAGTACAAGTTTTCACACATAGAATTAAAACAATAAACACATATAGAATAATGGTAACAAACGAGCACACAGACCACCTGATGGTAAGTGGTTGCTGTGGCCTATAGACATCTACACCTATCTTCGTTTGCGAATTAAAATGCAGATGCGTCGTGAGGACCGTGAGGACTAAAATTTGATTGCCTCTTTTTCAGTAAAAAGGGTCTCAAATATAACAAATTGATGTAAAATAATAGAAAATATACGCATATTAGGTATAGAGATCTAGTTAAAGAAATAATGAGAAAGAATCTTCTTTCGTTTACAAATATTGGAGTTAATAATAATAACCATAGGCATATTATAAGGATCTAGTTAAAGAAATAATGAGAAAGAATCTTCTTTAGTACACAAACACTGGAGTTAATAATAACCATACGCATATTATAAGGATCTAGTTAAAGAAATAATGAGAAAGAATCTTCTTTAGTTTACGAACACTAGAGCTAGTAATAATAACTATACGCATATTATAAGGATCTTGTTAAAGAAATAATAAGAGAGAATCTTCTTTAGTTTAAGAACACAGAGATAATAATAATAACCATACGCATATTATAAAGAATCTAGTTAAAATAAATAATGAGAATCTTCCTTCGTTTACGAATACTAGAAATAATAATAATAACCATATGGTTATTATTTTAATAGCCTACATAATTATTACTAATTGGATAAATCGCGCACGCGAGCTAAATAAAACTTTATCGCTGAGCGCGAGTGTCCGTATTGCATCTTTTCCCCTTCCTACGTTACGACGGACTTTCCGTAGTCATAGTATAAAGACAGGGAAGTAGGCTGTCTCCGGCCCAATCCGCGATATAATTGCCTACTGTCTCAGGGTTGTCATTGTCACCAAATCATTAGTTTAAAGCCCGGCCCTTGCCAAAAATAATACATCTCTGTATAACTAATTCAGTGATCATTAGTCGATAAAGTTCAACAATGGTTTTCCTAACAAATACAGAAATGTATTAAGATTCAGAGCAGTATTGTTTATAAAAAAAGGGATAAAATAAACCGGCGGGGCGGTGTGTGAGCTCGTGTTTAAATTATTTACTTAGTATATTCTAGTTATTTTTTATTTTTAATAGGCATAATATAGTATTTGCACACATAAAGGACCATATTAGTTTTTATTTTTAATTAATACAAGCATATATATATTGAATCACACATTTATTACAAAATTACAAATTAGCTACAGAAAAATACTTTCTTCGGTTTCGACTATTACGAAACGACTTGTTATTAAACTTTAATGTGTAATATATCCGCATCCTTATAAATAACTTTTGCAAATATAATTAATTACGATTTTATAACCGTAAGTAGGTACTTAGTTACTATTCTTCCTCTGTCTGATAAACAACTAATACAACAAAAATATGTAAATGTATGTAAAAAAGCCGTAACGCGCGAACCTCGTGCGGTGTTAGCCCAGACTGGCGTAGTGAGAAACATTCCGAGATTGTGTTTAAGTGTGCGTGCGGCGCCTCATAGATACTATGGCGCACACATACAAGCCGCGCGCAGTGCGTTTGTTTGAAGATAACGTACTTCCCTGTCTTTATACTATGCCGTAGTTACTAAGGGTTTTTTTTATAGGAGAAGGGTGACAAACGAGCACACAGTCCATCTGATGGTAAGTGGTTGCTGCGGCCGATAGACATCTACATCTATTCTCGATTACGAATCAAAATGCAGATGCGTTGTCACCCGTGAGGACTAAGATGGAATGCCTCGTTTCCAGTAAAAAGAGTCTCCGGTTCTCTACACTCACCATACGAAAGCAGCATACACAGCAGCGTTAAGCTGCTATTTTACGCTGGTATTATATGTGAGCGTGGTCCTTCCCCGGTCGAGCTGACCCATTCGTGCTACAACCATAATATAGCTGCAGCATGGCTCTACCACGTACAAAATCATTTATAAGGGTTGTTAATAAAGAGTAAAAAATATATAGTGAAATGATAAGTAAGTTACTTAGGTAAAGTACCTATTCTATGATCAACCATATTTCCGCTACTAT
Source organism: Parnassius glacialis (assembly GCA_033319125.1). Taxonomy (NCBI): domain Eukaryota; kingdom Metazoa; phylum Arthropoda; class Insecta; order Lepidoptera; family Papilionidae; genus Parnassius; species Parnassius glacialis. The sequence goes on from JAVANC010000017.1 coordinate 5,172,432, forward strand.
GTGAGTTCTGTGATGCCCAACGCATGCAACTTGCAAGGCCATTCGCCGGAAAACGCTATGTTTGGCTCGGAAGAAATAGGTAGATAGTATACACAACAAATAAACCCGAAAAACGATTCCTAACGGAAATGTGATCGTGTTCTACTTAGTTAAAAGTCTTCTAAACGTAGTTTTAATTTTAGTATTTTGAGTTATTATAACTTAAAATATTTTAATTACAAAAGACAAGTATATGTATGTAAGTAGGTACTTGAATGGTGAAGTAATTTTTTTTTTAAAAGAAAGTTGAATACTTATCTAATTTTAGTTTTCTGAAAAGCCGTGAATTAAGAAATAACTAGGTGATAGCGAGAAAAAGTCCCAATTGGGCGCCCAACATATGACAGATTCGCAGTTTATAGTTGATTGTGGAAATAATTCGGCGTTACCTGAGACTTCTATCTGCGCCATCAAAACGACGAGTGTTTTCCTGCATAGCGGACTATGTACCCAGTCAGATTTTTGTGACAGACGCTTGTGAGGAATGTCAAAATCCACTCGTATCAGAAGAAAGAAATCATTTTCATAATTGTATTATAATGAAAGATAGAGGTGGTCTTATATCCATTAAATGACGTAATAGAGATTTGCATAAATCGCCTCCACGCGTTCCTGAGAAAAAGGGTCTTGACAGACAGACAGACAGACAGATAGACAGACAGACAGACAGACAGACGGACAACAAAGTGATCCTATAAGGGTTTCGTTTTTTCCTTTAGAGTTACGGAACCCTAAAAAAAATATCTTCCAAAAAAATAATGGCGTTATTATGACTCTTAGTTTAGTTACTGAGACCTTGAAGTTGTTCATAGGAAAATATATTTTACGTGTCTTCATGAACGCCTATTCCATCAATCGTGTTTATTACTTGCTGTCATTCAAAAATATATTGAAATATATTAGGATAAAATATTATATTGTTCACAAAACTGCGATAAAGTTAACAAAAAGTTAGCTATATAATAAATTGAACCTTTTTCTTTTTAAGGGGCAGTACCTTACTTAGATTTATGTGTTTATTTAATAATCATCGTTTTATAAATTCATTCCTGTTTTTTAATTGACTTGCGAAAACCTACCATATACAGGGTATTTTTGGAACGCTCCCGAAAACTAAGACAGGCGACAGCACCAAGTATACCTTTGATCATGGGTCACAAATAAATTTGATCCTGATGAAAAAAAAATCATATTTTTACAACGTTTTATTAGATTTATTCACGCGCCATCATGTCACAGCTAAATGAAACGATAATTTCATAAAAAAAATCATGAAAATACTGAAACCTAAAACCAGCAGTGGAATAACTGAATTCATATCAGCTGATTAAAGGTCAATGTACGCGCGAACGCAAATTCGCGCGGTCCGCAACTAGCGGGCTATACCACAATACCTAATAATTTACAACACTTGTCTAAATACCTAACTTATCTACTTAACATACTATTTTGCCACTGTACTTGTCTCCACGTAGCCATTTTAATCCGAATTTACAGGTTAAATAACCCAAATAACTGGTTCGATTTCCCGCTAATAACAAAATACATAAATGAAATGTAACCAAGGTTAAAGTCATGCGTTTTTATTCATCGTGTAGGTATGTTTATTATTCTCATGTATTCAGTTATGTATGTATTCAGATTAGTTCAGTACTAAGTTATTTAAAAGAATTAGTTATGAAACAGCTTACCGCTCTAAATCCTCCGTGGTCTTATGAGATGCGGCTCAAATTGTGCTCCATTCATTTCAAGGCAGATTTGGGCTCGGTGTTGCGTCTCCTCGTGGAGGCGGGGCATCATCGTGTGATCTTCGACACAGTCCGTACGTAGTTTGTCGAAAACATCCACGATCCTTTTGTAGTTTCGTCAGCACTATCACACTCACGATTAAAAACCCTTTCTTTCACATACCCCACAGAAAGAAGTCTAACGGGGTCAGATCTGGTGCGCGAGGTGGCCAAGCGTGTGGTCCTAGTCCGCCAAATCCAGCGATCATCAAATAGCTCATTGAGGCGCTCACCATTATACTGGAACCATGTGCGGCGATATTCAGCCAACGATAGGTCGTCTAAAATGTCTGTCAACTGTTCTTTTATAAAGTTTAGGTATCGCTGTCCGTTCAGTCGCTGTGGCAGAAACACTGGTCCCAGTATGCGATCCTTAAATAAACCTGCCCATACGTTAACCGACCATCAGGTTTGGTGCCCGGTTTGTCGAACAGCGTGCGGGTTAACCTCTGAATACACGTGTGTATTTCTTCGGTTCCACAGGCCGTTTCTGGTAAATGTCGACTCATCCGTTCAGATAATGTGCTCAATGGAACCAGCCACACGTTGTTGCTGGTATAATAACCAACGGCAGAAAACTCGTCGGCGGTCGTGATCGCCGGGAACTAAAGCTTGCACTTTGTGCAATTTGTATGGGCGCATTCGGTTACGCTTCAACACTTTGTGCACTGCACAGTATGACACACTTGTTCCATCCCGACGTCTTAACAATTTATTTAGCGATACTTCGTGTACCTAGGTTCGGATACATAACATGTTGTCGTATTCACAATCACTATAAACGTACGCGTTAAGCATTATTAAAACAAAAAACGTAACAACAAGTAACAAAATCAACACGGAACTGTTTCAAAAACTACAATTAAACTGAAACCTACTGCATCACAGCGTGATGCGATGCGGTCGAGTGGAGGGAGGTTACAGTCGCGTTCTAAAGTACTACATGGTATTGGGATATTGTTTTATAATATTATAGTAAGTAATTAATTGTTTTATTGTAGAATCATAATAGGTGCCTTACTTGGAATTAAAAATGGATAATGTTTACTTGAGCATTATTTGTTATTTCTATCGTAAAATATAAAGTAGTTTGTAACAAGAAAACTTAAGGTAAGGGTGGCACGCCGTCCATTATGTCGTCTTGGGTCACATGGAAGCCAGATGTTGAAGGTGTGTTGGTGTTACTGGATGCTACTTCATCATCACTTTCATCTTCGCTTGAGCTTCCGTCATCAGGTCGATCACATGGTAATTTTTTCGGTATTCTTCCTCAACACTTTTAAATTTACTGCACAATTTTCCCCATTCACCTTCTCCTATCATATTTACCTTTTCGTTCACTAGTTTAGTCATAAAACAATAGATATAAATAATTTTTCTTTCCTTCCTTTTTAAAACATCGTCGCGAGTCGCAAAGTAAGCTGTGTATGCGACTGTATTTTTGGAGCGTACAAAGCGCGGGAACCAATAGCATGCAGGCACAGTAATACTGGCGGATTGTTCCCCCGTCGCGCCCCCTTCGTACCAATATGTGATAAATCGCTGTGCCCAAGTTCAAGGCCAGCGTTCTTTTTTCACCGTTCGCGCGTACATTAACCTCCATTAGTCAGGTGATATCAATTCAGTTTTCACTGCTGGTTTTATGTTTCAGTATTTTCATGATTTTTTTTATGAAATTATCGTTTCATTTAGGTGTACTAACATGATGGCGCGTGAATAACGCTAATAAAACGTTGTAAAAATATGATTTTTTTTTTCATCAGGATCAAATTTATTTGTGACCCATGATCAAAGGTATACTTGGTGCTGTCGCCTGTCTTAGTTTTCGGGAGCGTTCCAAAAATACCCTGTATTTACTTACCTACCCAATATTTACTAAATACTTATATTTAAGTAAATAATTAAAATTAGAAAGGAGAACGGTCACGCCCCATAGAAAAAAAAAACCCAGACCCGACAGAAACTAGACATATTTCAGTTTTTTCGTTATTTTTTTATATAGTTAAGTTATATATTTTTTTTATTCGAAATCAATGGCTTACACCAAAATATTGCCTTATGTTTTTGTTCAGGCGTTACTCTAAAAAAAAATACAAAATGCCTATTTATCTACAAAATTCGTAAATGCATGTAACTAAATGACGATACAATAGCTATAGGATGTATCTAGGTGACCTGGAGATGCAGCTGGATTATATGATTTTTGAACTTCTAGTACAAGAATCTACTTGGATTCATTAAAATCGTCGTATTCGATGATTTAATTAAATTACGATGAAATAAGGTTAAATAAAGAGTAATTTCTTTTTAATTTTATTGAAATATGTACGAAATAGTATATATCTATGGCCGGCACAGTTCTTCGCATTCTGTGTTGAGATCTGTGTGTTTTTGTTTTCAAGATTACATTTTTTCGTCGGTTTTTGGCTTTCTCTTTACCGGACTTGATTTTTGCATTGTGAGTGGTTATTTGATATGGCTGACAATTAGGGTGGGCTAGACATCGAGATTACTTTGACCACCCCGCCCTGGGTATGGATTATGTTTTGAGGGACATAGAAATTCAATAAAACTTTATTTCGACATATTTTTCTTTTTGTTATAGATCATGAAACCCCAATGATAGGTACCTAAATCTCGGATGCGCAATGAATATGACGATTTTAATGAATCCAAGTAGATTCTTGTACTAGAAGTTTAAAAATTACATAATCCAGCTGCATCTCCAGGTCATCTAGATACATCCCATAACTATTGTATCGTCATTTAGTTACATACATTTACGAATTTTGTAGATAAATAGGCATTTTGTATTTTTTTTTGAGTAACGCCTGAACAAAAACATAAGGCAATATTTTATTGTTAGCCATTGATTTCGAATATAAAAAATATATAACTTAAATGTATAAAAAATAACAAAAAAACTAAGATATGTCTCGTTCCTGTCAGGTCTGGGTCACAGATGACCGTTCTATTTTAATGAAATTAACACAAGTGTCAATCATGGCGCATCACTATTTAACCCAAAGACATTTAAAGACGGCTCCGTGGCGCAGTGGCTTAGCAATCAGTTGTTGCGGTGGGGGCCGCGAGTTCGAATCCCGCACGGAACAAGTATTTGTATGGCCTACCAATAATTGTTCCGGGTCTGGATGTTTGTCCTTGTGCAATTTATGTTTGTAAACTGCCTCCACGACACAGGAGAAAATCCTAGTGTGGGGGTAACGTTTTTAAAAAACAAAAAAAACATTAAGTAGAAGTAATAGACTGGACATCAGCAGGAAAATGTTCACCTCTTAATAAAAACTCCTAATAAATCGCAGGGTAGTTGACCGCCAAGCATCCTAATAATAGGTGTTGGTGAAATTTGGTGGCTGGAATTAATCCGAACAGTTCTTCAGAGCATTCGCCGTGGTAAATACGATAAAAAATGCAAATGGATGCAACATCTCTACGGAGCATCAGTGAATCGGGCCAATCAAAGAGAACTCGGTCGTCGACGATTTGGGCCGCTCTGCTGTCTATACGGCCAAGTGGAAGGAGCTCGCACTGGGGAGCCCCAACCCAGAGATGAGCTGATGAGTTGATTTGTAAAGTTACAAATGGTGTGCAGGCATGAAATACTGTCCCGCTTTACTGATTACGCCACGCTTCTTAGAAGCCAAGTTTGCTTTCTCTTCCAAGTGTTCTGCTACTGCAAGTCACTCAATATGTCGACGCTGAAGATTCCGCTACTAGCTGCGGCTGCTCTGAAATTGAGGAGATACGACAAAGGTGTTCTTTTTAGCGGTAAACGCGCAAACTTGTAAATTTGTATAATAATTTATCGTGTAACGACTTGTAAGTTCTGTGCTTTCCTAAAATATGTAAAATTTAAAGTGTTTTTGTAAAAGAAACGAATTTGAAAAACATGGAGGCGCTCTTTTATTAGATTTGACGTTTCGCGACGTGCCTTCGACGCCGACCGACCAATCATGTGCTATTATTATAGCGTCTAATAGACCTAGCGACGGCATCCAAGATACCATCAATGTGAATTGATTCTTAGTAATTGAAAATTAAATATTTTAGTCCATGATTTCATTCAATTCATAACTAATGTTCATGACTTAAAAAGTTATACGATTTTTTTAGTGTGATGTAAGTCATAATAAATAGATTTATACAATAAAAAAGCATGCATATTCCCTATTATTATATCGTAAAGCATTACAAACATAGTAACCTTCAACAACAGTGTCGATACTTTGATGTCGAATCGGTAACATTCCTAAAACGGGTTTTTACCTTACATTTATTAGCGTCACCTGCTGGGGAATAGCTGAAATGTTTTCCTAATAAATATTCAGCGTAGTTTTGCTATGTTTAGCTAAAGGGCGTCACACACGCGCTAGCTCAAAGTTTTTGTATGCAAATGTTCCCTATGTCCGCTCTATAGTATATCTATATATTTAAATATCTTTGACTTCATCTATATATCAGTATCTATAGAACACCTGTTTACACTTGGCATAATAGGCAATGAATGCTACGCGTGCTCTATAGCTTGCTTATAAATATTCTTAGATGTGACTGAACTCCTAAACCGCTGAACCGATGATACGAAAATAGTTTTTATTCACAATTGGACCCGGTAGGTGGCGCTGTTGTCGAGATCCAGAAATCAAACGTGCAAAGCCGGAGCGGATCGCTAGTCTATGTATATAAATTAAACTTTTAACTATCTAGACAACCGTTGGTGATTCTTTTAATTTTTCTAATACCATAAGTATCATAAGCCCAGCAGTGTTAAACATAATATAATATACATATCTTCCAATGCAAGCTTTTAACGGTTAACAAAAATTCAAGTAATATAAATCATAATTCATCTCTCTAACCTTGATATCGATGGGGATGGCACAGTAGCCCTGATAGCGATGCGCAGCATGAGCCCTCGAGAACCGGTGGTATATCAACACGCCCATAGAAATAAACAACACAATCATCAATATTATGTTCATTAAGTGAAAGAACGTTGTCATAGTTTGCCGCAGAGGTGAAGGCGCTGGACGCCGACGCGGCGGTGCCGGCGGTACCAGCGGCGGCACTGCTATCTTAGCCTGCAAACAAATTTTCATATTATGCTTGTTACGAACAGGCAATAACCTAAAATAATACTTATTATTGGTGTGTAACATCTTTCCTCTAGCTTCCCCGCAATCTCTGAATGATTTTGTGAAAAGAGACAAAAGTGTGTACCAGGAAGCCTGGGAAGCGCGCTATTTGATTTGACCAATTAGCGCGTGCGATGATAGTAGTGTGCTAAATAGTAAACTATACTAATAAATGTATTTACTGTTAATAAGTGTCTAAAAAAAGTGCGCATCATTGATAAAAAATGTAAGTGAGTAATAATGAATAATTATTCGAATAAATATTTCAGTAAGTTCGGCTTTTTTAAATTTTTACATTAATTTCTGCCGCTGCTCAATTGATATTTTTAATTTTGATTAAAAAATAAACAAATAGCTAATTTCAGGATATAATGTTAATGTTGCTTATTACCAAGGTGAGATGTCAGATGTTATACACATCATAATATGTGACTAATGTAAGGCTCGCTCGTTTTTTATTATGTAGTAATAAGGGCTTAGCTTTCCATTGACTCCCGTCGAGTTGGGGGTTGATACGTATTCTGACAGAAAAGTTACACTATTATAAGCACACACAGAAAGTTACAACATGCGGAAACGCATGATTTTTGAGAAAAAAGTTATTGAAAATCAATTATTGTTGTATTGTTTATATCTAATCCTACCATAAAACCGACGCCATTTTGTAATGTCATTGTCGTCAGTAGGGATGTCGATTCTTTCTGAAAAAGGTCGATTTTTAAATCGATTCAAATCGTAAGCTGATGTATCGATTCACAAAAAATCGATTTCTAAAATATCTATATTTTTTGTTTGCATTTATAATCTAAATATAATTCCATTTTATGAAAAACAAGAAAGATACCATAATAAATTATCTCTTATTGAAATTTGTTTTATTTTAACAGTACCAATTAGGGCAGATAACAAATAAAATAGGTTAGGTTCAACTTATGTCAAAGAACTGAATTGATTGACCCCGACTCCACCTGGTACGAGTCTGTCCTACCCCTAGTGGTTTTAAAGAGCCGGAGGCGCGTAGGGGGAGCAGCCTCCGCCTGCTGTAACAAATCGTAGGCATCGGACGAGCCGGAGCAGCTGAGGCTGGTCGCCGAAGCTGCGGAGGCGAGGAGGGATGCCTGCGATTTATTACGCTAAGGCGTAGAGGCTGCTCTTCCCGCAGCACCGGAGACGTAGCAGTCTCAAAATAGATACAGAAATCCTTCTGAATCAGTCCCCCTATATTTTATGATGAAGGGGATTTTTTCTCATAAAATGGATTTATATTTACATTATAAATGCAAACATGAAAAAATATAGATATTGTAGAAATCGATTTTTGGGAATCGATACATCAGCTTACAATTCGAATCTATTTAAAAAATCGATCTTTTTCGGAAAGAATCGACATCCCTACTGACAATAATAAAAATGGCGTCACTTTTATTGTAGGACTAGCTTTTTATCCGCGGCTTCGCTCGCGTGGTCTTCTTTTTTAGAGACATCATTAAATGTATTCCACGCCAAATTTAGTAAAGTTCGATCACTTTTAGAGTCAAGTCGGTGTCTGTGTATATATGTCAGTTTTTCAAAGAATTTTTTGAATTCCCAAAGACTATTGGACCTAGATGATTGAGGGACACGCGCAGAAATAAGTTTTTCAGAATTGCATTAATATCATATGATATCTAGAAATATTTACAATTTTTTTTATATTGGACCTGTATTTCGATGTATCTATCCATAACAAAGATAAATAGTCTTGGAATCCAAATTTACTATTATTATTTACTCTTTACATTCATTCACAATTTATTTTTATCAAAATAATGATGAATTCATGGTCTTATATGCGATATTTGATTCATATCATTGTTTCCATTTAATATTGATTGGCACCATAAAATAGGTTCTGATTTTTTTTTCTACGTTCGAGTAGACTTCAAAATTTCATAAATGCAGTTCTGATAATGATGAATACTAAACATATGATAAAACAAATTGTAATAAATCACGTTACATTTTAACTTCTATTTAAGCGGGTTGTACAAAACACATCTTTGGAAGAAAGTTCCATTAAAAATTGCGTAAAACAACGTATTGCTGATGTGAAGCACCGACGCTCCGAGAAGTCTGAAAGTGTGTCAACATGTTGAGTATCGTCCCAACCATTATATCAGATCTGAGAGACAACAAATAAACCCCCGCCGCCCTCTCCATGGGTTCTGTATATTGCCCGAAACGTCATCAATTATAAAAGTTAAAATTAAACACGCTAAAATCCTTATGATTACATTTATTGCAAATGAAGTTCTATACGCAGTGAACGTAGGTAGAACTACACTCATGATTGAAAGCAGAAAAATATTCGCCTTGTTGTGGTGGCGAAAGAGAATCCGCCACCTCATATAGGAAAACAAACAGGAGATGGGGAACATCATGTTCCTGACAACAGTTCAAAATAATAAATGCTGCGGATACCAACTTGCCTGCCAAGCGTGGCAATTATAGCAAATATCCAGCCTATTTGACAAGTTATAGGGGAGACCTATGTTCAGTTCAGTGGACTTTTGATAGGTTGTAATGATAACGGAGTTCTATTCTTTCGAATCTTTGCTACCGTTAATATTTACGGTAGTGTGAAAACAAAAACGTAACATCTCTGAAAATATAAATGATTTAAAAACAGCATAATTGCCCCATTAAAACTAAAAAAAGTAGCGACCTACATACATGTCACTACTGGGCACAGGCCACAGAGCTTTTGGCCAAAAAAGTGCCAACGCTGGATCACCTCAGCTGGGGAACTTCTCAGATATTCAGATTTTCTTTCACCGCCGAGAACGTGGTAAATCGACACTTCAAATTGCATTTAACATATATGTATAAATATATAATAATTCTTATGTACTATGAAATTTACCTTTGGCTTTGACAAGTAAAATAAAATATATATTTGTTTAAGTAAATTCTGCAATCTTCGATATTTAAAGTATTTTTTCGCAACAACCTGTTTATTTCCAAATCTAATGTGAGTTATGAAACCACTACTGTCACAAAAATCTTGATTAATCTGATAATATGAAAACTCAAAAATACAAAAATCTAACAAACTGATTTATAAGTCTCATTAAAGGTATAAAAACTAAAGTAGCAGCTTACATACGTCTCACTACTGTGCACACGGCTCCCCATTACCTATAGTGTTTGTGAGCAGAAAATAGTATGCCGCAATCCTTCAACTACTACTCCGACATTTAGGTTTGCCCACAAAGTTTTTCTTCACCACTTCACTGGGTACCTATGTAGTAAGTCAGTACGTAAAATTTCCCATAACAGATTCATTTGTCCTCAAAGGACTCGTACACGTATTGCTCCCTTGCCGTGATGAAATCTCACGGCGACCTACACGGCTCTCGTATTTGTTTAAATAAAATTCATAAAAACTGAAACAAAGCTTTTGTACCATTGTTGACCATATCTACCGAGTAATTAGAAACCCAAAGATACCACGAACTATTCCATCAAATAGAGATAAAATCACACAGTGCACTTAATTTCCAATTATTTACATCAGATAACGTGATAACATATGAAGTAGGTAAAATGAAACCTATGCCGACAGACAAACAATATATTGAACTAAAGAGCTTCTCTCCTAATCTCAGTTTTGTGTACAACAGTGTTGTTAGCCATTTTGTCAAACGTGGTTATTGTGGTAAATAATCCCGATAATGACCACCGGTCTAGATATTTTTAAGTGTGACAATTTTTGATGCTGCACGAATAAGAATTCGGTAGCATTCTAAAATTTATTTTTATCAGTTACTTATCATTAGTCTATTTAGAGAAAGTAGAGGGCGCTATATTACATTAATACTATGAAAGTCAAAACTATACTATCTAGTAATATCGGCTATAGAAGAAAGAAGGCTCAAGAGCCACCCCAAAACCGGGAACATTTATTTATTATATAAAAAAGGCAATAAGTGATGTTGATTCTGTTAAAAATCTGTTTCCGTTAAAAAACACGCTATCATCGCCGCTAGCGGTGAAAAACTATTTGACGATATGAAGATATTATTATCATGAAATAGCAATATTGTGTTAAGTTAGTGATATCGTTAAACGATCTCTATTCTTTGTTTGGCTAAGCTATATTATGAGATGGTCAACAAACAGTGATAAATATCATGAAACGACACCATTTCCCGAAATAATGATTTCATGAGAATTTTGTAATAATTGCAGGACGGACCAGTTTTAATCAGTTGACATACAGATAGATTAAACGTATGAAAATTGATATGTTTTTAGTTCAAAATAATATAAATGTTCATACGTTTGATAGATGATGTCATGATGTTTTTAGATAATAGATGTCACTTTTATCTATTATTTTTTAAATTTTAATTATTGCACTTTTAAAATGAAATAACGATTAAATAAAGACTTAGGATTTTAAAATAATTTTATTAATATAATTATTTAAACATATAAATGTAAGTTATTTACATAATTTATTAGTTACTAAAGGCAAAATGTAGGCTTTTTCATTTGATGATAGATGGCGCTGTTTTGATAATTAAAACGTATACATCAGCGGAGTTTCAAATTTTTATGCAAAGGTTAAAACTAATTTAAACTAAATTTACAAATATAATATTTCTTTTAAAACACCCGTCATCCCGCCTATTAACTAAAATAATCATATAAATAGAAAATTAACATCTAAATGAAGAAAAATTCTTAACCTTCTTTTTTAAGTTTCGTAATCGGATAAAAAGTAGCCTATAAGTTTCCCCGAGGTACTAACTACCTACATATAAAATTTTATGGAAATTGGTCCAGTAGTTTTTGCGTGAATCGGTAATACACAGACAGACAGACAGACAAAAATTCTAAAAACCACTAATTTAGCTTCAGCACACTTTATTTAGTAATATGGAATATGGACTTGTTTTTTCAAAAATATGTTACAATTACAGACACGGCTTTTCTACAGATTTATTATAATATGTATAGATTAGACATAAACAATGCAAGAATAATTGATTTTCAATAACTTTTTTCTCAAAAATTACGCGCTTCCGCATGTTGTAACTTTGTGTGTGTGCTTATAATAGTGTAACTTTTCTGTAAAAATACGTATCAACCCCCAACTCGACGGGAGTCAATGGAAAGTCGTACCGTAATAAGCGAGCAGCTTATAGCTGATATGCCTATATCTGTGTTGGGTTTTATAATAGTCCAAGTCCACACCATGTAGTTCTAAATTGGATTGCCTTTGCACCATTTGTCCAGACTATTTTAAAAACTAATCACAGAGGGAGCATCAACCACGTCTTGAGGCAACTTCTTGTTCCATATGTTTATGATTCTGTTGTTTAGTAAGTAATGTCCCACATTAGTGTATGAGCGGGTATGAGCCAATGTCATAAAGATTGGATGTCTAGCTGGGTGGATGCTGCTGACAGCTCCTTGCAGTTATATTTGTAGGCAATATTTTGTAGGCCTCAATAAGATCCTTTGATACGGCGAGATTTCAGGGTAGTTAGGTTCAATATTTTTAATCTCTTTTCGTATAGCTTGTGTGAAGGTATAACGGAATCTTTATGGCTTTTTTGTACAATAGTGGAACATCGCGAAAATTAAGCGTTAGACAATTTTGGTGGGGCTAGATAACATATAATCGATTTTAAATGGCAACAAAACAAAATTTACACAAATAATGTTAAGCACATTTTTTTATTGTAAAACTGAAGTGACAAACAAACATACAATCCATGTGATTGCTAGTGGCTACTACAGTCCATGGACACCTGCAGCTAGGTTTGCAACACGTCCTTTATTTAAAAGGACATCCTCTATATCAGAACCAAAAATTTATCTTGTTTATTAATTTGAAATAGATAATATAGTACAAGGAAGGGCTTGATTGCGGTTAAGGTATGAGATTACGCTACCGGTATAAAATATTAATATCGCTGTTTTTAAAGGTAAACGGAAGCGGTTAGAATTCACCAATACGCCACCGGTATAAATAAACAGTAATGTTAGTTTTAGAGGTATCGTTATACTATTGTATAACCTTTCTGAAACCGAAATTATATATATTGGCAACCAAAAACATCAGTTTGTGTAACCAAAAGTATTTTTTGTTTTGGCAAGACAATTAAGAAATTCTACGAAACTAATTGTAAACAAAGGTAATTTTGAACCACATGAAGAAACCCTATAAGTTGATAATTAGGTAGTAAAAAAATAATGCTATCGTTAGTTTTTGGTACCAAAAAATTTGTGTAATGTTATTTTAAGATAATGCATGTCATACCTTTAAATGTATCATAATTTTTCGGTCATGCATGACCTGGAACAAAGCAATATCGCATGTATTCTATATTCCCTGTGCTACTTGAAGTCAAAGAGATTAAAAATCACATTGAGTTGATGCCCATCTCTCTAACATTACTTAGTTTACGTTACATTGCGTTTTCTGTCATTATGAACCTGTCATTATGAAGAAAGAGTCCACCATCTTATTTCCCATTCTTCGACCTCTCTTCACTTTAGTTGGCAACTCCTCTGAAGGAAACACCCCGACAGCAGACTGTCTCGTAGTTTCAGGATTATAACAATAAATCCAGCTTTTGTCCCCCGTATGTCGAACACAGCATTTGAGCCACCTGTTTTTTTTTCCTAGTTTGGCAACTTCCAATGAATTCTCCCAGCGTAAGTATTTCATGAGAGTCACACAGAGTATTGATTAATTTCCGTTTCCGTAGATGTGCTTACTTAGCTTTATGTTACGAACTTACTTATGTAGTTATTTTTGAATGAATTAACATTATAATAGTTTTCCAAAATTATTGCTAATATAATAATATGGATATAGGTTAGTGGCAAAAATACTACAGTTTAATGTTATTAATGGATATGAAGTCTAATAAAGTTTGTACAAAAGGAGTGTAAACTAAATTTAACAAAGACTTTAAAAATTTACAGATTTAAAGATTTACAGGACAAGGGCTATTAAATCTTTGAACCATTTCATAACACCAATCATCATGACAGAATTTTTGGGCCTCTTGTCAAATTATGAGGTATCCACCGGGCACAAAGCTTCCTGACCGCTAAATGTTCATAGAGGATTTTGTGCACTTGACTCATACCAATGCCTAAGCCAGAGAAGGCCCTGTGCCCATAATTTGTTTCTTTGGTTATGATAAATTGACAGTCATTTGTATGGTGGTAAAATCAAAAGGCAAATGGTTTGAAAGCAAGGAAATGTACTGGACAATTATAATTTATAGATATCTGTCAGTATTTTCCAAGTGGGTTAGATGTATGGTAGTAATATGGTGAAATTAAATACATTGAAAAAATGTATAACAGTACTATAGAATAAATATTATATATTAAAGAATAAATATAGTAGTTTTGACTATCCAGCTTCTTTTAACATGTCCCTCAAAGTGTGTGAGAGTAACCACTATAACATCATGTACCTAAAACTTTTATTTCAACATCTTTCAAAAGGCGGAGCCTATACGTAAAATGTAGGCTATTTCCTTGTGAATGATTATAATGTGTAAAAAGATTTTTTTACTAAACAAAGAATCAAAATCTTTAATATGGAGATTGAAACGTCTACTTTAAATAATATGTAACTAATAAATAAGGATCCTATGATTTAATTTAGGTCAATCATTGTTATCTACTGGTCTAACATTATTGATTTTTTGGCTGCAACAAAACAATGGAATATGAAATAAACATATTAAGCCCTTAATACTTATGGATTTCGAAATTCGCAATGTGCAATAGAAATCTGTGCAAAGTACTAATAATTTCCGCAAAATTAATAAAACCTACAAGAAAAATTCTTGCGCAGTATAAAATCATAGTTACCTCAGGACATACAGTTTCCTCAACTAATGGTGTTTTAGAGCTTTCAGCTTTATTGGCGATAATACTCGGCTTTGTAAACACAGTCATATTCGATATGCACTTTAACTTCCACAACAAACAGAAATACAATAATCAAAAAGTTTAAAGACTATTTTTAAGCACCTCTATCGAATTATCGATCGATCTAGGGACTGCACCCTGCACTGAAATTAAAATGAAGTTAGCAACTTAGGATTGTTATCAAGGACAAGGACCCGTGGAATTGGAGACCAATCGTCGTCCCTTAGACTGAGAATCGTCCAATGAAGGAACTTATGTTTCAAATCTAGTCCAATCGATTGAATTTCATATAACTTCACCTCAGTGCTGCAGCTTTTGTGGGAATAATGTTTATTTTATTTTTATTTTGAGGTAGGGATGTTCATGTACAAAACGAATCGATATTTCGCGATATATCGATCAAAAATATCGTTGCTTGCAATTTTTATTGCTATGTAAAAAACAAAAGGGGAACAGTTTAATACGAATAAATAAGAAATAAATGCCAGAGTTAAGAAACGAATCAAATTTATTTTTCTAAGTTCTAATATTTCTTAACCAAACCATGTACAAAACAATTTCTTTTTACTCTTATGCTTGCAGTAGCTGCTCTGCTTGTACACAGATTTGTTATCACTTTTCTTCAGTAAACAAAACCTACAAGAATATGTACAAGACTTCCTTTCTAAAGAAAACAAAGCACAGTGTTAAAGTTGCACAGCAACCGTTTCATTACCGACTGGCGATTACAGATTAAGTTAGTGTAATGATAGTGTTTGCGCCAAATGCTAAATTTTAAAACAACATAACGGGGCGCCCGTCGGCGCGTTCCTCCGATGGTACCTGTCACCAGCTGGTACTCTATCTCGCGCGCGCCTCCCCGCTCACGCACCGGACGTGGGGGAGATCGTCAGTTTTTTTTTACCAGCGGCGGCCCGGTCGGTACAAGCATGACAGTCTGTTCGCTCCGTTGAACTGCGAGGTCGCGTGCTAAAAAAGCCTCTATTTCGTGTCGTCTTTGTTAGTACGTTTACGTGACGACGAGGCGTTTTTCTTGAGTTTGAGTGATTAACTTAACTTCGGTTGCAAGTAATTTACGTCAATTTCTATAGTGATTGCATGTTGAAGTGCATTTGGCAACATTTATTTTGCTTGTGTTGCATTCTAATATAGTACGGAGACATTTTTCCTTGGTCGGTTAAAACGCTAAAACTTTGTTACCCGCGAGGATACCGCGTTCGTATTAAATTATAGATTTGTGCTAAGTGAAGCTAGACTTGAGTCACATAAAGGTTACGCCCACTGTAGTGATCACATTGTGGGGCAGCGCAAACCTGGGAGTCTGCTGCCCGATTACATGGGTGAAGTCAGGTTACATATACACAATTTCTACCACCACTTACACGCACATAATTACCGCCTGACCGCGCCTTGTGGTCGTCCCCAGCTCCGGAACTCGGTAAGTTCATATTTATTTATCTAGCCATTACATACTACATATCCATAGGCATTTGGGCTCCCCTCTTGGTTGTTCGTCAACACTGCCGCTTATGGGCCCCGGTATGGTCGACATTTGTCAGGGCAACTAAGGGCGTGTACAGATAGATTGGCAAATTTGTTTTTGTATATTTAATGGCCTGGTTTCGAAGACCATACTCATCCAAATTTAAGAAATACCTTTTGTCGTTTTATTCCGCAATAACTTTGTACAAGCGTACTCACACTAATACACTCAAAATAATATTTTACATAAGCCTCAATATTGAATAAAACTACTTTTACGGATTCTATCGCTTTTAATTAACTTCTTTTATTTATTCCCATAAAAAGACCCATAAGAACCGATATTTAAACTGTAAATCCCACTATCATCCTTCACAGTTAGCTATCATGGGCAAATCTTTGTTACAGAGAGCACGATGCATCTGTGACAGCAAACACCTAGCCGCCGAGCTTCAGCACGTCAAGCAGGTTCTGCACGATAACAAGCTTCGGGTCCCGCGCCTACGTCACAGATATCGAGTGAAGCCGGCCACAATCGAGCGTGTGCCTGCTGTATTATCATATGAGAAGTGTCAAAGACAAGGTTGACTACATCTTGAAGCGAGCTTCTATTAGAACATTCTTCAAGCCGCTGAAGAAGATTAGGCGGTCCTTTTCATCCGTCAAGTGCAATATTCCTCTACAAGATGCGGGAGTGTATAAGCTCAATTGTGAATGTGGTCTCTCATATATAGCGCAAACAAAGCGATCTATCAAAACCTGCGTAAATGAACACATAGCTGACGTGAAACACCAACGTTCCGGGAAGTCTGCAGTTTGTGATCATATAGATTTTATAAACCACAAATTCTCGCAAAAGAATATCAATTCTCGCCAAGCATTATATGTGAGGCTATTTAAATTAAAAAACATCCTAATTTTAATAGAGAGGGAAGCTGAGTACTATCACTTGGGATCCTATAATTAATAAAATTAAAACTAAACCTAAAAGAAAATATTATTCAAAAACTGAAGGTAGCCGGGATAACTCTGACATCGGGACGTCAATCACCTCAGTTCCCCGTGACCATAGGTGCTGTAAAGTACACGAAACGTTGGGAATCAATAAAAAATAAGATAATTAAACACGATAGAATCCGTAAAAGTAGTTTTTATTCAATGTGTAGTATCCGCGTAAATATAAGAAATCATAATATAAACCGCAATATTTATGAAGTAATATAATATATTTCATTACAACATGTATTGTTTTTATCACTAATTTAAGTTCGAATCTTTCAAAGAAAGCAAAATATAAAAAAAAACATACTAGAGTCAACTGCTTTGCCTGACGTTGTTTCAATGATATATCGCTATGTACCGTACCGTTGTGTTTAGATAATTAAAATTCATTGTTATGCGAATAATCGGCAAAAGTATTCAAATAATTGGTTAAAATATTCAAATAATCGAATCTTTAAATTTTTGGAACGAAGTTCTTTATCGGACGGTACGGATGGGAGCTAGGCGACAAAAAGTGTAAGATTTTTTCATCACATAGACGGCCTTGGCGGCGAAATAAGGTAGTGAGATGGAATAATATCCATATCCCTCGTACTTTTTCTTATCTTGCCATGAAAGAAATAATATTTTATTTCAAATGACGCTTTATTTTATTACGCTAGTAATTCGTTTATTTGTATTTGTTAATCAATAATATAATACCCACGTTTATCAATAGTAATAATATACTACGCAAGGAACTTCGTTCCAACCAAGACACTCACGCATTTTTTTAATTTATTATTTCTTTATTTAAATTTTTATTTTTAAAATTACTTAAATTATATGAATCTATACAAATAAATGAAATTGAAGTGTCTGTTTGTAATGTTAAAATAAAAGCTTTTTACTAAATGCATATGAATGTATACACGATACATATAACAAAATCACAATTTTTTATATTTTTGTCTGACTATCTGTCGGCCTGTCTGTCTGTCTCTTTGTTCCGGCTAATCTCCGAAACGGCTAGTCCGATTTCGACGGGACTTTCACTGGCAGATAGCTGATGTCCTAAGAAGTAACTTATGCTACTTATATTTGAGAAAAATAATTAGGGTTCTGAGCAATATAATTAAAACCCTAAATTACACGCGGGCGAAGTCGCGGGGAACAGCTAGTCATGAATAAAATACGTTTTTTTTATAATTTCCTATTTTGTCAGCGTAAATTTGTGTAGACAAAAAAACTCATATCCAATTCCGCGCTGAAAACACACTACGTAATTCCAATCTCCCGCCATTTTGGGAGCTTACTGTGCGTACTTTTGTGTTTTTGTGTATGTCTTCTTATTTGTTACTCGGATAGAACTTTTTGGGCTGATTCTACTATATTCGTTGACCTTGACAAGTTATATATTGGACTCTGACTAAGCAAGTGACCATAATGTCGAAAAGAGGAAGTTAGGGGTAGTTGTACTTTAAACAATCAGACACTTGCATTGGTGGTGAAATCACACAAATATTTCGAACGTGAGTCACAAAAGGGTGGTGGCCCCTTTTACCGGTGACGTATATGAAGTGCAAGATTGTGTCGAGGAACTACTCGCAATTGGCAAACACTGGCAATTCCCCTCGTGTTGCAGATGTTCATGGGCGACGGTAGTCACTTACCATCAGGTGAGCCGCATGCTTGTTTCCTCTATAAAAAAAAATCCTTTAAAAAACGCATGGGCATCCGATACAAAAAAAAAAGAATAAACGCAAAATAATTATGGAGAGGCATAACATAGTCTTGCAAAGAATAATTATTTTAAAAGAAATAAAAAATATATCCATTTGGGACAACGTCATATTCGTTGATGAAACGTGGTCAAACACCTCCCACACTGTGCCGCAGATATGAACAGATGACATTGCATCATCTTGCTCGAAGGTGCCCGTGGGAAAAGGTGCGCGCCTCATAATTCGCCACGTGGGATCCACCGGAGGAGGATTTGTAGAAAATTATTTAATAGCCTTCCAATCAAAGAGTACAAGAGAAAACTATGAGGAAAAATTCAAAGAGTGGTTTATAACACTTTTACAAAATATTTTTGCAAATAGCACAATAATAATGGACGAGTCCCCGTACCATTCTGTCCAAATCGACAAAGCGCCAACCCAAGCGAACAAGAAAACAGATTTAAAAGCATAGGTGCAACACAAAGGAGTGGAAGCGAATATGAAAGTATTGAAAGTAGAGCTAACATAGTTACTAAAACGAAATAAATCACTTAAAACTTTGTTTGTTACTAATAAATAAGCAGAAGAGCACGGGCATGAAGTTATAATACTAACAATATAATGTTATTGAATTGATTTTTATGCTTACAGCTATACAGTACGACACAACACCAAGCCATCTCTCACGGCGAATAAGATGGAAGGTTTGCTGAAGAAAGCATGTGCCCATGTCACAAAGGATAATTGAGGAAAAGTGGTGGATAAAGCAATGAAAATTTTGTCGATGACTTGAAAGAGCCAATCATTTTGACTGCAATATTGAAAATTTAAGTAATAATTAATCTAGACACCAACAGCTCAACTAGTTGTAGGGAAAGTGATTAAATAAATTTATTTATATTTAATCTATAGTTCAATCTTAAATTTATATACTTTGCCTCGAAAAATAAGCAGTAACAATAAGTCCAAAGAATCTGATAAATTTTGTGTTTTAAATAATCCGTTTCTAATTTATTCTGATACTAACTGCTCCCCGCGACTTGGGCAGCGTGTTATTTATTACAATTGAATTTAATGATTTTAAATTAATTAGTAGAATCAGGCGTTACTTTGCGGAAATCCATTATAATGGGGTTGTTTTAAACTAATTTGCTTAATTCCACGTAAAGAAAGAAAATGATGTATCCTGCTCAGTTTTAAGGGGACCTCCCACCCTCCCTCAATTGAGCGCACGATACCCGTCACCGTCAAACGCAGCACTACCAGACTAGGCACGACACGCCACTCTCGAAAATGCGACACCTGTTTCGCGTCTACACGAGGCATCCTCAGGTGAAGTAGACTTTGCGGAGGCTGGCCGCTAAGTGCTTCTGAATTTAAATAAAAGAAATAATTTTTAATTTTATTTAAATAAAATAATTGTATGCAAATTGTATGTGGTTTTATTACCTCTGCATTGTCTTGGGAATAAGTGGATTGTCAAAGACCCCGCTTTACTTAGCTTTTTCATCGACTAGTGTCAGTAAGAGGTAATAAAATCATATAAAATTATATTTTTTTTTAATTAAAATAATAGAAATATGGTCGAGTTTTTAAAAAACTTATTTATATAGGAAACACTGATCCTGACAACGTACTTAACGGGAACCACAGGGTTTTTGTTACATGTTGTATAATAATAATAATAGTTTATAAATCCCGGATATCATATTTCATTCACCGTTCCATGATCATGCCAGATTTTTGATTTTTAAATGAACAAAATTAATGTACCTGCGAAAACAATTATATGTTTCATTTAAAATCTGAATAAAAAAATTAAATAATATGATATCCGATAGGACCGAACATGCTTATATAACTTACTTAGTGGTAGAGCCAGGCGGCAGCTTTTGATGTTGTACGGATGGGCCGGCTCGAACCGGGGTGGTACCACGACCTCACAGAAAACCAGCGTGAAGTAGAGGTTTACCTCTGCGTTTCGCTTGGTGAGTGCAGGTGGCCGGAGGCCCTTTTTACTGGAAATGAGGCATTCCATCTTAGTCCTCACGGGTGACAACGCATCTACATTTTGATTTGTAATAGAGGATAGATGTAGATGTCTATGGGGCCCAGCTACCACTTACCATCAGGTGGACTGTGTGCTCGTTTGTCACCCTTATCCTATAAAAAAAAACCATTTGTGATAAATTATGTGCAGAACGTTCCTATATACCAATTAATAATAAATAAGTATTGTTTTTATAAACAGATTATTGAATTTTTACTCAACTAATCATTATTATTTTATATTAAAAATACTATAATATGGGATTACAATATGGAATCAAGGATCTCCATCCCATCTCCATACATTTACTATACAATATTATTGTACAGTAAATGTATGGAGATATATATTTTTGCTTGTATTTGGTATACAAGCAAAAATATTCATTTTCGCACTACTCTGTTAATATTCATTATTATTGTGTGCGTTATAATGTTTTAACTTTGTTCACATTGCTATAAAACAAAACATGTGTGTTTTCTTATGGTGCGTACATAAGAAAACACACATGTTTTGTATATAGAAGAAGTTATACTTCTTTAGCGTAATAAAACAAAAATAACTAAAATAAAACACGTTTTATACATTCATATATATTTGAATAACTACCTCGAATATAGTTATCAGTTCTCACGAAAAATTAACAGTTGACAGATATTTACCAATGGAAGTTGTAAAAAATTCACTCATCATTTTTCTCAAAAGCGTCAAAAGAAGTATAACTTCAAAACTTGAGTAAACACTTTGCACACTCAGAACATTTAAACATTAAAACAAGTTGCAAGTTAGCTGCCTGCATACTTAACTCATTGTTTGACTGTGTACCTAACACAAAAAATCTGTAGCAGTGTGCATTGCGTAAGTGTACATATGCGGTGAAGCCTCGTGAAGCAGCTCAAGCGAAATTTAAGGGATAACAATCCAAAACCAATTTAACAACCCAACAATATCCATTGCTTCATGTGATTGAAAAATTCATTTGCTCGACAACAAAAACCACGCAATGGATGTTATTAAACTGTCAAATTGATATGGTTTGCCATTTGAGGTGTGTTACGCAATTAGATTTCTATAATTATATTAAATAAGAACAAACTCATATTAGTAAAAATATCGATATCAGCTGCCCTTATTGCTGAGTTACAACCCTATAAAAGGCGGCCATTTTATGCGCCAGATGTGTTTAGGTAGTCATGCTAATTCTGTAGGTATGCCCATTCCATATACTTCTAAGTCAGTCTTATTCGAATATTGATTCTGCTGTCAGAGTGATAGGTAGTTACACGCATAGACTATTACACGCTGTTTTTATACTGAAATAAGTTTTTAATTCTTTTTCGATTTAAATTTGCATAAACTTTCTCAATTTTCTTTGTGTTGTCTGTGTGTGTTCCGTTTGTTCGTTGGTGAGTATTATTTGTTTAGATAGTTGATGTAGATCTTTGTGACGACGATGGATGTTGATGGGGGAGACGCTGAACCACCGGATTTATGAGGTGATTCTAGCACTGTCAAACGTAAACTTACGGATCCTTTACCCAGCTTCCCAAAGAAAAAAATAGGGCACGATGATCACCCTTCGGCCTCCTATCAAAATACATTCGTCCACCCTGAATTCCAAGAAAAAAAAGTATGTAGATAGCGATAAGGGCCCCTTCGTTATTCATTTAAGTCGCTTAGAACCTGATCCATCAACAGATTATACAATTAGACCTGTGAAAATTGGCCATATCCTCTCACAAAATAAAGTAGCCAGTATTGAAAAACAGGGCATCAAAATCATAGGCTAATAATTTTATTGACTCTCAGTTTCTTTCCCAATATAAACTTTCTGCTCTCATTCCAACTTTTAATGTTACTCGTATGGGTGTGATTAGGGGTATCCCAACTGACATCTCTATGAAGGAACTAGTTTGCGAATCTGAGCTCCCTCCTGGTAGAGGGGAAATCATTAAAACCAGAAGACTTAATAGATAGGTCAAGAAGGGCGATGAAGTAGAGTGGGTCCCTATTCAAACTGTTGTCCTAACCTTCTCTGGACAAGTGCTCTCCACCCATATATACTGCTTTTATGCATACAATACCTGTAGAGACTTACCTTCTCCCTTCCATCCAGTGTCTTAAATGCTGCCGTTTCGGTCATGTCAAAGCCCAATGTCGATCCAAACCACGCTGCTTTAAATGCAGCAAAGAGCATACTGGAGAAAATTGTCCCACAGATTGCCCAACCTGTCTTTTCTGCTCTGCAAAACATTCGGCCATTAAAAAAAGTTGCCCTGAACACTCAAGGCAAAAAGCTATCAAGATAGTAATGTCACAAGAGAATGTGTCATATCTTAAGGCTTCTGCCCGTTTCCCAGCTGTCAGAAGACCTTATTCTGATGTTGTATCCTCACAAGTTCCTGCAAGCCATCTCCCCTCTACTCAGGCACCTAGAAACCTTCCTACTTTTCCATCTCCTTCCCAATCCTATAGGAAAACCATCTATAAAGCCAAATCTATCCCAGCGCAATCTTCAGTAGGTTATGATAAAGTTTCACATTATAACATTACAAGTACTCCTTCCTCATCTCTCCCCAATGGAAATGCTTTACAAAACAATGTAATATCCTCTAATGATAATCTTCTAGAAAATATTGTGGCCTTCCTTACAGATATTGTTGACAACTTTGATGGTTCCCATTTACCGTTCAACGTGAAAAACAAACTAGATGTCCTCTTCTCCAGAATATATAAATTTCGAGTCCCTAACCCTCCTCCAGTGGAATTGTCGGAGCATCAGGAATAAGAAACGTGATATAATTCACTTAATTAACTCTTATAATCCTTCAATACTTGCAATATCGGAAACCTGGCTTAAGCCAGAGTCCACATTTAGAATCCCAGGCTTCTCCTGTTATCGTAGTGATAGGAGTTACGGCTATGGCGGTGCTCTGATTCTAACATTCTAAACAGGACCATTCCTTTATCACCTATCCAGCTTCCTCCTATACTAGGCAATATTAATCAATCAGTTTGTTACCAGTAACATCAAAAGTTTGTGAAAAAGTTTTGTTGCAAAGGCTTATGAAAGAACTCCGTAAAAGATGTATCATTTCATACCACCAATTTGGATTCCGACAGGATCATGGTACGGTTGAACAGGTACATAGGGTATGCAGAACAATCAGAGATGCACTAGAACATAATGAATACTGCTCCTCTACATTCCTGGATGTGCAGCAGGCTTTTGATAAGGTTTGGCATACAGGGCTACTATTTAAAATTAAATCTGTTTTACCTCATACGTTCTTCGGATTACTGAAGTCTTACCTGACAGATAGAATCTTTCAAGTCAAGGAAGGTGAACACACTTCCACGTTCTATCCAATTAAGGCTGGCGTGCCACAAGGCTCAGTGCTTGGTCCTGTGCTCTACACAATTTACACAAATGACCTACCACAAATTGACAACGTCACTGTGGCTACCTTTGCGTATGATACTGCTGTTCTTGCTTGCAGTAGAAGTCCTGACGATGCTTCAGCAATCCTACAACATAGTCTAGATGAGATTGATAAATGGCTATCAAAGTGGAAAATAAAGGCTAGTGCCACAAAATCAGTCCATGTTACGTTTACCTTGCGTCGAGGAAACTGTCCGCCTGTCTCATTGCGTAACAATTCGCCTCCGCAAAGTGACAACGTTAGGTACTTGGGCATGTACTTGGATAGAAGGCTCACTTGGAAGAAGCACATCCAAACCAAAAAGGATGAGATCTACCATAGATACAGAGGACTGTATTGGATGCTCGCAAGGAATTCCAGACTTTCCTTAGACAATAAGCTCCTGCTATATAACATCATCATAAAACCGATATGGACATACGGCATACAACTTTGGGGATCAGCATGTGACTCCAACATCGAAATCATTCAAAGAACCCAAAACTACATACTTAAACAACTTTCAAACGCACCATAGTTCATAAGAACATTTGAAATCCATGGACACCTTAAAATGAACTCAGTTAAGGAAGAAATTAGGCGCTACAGCTGCAACTACAAAACAAGACTTGGAAACCATCCAAATAAATTAGCATGGCAGTTGACAATGCCACAAGCGATTCGTCGCCTAAAGAGAAGGCATATACTTGACAATGTATAGCTGAGACTTATGGAGTGCTTCCCGCTGGGGAAGTTTTCTCTGCACGCCAATCTGTACTATAACCAATCTGGTCATAGTCCATCGACTGATTGCATGATAAATCACAAAAAAAAATTAAACTGTAAAGTTACTAATCAATTTTGGTGATGGTACTTAAAAATGTGACGTCTTTTGTTGTAGATCGTAAACCCACTTGTAAAATTGAAAACTCTTTAATGTAATAAATATATGTATTTACTTGTCACTCCCATGGCTGACTTGAAACTGGTAGAATTCTATCAAGAGAAGCCATAATTTAAAAGAAGAAGAAGTATTTCTTATTCTTAGGTTTGTTTATGTCATAGACTTCGTATCTTATAGACTAAACACTCAGTGACGTCATCAGCGTGTGAAAGGAATGCACGTATATAAACCCACCCTACCCCAGCCTACAAAAATAGGGTAAATAAAATAAAAAAAATACCAACAGACGTATTTTAAATAGCACTTTCCAAAATTGTTTATAATTGTAATAGCACCCCCGTAGATTGTGAATAAAAAATAGGTAAAGATCGCGCATCTTATAACGTCGATACCACTTGAAATAATTAAAATTTTGTAGGTTTTGCAACTTAAAAAAACTTCACCCTTCGTGAATTAAACTTCACCACCATCGAAAATCCATAAAATGCAATATTAAGTGCAATTATTTAATAAAACCTATTTTGTCAAATGCCGAATGCACATGGAGTGTTGGCGCATGCGCGGCACATGTAATCTAGGGTTTTTTTTCGGAGGATCTTTCGCGGCAAGTTCACGCCTATCTCTATTTTCTCTATTTGAATAGTAAATTGCGTGTAAGAGGTTAACTCATACGTTTCTATCTTAATCTTAATTAATAAATTAAGCTGAAGAAGAAAATTACAAAAGACAATGCCCATCTGTGCCCCAGAAATGCCCAGATAAAGTATATTACAAGATTGCTCTAATAAATAAAAACTAGAATTATGTTGTTAATTTTAAATCATATAAAGCACTGGATAAAAAATTTAAAAAAATAAGACGGTTTGTTGACATTGCAGTACGCATAGATATAGTATACATTAGATTGGCGATGGCGTAATTAGGGTGAGACCAAAAACGAAATGTACCCGTGTGAGTGAAATGTGCATGTGTGCGACAACAATAGTGCTGCGCCATGTATCAACTTCAATTGTCGATACAGAACGCTGTGTCTGTGTCATAAAATGAATATTATAATGTTTGAGGGCATAAAAATAAAACTACAAACAAAAAGTTTGTGATTTTTATTTTCCACCAAAAATAACTAATTTATTGTAAAAATGTCGTAAGCTCTCCTTAAGAGGAATTTTGCAATTTTGCTTCATACTTCAATCTAATAATCAAATAAGTTCCGATTATTAATTTAATAATTAAGTGTTTATGGTTTGATAGTGCTGGCGAATCGTACATATGTATGTCAAGTATGTTAAAAAAAATTTGCAGGACATAAGGCATTCGTTTACTAATTTTCGTAACCTATTTTCGTTTATAATTTTCCTTTCACATCGTTCAGAACGAATGCCTATCTCATAAACTTTTTGACTTTTTTGGTGACAAATGAGCACACAGTCCACCTGATGGTAAGTGGTTGCTGTGGGCCATAGACATCTGCATTTATCTTAGTTTACGAATTAAAATGCAAATGCGTTGTCAGCAGTTAGGAC
Source organism: Parnassius glacialis (assembly GCA_033319125.1). NCBI lineage: Eukaryota > Metazoa > Arthropoda > Insecta > Lepidoptera > Papilionidae > Parnassius > Parnassius glacialis. Next base: position 5,199,450 of record JAVANC010000017.1, read on the forward strand.
TAAGATAGAATGGCTCTTTTCCAGTAAAAAGGGTCTCCGGCTCCCTACACCGACCATACGAAACACAGCAGCATCAAGCTGCTATTTTACGCTGGTATTCTGTGAGATCGTGGTCCTTCCCGATCGAGCCGACCCATTCGTGCTACAACTATACTATTGATATAGCTGCAGCATGGCTCTACTTTTTTTGTTTGAAGATGACTGTAGGTGACCAAGTACTGCAGTAGCCGTTTATTATCAAGTGATACTGTAAGTTCATTTTTTACTTTCGTTTTATAAAAAAATATACACCATGTGGATGACAACAACAAGTTGTACACATTTGAACATACGCAAACGAAATTAACATATGTACAGTAAAATATATTATTAAGAAAATACGCACGGGCATAAATAATGTGGGTATTGATACAAAACGCAACTTTACTCTTTGTGCACTTCTATAAGAAATACATTTTTGTTCAAAGTGCTTGCTACATGTAGTTGAATTTTTTTTGTTCCCTTCTCTATTTATCATTTTTAACCATTTTTGTTTAACCTGAATATTTTTTGGAAATCTGAAACATTATAAGAGTTTAAATCATCTCATTAAAGTATTTACAATAATGCGTAAGTATTTACTATTACGAAACACTAAAACGTAAAAATAGAAAATTAAAAAAACGAAGTCACAAGAGGCTGCATCCAAGAATATGCCTTTGCCTGTTATAAACATATTATCGATAATATGATATTGATAATGTCAATCCCTACAAAAAATTGATCAGAAATAGCGGGAATTCACGTATTTGTTATTATTTTTAATATAATTCTCACGCATTTAGAGCATTATCGTAATAAAATGCGATATTTATCCCTATCTATTTGTGTATAAAACATTTGTACTAGTTCTGAAATATTGAATTTAGAGTGCTAAATATTTTAATTGTACTTACATGGAAAATGTGTAATTTTGAGGATTTTCTTTTCTCAATGAACTGTATTCAGGTATGGCATACGTCACCATATTTAATCACACCTTTTAAATACTTATTAATACTTCAAAATCAAAAATATCGCGAAAATAAGCGGGATTTATTTCGTCAACCATTTACGTTAGGCTGATACAGGCTGATAGCGTGTACGTGTATGGTCTAGCCATTCTATCTCGTTCTAACGTAAGCATATGCTATGCCCTTTCTCTTTTACATTGCCAATCTAAGTTATATACTAAATCTATGGCAGTACGTATCATCGTTTCAATCATTAATTCATGCTTTATTTATTACGGTCTGGAATCACGTCCTTTGGCCCATGTAAAACTCAAAATAATCGAATAATAATATACTGCTTTACAACAAAAGAAAATAAAAATATGATTTTATAATAAACGTCATCAGATGAAAAAAACATGGCCCAGTTAAGCATTCATTTTTGTTATCAAAACTCAGAGACAGACTAGGTTTTCTATCAACGCCATTTATGGGACTATTTGTTTGTTCACCTATCCCTCATGACAGTCTCTTAAATTATAAAATCTAAAATCTAAAAGGCCTAAATAATGGGCATGATAAATAAAATCTTCGAAAAAGGAATCGTTTTTTTGTTGATCAATTGATCTAAGTAATCGATTCCAATATCGATTATTATTTTACATTTGAATCATCAACGAGTTGAATAAAGATCTAAATTATGTCTCTAAACACTCAAAAGTACAAAAAAAGTACTTTGTGGTAGTGTATAAGTATATCTAGGCTTCAAATAAACAAATATAATTAAAGCAAAAATCTAATGAAATAATGGCTCAAAAGGCTTAACTCCAAGTCAAAAACATTCTAAAAAAACTAAAATAACTGTCACTCATTCTTTCACTGTATAAAAAACCAGTAGCATATTCCTGTATAGGACAGTTACTATACTCTTTGACCAGTAGTGTCCAATATCTTTTGAACCGGTGCTTTATATGACATTAAATCTAGATATCATATAAATACTGTTAAAAAGTTATCATATGAGATAGAGCTGCAATTTGGGCATTGCATGGCATTGCTGACTTTTAGCTCCATACTAATATGGGCATGGTCCTTTGGTTGCATGACAGTGACAAAATATTTACTTATAGATGGATTGATTAAACATGAATCCTCATTTACAAATGTAGGAACTTTATCTGTACTACCGTACTACCATGTTTTATGCAAATAAATATTTAAATAAAAGAAATAAATAAATAATTTAAAGTCCTGACCTAAAATATACAAATGAATAATTTATTATGCAATAATAATTGTAAAACTGACTGGGAATGCCTACCAATGGGACATTTAGTCCACCCTTAATCCCTTTTATAAAGGTGTTATAAACAATAATGTGTAAATAAATTAAGAAATAAATGTAATAATTATGATGATTTCCATTTAATTGACATAAATATTGTAATAAATATGTTTTTGACTAGAGAGAGGTATTACCTATCTAAGTATAGTTTAGGAGTTGTATCATTTATAAATCAAGTTTATAAATGCATATTTTTGAGAAATTCTAAAGCTACTCAAACCAATAATTACAACGAATGCTCTAGAAAGAAGACAAAAATTTTGTTAAATTTTTTTGTTTATTAATGTGATGAATAATAAATGTAATAATTATGATAATTTCCATTTAATTGACATAAATATTGTAATAAATATGTTTTTGACTAGAGAGAGGTATTACCTATCTAAGTATAGTTTAGGAGTTGTATCATTTATAAATCAAGTTTATAAATGCATATTTTTGAGAAATTCTAAAGCTACTCAAACCAATAATTACAACGAATGCTCTAGAAAGAAGACAAAAATTTTGTTAAATTTTTTTGTTTATTAATGTGATGAATAATTAATAAATAATCGTTTGTTTATTTTAATTTTATTGAATTATATTTAATATATAATTGTGTTTTCATTTGTTTTACTTAATGTAACATTGTTAATATTTCTAAATGTTGTGTAAGTACACAAAATTTAGTTCTTTTTCCTTTTTAAATTTCAATATATTTTCATTTAAATAGAATATATATCTTTACAGTCTATCAAAAGTCCACTGTTGAACATAAACATAATTATAGTTATTTGCCATAGTTTCAACGCTTGGAAAACGTGTCGCCAACCACTATTTTTTTTTTATTTAGCTGTTATCTGGAAAATGCTGCTGTTTATCTTATTTGATGTTTCCCTATGTTGCCTCATACACCACCCATGGAATGATATTTTAGTAGCAGATAATCTTACACTGCATGGCAAATTAAAATAGAATATTATAAAACATTCGTTTTTATTTTATATACCAACATATTACAAAAACAAACCCTTTGTTGATGCTTTACAATGTATATTAACTAAAACATTTTAACACCTTAACCATCAGGTAACATGATTACGTCACCTTAACCATATTACGTAAGTCACCTAAAAAAGGCCTTCCCTAGCCTTTAACTACCGACCTATACGTCTCACAGAGGTCAACGTCATAACTTTTAATTTTGAAATATTTCTAAAATCACCATTTCCAGTTGTGTATCGCTAGCAACGCAAAGTCGGGAATTTGCATTTGGAAAAATCCAAAATTAGGGGCTTTTTAGGTGCTAATTAGGTGCCAAGTTTAAAAATTAGGTGCTCTAAAATTTTCACCGCAACGAACTGTTGAAATTTGCGTTGCTAGCAAAACGTCTCGCTAGCAACGCAATTAAGTTATTAGATATACGATAAATTTTAATAGTAAGGAATTAAGTGCTAATTAGGTGCTGCAAGTATACGCAATAACAAGGCGCCCCTAATAAAAATAAAGTCGTTATTCAGAACATAGCAGATGCAAAATTCATATTTCCTGAAAATCAAAATAGAATCAAAATTACTCCCAGAAAAAGTCCAAATTAGGGGCTTTTTAGGTGCTAATTAAGTGCCAAGTTTAAAATTAGGTGCTCTAGAATTTTCACCGCAACTAACTGTTGAAATTTGCGTTGCTAGTAAAACGTCTCGCTAGCAACGCAATGAAGTTATTAGATATATACGATAAATATTAATAACAAGGAATTAAGTGCTAATTAGGTGCTGCAAGTATGTGCAATAACAAGGCGCCCCTAATAAAAATAAAGTCGTTATTCAGAACAAAGCAGATGCAAAATTCAGGTTTTCTGAAAATCAGAAAAGAATAAAAAATGCTTTTAGAAAAAGCCCGAATTAGGGGCTTTTTAGGTGCTAATTAAGTACTAAGTTTAAAAATTAGGTGCTCTAAAATTTTCACCGCAACGATCGATTGAAATTTGCGTTACTGGCAAAACGTATCTAGCAACGCAATGACGTTACTATCATTGCGTTGCCAGCTTTCGTACTACTTCATTGCGTTGCCAGCGAGACGTTTTGCTAGCAACGCAAATTTCAACAGTTCGTAGCGGCGAAAATTTTCGAGCACCTAATTTTTAAACTTGGCACCTAATTAGCACCTAAAAAGCCCCTAATTTTGGATTTTTCCAAATGCAAATACCCGACTTTGCGTTGCTAGCGATACACAACTACCATTTCCTTCTCACCTTTAGCGTCGCCCTTCCCGCTACCTTCCTCCCTCCGCGTCGCAAGCCAAAGCCATCAGTCGACGCAAAGAGTATAGTAATATATGCGAGCTGCGCTGCGCCCGCGGTAAGAGCACACGTTTCCATATTGAAGCGATCGACGTCTCACAGACGTAAGTACGGTGTTTATGTACTAAATTTCGTACGTCTCTTGGTCGTCACCTCGATTATAGTGTCTAATTGACGTCACATCGGATTTAAAATTATACTTTTAATTGCAGTATGCCTAAAAGGAGAAACATCACGTCTAGTGAGCGGAAAAAACCTGCAAATGATGACGGTTCAGTTCCCAAGAAGCCTCCGAAACTGCGAAAACAGAATAGGCGTTTAGAAGATAAAGAGATATGTGAAAATCTCATAAACGAGAGTGATGACAACTGTAGTGATTTTGACGACGATGTAGGCGATCCTGATTTTATTTTAGAGAGGGATCACAACACGGAATCCGAACAATCCGATGAGGATCATGTTGAGGTCGCGTATTCCCATGTTGAGGAAGTTTACCACGGAGAAATCAACCATAATCACGACAATGAAGAACAAGAAAGAGAAATACGAGCTCATGGAAGCCAGGACATTACAGAACAGATCGAAGAAGAGATAATAGTCAGAGAGGAACAGCATGGCGCAGCAGAGACTAGAATTGAAGAGATCGGAGAGGAGCAGTATAGCGAAGTAGAGACGCGAAATGACCAGTGTAGTGAAGATCTTAGAACAGACCAGGAGCCAAATGAAGAATCAACAGGAGAGCTGCCGCGCTACTTTTACGGGAAGAATAGGTACAAATGGGCATCGGCGGAACCATCCCGAACAAGTCGAGTACGTGCGCACAATATTGTCAATGCACTATCTCAAGTAAGTCCGATTGAATTCGAATCTTTCACGGAATTATGGAAACTGATGTTTAGTGATCGCATGATTGAAATGATAGTAACTTACACAAACAAGAAACTAGATAGCTATAGGGCTAAGTATAAAGACAGTAGCAGATCTGATCTAGGCTCAACGAATGAGACAGAAATAAAGGCTTTAATTGGGCTATTGTTTTATACATCAGTATTCCAATCAGATCACGAAAACTCAGACTTTATTTTTGCAACAGATGGCACAGGACGGGATATTTTTCGCTGCGTTATGTCTAAAAACAGATGTCTGGTCTTGTTAAACTGTTTGCGTTTCGATGATACTCAAACAAGATCTGAACGATTAAAAGACGACAAACTTGCCGCTATTTCAGAGTTATGAGTTCATCGGTAATTGCCAGAAAAATTACACTTTGGGTCCTTACATTTGTATAGATGAAATGCTTATAGCTTTTAGAGGGCGCTGCAAATTTAGAATATATATGCCCAACAAGCCAAATAAATATGGATTAAAAGTTCTCCTGCTGGTTGACGCCCAAAGTTTTTATATATACAATGCTTACGTATATTATGGCACAGGATCTGATGGCAATGGTCTAAGTGATGCAGAGAAACGCTTTTCAATTCCCACATAATCTGTTCTACATCTTTGTAAAGGGATCGAGGGCTGTAACTGAAATATAACAGTAGATAACTGGTTTAGCTCGATAGAACTACTGCAAGCACTGAAAGATCGTGGATTTACTTACTTGGGCACTATGAAGAAAAACAAGAGGGAGATTCCACCAGAATTTCAACCTCACAAAGATAGAGTGGTTGGTTCTTCGTTATACAGATTCACCAAAGACAATACTACTCTGTCTTACATGCCTAAGCCTAAGAAAGCTGTTTTACTGGTGTCGTCTATGCACCATATCAAAGAGACTGATTCTGCAACTAATAAGCCTATTATGATAATTGACTATAACAAGACAAAAGGAGGGGTGGATGAGGTGGACAAGAAATGCTCGAATTACTCGTGCTCTCGAAGAACTCGACGTTGGCCTATGACTTTGTTTTACTGGTTGATAGATATGAGCGATGTTAATACTTATGTATTGTACAACAAGTGCACAAACAAGGGCGACATTAGTCGTGGTCGATTTTTACTCCTGCTGGCACGTGAATTAGTCATCCCGGAAATGAAATTACGCGTCTACAATGATAGGATCCCACGAGAATTGCGGCTAAGTATCGAGCGAGTTATTGGACCCGCCGATATGCCCGAGCCTCCACCACCAAAAACTTATCAGAATCCAGATTCAGGTGTTAGAAAAACATGTGCCATCTGGCCCAGTCGGTTGAAAAGGCAAACAAAGTACTGTTGCTGCAAATGCAAGAAACCAATGTGCCTTACTTGCTGCCTACAAATATGCATTGACTGCAAACGTACGTAGTGAATGTACCAAATATTCGAGTGCTGTCATTATTTTTATTTTTTAACTAAGAAGTAAATTTATGTTTTATTTTGATAATAGTTTATAGAAGATAACATATTTTAAGTTCATTTGTTGTTAATTACTTAATTTTAGAGAAAAACGAGACTGAAGTAAGTCCTTAAAATTTAGTGCCAAAAAATTGTGATCTCTCGAATAAATGTTGATTTTACCTGAAAAATTGCGTGTATTTTTTTTAAAAACTGGTTTGTTACCTCAAACACCAATCTTTTTAATGTATAAAATAGAAAAATGTAGCATGCAAATACATATTTTATTTCAGTACTTAAAGTTTGACGTCTCTCAGTCGTCACGTCGGCGTAAGTGCTACGTTTAGACCAGTTTGGCAGCTAAAGGCTAGATATCCTCATAGGATGACTTTTGCCATAGTTGCCACGCCTGCGTGAAAATATGCGTTATGCTGGTTGGCCACCAGAGTTTTTTATTATTTTAAGTTTTTATCGGGAAAATGCTGCTGCCCCATCCCCATCTTGTATTATTGCTTGCGACGCGGGGTAGTATCATTCTGTGTACAGACAAATTCTCTTGTACTCCACAACTTGCCGCACACAAGACACTAACTTAGCAAAACATGTTGGAAATCTCGGGAGTAGGCTCATAACCGTGTTTTGTACTACAAAACATAAGTGGAAACCTTTTTCTTTCGGAGGTCTGTGTTCAGCAATGAACTTGTGATGGAATGGTATGTTAAAACATTATTGATTTTTATTTTATAAAGCAACAAACTTGACCCGACGAAATTTTTGTTTATTATTTAATATTTAAGTATGTAGAAAGGGTAATTGAGTATAGTACAGAGACTAATTTTGTAGTTAGGAATAATAATTAATTCGTTTACACGAATTAATTATCCAACTGTCTGTCTGACTGAAGACTGTCTTAACGGCGGCCACGCCGTCCGTTTTATACAAGCAAAACGGGCGCTACTGCAGGTGCAATGGTGCAGGTGTGCGGAACACGTGTTATTTACAAGAATTCTGTCTAACTGCACCGACGGCTACCGCGCCGCACGTGCAATGATGCTGGTCCCGTCAAGTACATTCATAACATATTGTTATTTGTTAGCGATATCACACTTTGTGCTAGTAGCGTCTTCACTTGTGCCGTCGAAATCCAAACAGTTTATTGAATGCCCAATAGAATCGTCGATGCGCCTTTGAATATGGAATGATGATTCTGTTTTTACGCCGTTTCCGCCCGTAGTTTTTAGTCACAGAATGTATTTTCAAGAGAAATGAATTAATCATCTGAATTATAAAAGAACATTTTTTTATGGTAACAATTAAGTTTCTTGTATGAAATTAAGTTCTGTGAATATAAATAAACCCATAACGGGGGAAATGGAATAATATCTGGTAACTCAGGGAAAGTACCTCCCGCCTATTTCTATCTTAAAAGCATACGCGAATGCTTTATCTAGTCAATCCTATATCTACGGTTTATGTAGGGTTAAATATATGTAGGTCAGTTGGACCCCCCCTCCCCCCTACATCAGCCAGTCTACGAATTTTGAGTATGTATATAACAAAAAATACTGATACACGTGTTTGAAATAGCACATCTCAAAAATATTAATTATTTAAAATGCACCCATGTAGTTTAGAAATAAAAAATAGTTAAATATCGCCTACCTTATACCGTCGATATTACTTAAAATAATTAGAATGGTGTATCACTTCCTTGATTCCAGAAATTATCAGTGCCGCCCTCGTAATACCGATATAATTTCAAATAATTAGAATTGGGTACTTTATACAACATGAAAAAAACTGCTTGAATATGCAGTGATGCGCCATTGTTAAAACGCATAAAATGCAGTATTAAGTCCAAAAAGTTAATAAATCCAAATAAGAATAAAATAGTACACGCATACATCGCTGCGCTATGGATGGGTATACATAGCGCAGCGAAGTGTGCATGAAGTCTGGGTACAAGCCGGTTTGCGCTGCGCCTGCTAATCACTTGCCTCCCGCAGGGGCAATCTAGGGTGTAGGAGTGTGGATGACCCTTAATTGCCTCCTTAATTGTGATTCGTGTATCCAAGCAGGGGCAATATCCTAAGTCGGTCCTGCGGCAGGGTGGCAGGGGCGGAAGATCTTCCTTACTCCCATAGCTGCCGTTGCCGCATGTGTAGTGCAATTTGGGCAATTTCTATTCGATCATGTGGGGTATCTTTGGATAGGTCTTTCATAAACATTGGGAGTATGATTTTGGACTCGGGGGTCCGTTTGCAAAATATTCATGTACATCGATATTATTTAGTCTACAAGAGAATGAGATAAAATACAGTGTAGTGAGCGAAAATAACCTAATGGCAGGGTGCGGACAACGAACTAAAAAGGTTGTGGGTTGTAATCCGCCATTCGAAAACTGTCATGAACCACTCCTAACACAAGCATTTTTACCTTATTGTCTCGAAGTTTAGTTTTCTAAAGGTTTCACTTCCACCACATTTAACCTGCACATATGTTTTTTTTTATAAATATATATAGGCGCAGTTTACATTAATATTTTTGAAATATTTATTATGAAAATACGACATTCAGAATTTTTTATATATACTTCAAATTCAATAAATTTCGTTGACTTTGGGTAATTAAATTTCATGTGTTGATGTTGGCAAAGTAGATAAATTTGGTTTTATTAACTTTTTGTGCTTATCATTGCATTTTATGTCTTTCTAACGATGGTTAGAAATGTGTCGTTACATATCAAACTTGCCTAAGGTCCATACAAGGATATTTTGTTGTCTGTGGCTAATACTATACTCTATGCATAATTAAATACCTACCAACAGATGTCAATAATCAAGTACTAGTAAAGTACCGCTATAGTCGATACTTGACGATATTGATCTTCGATTACTATACCGAACAAATTAAAATCGTATTGACAGAAAAAGGATTAGCATCAAATTAAAATTTATAAAACTGTTTTTTAATTTTAATTAGATAATATTACATGATATTTTTATCAAGATGGAACATATTCATCATCACTAGCCGAAATCGAAATTTCATGGTCGGCATCGTCGTCATCACCCTCATCGTCGTCTATAGAATCCCCTGTATTTATAATAATTTGGTTATCTATGACGGCATCGATATGTATGTCTCTGTCGCAATCAGCGAAAATCAAATTTGTTGTTCGTAAAACCACACTTTCCCAATTCGCGGCAGTAACACTATCACAAGCTTCTTGCAACAATGACAGCATTTTGTTTGCAGTAAACGGTGGGCTGGTATTTTTACGAGCCGCATAACCTAAAATAAAGGTTTGCGTGTTAATATAGCAACAGATAAAATGTTAAAATAGGTAAAAATAAATTATAAAGAAGATTTGTTTAAATTCTTGCCTTTAATTTGCGCCCAAATTGGCATTGTATTGACAATGGTAGGGTGGAAGGTACATTACATTGTGTCCGGCTTCCTTAGCCATTTCGTCCAATACGTATTTTGGTCTAGCTGGCTTATTTATAACAACCAAATGCAGCAGCTCAACTTTTAACATGGGCATGTCAGCAACAATATTATTGTCATTCAGCCATTTCACAATATCGGCTTTTTTGCTGCTAGAAGTTGGAGGCTTACTTATTTGTACTGAATGATACGGTGCATTATCCATAATGATCGTCGGTGGCTCATTCAAGTTGGTCAATAAGGTATAAAACCATTCCTTAAATTTAACAAAATTCATCTCTTCGTGGTATTCCACAGTTTTCTTAGATTTAAACGCCATAAGGCAGTTCGGAACAAATCCCTTCAAGGAACCCGCATGACAAATAATTAAGCGTTCGCATTTGCCACTAGGTACTTTTGTGGAGGAGTGAGGAGTGTCGTCTGTCCATATCTTGCCAACTGTATGATTAGCGTTTAGCCACGTCTCATCTAGAAATATAACATTATTCCAAACGGCAATGGACTTTGCTGATCTTAGAAAATTAAATCTGGCTAAAGCTATATCTCTACGTTCCATCAAAATCCGCTTATTTTTGTTTAAGAATTTTTTTATCACATTTTTTATAAGAAAAGCCAACATTTTTTCAAACATTTTTTCCAGAAAGAAGTTCTACTGCCGTGAAACAGTACAGATTCTCTTAAAGTATTTGACAATTTATCAAGAGTCGGCAATTCGTTCCTACTATAGTAGCCATAGATATGGTTTCTAATGGCGTCGTTATCAAAATTGTCGATATGTGTAACTATCGATCTTCTAACTTTTTTCTTAAGTGGCGATTTTAATTTGTTATCTTCCATTAAATCTTTACCATGTTTTTCCTTACTTATTCGGGAAACAGTTTTTCGACTAATACCAAGAGGTGCACTTACTCGGTTAGTCACTTGTGAAAGTGGCAACAATGGACCACCATTCTGGTACTCTCTTTCAAAGTAATCTTGTCGGCGTACTACAAGCTCTCGCACTTGACTGCGCATCACTGTTCTTTTAGTGGTCTCAGTTTCGGCCATAATGTTTATAAATACAAAAAAAAAACAAATCAAATAACAGTCAAAACTTAATAACAACGAAAGAATTATCAAACAGTTATAACTACAATAACAAGAACGAAATAAAAACATAACACAAAATCAACTAAACTGAACACGCATATCGTATACAAGGCTTCTGCACTCGTACTGAAGAGATAAACAAAATGGCGGTTGCGATCACGAGGTGGACGCAGTGTTGACAGATTTTCACTCGCGAAAAGAATCTGTCTATAATCGATTTTATACGATTCTTTCAGTCACGTCACTATGTAAAAAAGTAAAAATAAAACTATAGAACGTAAGCGCAAAACGGCAGTAAAATATTATTATCTTCTAACGTTTTAATCTCTTGATAAAGAGTAATTGTGTTCTGTGGTTTTAATTATTTTGAGCACGATGTCTAAAAACAATATGTTGATTGTGTGTGTGAATTAATTGTATAATGATTTAGATTGATTGTGTATTTTTAAATGATGATTTACGACCATGAACAAAAATGATTATTATTTCAAATTATGCAAAACGTGAAGAGTTACGTTCTAAGAAGTGTCAAAAGGGACTTCGTAATGAGAGTATCCACGACATTTTCTGCCACCAGGGCGGCGCCACTTTAGAGTGAGGTAAAATATTTGACAGATTTCATAGCGGGAACGATAATTTCTTAGGAAAATATAATCTTTAAGGTTTCTCTCTGTATTATTAGTTATATTTTATATTAATTACATTAGAAATGAATAAACCAAACTATAAATATCATTAAAAGCAGACTTTTAAAAAAAAGAGTTATAATCTGCAAAAAATTAAAAATCAAAACACTGACGCATTGTATTGTGTATTAATATAATACTCTAAATAATGATAAACTATTATTTAAAACTATTTTCTCAATTAACTGACACTGTGTAACAAAAACTTTACCTCAGTCATAACTAGCGACATCTCGTGAGTGGAAGATTATTAGCCCTCATTAAAATAGAGTATAGTATTATTCAAACGCGCTAAAGTACAAAAAATCTCATATAAATAGAGCTCTAAACAACACTGATACTTCATATTCGCTTAAGTCACACGTTCTGTGTAGATCAAACTCGCTTACGTCCAATTCGACCAATCAGAAGACGCCCTGTGATGTGTCATGGCTGACATGACTGCCATTTTTGTTGTAAACTTTAAAGTATGGAGTGTAGAGTAGAAGGAGAACCATCTTATAAGGGGCGAAAGTTGAAAAACTGTCCTACTATTTACTGAAAATAGAGGTTCCAAAACCTACCACAATAGCGCTGGCGTCTGAAAAACTACGATATGAAGGTAGCTATTGTGAACGGAGTGAAGTCAGCTGAATTCAAATATTTAAAAAATTTCATGATTAGAGTAGTTAGTAAAATGCCAGTATACTCAACTATTTACGTAGTACAAAACCAAACGGATTGGTCGGTCCTTGTTTATTTCTCCATCTTATTCTAATTACTTTTGGCGCTTTTTTTAAATTTATCCTATGCTACTGCAGCGCCACCCTTATTGAACACGTTTTTAGGGACACTTTTCATATATAGAGATGGTCCTCCTTCTCTCTACACTCCATACTTTAAAGTGTCGGCGTCGTGTTAGTGAGATTTTATTAATATTATGGAGAATATAATAACAGTTGTGGAGCCTGAGTTAGCTAAAAAGAAGCTAAAGTTGAAGGAGACAGAATCGAAATAAGAAGAAGCGGGAATTATAAGTATATTCATAAAATTTGGTTTGTTTTAAGTTGGGTGATGGCTCAGTAACGGTCACGAACGTCCGACCCCGAGGCCAATACAGGGTTGGACTCAGTACGTTGATTGAGTGATGGGTAAGATTTTTAAGTAACTTAATGAATCCTACTAATATTATAAATTCATACTACAATATTTTTTTTAACTTTAGTTCGATTTATTATTTTAATGAAACTATGTTATCATTTTACTTAACTGTACCTATGTCCACATAATTTTATGTATCTATTTCCAGTTTTTCACTAAGTACGTTTTTTTAGGTATTCTGTGAAGAGCTTGCCTTCAAAACCAAATTGCAAACACGCTAATAAAACCAACTTAATAAAGCGAATCTTTAACTTCCAATGATATATTTTACTTTCACAAAAGATTTTATAATAATCCTAACAAACTTACTCAAGACAACTATATTTTACGAAATGTAGTTATTACTCCTGTTAAAAGAAAACGCCCAAGAAACAATACTCGAATTGAGCGTGCTTACTCGAAACAGGATTTTGTCACTAAGTTATAAAACAAAGGAAAAGGTGCTGGTGTGCCTTGCTACCTTTTGTAGTATTCTAAAAATTAAACAAAGTCGTATAAAAGGCGTTACTAATCGATACATATCCACAGGAGAGGGACCGTCAGAAAATCGTGGCGGAGACCGAAAACTTCATGCTTACCGTTCGAAGAGAGAAGCTATCCAAACATTTATTAATGAAATTTCAGCCACTAGAGAGCCATTTCTTCTTGACAAATTAAAAGAAGACAATCCGGAGATGCTTACTCTGTCGTTTGACTGCCAAAAAATGTACCTTTAGCAAAAGTCGCTGACCAATCAGCTTACTATTCTCGACAGTTATACCTATATAATTTTACGGTTGTTAGGGGAAATTCTCATAGTAACCTGACCAAAGACAATATGTATGCATGTGTGGACAGAAGACCAAGCATCAAAAGGAGCTAATGAAATAGCATCGTGTGTATACCTGAAAAGGAACGAGGGAAGGTTTTGGTCACGGCTCGTTCAACAGCAGATTACGTAACCTCCTATGACACCTACGTTGGGTTCGGGAACAACGTATGTGAACCCCGTAACGGAGTAACACACAAGGGTATCGGCCTCTTCCTTTTCTTCAAATAGGTTCAGGCGGGGATTACTTGTCTTCCAAGGTCGTCCCGGTCCGAGGGCCTTAATTCTTCAATATGTGCCGCGCTAGCGACACCAAATGGACTGTATTTATATTTAAAGGTGAAGGATCCCTTGGGAATAAAACAGTAATTATCTTCAAACCGCTCCGTGAGAGAGTAATTACTTTCCCTATCACTTCCTTATATGCTGTTCTTTCTTGATTATATTATATACTGGTAGCTGGTCCCGAACGATTTGTATACTACGTAATCGTCTGCATGTGTGTTAATGCACATAGCAGGTCTCGGGCCTCGGGGCATGTCCCCCTTTACCCGGAATTTCCTCGCGGTGCATCATTATGCACCGGTCGTGGGAGCCGTTATGGCGTTGTTAGGTTGAAGCAGCGCCGCGGGTTTGATTCCCCGGTGGCTGTAGTCAATTTAAAAAATTCATGAATTTTTTTACGACGGCGGGTAATATGGCCACCGCCTAAAAACGTGGCATAATATGGCCATTTTTCTGAAAAAGGCGCCTAATTCGGCCAGTGCCTGAAAAAGGTGCCTAATTCGGTCTGAGGTAATCCTGGTTGTCTTGTAGGTGGTTAATGTAGCCAGGCGGCTAATGCGGCCAGGCGTCTGAGTTGGCCTATCTGCGGCATTGAGGGTTGTTACTCGACTCTCTAATCTCTATAGAGAGGAGTTCTCTTGGCAGAGGTCGCCCGTCCGGTGGCCGAGCGTGTAGGGGTGCGAAATTCTGTAGATGTTCATGTGGCCCGTTATCAACGCGGTCAAACATACCGCGCGCTAACGGGCCACAAATTGCTCGACTGTCTCCATCCTCAAGTTGGCCGCGATGACGTCGTTCCGGACGTAGCGACCTGCACCGACGATGGTCCGTAATGACAAATTCTGCTGGACCTGCAATCGCCGCTTCTGATGATCGCTCAGGAGCGCGTACCAGGCCGACGCAGCATGTGTAAATCTTGATCTTATATAGGTCTTGTAAATTTTTAGTTTCGTTTTCAGTGGTAGTTTTGCGGTTAAGACCGGCTGGAGCGCCGCCCGCGCACATCTGGCGTTGCGGACGGCGATATCGACGTGCGCGGTCATACGCAGCATCCGGTCGATCCGGCATCCCAGGTACGTCACTGTCTTCTGGTAGGTGATCTCATGGCCCCTGAGCGTCAGTGGTAGTGGAAAATTTCTATAGCGGCGAGTGAGCAGAGCGGTCGTCTTGCCAACGTTGACGGCCATCCTCCACTCGTCTAGCCATGGTGGCAGCACGTCCAGCAGGCGCTGCATCCTGGCAGTGGCTATGTGGGCTCTTCTAGACGATGTGAAGTAGGCACTATCGTCCGCGTATAGCGCTAATTCAACATCGTCTTCCCATACGCGCAGGTGGTCTGCCAGGGTGAGGATGTCATTGGTGTAAGCCGCGTACAGGATCGGCGACAGACAGTTGTCCTGCGGTACGCCGGCTCTAATTGGTCTCGCTGCGGACTCGGCGTCCTCTACGCAGACGTACAACTTCCTATCTCTGAGGAATGACACCACTAGCCGCAACATAGCAGGAGGGGTACTTGTTTGTGTTTCTAGTTTATAAAATAGTCCAGAGTGCCACACTCTGTCAAACGCCTTCTCTATGTCGAGAAAGACGCCCAACGATGTGCGGCCGCGGTTGTACTCGGCCGCAAGATAGTGCAGCACCCTGGTCAGCTGTGTTGCTGTTGAGTGGCCCCTCTTGAATCCGTGCTGTTCCGCCCGAAGTTGTACGCACGGGCGGAAGCTTCTTAGCAGCAATCTTTCGCACAGTTTAGCTAAGTGCGGTAGCAGCGTGATCGGCCTATAACTGGCTGCTCTACGCCCGTCCTTCCCGGGTTTCGGCAGAACGATCACTTTGCCGATTTTCCAGTCCTTCGGGAAGTGGGATGTCCGCAGTATACCGTTGTAGAGTCGACCTAGCTCTTCAAGTGTTCTATGGGGCAGCTGTCGAAGTGCTGCGTTGGTTATCCCGTCGTGCCCCAGTGCCTTCCTGGGTTGCAGGCGGGTTACTGTCCTTTGCAATAGGGCGGGGGATATAAACCACTCTCCTGCAAGCGGTGGCGCGGGCGATGACAGGAACTCGTGTACGCGGCTCTCCTTCCGGGTATGTAGTTCCATGAACTCCGCACTAGCTGGGTTCGGCATAAATTGCTCCTCGAAGTGCTATGCTAGGATATCCGCTCTATCTTTGCCTCGTAACAACGTTCGCCCGCATTGTTGGTCAGCGGGCAAATGGGGGGTCTGGTTTTTGTTAACTGCCGGTTCAATTTGTAGAGCGACGCATCTTCCTCCTCCGCTTTCGATATGCGCCGCTCCCAGGCCTCTCCTCGGTGGGCCTGGACTGCAACCGACAGTTCATCCGTCAAGGTGTTCAGTTGTGTTTTCAATCTAAGGCAGCGAGTACGCGCCCAGAGTTTCCTTAGTGCTCTTTTCCGTTTAAGCTGCACGCATATATCTCGCGGCAGCTCTTCCCGTCTTCCTGTGGTCGGAACGATCAATAGAGGCTGCGTGTAGAGCTTCATTGATCGTCTTTGTAATTCTTGTTGCAGCGGCCTCTACGTCGTCCGCTGTGTTTATTGGGGTGCAGGTTGGAGGTCTCTCCATTAGATGTTTTTGGTAGAGCCTCCAATTAATCTTCCCTTTGAGAGCTCCGGGCAGCGTAGTCACTGCCTTGAGGCCAATGGTGATGAGAATCGGGAGGTGCTGAGACATCAGGTCGTACAGCACCTCTACCACTACCGGGTAGTTGACGTTCCTAGAGAGCACGATGTCCAATACATCCGGACATTTTCGAACATCCGTAGGGACGTGTGTTGGTTCCTCGGGACCTAAAACGTCATAGCCGTATCTCTTGGCGTCATCGTAAAGTTCACGACCCGGCGGGGTGATCACTCTGGACCCCCACGCCGGGTGTTTCGCGTTTAGATCCCCCGCGACGATGGTTGATGTTTCGCCTTCCATTACTGTCCGGATGTCTGAGGAGCAGAATAGAGTCCCTGGCGGGCGGTATGCTGCGTAGATCCTTAGTTCCTCGCCAGCCGCCTTCATTTTTATGCCGATAGAGCGTATCGTTTCATATGTTGGCAGGTCCAGTTCTTGATGGACGATGTCTCTCCTCACTAGCACTGCCGTGCCTCTATAGGCGGTCCCTTGAGGGTTGACCTCGTCCCTTCTATAAATGTGATAATTTGGCAGCTTAAGATGCGTTCTTGGGTTCAATTTCGTCTCTCCCAGCAGTATCACCTGTATGTCCTGCTGCTGGGTGACAGTGCGGAGTTCATGGATCTTCTGTTGTATCCCGTCTGGATTCCAGTATAGTAGGCGCAGGTTACTCGCCTCCGTAATGCCGGGCCAGTAGTTGCGCCAACGCTCTCATGATTGCTGTTATGGGTTCCGTCCCGGCTCTTATATCGGCCAGGACTTGCATGCCGACCTCTATGGCTAGGCCGACCAATCTGTGGATGGCGTCCATGTTGCTGAGGTCGGCAGATGGTGTTCTTCGTTGTGAGGTTGGCTCTTGTCTCGGCTGGGCTTGGGTCTGCCTACGTATGGTAGAGCGTGCTCTAGTTGTAGAGCGGGCTCTATGTTCCGGTAGAGTCCTCTCTGGTGCTCTACCTACGGTGATCCTTGCATCCTAGACGGTAACCTGCGCCTGGGAGGCTATCGTGACCGCTGGAGTGGAGGTAGAGGTAGCGGCTTGAGGAGGCTGTTGTGTTTTGCTCTTCTTCCTTCTCCCCCGCTTTTTCTTTTTAGGTGCTAGACGCTCTGTAGCGTCATTAGCGGGGGGCTGGAGAGTCGCTCCGGTGGTTGCTTTTTCTTGCGGTGGATCTATTACTTCCATCGGTTGATGTTGCTCTGCTTGCGGGGGGGTGGTGGGGGGGGCTGATAGCCTCCCCCCCTTCCCTCTCATAGTTGTCCATCCCTCTTTATCAACTTCAGTCCTCAAACGACTCTCCGGAATTCGCTACGGCGCTTCCGGCAGCAAGCCCGGAAGTGTGATCCCTTGCTTCCGAGCGATCCTCCTCAGAACCGGATATCTGCGATCATTGGCAGTATGGTTTTTGGCGCAGTTTGCATATGTAGGTGATTTATCTCTATCCCTCGTGCAATCCCTTGCAGCGTGTTCCCCCGCGCAACGGACACATTTAATGGGTAGAAAACAGTTGTAGGAGGCGTGACCGAACGCCTGGCAGCGGTGGCACTGTGCTGGGCCTACTCGTCCTTGCCAGGCTTCAATAACGACTCCTCTCATGTATAGTAATTCGTTAATTTTATACAAGTCGTTTAGCCTTTCTTGGCTTAGGTGGTCCAGTTGCGCGAAGTACAGGCATCCCGGCCTGCCTCTGCGCGGAGGGATTGCCTTCACATAGCGTATCGGGAATCCTAACGCCTGGATAGCCTCCCCTATTGATTTCGTGTCCGTGTCTACTGGCAGCCCCCTAATGCCCACTTTTGTGGGCTTCTCCTCTTCGGGGGTGTAGCAACACCAGGACATGGCTGGTATTTCCTTTGATAAATCAATGAGGTATTTCTGGATGGCCCGGAATTCTTCCGGGCTCTGGTGGGAAAAGCGCACCCCCTTCCCGAATGGACGAGCATTCGGAGGATGACCCAACTTTCTGTTGAGCACCTCGAAGTGCTTCGTCCAATTCGGGAGGCATTTCGCAACAATCGGAGGATATCTTCCTTTCCCGGTTTCCTCCTCTGGTTTTGGGGCTTCAGCCACCTGCCTTGGTACTGCTGGGGCTGCTGCTAGTTGTGCGTAACTAGTTGATGGACGTTGTCCATCGTCCGTTGGCAATCCAGACGGGTTTGTTGACTGTCCATCCGAGGGAGCTAGGGCAGCATACGTGGTGATATCCCAGCCATACAATTCCTCCCCCCCCCCCTGCTCGTACCCGGCCACGTTGTTATGTTGGTCAGGGGAGATAGGAGGGATTGGTTTTCTTGGAGACGGTGATTTCGGCGGCGACTTATACGTCCTAACTTCAACCGCTGGTAGTAAGTCTTCTTCGTCGGAAGATGAAGATGCTGACGAGTTCGAAGCCACGACACATTGCCTCTTCTCGTGTAGGGACGCTTCCGTTTCGGGTGGTGTGTGCCTCCTGGCCGACTTCTTCGCCCGCTGCGGTAGGAGCGTCGGTTCGCGTTCGCTCGTACACTCAGGCGCGGTGACCGCGAGCGCGGCGCTCGATGCGGGCTCCTTAGGCGACGAAGTAGGCTTCCTAGTGGTCTTCGGTATGTGGCTAAAAGAGCTCACGATCCTTGATCGCTCTGGATTCGAGAGATTCTTAACCAATAATGGCCTATCCAATATCCCCGGGCGATCCGGGGGTTTCCTAACGCGGGGGGTGGGGGGGCTCCCCCTTCCCCTTACCCGTCATATTACTACTGTTCTGTGGCTGATGCTGTGTCTAAGTCTAATTTCCCTACCTAGCAGGCTGACAACGAATGACGCGCGACGCTGTGTACGGACGGAAGCGAAGATGGATGGCTGCAACACTTTTAGGCGCACTGCCTACCCCTTTCCTCACGAAAGGGTTGGGGGAAGTGCTTAGTGAGCACTCGCGCACGCGACTAGACACTACAAGGCTCGGAGCTTGCTTGAGTGCCAAGAATCTGCCTAAGGGCCGGTGACCTCGACGCTTCGCGGAGTATACGGACTCGACGCTTAGCGGAGTATGTAGTACCGGCGGTTGTTTGGGACCACTGTATAATCCACAAACAACACACACTTAGGAGATCCTTAACGATTTGTATACTACGTAATCGTCTGCGTGTATGCCTATGCACACAGCAGGTCTCGGGCCTCGGGGCATGTCCCCCTTTGCCCGGAATCTCCTCGCGGTGCATCACTATGCACCGGTCGTGGGAGCCGTTATGGCGTTGTAGGTTTGGAACAGCGACGCGGGTTTGATTTCCCGGTCGCTGTAGTCAATATAAGTTCTTCATGAAATTTCTTCATGCGGTCGTATATAGGTAATATAGCCTCCGTCTGTAATACGTGGCATGTGTGGTAGTCAAATGTGGCCGGTTGTTAGTCCGGCCAGGCGTCTAGGTTGGCCTGTCTGCGGCATTGAGGGTTTGACTCGACTCTCTAATCGCTATAGAGAGGAGTTCTCTTGGCAGGGGTCGCCCGTCCGGTGGTCGAGCATGTAGAGGCGCAAAATTCTGTAGGTGTTCGTGTGGCCCGTTATCAGCGCGGTCAAACATACCGCGCGCTAATCGGGCCACGAATTTCTCGACTGTCTCCATCTTTAGGTTGGCCGCGATGACGTCATTCCGGACGTAGCGACCTGCACCGACGATGGTCCGTAATGTCAAATTTTGCTGGACCTGCAATCGCCGCTTCTGATGATCGCTCAGGAGCGCGTACCAGGCCGGCGCAGCGTGAGTAAATCTCGATCTTATATAGGTCTTGTATATTTTTATTTTTGTTCTCAGTAGGTAGGAGGTAGGTTTGCGGTTAGGACCGGACGGAGCGCCGCCCGCGCACATCTGGCGTTGCGGACGGCGTTATCGACGTGCGCGGTCTTGCGCAACATCCGGTCAATCCTACATCCCAGGTACGTCACTGTCTTCTCATAGGTGATCTCTTGGCCCCTGAGCGTCAGTGGTGGTGGAAGGTTCCTGTAGCGGCGAGTGAGCAGAGCGGTCGTCTTGCCAACATTGACAGCCATCCTCCACTCGTCTAGCCATGGTGGCAGCAGGTCCAGCAGGCGCTGCATCCTGGCAGTGGCTATGTGGGCTCTTTTAGACGATGTGAAGTAGGCACTATCATCCGCATATAGTGCCAATTCAACATCGTCTTCCCATTCGCGCAGGTGGTCTGCCAGGGTGGGGATGTCATTGGTGTAAGCCGCGTACAGGATCGGCGATAGACAGCTGCCCTGTGGTACGCCGGCTCTAATTGGTCTTGCTGCGGACTCGGCGTCCTCTACACAGACGTAGAACTTCCTATCTCTCAGGAATGACGCCACTAGCCGCAACATAGCAGGAGGGGTACTTGTTTGTGATTCTAATTTATAAAGTAATCCAGAGTGCCACACTCTGTCGAACGCCTTCTCTATGTCGAGAAAGACGCCCAACGATGTGCGGCCGCGGTTGTACTCGGCCGCCAGATAGTGCAGCACCCTGGTGCTGTGTTGCTGTAGAGTGGCCCCTCCTGAATCCGTGCTGTTCCGCCCGAAGTTGTACGCACGGGCGGAAGCTTCTCAGCAGCAGTCTTTCACACAGTTTAGCTATGTGCGGTAGCAGCGTGATCGGCCTATAACTGGCTGCTCTACGCCTGTCCTTCCCGGGTTTCGGCAGGACGATCGTTTCGATGTCGATTTCGATTCGGGATGTCCGCAGTATACCGTTGTAAAGTCGACCTAGCTCTACAAGTGTTCTATTTGGCAGCTGTCGGAGTGCTGCGTTGGTTATCCCGTCGTGCCCCAGCGCCTTCCTCGGTTGCAGGCGGGCTACCGTCCTCCGCAATAGGACGGGGGATATAAACCACTCTCCTGCAAGCGGTGGCGCGGGCTTCGACAGGAACTCCTGTACGCGGCTCTCCTTCCGGGTATGAAGTTCCATGAACTTCGCACTTGCTGGGTTTGGCATAAATTGCTCCTCGAAGTGCTCTGCTAGGATATCCGCTCTATCTTTGGCCTCGTAACAACGTTCGCCCGCGTTGTTGGTCAGCGGGCAAACGGGGGGTCTGGTTTTTGTTAACTGTCGGTTCAGTTTGTAGAGCGACGCATCTTTCTCCCCTGCTTTCGATATGCGCCGCTCCCAGGCCTCTCCACGGTGGGCCCGGACTGCAACCAACAGTTCATCCGTTAAGGTGTTCAATTGTGTCTTCAGTCTAGGGCAGCGAGTACGCGCCCAGAGTTTTCTCAAAGCTCTTTTGCGTTTGAGCTGCACGCATATCTCTCGCGGCAGCTCTTCCCGTCTTCCTGTGGCTGGGACGATCGTAGAAGCCGCATGTAGAGTTTCTTTGATCGTCTTTGTAATTCTTGTTGCAGCGGCCTCTACGTCGTCCGCTGTGTTTATTGGGGTGCAGGTTGGAGGTCTCTCCATTAGGTGTCTCTGGTAGAGCCTCCAATTTATCTTCCTTTTAAGAGCTCCGGGCAGCGTAGTCACTGCCTTGAGGCCAATGGTGATAAGAATCGGGAGGTGCTGAGACATCAGGTCGTACAGCACCTCAACCACTACCGGGTAGTTGACGTTCCTAGAGAGCACGATGTCCAATACATCCGGACATTTTCGGTGATCCGAAGGGACGTGTGTTGGTTCTTCGGGACCTAAAACGTCGTAGCCGTTTCTCTCGGCGTCGTCATAAAGCTCACGACCCGGCGGGGTGATCACTCTGGACTCCCACGCCGGGTGTTTCGCGTTTAGGTCCCCTGCAACGATGGTTGGTATCTCGCCTTCCATTACTGTCCGGATGTCTGAGGAGCAGAATGGAGTCCCTGGCGGGCGGTATGCTGCGTAGATCCTTAGTTCCTCGCCCGCCGCCTCCATTTTTATGCCAATAGAGCGCATCGTTTCGTAAGTTGGTAGATCCAGTTCTTGATGGACGATGTCTCTCCTCACTAGCACCGCCGTGCCTCTATAGGCGGTCCCTTGAGGATTGACCTCGTCCCTTCTATAAATGTGATAATTTGGCAGCTTAAGATGCGTTCTTGGGTTCAATTTCGTCTCTCCCAGCAGTATCACCTGTATGTCCTGCTGCTGGGTGACAGTGCGGAGTTCATGGATCTTCTGTTGTATCCCGTCTGGATTCCAATATAGTAGGCGCAGGTTACTCGCCTCTGTAATGCCGGGCAAGTAGTTGCGCCAACGCTCTCATTATTGCGGTTATTGGATCTGTCCCGGCTCCTATATCGGCCAGGACTTGCGTGCCGACCTCTATGGCTATGCCAACCAGTCTGTGGATGGCATCTGTGTAGCCGGGGCCGGCAGTTGGTGTTCTGTGTGAGGTTGGCTCTTGTCTCGGCTGGGCTTGGGTCTGTCTGTGTTTGGTAGAGCGTGCTCTACTTGTAGAGCGGGCTCTATATTCCGGTAGAGCCCTTTCTGGTGCTCTACCTACGGTGGTCCTTGTGTCCCTGACGGTAACCTGCGCCTGGGAGGCTATCGTGACCGCTGGGGTGGGGTAGAGGTAACGGCTTGAGGAGGCTGTTGTGCTTGGCTCTTCTTCCTTCTCCCCCGCTTTTTCTTTTTAGGAACTAGGCGCTCTGTAGCGTCATTAACGGGGGGCTGGAGAGTCGCTCCTGTGGTTGCTCCTTGTTGCGGTGGCTCTACAACGTCCATTTGTTGATGTTGCTGTAGTTGCGGGGGGGGGGCTGTTTGCCTCCCTCCTTTCCCTCTTATGGTCGTCCACCCCTCCTCGTTGATTTGGACTGTCCTCTGGCGACTCTCCGGAATCTGCTTCGGCGCTTCCGGAAGCAAGCCCGGAAGTGTAATTCCTTGCTTCCGTGCAATCCTCCTCAGTACCGGGCATCGTCGGTCGTTGGCCGTGTGATCTTTGGCGCAATTTGCGCATGTAGGTGGTTCATCTCTACCCCTCGGGCAATCCCTTGCAGCGTGTTCTCCCGCGCAACGGACGCATTTGATGGGTCGGAAGCAATTATAAGAGGCGTGTCCGAACGCCTGGCAGCGGTGGCATTGCGCTGGGCCCACTCGTCCCTGCCAGGCTTCTATTACTACTCCTCTCATAAATAGTAATTGGTTAATTTTGTATAAGTCGCTCAGCCTCTCTTGGCTTAAGCGGTCCAGTTGCGCGAAGTACAGGCATCCTGGCCTGCCTCTGCGCGGAGGGATTGCCTTCACATAGCGTATCGGAAATCCTAACGCTTGGATAGCCTCCCCTATAGCTTTTGTGTCCGTGTCCGCTGGCAGCCCCCTAATGCCCACTTTTGTGGGTTTCTCCTCTTCAGGGGTGTAGCAGTACCAGGACATCGCTGGTACTTCCTTGGATAGGTCGATCAGATATTTTTGGATGGCCCGGAATTCTTCCGGGCTCTCGGGGGAGAAACGCACCCCCTTCCCGAATGGACGAGCGTTCGGGGGGTGACCCAACTTCTTGTTGAGCACCTCAAAATGCTTCGTCCAATTCGGGAGGCACTCCGCGACAATCGGAGGGTATCTTCCCTTCCCGGGTTCCTCCTCTGGTTTTGGGGCTTCAGCCTCCTGCCTTGGTACTGCTGGGGCTGCTGCCAGTTGTGCGTAGCTGGTTGTCCAGCTCCAATCCAGTCTAATCCAGACGGGTTTGTTGCCTGTCCGTCCGATGGTGCTAGGGTAGCATACGTAGTGCTATCCCAGCCGTACAATTCCTCCCCCCCCTGCTCGTACCCAACCGCGTTGCTACGTCGGTCGGGGGAGATAGGAGGGGTTGGTTTTCTCGGAGATGGTGATTTGGGCGGTGAGTTGTGCTTCCTTACGTCGACCGCTGGTAACTGGTATTCTTCTTCATCGTCGTCCGATGATTGGGGTGCAGACGAGGTCGGAGACAAAACGCACTGCCTCTTCTCGTACAGGGATGCCTCTGTTTCGGGTGGTGTATGCCTCCTGGCCGACTTCTTCGCCCGCTGCGGTAGGGGCGACGGTTCGCGTTCGCTCGTGCACTCAGGCGCGGAGAACACGAGCGCGGCGCTCGATGCGGGCTCCTTAGGCGGCGAAGTAGGCCTCCTGGTGGTTTTCGGGATCTGGCTAAAGGAGCTTACGATCCTGGAGCGCTCCGGGTTCACGAGGTCCCTAACCATTAGAGGCCGATCTAATATCCCCGGACGATCCGGGGGTTTCCTAACGCGAGGGGGTGGGGGGGCTCCCCCTTTCCCCTGCCGGTCATTATATATAGGTGTACAGTTGTCTCTTGCGTGTCCTATCTAATTTCCCTACCTAGCAGGCTGACAGACAGATGACTGAAGCGCGCCGCGAGGTACGGGAGACGGTGGAGAGTGAGTTGGCTGCAACACTTGGGGCACTGCCTACCCCTTTCGTTACAAAAGGGTTGGGGGAAGTGCAATAGGTGGCACTTAAAATCGCGACTGGACACTTACCGAGAACGCTCTTAAGTGCCAAGAATCTACCCAAGGGCCGGTGACCTCGACACCTCACGGAGTATGCGGACTCGACGATCGGTGGAGTATGTCGTACCGGCGGTTGCTTGGGACCACTGCTAATCCACAAACAACACACACTTAGGAGATCCTTGGTGGTGCGATTTGTATGAAAATCAGTCTAATGGGGCATCAACAAAGCTATACTCGAAAGAAAACCGCGCCCTCTTCGCGACCTCTCAACTCAATTACGTCAATTTGTACTATCACTCCCTCACGGTTTGCCCAATATCTTTATTTGTATAAGACATACATTTATACATTTTATTTATAAAGATATCTATATATATATAAATATCTATACTATGATATACTTTACATTTTTATATCACAAAAAACCTTTCATTTATTCAACAAAATATGCCTATTTTACAACATATGTACTAAGTTAGAATTCTTAAATATCTAACATATAAGGTTGAAACAATGTTGTTTATTTGAAAATACAAATATCTTAACTAATACAATAGTTTAATTTAAGTTTTTCCTACACATTTTACTATTTAAAACACTTAAATTTCTTATACAAAACTATCAATATTTCACTATTCCAAAAGCGTTTATACATGGAAACAACACAGAATTCACCTATTTTGCTCATACAGTCAATCTGAAACATTTTACAAGTCAATTTTACATAAATTGCTGAAATTTACAAACATTTAAATTTCCACTTATTCAAACTTTGATTCTACAAATTAGCGTGCTGTTGTTATCTGCATCTAAATGAACAACTAACTTTCACCCCACACCTCGTTGTCGGTAAAACAGGTGACAAATTAACACAAGATGAGCAACCAATCCCTACACTACTTCCATTGTCGGCAAGGTGGCCTCCAATAAGATCTCTTATCAGATATCAAAGTTGTTATCCGTTATCATGTTCTTATCAGATAACACAAAGAAAATATTTTATGAGCCAAACATTGAAAATAGACATTTTATTTTCATACAAAACGTATCCAGCTTATATAAGACAATACTTATGCAATTAATTTACATTAATTCTATTTATACACAAATGATCATTTCGACCGGGGAACAAATCCTGGTCTCTAACTTTATTTTAATATTTCTTTAAATTAACTATATTATTGGAAAGGTGATTTCAACCGGGGAACTGAACCCGGAAACATAATTTATATCTTAAAAAATTCCCTTTATGAATTTATTAAGAAAATATTACTAAGAAAACGACGAACTATTCCGACCTGGGAATCGAACCCAAGACTTTCAAATTATTAATTCGACATTTCTTAAAGATTCAACTAAGCGTTTTCTTATAAGATTATTATGAATTGAAATTTTAGCTTTTAGAAGCTATTCGTAATCGGTTAATCAATAAATTGGACTGTTTTTATAGACGCGTCGCCAACTATAATATATGTATTTAATCGCTACGTGCTAGTTAATTTAATGTATATCAATCTGTCATTCCGTAAAATTTCATTAGTTTATTTTTTTTTAGTTTACGACGGGCTGTTTTCCGCAACTCCACGTCTATGCGCGTATTTTGCGTGTGGGCAGGAATAATATGCTTATTCGAGCCATGAGATCTCCCCGAAGAAGCTCAACAGTCTTTTGATGTTGCATGCAACTTCGGGGAGTGATACCGGCGTGCCGAGATGTTTAGCCCTGTACGTAGCGACCTCCGGACATTTCAATATCACATGGGCCGCCGTTTCTTCTTCCCCCATACATTCCCTGCACAGGGGACTATCTTGTAACACCTATAGTAAATAAATGCTTGTTATATATAGTTTAATTATTTAAATATCTAGTGTCCTACATTATTAAACCGATTGTATAAGTGATGTCTGAAACACAGGTACTCAACCTAGTTCAGGCAGGTAGCTAATATTATAAACTTGACTTTTCTATTTTTCTTTTGTAGATTCTATATTATTAAGCTACACATACTTTTAATTTTATCATAGCATGTTATTTTTGTTAGACTTAATGTTACTTTATTTTATTTTATTCATATTTGTTCCTGTATGTAAACATGTGTAATTGGAAATGAAATAAATATTTATTATTATTATTAACCAATATTCTTTGATCTACATCCGTACCTTTATCATCATTTTTCACCAACGCTAACATTCGTTTTGACCTCGAATTCATATTTTTACTTTATTCGAGTTAAATACATACGTATAAACTCGTGTGATTTTAGAAATAATTTGAAATTTATTTTAAAACTCGCCGCGAGTGACGTGTGCGCGTTCCCGTAGAACAAGAACGACACTAGTGATCCGCCGCGGTGAGCGGGGTGCGGGGGACGAACGCCGTCCGCCGAACACGGACGCATTCTTTAATCGGGCGTTGTACTACGCTCACAGAATCAAATCCGTCGTTATTATAGACTATATATCAGGCATTTAGTACCTTTTATTACAAAAAAGTGTCATCAATCGACAAAACTCATAATACATACAATAAAATATAAAACTCATAATTACATGTCGATTTATGCAATAAACAATTTTTATAAAAAAATCAGAACCGTCTCTTTTCTACGACTGCAACGATATATTGAATCCACAACAATAACGCTGGCGTCTAAAAAACTACGATATGAGTATAGCTGTTGTAGACGGAGTGAAGTCAGCTGAATTCAAATATTTAAATTTCATGACTAGAGTAGTTAGCAGGGATTGAAAACGGTCCCAAAATACCGGTATAGTACCGGTATTTAAGGGTTTCGGTACCTATACCGGAACAGGAACCAGAACCTAAATTAGAACCTTTAAGAACCTTTATTTTACCGGTTCCTAAGTAAAGCGAAAGCGAGTCCAAACTTGTTTGAGGTGCGGTCAGGTAGACAGCGCGATGCGGCGCGCGGCGGAGTATGAGAAGAGGGGAGTTTGTAAAATATCACATTTGTATTGGTGGATCTTATGTTGCATATCAATGCAGTGTTGCCAACTCTACGGATTTTCTATAGATAAACGGAAATTTGTCATCATCTACGGAACTACGGAATTTGACGTTGCAATCTACAGAATTTTTATAAACTTAACAAGATTTTTTTTATCATGAGTGTGAACTTGCCGACAATGTCATTCTCTCTCTCTTCTTCTAATGTTGTCTGTATTAAATTATATTTAATAATTAATTCTATGCTATCTGTATTAATATAAAACCATTCTTAGTCATAAATATCAAATTTTTGTGACGTTAATCGATTTCAAATGTTAATAGCTTAGATCATCATCATCATCATTACAGCCTTTCATAAGTGCACTGCTGAACATAGGCCTCCCCCAAGGAATGCCATTTCTTCCCCATCGGTGTCGGTTGTTCGAGCTATATGGCCGGCCCACTGCCATTTCAGCATACTAATCCGTTGGGCTATGTCGGTTACTCTGGTTCTACTGCGGATATCCTCATTCCTAAGTTTATCACGCAGATAAACTCCGAGCATAGCCCTCTCCATAGCTCGCTGAGCGACCTTGAGCTTCCTCATACGGCCAGCAGCGAAGGACCACGTCTCAGTTTCGTAAGTCATCACTGGCAACACGCACTGGTTGTACAATTTCGTTTTAAGGTTTTGAGGTATATCTGACGAGAAGATGTGTCGTAGCTTCCCGAACGCTGCCCAGCCGAGTTGAATCCGTCGATTGACCTCTCGTTCGAAGTTGGACTTACCTAGTCGAACTGTTTGTCCCAGGTAAACATACTCGTCAACAACTTCGAGCTTAATGCTCCCAATAACTGCCGGCATAGGTGTGACATGGACATTAAACATAATCTTTGTTTTGTCCATGTTCATCTTAAGACCTATCCGTTGGGAGACACTATTGAGGTCATTGAGCATAATGCTTAGGTCCTCCAGCGATTCTGCCATAAGGACTATATCGTCGGCAAATCGAAGGTGAGTGATGTACTCGCCATTGATGTTGATACCGTATCCTTTCCAGTCCAGAAGCTTGAAAACGTCTTGTCTTACACCTCTCTGCAGTTGGATAGGTTTCGTACTCTGGTTCTGTACTCGGATAACTATCGTAGCTCTACTGTACAAACACTTCAGCACTTCGATATACCGACAGTCAACTTGGCACCGCTGAAGGGACTGCAGCACCGCCCAAATTTCGAGGGAATCAAAGGCTTTCTCATAGTCCACATACGCCAGACATAGTGGCAAATTGTACTCTTCGGACTTCTGTACAATTTGCCGAAGGGTATGTATGTGGTCTATGGTGCTAAAGCCTTTTCGGAAACCGGCTTGTTCGGGAGGCTGGAAGTCGTCAAGTCTGCGCGCGAGACGATTCCTAATGACTCTCGAAAACAACACGTAGACGCTTAGGTAGCTTAGATATTTTGAATTAAATTAGGTACGTTTGTTTCTTCTTTCTTCTTGAAAAATAGGCAGTTAATATAACCGCTTATAACCTTTTTATAGATGATTGAATTGTCGCGTATGTCTCGAATTTTTCTAATCCATACTATCACATTTGTTTTTGCAATTATTAAAAAAATTCAGCCGGATTATTCTTCGCTTTTCCTCGATCTTTTTTTTCGAATTTCTCAAGTTCTTATTTATATAGTTTTTCATCATCATCATCATTACAGCCCATCACAAGTCTTCTGCTGAACATAGGCCTCCCCCAAGGAATGCCACAAAGCACGGTTTGAGCCACCTGCATCCATCGACTTCCTGCATATCTTACCAGGTCGTCACTCCATCTAGTGGGGGGACGCCTCACACTTCGTCCGCCGGTACGAGGCCGCCATTCGAGAATCACTACATAAGTAATCACTGGCAACACGCACTGTTTGTACAGTCTCGTTTTTAAGTTTTGAGGTATACCTGAGAAGAAGATGTGCCGTAATTTCCCGAACGCTGCCCAACCGAGTTGAATCCGTCGATTGACCTCTCGGTCTAAGCTGGACTTACTTAGTCGGACTATTTGTCTCAGGTAAACATACTCGTCAACAACTTCGAGCTTAGTGCTCCCAACAACTACCGGCATAGGTGTGACACGGACATTAAACATGATCTTTGTTTTGTCCATGTTTATCCTAAGACCTATTGGTTGGGAGACACTATTGAGGTCATTGAGCATAGTGCTAAGGTCTTCCAGCGATTCTGCCATAAGAACTATATTGTGGGCAAATCGAAGGCGAGTGATGTACTCGCCATTGATGTTAATACCGTATCCTTTCCAGTCGAGAAGCTTGAAAACGTCTTCCAATGCAGCGGTGAAGAGTTTCGGGGATATAACGTCACCCTGTCTTACACCTCTCCGCAATTGGATAGGTTTCATACACTGGTTCTGTACTCGGATAGCCATCGGTAGCCCTACTGTACAAGCACTTCAGCACTTCGATATACCGACAGTGAACTTGGCACCGTTGAAGGGACTGCAGCACCGCCCAAATTTCGACGGAATCAAAGGCAAATTGTACTCCACGGACTTCTGTACAATTCGCCGAAGGGTATGTATGTGGTCTATGGTACTAAAGCCCTTTTGGAAACCGGCTTGTTCGGGAGGCTGGAAGTCGTCAAGTCTGCGCGCGAGACGATTCGTAATGACTCTCGAAAACAGCACGTAGACGCGGCTCAGAAGGAAAATCGGCCTGTACTTCTTCAAGAGAGCGTTGTCACCTTTCTTGAAGAACAAGACCACCGCACTTCTGCTCCACGCCTCCGGTGTAATACCACCATCGAGGACGGAATTAAATAGCTTCTGAAGGACTTCAAGTACCGGTCTTCCACCCGCTTTCAGAAGTTCCACTGTAATTCCATCCTCGCCTGGGGCCTTGCCGTTTTTAAGGTGCTGGAGAGCCATTCTAATCTCGCTCAGACTGACGTCCGGGATATCATCGGAATAGTGTCGGATAAAACTTGCTCTTAGATCGTTACTCACTCGTGTGGCTCCAACCATGATGTGTACAGCTGCCAATAGAACCTCTCAATCTCGCTCAAAATCTCAGGTGTCCCGGGCACGATGCTGCCACACTCGGTCTTCAGCTTCGACAGTTGGCTTTTTCCGGCAGACAGATCTCTAGCAACGACTTTGGAGCCCTGGTTCCGCTCGATCGCTTCTTCAATAAGAGCAGTATTAAAGTTGCGTAAGTCCCGACGCTTGCATTTGGAGATCTGTCCGTTCAGTTGCCTGTATGCTGTCAAATTTGCTGAAGACTGCAGCTTCATATCCCATCTAACAGCCATGAGACTAAGTGTGTGACCGGAGAGTTTTTGTGTTCTTCTGCGGCGGGTCTTGCTTAACTTAGCTCCGACCGCATGGACAATTTTCACGAGCTTGTCATTCATATAGTCCACTGCATCGCAATCTTCTAGGCACTGAAAACGGTTTCGTAGCTCGAAATGAAAGGTTTCGGGACTTTGGAGTAGAGCACGAGGGAGACGGAGCGTTGACTTCATTAGACGTGTCCTCTCCAACTTAACGTTTAGGTTCAGTGTGCTTGTCACCATTCGGTGATTGCTGCCGGTTTTCACCCTCGCGATCACTGAGACATCACTGAACAGTTGTCGTCTGGCTGTCATAATGAAGTCAATCTCATTTTTTGTCGAACCGTCGGGGCTCGACCAGGTCCACTTTCTGTGGGGCCGCTTCTGGAAGAAAGAGTTCATCATAAAGAGTCCCTCTTTCTCCATGAACTCTGCCAGCTGCTGGCCCCTTTGGTTTCGTTGCCCTATTCCAAATTTCCCTACTTTCAGCTCACCGTTCTCTCTTGTGCCTAGTTTTGCGTTGAAGTCTCCCATTAAAACCGTATACCGTAACCGTACACCGGTTTTGGAGGAATGCATAGCTCTAGAGATATCCTCATACATTTCCTCCACCTCCTCATCGGGGTGTGTCGAGGTTGGTGCGTAAACCTGTATGACCTTCAGCGAATACCGTTTGGTGATTCTGAGTATAAGGTATTTGACCCTCGTTGACACACTGCCAATCTTTACAACGTTGTTAACGAGAAACTTGTGGACGATAAATCCGACACCTCCTTGGGACAGGTGTTCGCCCTCCTGGTGATAGAACAAGTTGCCGGATTTGAGGATTACCGTGTCCTCCCCCTCTCTTCGGACCTCGGATAGTCCTATAATATTCCAGTGCAACTTGTCTATCTCTTCTTCTAGCTCCAGGATCTTCTCGTCAGTCCTCAGGAAGCGTGCTTTATAAGTTGCCAGGTCGAGTCGTCTTAGGTGGCAACCGAACCTCCACCGGAGATTCTTAGCACCCCTGCCCCGCCGTTACCATGGTCGCCACCGTAGCCAGGAATAGCGGGGCCGACGTGGACTGGGGGCCGTCTCTTAGTAACTTTATTTATTTTGGGGGGTATATTGCCATAGTTGCCACGCTTGGCAGGTGGGTTGGCAACCGCAGGTTTTTATTGTGATATTGATGTTGTCAGGAAGATGCTGCTGCCCATCTCCTGACTGTATCCCACTGTCGCCTCTTACGACACCCACAGATATCCTTAACCGCCACTACACAGCTATAGTTTTTCATTGTGACATAAATCACCCGAGTCTGAAACACCGTAATATATCAAATAATAAACTAACAAAAACCAGAAAATAAAATCCATGTTAATAAGTCGTTATAATCAAGTTTGAAACGTATTTTTGTAGTATAACTATCCACAAATATTAAAGTGTGTATAGTTACTTTATTTGTTGTTTATTAAAGATTATTTAATTAAAAAAAAATAATTATAATCAATTTTTTATGGTTTATTTTTCTTACATGTGTAGCTTGATTCGATGTTATACTACATTTAAACTTACAACAAGAATTTTCCATGACAGAATGAATTTATCAACTATGTTCAAAAACAAATATTGTCGATCCTAAACGGAACGGATATTTTGAAATAGCATCTACGGAATTGTACAGAATTTTTTATACCAATCTACGGATTCGGAGAAATTTGATTATAGGTTCTCGGAACCGGTATTTAGAACCGGTACATCGGAACCCGAACCGGAACCGATACCGGAACTGGAACCGTACCGAAAAGAGGAACCTTTATAAGAACCTAAATGAAGAACCAGAACCGAAATTGGTACCGGTATTCAATCCCTGGTAGTTAGTAAAATGCCAGTATACAAAACCTCAACAATTTATATAGTACAAAACCAAGCGGATTGGTTGGTCCTTGTTTATTTCTCCATCTTGTTCTAATTAATTTTGGCGCTTTTTTTTAATTTATCCTATGCTACTGCAGCGCCACCCTTATTGGACGCGTTTTAGGGACCCTTTTCATATACAGAGATGGTCCTGCTTCTACTCTACACTCCATAGCTATGGTACAGGATTAAGATCATAGAGTTAGACATTTGCAGAGTATATAATGAGGGCATCCACAACTTTTTCTGTCACCGGGGCGGCGCCACTTTACAGTGAGGTAAAATATTTGACAGATTTCATAGCGGGGATGATAATTTCTTAGGAAAATGTAATATTTTAGGTTTCTTTTCGTATTGTTAGTTTTGTTTTATGTTAATTACATTAGAAATGAATAAACCTAACTATAAATATAACTTAAAGTAGAAAAATTAAAAAAAGAGTTATAAAGTGCAAAAAAATTAAAAATCAAACCACCGACGCATTGTGTTTTAAATTATACTAGCTGCCCAGGCAGACGATGTTTTGCCCTTTCCGACGACCTTTCCTATGAAAAAATTCTTAAATTCGCAATAAAAATTTTGAGGGTCATTTATCGGGGTAAAAACTATCCTATCTCTCAAGTTGGACCAAACTGCACACAGTGTACAAAATTTCATTGAAATCAGTTCATTAGTTTAGGAGTTCTTCGCGGACAAACAACATGACACGTATTTTTTATATATAAAGATAATACTCTAGATAATGATAAACTTAAATTAATTAAATTAAAATTAAATTATTTAAAACTAATTTCTCAATTAACTGACACTGTGTAACGAAAAACTTTACCTCAGTCACAACTAGCGACATTTGATGAGTGGAAGATTATTAGCCTTCATTGCGTTAGCACTTCTTATTAGTTTGTGGCATGGAGTATAGAGTAGAAGGAGGACCATCTCTGTATAAGAAGAAGTTTTCGTAAAAATGCGTCCAATAAGGGTGGCGTTGCGGAAGCATAACCTAAATTTAAAAAAAAGTGCCAAAAGTAATTAGAATAAGATGGAGAAATAAACAAGAACCGACCAATCCGCTTGGTTTTGTACTACGTAAATAGTTGAGGTTTGTATACTAGCCTTTTACTAACTACTCTAGTCATGAAATTTTTTAAATATTTGAATTCAGCTGACTTCACTCCGTCTACAACAGCTATATTCATATCGTAGGTTTTCAGATGCCAGCGCTATTGTGGTAGGTTTTGGAATCTTTATTTCGCTTTATTTTCAGTAAATAGTAGGACACTTTTTCAACTTTCGCACCTTATAAGATGGTTCTCCTTCTACTCTACACTCCATAACCATAGCCAATAATAAAATATGGAAATTGTCTATGCATTATAAAAAAATAAAGAAAAGAGAATTCAAGGTGGAAGGAAACGGACGATTTTGTGTTGTAGAATATTCTGCGACGAGGTTAATGAATCAGCAACGTCTTAAGTGATAATATAAAACATGTCCGATTAGTTTATTGAAAGATTATTTTAAGTTGATTATTTGTTTAATTGTGTATTACGTCTAATCGTTAGTTCATCATACTTGCGACCACAATAAAATGGCGACTGACCCAATGAAAAACCGCATGCATGTCTTCAAGAATACTGGTAAAGATGTCGATGTAAGTAAAATCATTTTTCAATTTATAATCTTTTAATGTGATTAGTGACCTTTATAAAACTTTGAATTTAACGACTTGATTTGTATATTTATAGGAGATGCGAAGGCGGAGGAATGAAGTGACAGTAGAATTACGAAAAAATAAACGAGAGGAAACGCTGCAAAAGCGCCGCAATGTTCCTATTAGTGATTCTACAGACGAAGATGAAGTTGAACGGACAACAAACCTCCATGAGCTAGTGCTCAATGCGGCCAAAGCAGACAATCCTGAAATTCAACTAGCTGCCGTGCAACAATGTCGAAAGCTATTGTCCTCAGATAAAAACCCTCCGATTGACGAGCTGATCGCAGCTGGTATTCTTCCCATCTTAGTCCAGTGCCTTTCGAGAGCTGACAACCCAACTCTTCAGTTTGAGGCAGCTTGGGCCTTGACGAATATTGCATCGGGAACTTCGGCGCAGACCAACAAAGTAGTTCACGCGGGCGCTGTCCCTCTATTCCTACAATTACTTATGTCCCCACATGAGAATGTATGTGAGCAGGCAGTATGGGCTTTAGGTAACATTATTGGAGATGGTCCAATGCTTAGGGATTTAGTGGTAGAGCTTGGGGTGGTTAAGCCATTACTGAGCTTTATCAAGCCAAACATCCCCATTACGTTCTTGCGTAATGTAACATGGGTAATAGTGAACCTTTGCAGGAGTAAGGATCCACCACCACCAGTTAAGACAATCCAGGAAATTCTTCCGGCTCTCAATGTACTTATCACACATTCAGACATGAATGTAAGTAACTATTATTTCATATTCAGAATTTTTAAAACAACGGTAGATATATTATTATGTTTTAAAAACAATAGAGATAATAATCATGGTAGTGATTTTTTATGTAGAAAAAAAGTTTGATAAAAGTACTTTTAAGTTTATTATTAGCTCTAAGTGTGTCATTTGCCAAACAAACAATAACAATTTTTATGAGAAATCTGTTGATTGTGATAATTTTTTTAAAACCAAATATATTTTTAACTAGGTAATGTGTAAACAATTATTAACACTACTTGATTTCTGCATTGCAGTCTCGCTTGGCTAGATACCACTTATATTTTCCTGTTGCTAGGAACTAGTGCACCTACTGTTTGTTTTTTTTTATTTATATCAACAAAGTGCAATATAATTTGTTCTTTTTTACTTAAACTAAATATAAAGCACCATGTTAAAATTGTGTAACAGAATATTAAATATTTTTTGACATTTACATTTTATCAAGTATATTTCTTACACTGTTTGTGGAGAAAGTTGTTTTAATATTGTTTACAAATAGTGTAGCACAATTATGTTGTTGATAGATTGTTATTGTATTCAATTTTTCACCTATACACTGTACTAGTTCCCAAACTTTAGGTAATGGAACACTTACTAAATACATTTTATTTTATGGAACCCCACATTGTAGACAGTCTAATTGAAATATTATATTTCTTGCTAACTACCTACATATTTATGTAACAGTAATGAGTTCTACTCATCACATTTTACATCAATTCTAAATAATATTTGTGTCAAATTGAGAAATTATCTAACAAGTAAAATAAATAATTTCATGGAACCCTGTTGACAATTCAATAGAACCCTTAGGTTCCTCGGAATGCACTTTAGGAATCTCAGCACTATACTGTAACATATTTGTGTGCTTACATAAAGACAGTATTTATATGGGTACGACTTTCCATTGACTCCCGTCGAGTTGGGGGTTGATACGTATTTTTACAGAAAAGTTACACTATTTATCATGATTATTATTAAAATATTATTTAAGAATTCTTATTAAATGAAAATAGTTTGAAAGGTAAAGACAACCTGTTACAGGTTATGAGGTAATCTATCTTCATCCTCAGGAATTGAGTCTTTAGGCTTGAGAAAGGGTATATAGACTTGATGTGAACATAAAACACATACACAAGCTTGAACTAGGAATTATATATAAATGTGCCTAAATACAGTTACCTTTGTGTAATTTCAATATTTGATGGTAAATGGGGACCCTACCTTTTTTGTTTTTAATTAACATGTCCACAAACAGGTTTCTCACTATATCTATATAACATCATGGGGAGAGTGAGTGCATGAATAAACCAGTTCTTCATATGATAATAATAATTTTGTTTTAAAAGTGAGTCATCTCTAATTACACAAACTTAACTAACGTTAAGTTTAAACTCATACTCCAGAATGTTAAAATTTGACTCTACATCATCCTATGTACCCAAAGTTTTAAACTCAAGATTATCTCTTAATGTCTTGGTTCTCTCAAACTTGAGACATTTTTTTTTTCAATGTGGTATCAAAGATATTTATTTATTATTTCTGCTTTTGCAGATCTTAGTGGACACAGTGTGGGCAATCAGCTATTTAACTGATGGAGGCAATGAGCAAATTCAAATGGTGATTGAGTCTGGCATTGTTCCCAAGTTGATCCCACTACTATCCCACAAAGAGATGAAAGCCCAGACAGCGGCATTGAGGGCTGTTGGTAACATTGTGACCGGTACAGATGAACAAACACAGGTTGTGCTCAACTGTGATGCTTTATCACACTTCCCTGCGTTATTGTCCCATTCGGTAAGTCAGGTTTTTTACAAACCTTGTAAGAATCTAGAATTAGCTTCAATACTGTTTAATTTTTAATGGATATTGGAATGGTTATATATCATTATTTACAAAGCAAGGTAAGATTCAATGTGATTATCAGTCTGTTAGTAATCTCACATAATTATAATTATTTGATCTAGATCAACTTATGTGCAACATGTATCTTTCTTTATTACCTAAATTAAATACTAGCATAAAATAAGAACTTGATGCTGCTGTGACCTTTCTATTAGTAACGAGGCATTCTATATTCTTTTATGGAAGACAATGGATCTACAATTTGATTGCTAATTGAAGATAAATGTAGATGTCTATGGGCCACAGCATCCACTTACCATCAGGCGGACTGTACTTGTTTGTCATCCTTATTCTATATATTAAAAAAAAATTGACTGTTAAATGGGGCAACTATAGCTAATATTCTCCTTGTAAACAAACTATGGGGAGGCCTATGCTCAGTGGTAGACTTTTGATAGGCTGTTATGTATGGAATTTTAAAAAATACCTCATTGTGGGAATAACCAACTTGAAACCCAGTAAGATGTTTTTAACAGTGGTAGAGCCACGCGGCAGCTTTTGCTGTCGCACGGATGGGCCGGCTCGAACCGGGGTGGTACCACGACCTCACAGAATACCAGCGTGAAGTAGAGGTTTACCTCTGCGTTGCGCTTGGTGAGTGCAGGTGGCCGGAGGCCCTTTTTACTGGAAATGAGGCATTCCATCTTAGTCCTCACGGGTGACAACGCATCTGCATTTTGATTCGCAAACGAGGATAGATGTAGATGTCTATGGGCCGCAGCAACCACTTACCATCAGGTGGACTGTGTGCTCGTTTGTCACCCTTATCCTATAAAAAAAAATGTTATTTTAAAACAAGTGGTAAAATAAAAAATTTTGTACAACCAACTTCAATATAAATAAAATGAGAACATTATCAATATAGTTGAAGGCAATTAAATACACATTATTAAAAATAACTCAAAAACTACTGGTCAAAACTTGATCAAATTTATATGGGACCACATGAGAATCACCAGCTTTCAAATAAAAAACAATCATCAAAATTGGTTACATTACATTTTTAATTATTTTATGTAACACACATAAAATAATTAAAAATTTTGTTCAACCAACTTCAATATAAATTATTAAGAATAACTCAAAAACTATTGGTTAGAACTTGATCAAATTTATATAGGACCACATGAGAAGCACCAGCTTTCAAATAAAATAAAAACAATCAAAATAAAAAAACTTATGAGGTATTCGTATATTGAGGTGTAACACATAAAAAAGAAAAAAAAAACAGTCAAATTGAGGTCACCTTTTTGAGGTCAGTAGAAAAATACAGTTGAATTGAGAAACTCCACCTTTTTTTGAAGTCTGAAAATGTATAAGCTTTTAATAATATTGTACAATCATTTGTATTATTAAAGAAACAGTTATGTAGCCATCAGGCTCAGGTTCAGTGGTGATCCACTGAAACTGGAAAAAAGTGTTTACAAATGCAATATTTTGTAAACTCTAGCTGGAATAATAAATTATAAATTTATAACTTTTTAACTATACCTATCACTATCAAAGTTTGATCAAAAACTTTAATTAAATCATGGCTGTATTGTATTAAAGTATAACAATAAAGCCCTATATTCTGAACTACAAGGTTAAAAGTTGCATATTAAGTTTGTTTTGGTTTAATTCTAAAATACCTCATAATTCAGTGTGCCTCTTGTCATGTACTAATATATTATGTGATAATTCATAATCATGGTGTGTCCGTTACATTAGTGTTAGTTATTA
This sequence comes from Parnassius glacialis, assembly GCA_033319125.1. Classification (NCBI taxonomy): domain Eukaryota; kingdom Metazoa; phylum Arthropoda; class Insecta; order Lepidoptera; family Papilionidae; genus Parnassius; species Parnassius glacialis. The sequence continues at coordinate 5,239,097 of JAVANC010000017.1, forward strand.
TGTTTATAATCAATAATGTTGTCATTTTTCATTTTTTAAACAGAAAGAAAAAATATGTAAAGAGGCTGTGTGGTTCCTCTCGAACGTGACAGCGGGTAACAAACAGCAAGTACAAGCGGTAATTGATGCCGGTTTACTGCCGAAGATTGTAGAGAACCTTAGCAAAGGAGAGTTCCAGACTCAAAAAGAGGCTGCCTGGGCTGTTTCCAACCTGAGTATTAGTGGTACAAAGGAGCAAGTGGCCGCTCTCATCAATTGTGGCGTCATACCTCCCTTCTGCAACTTGCTGAGCTGCAAGGATACGCAAGTTATCAGTGTAAGTGTATTTGTTTATTTTACAAGCATTTTAACTTGTTGCTTCATGATAAGGGTGTCTGGGTCAGATGTTTTCTATGTACATGCGCAAAAAGAAATTTGTGGCAGAAAACCAGAAAGTTTTCTATGCATTTTTAGACCTTGTTTATTGTAGCTTCAAGGCAAATGCTTGTGCATTTTTCGACTTGGTAAAGGAGTAGAGTGAACAAGGTTACTTTGTGGCAAATGCTAGCCACTTTTAATATCTCTTTACTTGGGACTTTTGTATCAGAATGGACTGGGCCTACATAGACTAGTTTTGCATGCATTAAGGTTGGAAAAGGTGGTGTAGCTTCCCCATGGTTGATTGGTTCTGTTTATGGACAGTAGTTTGAAAACTTTGTTGACATTTTTGGTCACTGCCTTAGTCACTGGAGGTAGGCAGGGGACAGAAGTGAGAGTTTATGTATTTTATATGTATGAACAATCTTTAAGCAAGGTGTATTAACCACACTTTGGTTTAGTATTATTTACAAATTATATTAGATACATGTGCAACATAAAACATTGATATAGAATAATATGCACCCATACATAATTTGTTATGGCAGATATTAATATTTTGTGCGTCAATTTTATTTGAGAAAGTAGCTTAAAACAGGTTAGTAAATTACCAACAAATTCAAAAATAACAGTCATAATGTGTATGATATAAACTTGACCTTGTTTCATGGTCTTCACAAATAAGTATATACTGTTTTAAATTATTGCAAGTCACCTTTGCTACGTTTTTGCATAGTAATGCGATGCAATTGATAATAATCAGTTGATCTTGTAACAAGTAAAATAAGTCTACCTTTGAAGAATAATTTATAAATACACTAACGTAAAACTAACCTAACAAGCAAAACCCTACAAGAGTTTATTGCTACTACCATAATTAACAGTAGATTTCAGTAGTGGCACCTGTATACCAGCCACAGTGTATTGGCAGTGTAGGAATATCCGCTACCCCATGTTGTCCTGTGGCTGTTATAAAAGGTGACAGGGGGAAACAAACCTGTGTAGTGTGTTCCTAATAAGAAAAAAATAACTAAAAGCACATTTGTAAGGGTCACTCGGTTGGCAAAAACGTTAAGAATTGAATTTTGACATAGAGGAGCGCGTGTACGCGTAGGTAGTTGTTGCTCATAAATCAGATTCAATTTAGGATAATTTCAAATAAAAATAAAAGCTTTATTTACTCTTATTTTCAATAACTGAAATCACGGTATATTCTATTTATTTTTAGTGGTTCAAATTATCTTTGATCTTAAATATAAATAGTGGCTACTCTTCGTTAAAATAACACTAACTAAAATAACCACAGATCTCAGGCAGTTATCCACGAACTGTAAAAGTTCGCCTTTTGAAACCCCAGACTCGTATAAATTAATTTCCTTTTTGATTAATGCTTCCAGAGAATTTGTAGTTAGTTTTCTGTCTCTAGGTTCTTTGAACGCAGCAGTCAATGTTTCCTGAAGTTCTTCTTGCAATGAAATACGCACGAACGAGTCTGAGAGACACCTCGTCCCGCGACTGAAACCGACAGATCGCAACTCCGTCCGTGTCAGTCCGCGCTTCGAATAAGACGTTTTTATGCTCGAGTGTAATCTCGTTAAACTCGTGAGATTGCATTCCCTAACTACATATGAATTAATCTGTGGTAGTGGGGGTCCTAATTGTAACAGTGGACTTTTAGTAGGCTGTAACGGTAATAGTATTGCAGTAGTGCATTGACTAAGCGTCTGACTGCAGGTTGCAGATTTAGTCTCCTTGGATCATTGCTTTTAGTTTATGACGTTACATAAAAACATACATAAACTCTCACGCTCGTCACATAGAGTCGTAGACTGAGTCTAGGTACTTCCTTTTGGCACAATCCCGATGCACCTTTTTCCCTTCTTTCACAACCATATATCTACACATACATGTTGGTTGGTTAAGGGTACTCCTGGTTTGGCCCATCTTTAATATATCACAATTTGGTTGCTAAAATTTGGTATAGGGCATCCCTTGCTAACTAGCACTCACTTCTGCAACATAAATTTGCTTTGTCATTCTTCCCTTGTTTATTCTTTCTATGTGTTGTTTTTCAACACTTAGTGATATATATATCATAGAAGCATATTTTTAGTGGTTCAAATTATATTTTTATTTGGGTGAATATTCCTCCATCTGTATAATGATTTATCCTGAGAATCTCTGTCAACAGTCAATAGGGTGAACTGCATGTAAGCGAAAGCGATATTTGAAAAAACACTACATATTTTCATCTTAACCCTTACCTCCACAAATGTATTATGTTTGCATAAATATAACATAAAACTTTTTATTAGCCAGAACAAGTTTTTGTCCTTTATATATTTGCACAAGTTACTGTAATTAAAGGTCATTATCACCAGCCTCTGCAAATCCATTATGCACATTATGCTAATCGTCGATCGTCACGGCCTAATGGCTGATACGGCCAAGTGTGTTATGCATTCTTACTATACTATAGTAAATAGTCTGTCTTATTGTATGCGCGATTGCTGATCATGAAGTCACAGATTCGAATCCCGGGTAGGGAGAAAATCAGTTATTGGGTTTTTCTTCAGAAAATCTCAGTAGCCAACCTGGAGTCAGGAAGTTGACGGTGTTTCACCCCCGTGTCACGGAAAGCACGTAAAAAACCGTTTGTCCGTTGCCGCATACACTTGGGTACTATATGTAATCCTGCCATGCTCAAAAGACGACGACAGCACTGGTGATGCCTTATATACCGGCTGTGCCAATATTTCTCGGGAAAACGTCGCCGAGTACTGGGACAAACTTGTATCTGAAGTTGAGTCTTTGTTGAACAAAGTCTCGGATTGGGAGTGACTAAATCTAGTCCAGTTCAATCCCCAGAAGACACAAGTTTGCGCGTTTACCGCTACAAAGAACCCCTTTGTCGTATCTCCTCAGTTTCAAAGCACTCCCCTTGCTGCCTCAGCTAGCATCGGAATCCTCGGCGTTGACATATCGAATAGTGTGCCGTTTCGTGGTCACTTGGAAGGGTAGGCCAAATTGGCCTCGAAAAAGCTTGGCGTGCTCAGCAGAGCGAGTCAGTATTTCATGACGGCACATCGCTTGCAACTTTACAAAGCGCAAGTTTGGCCTCACATAGAATACTGTTCTCATCTCTGGGCCGGGGCACCCCAGTGCCAGCTCCTTCCACTTGACCGCATCCAGCGCAGAGCGATTCGAATCGTCGACGACCGTGTTTTTCTGATCGGCTCGATACACTGGCACTGCGTGGGGATGTTGCATATTTTTGCATTTTCTATCGAATTTACCACGGGGAGTGCTCTGAGGAATTGTTCGGATTAATTCCAGCCGCCAAATTTCACGAACGCACATCGCGTCAAAATTCACGATACCATCCTCACCATCTGGATGCTTGGCGGTCCATAACTGTGCGTTTTACTAAGAGTTTTCTTCCTCGTACAACTTCTCTATGGAATTGTTTACCACCAGCGATTTTTCCGGACCGATACGACTTAGGGACCTTCAAGAAAAGAACTTACACCTTTCTAAAAGGCCTGCAATGCATCTGCAATTCCCTGGTGTTGTGGTTGTTCATAGGCGGCGGTAGTCATTTACCATCAGGTGAGCCGCATGCTCATTTGCCCCCTCTTCTATAAAAAAAAGACTAGTCTCCATTGTGACTAGCCGCCGTAACCGTATTTCGTCTAGAGGATATTATTATGGACATCATATTATTTACATTTCACAAAAAAAAAACCTAAGTTTTTTGGATAAAATACAGCCTAAATCACTCCTGGCATTGCTCTCTATCTGTTCATGAAGTTTATCACAATTTGTTCTGTCATTCCTAATGTTAGCCCGGACAACCAGACAAAAATGTTAAAAGTGGTTTGGAAATTCATGTCTTAATGGCATGGCAATAACCTCCCAAGTTCAATAAAGATCAGTTATTTTGATATAACAGAGTGTTATATCGAAGAGAGGCTATGTCCATGGATAAAATTAAATTTTTATCTCTAGATAAAAATTATCTTATACCCCTATTCTTGAGTAGTCATTTTAGTGAAATTTGTAAACAAATACAGATAACCTTACATGTTAAGTTCATTGACCTAAACTAGAGCAATATGTGTCAGGTCTATTATTCCTACTATAATGAGAATTTTAATTGAAATTACATTGTTGTTCTTAATCCACTGCTGGGTTCCTTTTTCAAGTAAGTACCAACTGGCTGTAGTAGCCAAGGGACTCTGTACTCTTTAATTTTTACAATATGCAAGCAACTTGTGTTTGATCCCCGTTGACACCAACGAAATTGTTAGTTGCTATTTTAAGTAGTGATTTACCACATGCTTGGCAGTGATAGGAAAACTGCACATATATTTAAGGAAATACTACACATTAAATGAAACAAATTTTACAGATTTTATCATGTTTGATTTTACCTTTTTTTCTCGAAGTTTCGTGTGCTAGTGATTTCAAGACCTATTGCCAGCCCTTATATACATTTACATGGGGGAACAGTGCTATTTGATGTCCCAATGTCATAGTTAGCCTGGCTATCTTGAGCTATTATCTCACTCCCTGTGTAAATTATTAAAAGATTAGCAATAAGTTTTGAAATCATTTTACTGCATTTCTTGTAGTACAGTACTGAGTAGTAATGATTTGCAGCTATTTTAGTAGTATAATTGTAGTGTGAATGGGTCGGCTCGACCGGGGAAGCACCACATTCTCACAGAATTCCAGTGTAAAATAGCAGCTTAACACTGCTGTGTTTATGGTGAGTGTAGAGAACCGGAGACACTTTTAATTGGAAAAGGCATTCCAACTTAGTCCTCACATGTGACAATGTATTTGCATTTTGATTCTTTATTGAGGGGTAGGTGTCTATGGGTCACAGCAACCACTTACCATCATGTAGACTGTGCACTCGTTTGTGTCACCCTATCCTAATGCAAAGCTTCAAACTAACTAACATGTTGCAGCCAGCCAAGTCTATTTTCTACAATCGTGAAAACAATGACTTCAATCATAAGTTGATTGCTTTATTTTTTTATTTGATCATAGTTTTCTATTAGCGTTAGCAATTGTGGATTCCAAACTTGACTTAGTATACAGATCTTTAATTGCATTTGTTGCTAATCAAACTATTCATTGCAGGTGGTTCTTGATGGACTGAGCAATATGCTAAAGATGGCGGGTGAGAACGTAGAACAAGTAGCCAATATGATAGAGGAGTGTGGTGGCATTGATAAGATTGAAGAGCTGCAAGGCCACGAGAAGATGGAGATCTACAAGATGGCCTATGATATTGTAGAGCAATACTTTGCCGGAGAGGTAACTGTACAAATTGCACACTTTTATACCTAATATCCTATAAAAAAAGATACGGTCACTAGAAGTAGGGCTCGATTTATATCTAGTTGGTAACACTTCCTTACCTATACTGGTGTCGAGAAGCAAGCACCTAGTAATTATAGAAGAAAATAAAAAAATTGAAGAGCCCATGTAACTACAGAATGTGCACCATTCTGTTTTAGCTCTCAGGGGTGATATGCATTTGTGATATTTGTTTAAAAGTTTCGTCCAGGTATCTATGGGCTACAGTAGACACTTACTATCACCACAGTTTAAAGAACTAACAGTTGTGAAACGCATTTGATTTCAGGCGATGCCGCCATCCGCTTAGGTATTTACTAATTACGCCGTCGTCACAAATATGCTAGGAGTGAAAATGGAAATAAAATGATTTTGGATGTTATAATACTCATTATCATTTATTAACATTATTTACATTCTTATAAGTTAAAAACATTTATTGAACAAGATCATTTTTATTACTGCAAGAAAAAATACATTGCATGCAACACTTGTAGTGTTGCACTCCTAAATATTTTCGTGACGCTTTCTTTTTATAGATGTCTTCCGTTTTCGATTGTTAAATTTAATTACGTAGTTTATTCGCATTTGGATAAACAATTTTATCAACAAAATAATGAGGGCAACAAGCATGGCCACCGCGCTGCCCTCTGTGCCACAAGGCCCCCGCCGTTGCTCTGCACAAGTACCTACATTCTTTTTCCAACTGTTATTCTTTAAACTGTGCTATCACTATACATGGACTGTATCCTCTTGTTACTGTAATATTTAAATAAATCGAATTGAATGTTATTAAGTAAATGGTAATGTTCTTCTGGTTAGATTTGATCGCGACAATGCTAATAGCAAAGTGATTTACCAATTTATTTATAATTATCATCTGTCAAGAATATATAGCACCACACTATGCTTAAAACATAGAGCTCATCTTATGTGAATGTTGGCACAAGAAATAAAGCTATATTTGAAGTCCGCCAAAACGCACAGGTACACTGTGATTAAACTGTTAAAAACACTTGGGAATGAAAGGGGTGAGTGAAAGCTGTGTAAACAGGTCATGCGAAAATTATAACAAATTTTCTATGCAATAAGAGGCTCATGGCTTTTATCGTAATAAGAGGATACTTTCGGAAATTTGTTGCTAATTACAATACAATTAATTTAAATAATTTAAAAAAAAACTACAATAAAATATTGAGTGATGAATTCTTAAACAATATAGTACTTCTAAGAAGTTAATGCTGTTTGACATCACTTTTTTTTTTAATAGAATAGGGGTATCAAAATAGCCAGCCTGATTGGTAAGTGGATGCTGTGGCTCATAGACATCTATTTCTGTCCTCAATTAAGAATCAAAATAAAGATTTGTTGTCACTCTTATCCACCATCTTAGTTGTCAGATTACGATTCATACTTAAGTGTGAATAGATGTAGGTGTCTATGAACCACAGCAATCCTGTGTGTGCTTTGTTACCCTTGTGGTTTTACATGAATATGTGTACATGACAAAACAACCTCAATATGTCCTCACTCAACATAACAAATTTTTTGAAGCTTTAGCTAGCGAGTGGTGTAATTAAATGTTGGATGTAGATGATAGATATGCAGCTGACACCAAAATGTATCCCCCAGTTTTGTTATCATCAGTTTTCTGAATTGCCTCCCACTATGGAAGCAAATTTAAAGACGTATTCACGTCAAAAAGCGACTAAATGTAATACAATGTGAACAGGAGGAGGACGCGTCGTTAGCGCCAGCAGCGGCGGACGCGGGCTTCCAGTTCGAGCCGGCGGCCAGCGCGCCCAACGCCGCCTTCCGCTTCTGAAGCGCGCCGCCAGCAGCAGCTGCAGCAGCACGGCGCCCGCCCGGGGCCACCAGCTCGAGCCCGGCAGCGTTGCCACGCCACTTGCCACATACATACCTTGTTTCATGACCCACTTCGATACCATCAATTGTAATATACAAAACATTCTAATTTTGTGAACGAAACACAAAACACACCCTTAAAGTTGGTTTTTGGATGAATGAAAGTTTTTTGCATGTTGATGTCGCCCATGTCAATGTTGCCCGTGCAAATATGATAAATCATAATAGATGACATTTGTCATACTACCCTCAATTCTGACTTTACTGCAGTCGAGTCTGTAACTCCTGTTACTGACTTGACGTTGACAGAATTCTATCAAAAGAAACCATAAATTAAAAAAGATCAAGTTTAGAGTAGTAAATGGGCGATTCAAGTGTGGCAACGCTGCCCTACGACCTTAATAATAGTGAACTCGATTGTTGACAACGCCGTAGCAAAAAGGCCGCAGCACCGCGCATATTGTATAGAGACCAAGCCGGTGCTGAGGTTTCGTTGTGATACAAACTCTATTTGTGATGTTTGAAGGAAATTTTTTCGTCGTTGTTTTTTTAAATATATTGTTTGAATGATAAGGATGTGAATAGCTTTAAAGTAACGCGACGGCGGCTAATGTAATCCGCTTACAGATTAAAAGCTTTTTGATATAACATAGTATTTATGTTTCGGTTCTTAACTCCTCCCCTCCTCTAAACGTAACCGTGTCGTCGCCGATTTATGGACTGTGAACATCTCATGTACATGAAATTGTGTTCTGACAACTTGATTGTAACTATAATATACCAATAAAATCTGTCCAATATAGAATGATGTTTTATTTACGACCCATTACACACATTCATTCATTTTAGTAATTAAATAAGGAATGATTTCATTGTCTGCTGGTAAAATCTGGTGCTGTTTTCTTTCATTGGTTTGTGTCTTCTGAAAAAAAAAGAATTGTTTATGAAATATTTTTTACTGTTTATAACCGATTTCAAAAAGGTGGAGCACAAAACTTACGTAAATAAACGTAAATTTTGTGTATGTATGATCTTTTTTATACGCCCGTTTTTATTTACGCGATATCTTCGTGAATTGCGAAACCGGTTTTTTGATGATTGTTTAAATTAAATAATACATTTTCTTAAAATAAATAGGTTATACCACCCCTGGGTGGCAAGAGGGGATAACGTTTTAACGTAACAATTTAAACGGCATGGGATTGTCATTATCATCATTATTACAATATTCCTTAGTCCACTCGAAAGGTAGAAAAACTTGTTAAAAATTAAAAGCGAAATTCAAATAATTAAAAATGAAATGGCGGCTTTAATTATTCTTCTAAGCCATCGATCACTAAAAAAAACTAGTTACACAATCAGTGACAAATATGTCCTTATCGAATGAGCGCCCACTCGAACATTTAGGTGCGCTTTTAATATGTACGTAGCGTTGTGAATACAACTTTAGGCAATGCACTTAAAGTTGAATTTACATTAATGTATATTTATAATATATAACTAGAATTACGTCAAAACAATTGGCGACAGTTTTTAGAGAACATTTGCATGGGATCATGGGCATGCAACTTAGAACATTATTTTATGAACAAAATGATACGTTTTATGTGCTTCTATCTACATTCTGAAGCGCTAGGCTAGACTTATTTTAATCTTACTAGAGGGTACACTTATATATTAAGTCTACGCATACGCAATGATCCATGCGCACTACGCAATTAGTAGCGGTCACTGGTAGTTACGCTTAAATTGTTATTAATACTTATTGAACATTATTTATTTTTAGAAAATGCACATTTATCTGTGTTTTCAGACAATGGAAAACTGCTAAAATATCATTAGAATACGAAGATAAATTTCGCCATTACGTACAAGATTAGAATAGCTCAGGTGGGAAATCGGGACCAGATGTGTTTATTTTTTCCCTTTTTTTCAAGTTCCTTCTTTTGTAAGAGTTAAGCGCCATCTGTTAGGCAAAGCACGTCACTAACGAAAATTAAATTTGAGTCACGCATCTATCTCTATAGTTCGGCCGTTCAGAGAATGCTGACACGTCGCGATTGAACTGACGACGTAACTTTGTAATGGCGTTGCAGTTACGATAAAAATATTTTTGCTGGTTTTTTACCGTTTTAACAATTGATGAGCATTAAAACAACATTATTATATCAATAATCAATGAATGTTATAATTTTGTGCCAAACTGAGTGTTGCAAAACTTGGTAAACAATATTTTTCTAAATCTATACTGCGCTATTACAAGGTTATGTCAGCGCTTTATATTTGTAGTGCTGTGCTAACAATAAGAGGCAATAACAGTATCGTAATCTGTTCTTATACAGTTATACTTTATAAAATAATACCTTTTGTTTTTCTTTTTAAGAATTTGAAAATAATGGACTATAAGATAACTTTTATTAAATATAAAAATAAAACTACGACCAAACCGAACGCGCGAATGAAAGTAGCATTTTTATATTTAGGTTGAAAATGGTAACCCCAAATGGCGTTATAGGCCGCCATTTTGTGACGCTAAAACAGTCGTCACAGAGTACTTTTTTATATAGGAAAACAGTCGTGTTGTCGGTTCGTGCGCATAGACCACGTTCTTCAAGTGTTTTCGATTACGATTACGGTAAGTATCAAAAATGAACCGCCGCGTTATTTTTAAGATTATTTTCGTTTTAAATTGGCAGGGATCATTTAAAATTTATATTTAAGTAATTTAAGTGGAAACGAAAAAAAGGTAATATTAATATAATAAAATTGTTTTATTTATTCTTTGTTACAAAGTTACAATCTGTATTTCTATGCAATAAAGTACATTGAATTGAATGTGCGTACAGAATATTAATCAGACTCCGATTCGCTTGAGGAGGTGGTGTCTTCATCATCATCGTCGCCTACATGTATAATTATATTATTATCAATAACAGAATCAATCCTGATATCTCGGCCAAAATGTTCCACAATCAGGTTTTTAGTCTTCTCAACAACCTTTGCCCAGTCATCTCTTGTGACTTCCCCGCAGGCTTCTTTTAATAGGGTCATCATCTTTTTCGTGCTGAATGGCGGGGAAGTATTGTGGCGGGCGGCGCAACCTTTTATTTGAGCCCAGATTAGCTCAATCGCGTTATATTGGCAATAATACGGTGGAATTCTTAGAACGCGATGATCGTACTCCAGAGCCAGTTCATCGATTTCGTATCGCACATTTGCCGCTTTATTTTCTTTAACTAACTTAATTAGCTCTGGCTTTAGCATCTGCATATTTGCGTCAATGCCTTTTGCTTGTAACCAAGCCACCATTTCTTCTTTTTTATTAGCTTGGGTAGGTGGATTCTGTATTTGAACCGATAGGAGGCATTATCCATGAATATTACAGAAGGCTCTGGTAGGCTGGACAAAAGCACGTTCTGGAACCACTCTTTAAATGTAGTGGCATTCATTTCCTCGTGGTAGTTTTTGATTGAAATGCCAGTAACGCGTTCTCCACAAAGCCGTATTTTGCAGAACCTGCGTGGCATATTATCAGACGGGCCCCCTTACCCATTGGTACTTTCGACGTCAACGCTTGTGTATCATCCGTCCAAGAACGGGAAACCGTGTGATTGGCGTTTAACCATGTCTCGTCAATGAACACGACATTATCCCAGTTATCAATATTTTTTGCTTCTCTCAAAAAACTTATCCGTTTTAAAATTATGTCGTATCGTTCTAATAAAATTTTACTTTTGTCTGTTTTTTTATACGAAAAACCAATATCTTTTAAGATTTTGGTTAAAGCAGTTTTACCACCGCTAAACAGTCCAGCTTCTCTTAACGATGCCAAAAGCTTCTTCCTGTTGAGATATTCATTTCTGGAATAGTAACCATATATATGATTTCTGATTGCATCGGCGTCAAAGGTGTCAATATCTGTCACGGGTTTAGTTCTACGTTTCTTCTTCGGAGTACGTAAAATATTATCTTCCGTGCCAGTAGAGCCGAACTTTTCTTTATTAATATTTGTTATCGTTCGTTTGCTAATTCCAAGCGCCTGAGAGACGCGTTCTTCTACTTGTTCGACAGGTAACAGGGGTCCGCCATTTTGCCGCTCCCGCTCAAAGTAATCTTGCAGCTTGATGATTAACTCACGGGCTCCACTTTTCAATGTTTGTCCACGTTTAGGCATTATTATGCACCAAAAGTAAAAAGAACGCAATACAAAACACAATCGAAGTCCGATTTAGCGCCGATGTCAGTTTGAAAAGCAGAAACAGTCCATTAAACGACAGCCGGGTAATCAAATAAAAACAGATCGAAAACACTTGAAGAACGTGGTCTATGCGCACGAACCGACAACAGACGACTGTTTTAGCGTCACAAAATGGCGGCCTATAACGCCATTTGGGGTTACCATTTTCAACCTAAATATAAAAATGCTACTTTCTTTCGCGCGTTCGGTTTGGTCGTAGTTTTATTTTTATATTTAATAAAAGTTATCTTATAGTCCATTATTTTCAAATTCTTAAAAAGAAAAACAAAACGTATTATTTTATAAAGTATAACTGCATAAGAACAGATTACGATACTGTTATTGCCTGTTATTGTTAGCACAGCACTACAAATATAAAGCGCTGACATAACCTTGTAATAGCGCAGTAAAGATTTAGAAAAATATTGTTTACCAAGTTTTGCAACACTCAGTTTGGCACAAAATTATAACATTCATTGATTATTGATATAATAATGTTGTTTTAATGCTCATCAATTGTTAAAACGGTAAAAAACCAGCAAAAATATTTTTATCGTAACTGCAACGCCATTACAAAGTTACGTCGTCAGCTCAATCGCGACGTGTCAGGAACCATGTACCTTCCCTGTTGGACCTTCTGCTGACCTCTCATCCGGACGGATATCAGGTCTCCGTCGATGCCCCTCTGAGCTCTTCGGACCATTGTCTGATCCGGAGTACGGTGCCACTCACGCTCCAATCGCAGTTGCGATCTACAGCTTGCCGCCGTGTTTGGCACTATAGGTCAGCTGATTGGGACGGGATGCGGTCTTTTTTGCATCCTACCCTTGGGGGCGGGTTTGCTTCTCGCCGGAAGATCCCAGCGTTGTTGCCGATTCTGTTGATGATGTGGTAGTTCAGGGTATGGAACTTTTTATTCCATCCTCTGTGGTGCCCATCGGAGGCAGATCCCAGCCATGGTTTGGTCGCTCCTGTAAAATAGCATCACGCTATAAGCAGGAGTGCTACCAGGCCTGGGCTGACGCATCAACGTCTCGGGATGTAAACACCAGCGCACTTAAAAAGAAGTATAATTCCGCCTCCAGGTCCTTCAAAATCGTCATTGCCAAGGCAAGGTCTGAGCACATCGGCAGAATTGGCGAGAAGCTAGTTCGCCTTCCTTCGGGAACCCGTGCGTTCTGGTCTCTCGCCAAGTCTGTCCAAGGGAACTTATGTCAGCCATCTCTTCCATCTCTGCACAGAGAGGACTGGCCCATGCCGCAAAGGAGAAAGCCGATCTGTTGAGCTCTCTTTTTGCGTCCAACTCGACTCTAGATGACGGGGGAACACACCGCCGACCATCCCGCGATGTGAGTGCTCCATGCCGGATGTGCGATTTACACAGCGCTCGGTCCGTAAAGCGATCTTCTCCCTGGACGTCAGCAAGTCGAGTGGGCCCGATGAAGTCCCTCCCATTGTGCTGAAGACGTGTGCTCCGGAGCTGGCACCGGTTTTAACGCGTCTTTTCCGGTACTCCTACTCCCAAGGCGTAGTCCCGAACTCATGGAAGACAGCTTTGGTGCACCCGATCCCTAAAAAAGGCGACCGCTCAGACCCGTCCAACTACAGGCTTATCGCCATCACCTCCTTGTTCTCCAAAATAATGGAAGCCGATATAAACTGCCATCTCATGAGGTACCTTGAGGATCACCAGCTGATTAGTGACCGCCAGTACGATTTTCGTCGGGGTCGATCAGCTGGTGATCTTCTAGTCTACTTAACTCATAGATGGGCGGAGGCAGTAGAGTCCAAGGGGGAGGCATTAGCCGTTAGTTTGGACGTAGCGAAGGCCTTTGATTGGGTCTGGCACAAAGCGCTTCTTTCGAAGCTTCCTGCCTTAGGGCTTCCCGAGAAATTGTGCAAATGGATCACCAGTTTCCTTGCTGATCGGAGCATCAAGGTCGTAGTAGACGGTGCATGCTCTGATCTCAAGCCTATCAACGCTGGTGTTCCACAAGGCTGCGTGCTATCACCAACGCTGTTTCTCCTGCATATCAATTATATGTTGCTAACTGGTAGCATTCATTGCTATGCGGACGACAGCACTGGTGATGCCTTATATACCGGCCGTGCCAATATTTCTCGGGAAAACGTCGCCGAGTACCGGGACAAACTTGTGTCTGAAGTCGAGTCTTTGCTTAACAAAGTCTCGGATTGGGGCCGACTAAACCTAGTCCAACCACACGATGGAAGGGACCGGTATCTGGCAAAAGGAAAGTTGGAAGACCACACAAACGGTGGGCTGATGATATAATACAGTATGCAGGAAAAGACTGGATGAGTAAAAGTAAAAATAGAGAATTGTGGAAGCAGATGGAGGAGGCCTTTACTCAAAATGAGATCCATATCTCTGAAAATATATATAGTTAACCGTACTTAACAACAACTAATATAAAATAAGCTAATAATACTTACAATAAGTACTAAACAACATCGGAATGTAAAAATGTAGAAATGTAGGGATAAGGAATAAAGAGGCTTTATTATTATTATTATTAACCTAGTCCAGTTCAATCCCCAGAAGACACAATTTTGCGCGTTTACCGCTAAAAAGAACCCCTTTGTCGTATCTCCTCAGTTTCAAGGCACTCCCCTTGTTGCCTCAGCCAGTATCGGAATCCTTGGCGTCGACATATCGAATAGTGTGCAGTTTCGTGGTCACTTGGAAGGGAAGGCCAAATTGGCTTCTAAAAAGCTTGGCGTGCTCAGCAGAGCGAGACAGTATTTCATGCCGGCACATCGCTTGCAACTTTACAAAGCGCAAGTTCGGCCCCACATGGAATACTGTTCTCATCTCTGGGCCGGGGCACCCCAGTGCCAGCTCCTTCCACTTGAACGCATCCAGCGCAGAGCGGTTCGAATCGTCGACGACCGAGTTCTTTCTGATCGGCTCAATACACTGTCACTGCGTAGAGATGTTGCATCTCTTTGCGTATTTTATCGCATATATCACGGGGAGTGCTCTGAGGAATTGTTCGGACTAATTCCAGCCGCTCAATTTCACCATCGCACATCGCGACAAAACTCGCGTTACCATCCATACCATCTGGATGATTGGCGGTCCACCACTGTGCGATTTAGAAGAAGTTTTCTCCCTCGCACGACTTCCTTGTGGAATCAATTACCACCAGCGAATTTTCCGGACCGATACGACTTAGGAACCTTCAAGAAATGAGCTTACACCTTTCTAAAAGGTCGGCAACGCATCTGCAATTCCCCTGGTGTTGCGGTTGTTCATGGGCGGCGGTAGTCACTTACCATCAGGTGAGCCGCATGCTCGTTTGCCTCCTATTCCATTAAAAAAAATTAATCTTACAGGTTTTTTATTCTCGCAAGCGTAGCACTTTACGTTGCTGTAGGACTGCTCTGTCGAAGTCTCGGCTAGAGAGCGCACCGTCAATTTGTTGTTTAGCATCTCCACGTCATAAAACTGACCCACTTTGTGCTGAAAGCTGTCGAAAGATTCACTGCTTATATATTTAGGCCAAATTCATGTAATTTCAAAACAACTTAAAGCCGGCTGTACATGTTGGACGAGTACCAACGTATAGACAGCCCATTTGTCTAGCTTCGCCTTTGCTCGCCTAGCAGGCGAGCGCCAACGTGTATACAATTCGTTTGGTGCGTCTTGCCACCACTCGGGATCGCTCGCCACGACTCGTCTCACATTGCAATAGTATCGAATTTTCTGCACAAATCGAAGGCGCTCGCCTGCACTCGGCGAGTCGCGTCCACATTTTAATCGGTCATGTCAGTATGTTCACTCTTTCAAACTTGGCTAACATGTAGACTGTAGCACTCGCCTTGTATCAATTTGCCTACGCTCGCGTTGACTGAGGCTTGACCATCATGTATTGCCGGCTTATTAAATTATAAACATATAGTACCATGTAGTGGTGGCATAAGTAAATCGATTACCCCATGTCATCCCGTAGGTATCGAAAGAGGCGATAGAGGCAGGAAACGGGGAGCTGTATCTTCCTGATAACAACAAAATAATAAAAAAGCGAAGCAACTGTGGCAAATATGAGGCAATCTATTGAGAAGGCCTTTGTTCAGCAGTGAACTTTAGTAGACAGTAATGAACGATGGTACAAAAACATCTTAAAGATAGAGAAACATATAGTGATATAATCTTCTTCATCGTCAAGCTTGCAGCGCGCTTGAAGCGGCGTCAACTTTGCAGTGCATCCATATAGACCACTCACTTTCAAGTTCGCCGTCAAGTTTGCGTGATGCCGCATCAGTTGAAACCATGGCGTGTCTCGCTTATTTGCTCCAACTAACGTCATGCATACTTGACCGCTCAAACACACGTTCAAGTTTGCATGACGCTGCAAGCTTGATCAAGTCGGCAGAATCAAAATTAAATTTTTGTCATGCATACTGATAGCCATACATCGTCAAGTTTAGCGAACGCCGCTTCAAGCGCGCTGCAAACTTGACGGTAAACTGGATCGTGTATGGCATTCATAAGGCAAACCTAGGCACGTGCCTAGGAGAGCAAGGTAAAAAAGGGACGCGCGCAAAAATGTTTAAACGAAAAAGAAATCGTCTATTTAATTACTCCTACGTCGCCCTCACTCTCTCATCACATTTTTCATTTACCCATTTTAAAGCGGACTTTTACCGATTGCTAAAGACAAAGAATAGATTTTTTTTTTATAAAACTGACACCAAACAAACGAACTCACAGCCTATGTAAGTGGCTACTGAAATTCATGAATACATGTAACTTCACATTCATAAGACTACAGATGAGAATTTATTCAAG
This sequence comes from Parnassius glacialis, assembly GCA_033319125.1. NCBI lineage: Eukaryota > Metazoa > Arthropoda > Insecta > Lepidoptera > Papilionidae > Parnassius > Parnassius glacialis. Next base: position 5,255,740 of record JAVANC010000017.1, read on the forward strand.
ATGGAATGCCTCACATTCTGTAAATGACATGGACTGCAATAGCCACTTACCATCAGTTCGTACAATTAAACGTGGTAGAGCCATGCTGCAACTATATTATGGTTGTAGCACGAATGGGTCGGCTCGACCGGGGAAGGACCACGCTCTCACAGAATACCAGCGTAAAATAGCAGCTTAACGCTGCTGTGTTTCGTATGGTGAGTGTAGAGAACCGGAGACCCTTTTTACTGGAAACGAGGCATTCCATCTTAGTCCTCACGGGTGACAACGCATCTGCATTTTGATTCATAATCGAAGATAGATGTAGATGTCTATGGGCCACAGCAACCACTTACCATCAGGTGGACTGTGTGCTCGTTTGTCACCCTATCCTATAAAAAAAAAAAAAAAAAAAGTTCAACGGTAAGTTCGTTTGTCACTTCATATTAAAAAAAAAGAAAAAACAAGAGATAGTCGCTTGTCGATGGCTGATGTTCAACTACCGACGGTCTACATATATTTACATAATATGTGTATACTCACGTCGCGTCTACTGCCGACGTTGACATTGACACAATCCTAACCTCTATTTATTTTACAGAACTTAGGCTGACAAACGAGCACACAGTCCACCTGATGGTAAGTGAATGCTGCGGCCCATAGACACCTACATTTATCCTCGATTTAGAAATGCTGACTTAAAATAGAATTACTCGTAACCAGTAAAAAGAGTCTCCGGTTCTCGACACTCACCATACGATACGTAACACAGCATTGTGCCGCTATTTCAGGCTGGTATTCTGTGAGAGTTCTGTGTGGTCCTTTCGCGGTCGAGCCGACCCATTCGTGCCGCAACCATAATTGCAGCGTGACTCTAACACGCATAAAAACCGCTTCCCTGACTTCCACAGCACGTAGAACATTTTCGCTAATCTCATATTGGTGAGAAATTAATTCTCTTCTTACTACACACGAGCTTTTACGATAAATCTCACTTCGGCAGCGGCTTCGTCCAATGATTATCGAGGCGATTAACTTTCATGATGGCGTTAAGCCGCTGTACCAGACTGAAGTTGTCGTTTTGGATCTTGGCTTTGCGGTCCATCTCACACTGGAACTTCTTAAGCTTGAGAGCGACATGTGGTCGCGGGGCAGGTGCGCGGTCGTCTATGGCCGGTAATGCGGACTTAACCTTCGTGTAAAAATATTTTTTTTAATTTTGCTAGGTTGAATCTTCGTTGTCTATTTTGCTGACCTTGATCGGCGGTGTAAGAATTACCACTACCCCATATCGTTCCGTGGGTGTCGTAAGAGGCGTCAGAGGGAAAAACAAACTAGGAGATGAGCAGCAACGTTTTCCTAATAACAACTAAAAAAAAGCTGGGTTCACGAACCCGCTTCTCAAGCGTGGCAACCTCCTCCTCTAAACTAGTCCTCCTATGAAACAATATATGGGACATTCAGTAGTGGACTTTGATTAGGCTTTATCTGTAAAGGTAACTGACTATTTTGCAGCCTAAATGAAAGGCCAAATTAACTACATACTTTATCATACACTAAACTAACTAATTTAAATTTCTAAATATTGTTCTCCCTTCAAAAAACCATAGGTTTGAGCACAAACAACATCTTGTCCATATATTTGCTGTTATCACCTTTGCTTTTTATAACAATTTTAATCCAAAATAGTTCATATAATTTTAGGTTATTCGTTTTTTTTAAAACGTTACACTAGAATTTTCTATCTAAATTGCACAAGAACAGTCCACACCCGCCACTACTACTTGTAGGATATACTGACTATACAGACATTTTTTCCTTGCGGGATTCGAACCCGTGGCTATCACCGCTACACCATCGAGCCGTCAGATGTTTAATAGAATTCATTGCATTAAAATGATAGTCCGGCTCGGACCGGGGTGGTACCACGACCTCACAGAATACCAGTGTGAAGTAGAGGTTTACCTCTGCATTTCGCTTGGTGAGTGCAGGTGGCCGGAGTCCCTTTTTACTGGAAATGAGGCATTCCATCTTAGTCCTCACGGGGACAACGCATCTGCATTTTGATTCGGAAACGAGGATAGATTTAGATGTCTATGGGCCGCAGCAACCACTTACCATCAGGTGGACTGTGTGCTCGTTTGTCACTCTTATCCTATAAAAAAAAGGTTTTACTTACTTTATATTTGTGATCTTTAAATCTTTTTTCTTCCCACGGCTGTACCAACAGTTTATCTCTACGTGATAACATTTAAAAAATATTTTAAACACAATCGTCCGATAAGGCTTACGAATGTGTTATATTTAATCAATAAATTTTGCTAGGAGACGCAAGCTCTATTTATTAGGTAAAATAAAAGGACTTTTTCTTTAAAGAATGTCAACTTTGGCAAAATTAAAATAATATACTTTGGACTTTGGTATAGTTTATTTTAGCAGTTCATTAACTGACTAGCTTTTCCCGTAGCTTCACTTTGGTCTTGTTTTACTAACATCATTAGTTTTACATGCCGAAATATATCAAACAGCACATTTATCGATGTCTGCCTGTATGTCACGAATATTTTACGAAAATGATTGAAATTTGGCACAGTTGTAATATGCAGTTACTTATCTAAATACAGATTCAGTTAATTTTTGAGAGAATAAAATGGGAATCTGATATAATAATCGTATGGGACAAGGAACATACTAATCTATATAAAAGTCATTTGAAACACCATTTCAATAGCATATAAAGTTTTATATTTTCTGATTAATTTTTATTAACATTTTTTTCCGAAACAAAGTTTAATTATTGTTGTCCGATGTCCGCTACTCCCCCACTTTTTTATTAAGATTTTTGGCTTGGATGCTTGTCATTTAAGCCATGTCTTCATTTATACTCCGCCACGATAATATTTAAAAGGTATACATACAAAAGTCTGGAAAAAAGTATACCTTTTTATTTTATCTATGTTCGAATTTTTAAATTAAGGTGAAAGCGCCAGGGTAACCCGCGAAATTGAAATTTTCTTACGTTTTTTGCAATTTGTAGGTCAGTGTCAGGATGTATGTTTAACAAAATATGATTCGCTACCGTAACGAGTATGTATTTATAGAATTATAATCATTATAATCATCAATACAACCGTCTATGTATACGAACATAGACGGTTGTATTGATGAATATATCCCAAGGTATAGCTATCTCCAGAAAAACTCATTCTAAGGGATTATATGAACTTAGAGGGTTGTATCGGTGAATTTAATGATAATAATTCTATAAACAAATACTCGTTACGGTCGCGAATCATATTTTATTAAACATATAACCTGACCCTGGCCTCCAATTCCAAAAAACGCAAGAAAATTTGAATATCGCGGGCCACCCTGGAGCTTCCACCTTAAAGTAAAATTATTAGAAATTCATTCCGTACTTTTTACTCATTTTATTCATTTATTTTGACATAGCAGTGCATTGACCTTTTTTCCACGTATTTTATCGAATAAAATTATCATCCCGTTTATATTTTTTTACCGAAAGAAAGATTTACTTTTTAATTTTCAAAAAAAAAGTAATTAAAAAAACAAATTTTAAATATTGTGTAGGGTGCATATTCTACACATGGTATCAATGGATTTGTAGCACTTTTGACCTTGAACCAGCCTCTAGATAAAAGTAGGTAATTTAAATTAGTAGTATTATTTGATAGATTAATTTGATAATTGTCAATGAAATAAAAGTTTTAAAATTATCCATGCTATAGGGGTTACTTCGTTCAACCATTACGTGGGATAAGGAATTAATTGTGACAAAGTAATCTAGTGATCTTTTCTTGTCACAGTACCGCCAAGACGTTAAATTTTTATCACGATACCTAACCTTAATTACTTACTATGCTGGAACTAAAAGCTATGCAAATTTGTCAAAAAAAATCCAAGCTTCTACTTCTACAGTCTGCTATTGCTGCCAACTTCAAAACTAAAATCTCATTCTTCCAGCCCATTCGCCATGTTTATAAAAGTTTATAATAAATTACCCGAATATATAAAAAACATTGAAAACGAAAAAAATCGTAAGAAAATTAAAGCAACCAAGTGTTACTATAGTACTTCTGAATTTTTAGAAGATAAAATATAATATAATGTAGGTATGTAAATATAAATATGTTAGGTAATAATGAAATGCCATCCTACTAAATAAATTACAATAAAAACTCCTAATAAAATTTAAAATGATTCAAATCATCAATGTACTCTGTGCAAATCATTTAATAAAAAATCAACTGTGCTAATTATAATAATACCTTAAAAGTCAAAATTGTTTAATTATTAAATAATAACAATTATAATAACCGAATTTCAAATTCAATGTGTGTATGTTTAAATAATATAATAAACGTTAATTTTACATAATTATTTAACAATAATAATAATAAATGTTCCTCCTTCATAATATTGTGGTGCCCATCAGGGCCCATAGAGATATCATAAAAGTATGTAACCCCTTTTGTAACCTATGGAATTCAATAAAGTTATTGAGTATTGAAAAAAAATTGTAAGCCTTTTTATTTCTGCTGCAATTTTTTTATCATTTATGATAAATTATCCAAGTTTTTACAGGTGATATTGCACATGTCCCTTGATGTTTTTGCTTACAAAACATGTTAAACGTACTTTGACCAGAAAGACCCATTGTAAAACTGAAGACTACTTTTAGGTTAAGGATTTATGAATATGAAATTATTTTTGCAGTAGTGATACAATTTTAGGTTATTCTAATATTTTAATACCAACAAACTTAGTATAATTATTCAATTACAATGTAAAATGGAACTTACCAATCAATACCTTTTTATAAAAAAAAAAACAACAAATGACACCCCAGATTCTTGCCAGATTTTCTGTAAAGTTCAGACTTTCATAAGTCCACTGCTGAACATAGGCCTCCCCCAAGGAATGCCACAAAGCACGGTCCTGAGCCACCTGCATCCATCGACTTCCTGCATGTCTTACCAGGTCGTCACTCCATCTCGTGGGGGGTCGCCCTACACTTCGCCTACCGGTACGAGACTGCCACTCAAGAACCTTTCTTTCCCATCGGTTGTCGGTTCTTCGAGCTATATGGCCGGCCCACTGCCACTTCAGCTTACTAATCCGTTGGGCTATGTCGGTCACTCTGGTTCTACTGCGGATATCCTCATTTCTAACTTTATCACGCAGAGAAACCCCGAGCATAGCCCTCTCCATAGCTCGCTGAGCGACCTTGAGCTTCCTCATACGGCCAGCAGTGAAGGACCAGGATTATATATAGGAGTGTTCAAAAAAACACATTTGGCAAATTAATAAATAAATTATATTGTTAAATATTACACTGCACTTACAACGGTATCATATGCTCATTACATCAGAATAATATACACGAAAACTTACAAACACTTGGTTACAAATTACAAAAAAAATATAATTTGAGCAATACAAAAATAAAAAACCGAATCACTCTAAATCTATAAACTAATGCAACGCACTTTCTTAGTATTAGAGCTTTCTGAGTTAGTACACATGGTAATGGGGTACTTTGGTACCTACCATACAATTTCAAATATAATATATTATTCGCAAATTATTGTTGTTACATAGGAATGTAAGTCAGCTTTTACTTGTTTTGGCAATGTCAATCATAAAGCTATTAAATAAAACATAATTTCAAATATTAATTGTAATAAATGCTTTGAAGAACATTTTCGGAAACTCTTCAACATACTATTTTTTACAAAAAATTACATTTTTCTTACACGAACAACACAATAATCGGGAGTCTTCGTACTGCGAAATATTCCGTTTCTAGCTTTGTGCATAATTCCCTGGCTTTTCGTTTTCAAGTGTATTAATTAGTTTTTAGGGAAGACATGTGTTTTTAGCTCAATTCATCGTCCACCACAAAGCAATATACCTCCTTAAATAAAGAACATCTGACAAACTGCAACTCAAAAGAGCGGCTCATCGTGTCTTTCTTAAACGAGCTCACCGTTTTAAAACCTTCCTAACATATACTAAGGTACAGTTGAGTTTGTCTCGCATTTATTCTAGTTACAATAATGAGTATAAAACGTATTAAATACATCAAAAAGATCTAGTAACTTACGATCCCTCCATTTCGGGATATAACACCGAGGATTCGAAAGTCTACCACTAGCTTCTAAAGGGTTGGATGCGTTAAAATAATAACGAGAACCCAAAATCATGTCTTAAATTATCACGTAATAAAATTATTCTCGATGATGTTCTCCCAACGGATCCCACTCATGGAGACGTAATATCGTCTACCAACAAACCAGCAACTAGGAAACCACCCTCAACGAACTATTATGCAGTGATCGCTACACTTAACATTATGTTCCGCATACAAATCTACACTTGGTGCATCGAAGACATTATTTCAGATTCGAAAAGAAAATGCTCATAGAAAAATAAATTGTCTCATTATATTTTAATACTTAATGGTGTGTCATTTACAAAAGTCGTATCATAATTATCCGAAAACCACCGATCCCTCATCGGATACAGCAAAAGGCAAAACTCGAGACGGTTCCTTGTTAGTAATAAGCGCGAATACTTGTCACGAATGATAACGTAGACCTTAGAGCAGTGAACACGAATAAAGTACAAGTAAATATATCTACATAAAACTACATCATGATCATGTTAAAAAATAAAATACTGCAAACTTATCAATAATATTTGTATTTATTTATATATTTATATAAAGAGCGTTATTCTAATTATTTAAAAATAAATACAAAATCTAAAACAACTGGAAAGCTGCCGCGTATAATTCTCACAACAAAAAGTTTACATTTAGAAACACGCTGTATATGAACTTAAATTAAACTGACGTATATATTATTATTAGGATATGGAATTTCCCCATTTTGCACATTTCAAATGAAATCATATTTTTTATTAGATACAATTCTCTCAAAATGTGTAAGTTGAGGCTAAAATACGGTGATAAGCGAAGCGTTTGTGATGCCGGCGTATATTGACTAGCGACAGTCACATCAGCGGAAACCGGCCCCTGAGATTCCGACCCACGGCACAAGTTTATACAGGCTGCTCGACATTTTAAATGAGTACTACAAAATTAATACCCCAGAAGTACAAAGACAGACGATAGAGCGCAGCTGTATATCGATATTAAATATTACGCAGAGTATTAAGAAGAAAAAGTATAAGAAGAAAAAAATAAACACCTGTGTAAACTTGCGACGTACTAAACATATCAATGGAATACCTACTTCGTTGTCGATAAAACTAGAATTCGATAGAAGTAAAGGACGAACGATATAAAATCGGTTCTTCCAATACACCGTAGCAAATATTACAAAAACTCCCTTACATCGTCACCATACCGCGGTTTTCCCTGAAATGACTTAACATATAAACTTACCTAGCCCAACATCACAACATACTCTATGCAATTGTATATCACATGCTCATACGTGAGGCGTTTCAATTATACAGGCTGGTTCGAGACGATCATAGTACGCGAAAAAGTAATTTCGTCATACCCTCACTAATAAAATGTGATTTAAACTATATAAAAAAAATTTTTTTAATCAATTACACTACATTACTTATAAGTGACTTAAGAAATAATATGATATAGAAATGGCTCTTATATTTAACTATAGTATTGAATGTAGTAAAAAGCCAATTTTTGGTTTATTATCGTTATATTTATATGCTGTGGCGTTGCATCAACGCGGTCACTGTACACACTAGTGTGCTATATATAAATTGTCCTCGAATAAAGGCCTGGATTCCGTGTAGACCAAATGACAATGGCGAAATTGAATTTTCTGTACAGAACGCGATTTTCTAGTTACTTTACAAATATTATTAATTAATTTGATAGTGATTTTTTCAAAAGGCGTTGACTTTAGAAAGAAATTTCTGTCAAAAAATTTACCGACGATCTATTTTTTTTGACGTGACAACGTCTTATAAATCGATGAAGCTCGCTGCACGAACGAAAAAACATGACTCATGCGGCGTTACCTAGGCGTTCCATTTAAAGTGCAAGGGAGAGCGCGTAACGAGCGACTGTGCGAGCGAATGTGGTGTCAATTGTTTATAGCAACGATAATTGCGGCGATAAAGGTAATGATTCTTTCGATATTAAATATTTCTTATGACGTTGTCACGTTGAACTATCGTCAGTAAACCGACTTTACAGACAATCGATTTTTTTTTCAATATTATCTAGATTAAATCCGCCACACACCAATTGAAATATTTTTCTAATTATAATTTGTCAAAAGACCATTGTCACTGGGTTACACAGCCTTCTCCAAAATACATTACATTAAAAATCATTAATTTTACTATTGAACTAGTCAAATTACAATTGATCTTTATAGCAGAACAATGTTTGCTATTGTTTTTACAGCCTCGTTCAAACCCACAACTGACTCTGGCTTTCAAATTATTTTTTTCTCCAAGTAACAGGTTTAGAAAATATAAACTACATATTTCACTTGTCGTTTAGCCAATGGTTATTTTACTTACGAAGAATGTTAAGACGTACCAACATAATATCAGTGTTGTAGTCTTCATTTCATCACCTTAATTCTAACTTGTGCCTGTCCATGTCAAACACTTTATGGACAGTTTTAGGCCTTAATTTTTTTTGAATCTGCTGTTATAAATGACAGGAAACCGTATTATGACAGATGTCAAAATGACATTTGAAAAGGTGCCTCCTTTTTAATTGATAAATTAGTAAACAAGTTAGATTTTGAAGTATGTAAATGAATAAATAAGTTTGAAAAAGAATCATAGGATCCAGTAATTTTGACTTGAAAGTGATGTGGAAATAAATTCATATTATTATAACCAAATGAGCATTGTTGTCTTTTGAACATCACATTTTTGCATAATTCATATTTAATACATTTATAAAACTGACATAATAAACGTTAAGTGAAACACATTTTTTATATCAGCTTTTTGTAACTTGTCACTAAGCATATCATTCATATATAGTAAAAAGCTTGCTGGCATTGATTGATTTAATTTTGATAAGGTGATATTATATGATGTAAATTGTTTATAATGTGCTTTTTATACAGTGAACTTGTCTTACAGGTAATTGATATTATAACTTATTTATAGATTTCTATTGTTAAAACTGGATTATTTTAATTAACTTTCAAAAAGTAAATATCGTTACACAGTATCTCCTAATTAAAATCAGACTCTGTGAATATAGTTAATACAATGAGTATGGTGTTAAATTGTTATTTTTAGAAATATTTAGCTAAATATAACTGAGTTAGTGATAATAGGGCTGGATATTTCACAATATTTTTAATGGAAGTAGTAGTGAGCATTATTTTGACACCATCTCAGTTTATAAAATTATACGCTCTAACAACCTATTTCACCCCCAAAGAAGTTGAATTTTCCAAAATGCTTTCTTAGTGGGTATTTACGTCGAGAAAAGCAGTATGTATGCCATATATATTAGAAAACAAAGTTATATCTCCAATAATCAATATTTCTCAAAAATGACAAAGAAACAAATATGGCAACTTAGGTGCTGTCAAAATGACATCTGACACATATTTAATTTTCAAAAGGGAAATAAGTTTCTGTTATATCAAATTATCTTCATATACTTTGTAAACGTTTCTATGATCAAATGAAGTGATGGTGGGTACAATGTACTAAACGAGGTGTGGGCTACAGTTTTGTTAGGCCCTAAATACGCTTCGCGTTTAAACGCACGTGTATTGCAAACAATCGTACAGTAGTTACTAGCGACTAGCCATACTGAGCGTTCTCGGCTTAAAGTAACCTGTCCACCAAAGCACAGCAGATAGGAGTAATTAAATTCAAAAGAAACTGCAGACCTTTTAGCATTTTTTTAACAATTGCCTAAAAGAATTTAAATAAATGTTTCAGTTGATACAACTATAAAATTTAAGTCTTGATTAGGAACCAAGTTTCTGCATTGTCCACTTTTCTTATGTATGCTATTCGCTTCAACAAGCGTTACTTAGTTTTAGAATTTACAAGCCAAGTCAAACTGCCTCATTGAAACAAAACTCCTAACTAGTGATGAAACGATTATCAGTTAGCGATTACGATTATTGCGCGTAATAATCGACGATTACCATTATTTCTGTTTTAAAATAAAACTATATCGATACTATTATCGATAAAAGAGCACATTATTTATTAAACTAATTCAAGTAATGTTTGATGAAGAATGAATAATCAAAATTATAGAATTAATTTTTTTTATTAATAAAACAACAATTTTAACTTCTAGTGCAATATAAACCGTGTAGTGACGGTATAAAAATATCCATTACTCTAAATCGTCCCATGTGTGTCGCGTAAAAGGCGACAGAGGGAAACTGAAACAGGAGATGTGTAGCAGCATCTTCCTGATAACAAATCAAAATTTTCAAAATAAAATTGAGGTTGGCAATCCGCCTGCCGAGCGTGGAATCTATGGCTAATGGAACATTTTTTTTATAGGATAAGGTGACAAACGAGCACACAGTCCACCTGATGGTGAGTGATTGCTGTGACACATAGACATCTACATCTATCCTCAATAAAGAATCAAAATGCAGATGCGTTGTCACCTGTTAGGACTAAGATGGAATGCCTCTTTTCCAGTAAAAAGGGTCTCCCGTTCTCTACACTCAACATACGAAACACAGCAGTGTTAAGCTGCTGTTTTACGCTGGTATTCTGTGAGAGCGTGGTCCTACCCCGATCGAGCCGACCCATTCCTGTTACAACTATACTACTAATATAGCAGCAGCATGGCTCTACCACTTAAAATGGAACATGAACGTCAATGTTCAGCAGTAGACCTTTATATACTGTAATGGATGGATAGATGTCTATTTTTTCAGGCGTCAATTTGTTCTTTTCTCAGTTTGAATCAATCCAGGCCTGCAAAATAACCTCTCGATGCTACGGATGATGGGTTGATTTTTTGCTGAGCATTAACAATTAATTTAATTATAACAAATTCCCTTAAAAATCATAAAAAAGTCGCTAAGTAATCGACGAAAACGATTAATCGTGAAATGTTCGATAATCGTCGATTACGATAAATCGAAATCAAAATCGTTTCATCACTATACTCCTAACTAAGCTGACCTTTCGGTGGACAGGCGAAGTCGCGGGACTAGATTCAGCACTGTTGGCTGGCCCTTGGCAGAGGACGCACAAGGTAGAGCTTCTCTCCTTGCTTGTTGGTGTAGATGGGTGCCCGCTGGTAGTGAGCCACCAGTTGGTCCAGGGTCGGGAACTTGCGCTGCCCGATGCAGTACAGGTTGCCTTCCACGTGTACTCTGAAGTGCTTGTTGCGGCCAGGCGCCTTCAGTGACACAGAATAGTCACCCACCTGTGGACATAGCGACAATGGGTAATTATAAAAAAAATTGTTTATGTCCTCATCACATATAGATTTTCGTACAAGATGCTTAAGATAGTAGTAGGCTGACTTTTTTATAGAATAATGGTGACAAACAAGCATACAGTGTACCCGATGGTAAGTGGATGCTGCGGCTCATAGACATTCACAGCTATCTTTGGTGTCAAGGTCGCAAGAAGATATTAACTGCACATTATGTATTTTCATATCGAGTGAACTGTCATAACATAAACATGTAGTTTCTTTTCTGTATCATATTATAATAATATAGACCTTAACGATTTTAACATTCGGATTGGAATCAATATTATAACTCTTGAGAACTAAGATGGAATGCCTCGTTTTCAGGAAAAAGGGTCTCCAGTTCTCACTCACCATAAGAAACGCAGCTGCATTGAGCTAACGCTGGTATTTCGTGAGTGTGGTCCTTTCAGGGTCGAACCGAACAGTATTTTTTGAATTCATTAGCATTACCAGTACAGCTTATTAAAGTTCTCTGCTGAACATGGGAGAGGAGCAAAAATTGTCTCGGGATATCTGACATCATTGCCACGCTTGGCTACCGCAGTTTTATTCGATTTTGATTTGTTTCCCTCTGTCGCCTCTTGCAATATGGGGTAGCGGATATTATTACAACGCCACTACACAGCTTACAATTGATTATAGCTTATCATAAGTATACTGTTGACATGCAGATTTCTCCATAGACATTCTCATATATTATGCCACAGTTGCTACGTTAGGTAGGTTTTATTTTTATTTTGAATTGTTATCGGAAATATGTAGTTGCTCATGTCCCATTACAGTTTCTCTCTGTTGCCTGTTTTTTTTTTATTTGCGCAAGCAGCTAAGCAGGTCTAGCGAGACCAACAAGTAAGACAAGTAAGATCTATTGTGATCACTACTATGGCTATAGTCTGTTGCTAAGCCTTATAAATAATAAATAACCCGTGATGGCGCCGTAATACCAGGCGCGGCCCGCGTTACATCAGCTGTGTGTAGGGTGTAGTGTAGTGTAGTGTTGTGTCTCACGTTGGTCTCGGAGTCGCGGATGAGGAAGTCCCCGTCGTGTCCGTGCTGGTCGAGCAGCGCGTCGCAGTGGCTGCGCGTGATGGCGCCGTAGTACCAGGCGCGGCCCGCGTTACATCAGCTGTGTGTAGGGTGTAGTGTAGTGTAGTGTTGTGTCTCACGTTGGTCTCGGAGTCGCGGATGAGGAAGTCCCCGTCGTGTCCGTGCTGGTCGAGCAGCGCGTCGCAGTGGCTGCGCGTGATGGCGCCGTAGTACCAGGCGCGGCCCGCGTTACATCAGCTGTGTGTAGGGTGTAGTGTAGTGTAGTGTTGTGTCTCACGTTGGTCTCGGAGTCGCGGATGAGGAAGTCCCCGTCGTGTCCGTGCTGGTCGAGCAGCGCGTCGCAGTGGCTGCGCGTGATGGCGCCGTAGTACCAGGCGCGGCCCGCGTTACATCAGCTGTGTGTAGGGTGTAGTGTAGTGTAGTGTTGTGTCTCACGTTGGTCTCGGAGTCGCGGATGAGGAAGTCCCCGTCGTGTCCGTGCTGGTCGAGCAGCGCGTCGCAGTGGCTGCGCGTGATGGCGCCGTAGTACCAGGCGCGGCCCGCGTTACATCAGCTGTGTGTAGGGTGTAGTGTAGTGTAGTGTTGTGTCTCACGTTGGTCTCGGAGTCGCGGATGAGGAAGTCCCCGTCGTGTCCGTGCTGGTCGAGCAGCGCGTCGCAGTGGCTGCGCGTGATGGCGCCGTAGTACCAGGCGCGGCCCGCGTTACATCAGCTGTGTGTAGGGTGTAGTGTAGTGTAGTGTTGTGTCTCACGTTGGTCTCGGAGTCGCGGATGAGGAAGTCCCCGTCGTGTCCGTGCTGGTCGAGCAGCGCGTCGCAGTGGCTGCGCGTGATGGCGCCGTAGTACCAGGCGCGGCCCGCGTTACATCAGCTGTGTGTAGGGTGTAGTGTAGTGTAGTGTTGTGTCTCACGTTGGTCTCGGAGTCGCGGATGAGGAAGTCCCCGTCGTGTCCGTGCTGGTCGAGCAGCGCGTCGCAGTGGCTGCGCGTGATGGCGCCGTAGTACCAGGCGCGGCCCGCGTTACATCAGCTGTGTGTAGGGTGTAGTGTAGTGTAGTGTTGTGTCTCACGTTGGTCTCGGAGTCGCGGATGAGGAAGTCCCCGTCGTGTCCGTGCTGGTCGAGCAGCGCGTCGCAGTGGCTGCGCGTGATGGCGCCGTAGTACCAGGCGCGGCCCGCGTTACATCAGCTGTGTGTAGGGTGTAGTATAGTGTAGTGTTGTGTCTCACGTTGGTCTCGGAGTCGCGGATGAGGAAGTCCCCGTCGTGTCCGTGCTGGTCGAGCAGCGCGTCGCAGTGGCTGCGCGTGATGGCGCCGTAGTACCAGGCGCGGCCCGCGTTACATCAGCTGTGTGTAGGGTGTAGTGTAGTGTAGTGTTGTGTCTCACGTTGGTCTCGGAGTCGCGGATGAGGAAGTCCCCGTCGTGTCCGTGCTGGTCGAGCAGCGCGTCGCAGTGGCTGCGCGTGATGGCGCCGTAGTACCAGGCGCGGCCCGCGTTACATCAGCTGTGTGTAGGGTGTAGTGTAGTGTAGTGTTGTGTCTCACGTTGGTCTCGGAGTCGCGGATGAGGAAGTCCCCGTCGTGTCCGTGCTGGTCGAGCAGCGCGTCGCAGTGGCTGCGCGTGATGGCGCCGTAGTACCAGGCGCGGCCCGCGTTACATCAGCTGTGTGTAGGGTGTAGTGTAGTGTAGTGTTGTGTCTCACGTTGGTCTCGGAGTCGCGGATGAGGAAGTCCCCGTCGTGTCCGTGCTGGTCGAGCAGCGCGTCGCAGTGGCTGCGCGTGATGGCGCCGTAGTACCAGGCGCGGCCCGCGTTACATCAGCTGTGTGTAGGGTGTAGTGTAGTGTAGTGTTGTGTCTCACGTTGGTCTCGGAGTCGCGGATGAGGAAGTCCCCGTCGTGTCCGTGCTGGTCGAGCAGCGCGTCGCAGTGGCTGCGCGTGATGGCGCCGTAGTACCAGGCGCGGCCCGCGTTACATCAGCTGTGTGTAGGGTGTAGTGTAGTGTAGTGTTGTGTCTCACGTTGGTCTCGGAGTCGCGGATGAGGAAGTCCCCGTCGTGTCCGTGCTGGTCGAGCAGCGCGTCGCAGTGGCTGCGCGTGATGGCGCCGTAGTACCAGGCGCGGCCCGCGTTACATCAGCTGTGTGTAGGGTGTAGTGTAGTGTAGTGTTGTGTCTCACGTTGGTCTCGGAGTCGCGGATGAGGAAGTCCCCGTCGTGTCCGTGCTGGTCGAGCAGCGCGTCGCAGTGGCTGCGCGTGATGGCGCCGTAGTACCAGGCGCGGCCCACCGCCCCGCCCGCGCTCGCACCGCCGCCGCTCCCCGCCACACCGCGCGCACCCTCGGTCGCCTCACTGCACGCACAGTTATGGAAGTAAGTTACACCAACTTTTTTATAAGATTTTTGGCTTGGATGCTTGTCGTTTAAGCCATTAAGTTACGCTAATCACTCTCATGTGTACGGTTCACAATACTGGTTTATTTTTATACACAATTGTAGTTTTGGAATGAAATCGAATAATATTAGGTCGGGGAAAAGTATCTTCGTATTGATATACAAACTCAAAACATTTTTTTACATTTTGTTCGATGACATCTTATAGCTAGAGATATAACCCCTATGCTGTACAAATCTTGGGATTATCGCTCAAAAAAAATGCGACAAGTAGGTAGTTTTGCCAGTCCTCTCTTGATGTTAACCCAACTGTACGAGCATGAAATGCAACGTACGAGGGTGGATTGAAAAGTACTCGGCCTAACCAAGAAAATAAACACATACTAAATCAGTTATATTTTTATTTTTCTACATAATCACCATCAAGTTCAATACACTTTTGCCACCTCCCCTTCCAAGCATTTAGACCGTTGAAAAAAAATGATTCTTCCTTAGAGTCAAAATATGCGTCTACAGCTGCTTTGACCTCGTCGTTTGTCGAAAATCTTTGACCTCCTAAGTGCTTTTTTAGGTGAGGGAACAGAAAGAAGTCTGATGGTGCCAGATCAGGTGAATACGGCGGATGCGGTAACAGTTCAAAGCCACAGTTGTGAATTTCAGCCATTGACTGTACTGACGTGTGAACACGGGCGTTATCTTGATGAAACAGGACTTTTCTTCTGAGCATTCCTCGACGTTTTTCTTTTATTTCCTCTCGTAAACGACGTAGTAAGGTGCAGTAGTAATCAGAGTTTATAGTCTGACCCCTTTCAAGATAATCAATCATAATCACACCTTTCGAGTCCCAGAATACTGAAGCCATCACCTTATTTGCCGACAAAATCGACTTAGCCTTTTTAGGGGGTGGTGAACCAGGTCTTCTCCACTGTTTTGATTGTTGTTTTGTTTCCGGTGTACAGTAATGAACCCATGTTTCGTCTATAGTAACAAAACGATTCAAAAAATCATCTGCATCGGCTTCAAATAACTCCAAACAATCGCGTGAAATAGTCAATCGCGTCCTTTTTTGTTCAACTGAAAGCAGTCGCGGAACCCACCTCGCAGACACCTTGTGGAAACCCAACTCGATGACAATGATGTTTTGAGATCGTTCATAAGAGATGCCTATAATCTCGGCTATCTCTCTAATTTTTAATCTGCGGTCTCCCATTATTAAATCAAGTACTTTTTTAATATTTTCGTCAGTAGTTGACGTCGAAGGCCTTCCAGAGCGGGGTTCATCTTTCACACTCTCTCTACCACGCTTAAATTCTGCTATCCATTTTTTGACGGATGAATATGACAGAGCACAATCGCCTAATGTACTGACCATGTCATCATGGATGGCTTTTGATGATAGCCCCTTCTTATGGAGGCACTTAATGACGGCACGCTGCTCGATTTGCTCCATTCGCGGAAATTATGTCCGATTACTTTGTTAATAAATTTATAAAATCACAACTAATTATCGCACACGTTTCGAACTTCACACAATGAACTAGTCTGAACTGAACTAAATAATGTGGGTAGATTTGATTTTTAGAATTGAATGGATCTGTGTTAGGCCGAGTACTTTTCAATCCACCCTCGTACAATTGTCAAGTCATTATTTCACAACTTGAACTCTTTTACATATTTCCGCGGCAAATATATTTTAAAATCAGTTCGCTTATAGACATCAAGAGCGCTACGCGTACTCATTATCAGTAGTTCTAGCCTTTATAATTTGTAAACTTATCCAAAATATATTTTATAAGATTTATCAAGCATTATCAGTTTATCATGCCCTTAGTGTCGGTACAACCCCGAACATTGGTCCTTCGAGCTTTCCGAAAAAGCGGGATCTTGACACGTGTGCCCTTGTTGCAGTGTGGACGTGTCAGTGTTTCCGCTCAGTAACCTATCGGATTTTTTCGAACACGTGGCGCGTAGTTGCGTGACTATTGATGGCCTATCAAGAAACCAGTGACGCAGCAAGTATCAAGGCGGTGTGCGATCAAGGTGCACACCTGCGTCTGGAGAACGAAGTATCTGGTCATCATCAGTCGGTGAGCGTGTCTGCTCACATTCGCCGTTCAGCATCAGCCCTTTTTCCCTTCTTTATCATGTCGAAAATGGAGGACTTCCTAGTTAATCAGCAGCAAATCGCTCAGGCGATAAAGCATGTCTTTACCAATTTTAAAAAAGACAGCTCAGAAAGGAAGATATCAGACTATATACAGCATAGATTAGATATGTTGGATAAGTATTGCCTAGAGTTTAAAAATAATCATGCAAGATTATCACAGTTCGGTATTGAGTTTAATAGCTACTTTACGAATCATGAATTTGAACGAGTAGCCTAAAGATACGGTCTATTAGGCTTCATATACAGAACTATCAGCCGCTTACAAGAGAAAGGCCCAGAATGCCTCTTCTGAAGCCACCAACTTTTGTTATGAGAGAAGACGAATCCTCTCGACCATCAGGGCAAGAAACAGGCACGACGAGCAAAACCAACGATATGCTGAAAAAACAGTTTAGTAATTTTAAAGCTTTCCAGCGTACTGTAGTAAACATTGGCCTTGATTCCGTGTCAGAAAAGTGGGAATTTAATGATTTATTACGGACGATTTCCGGGTTTGGGCAGCAATCGACGCGCTGCACTGGGACTTAGATAGTGAGCTGGAAGGGTCGAACAAGGAATATGAAGATACT
Source organism: Parnassius glacialis (assembly GCA_033319125.1). Lineage (NCBI taxonomy): Eukaryota > Metazoa > Arthropoda > Insecta > Lepidoptera > Papilionidae > Parnassius > Parnassius glacialis. The sequence continues at coordinate 5,273,358 of JAVANC010000017.1, forward strand.
TTTAACAGCTACGAATTAGTATATGATATAATCAAGAAAGCCATTAATAAGAAAATGTGGGCAGTGGCTCACAGGGAAAAGTCTCCGCCGCAGATGGAGATTGCGACTTTCAGTGGAAATTACAACACTTGGACTTCTTTCAGGGACCTTTTCACTGAAACAATCCATAACAATCCGCCTATGTCCAACGCGCTGAAGATGTAGTATCTCAATACCAAGGTGAAAGGAGAAGCCGAGAGACTAAGCCAGCATCTCAGCGTTAGCTCGGACAACTACGACGTGTGTTTGGACATTTTAAAGATTTAATAACAAGAGGCTTATATTTTCATCACATATCAGTTTACTTTTAAATATTCCTGTTATGCAACATCAGTCCTTGAATCATATCAAGCGCATTCATGATACTACAATTGAGTGTCTGAATGCTATCAAGAATCTAGGGGTCGAAATAAGCTCATGGGGCCGTCTGATTGTATACATTTTGTCGCAAAAATTAGATACCGAATCATACTCAGATTATATTGAATCCGTTAAGCACTCAAGGGAATTCCTATGCTGAACAAATTTTTGGATTTTTTGGAAACCAAATTCACTACGTTCGAATCAGCTTGTAGAAAGAAAGACAACCCTACACAAAATATCAAGGAAACTTAAAAGCTTTTAACAACAGTAATCAAAAACCGAATTACTACAAAAAAAATATTTTCTTTAAGCGTACGGATGATGCCGAAACAATCAAGCAGCAAAAATATCATGACTAAATACAAATGTTCTCTGTGCAACAGCGATAAGCACGGGATTTATTTCTGTCAAAAATTTTTAGATATGTCGCCAAGCGGTAGAAGAAAAATGGTAACAAAGTTAAATCTTTGTCCTAATTGCCTATACAACCACTACGGAAAAGCGTGTATTTCAGATAGACGTTGTCGTGAATGCAATAAGGATCATAATAGCCTTCTACATGAAATAATCAAACAAACAAGTATTGCGACACCGGAAACAGCGGCCGGAGGTACCTGCCCGAGCGGCGCCAGTAGTTCAAATGCTTACTCCGGGAAATACGTCAAAAGTAGTTCGCACGTGTCGCTTCCGAATGAACCGATCGAAGTATTGTTACCAACTGCGATTATCAAAGTGAAATCAGCAGATGGAACCCTTCATAAAATGCGTTGCCTCGTGGACCAGGGTTCCCAAACATCTTTGATAACGGAGCGGGCTGCTCAGTAATAAAGATTACTAAGAAAAAGCTGCAAGGGTGTAATATCAGGTGTGGGTGATAAAGAAATCAATTGTAAAGGGTTAATTACCATAAAATGTTCATCACTTATTACAAACTTCAAGTTTGAGACGGAGATACTTATCATGAAAAGCCTTATCAAAAACTTGCCTAGTTACACATTTTCAAAACCAGATTGAACATACCTAGGCCATATCAAGTTAGCAGACCCCGAATTTTACGTCAGTCGTCCAGTGGACATTCTATTAGGCGCTGATGTATACTCTGCTATATTGTTGGATGGCATTTGCAGAGTAAGCTCAACCCTCCCGACGCCTCAACAAACGCAGTTGGGATGGATATTGAGTGGCAACGTGAAAACTTTTCAATGTAATGTACTGATACATAATTATGAAGATATCTACAAGTTTTGGGAGCTTGAAGATATATCAGAACCAGCGGAAATATTTGTAAATATTTGTCGCTCGGACATATGATACTCGTAGGTAACGACGGTAATATGACCCCTGAATGTTTTTATCTCACCATTGTGTCGTGCGCCCCGCATCCAAAACAACACAATTACGTGTCTAACCATATGCCAAGTCAATCTTTTTATTTAAAACTTAAAAGATTTTTGATATTGATATGGTCACTATAAGACTGATAGGTTAGCTAATTATGTAATAATTTAAGACAGAAGGACCCTTAAGTAGGGACTAAATAAATTAACCGACTTGGTATTACATGGATCTCACAACTTTTTACGGTAGAAGGACTGAGTTGCGAGACTTGGCTTTTTTGATGGCATTGTTTCTTTCTGTACTATTAGCTATATTTTATATTAATTAGATTAAAAATAAATAAACCGAACAACAGATATAAAAGTAGAAAAATTAAAAAAAAATTAAAAATGCAAAAAATTAAAGAGCAAACCACTGAGGTATTGTTTTGTGTATTAATATCATACACTAGAAGCTGATAAGCTTTTATTAAAAACCAACTTCTCAATTACATTGCATTGTGTAACAAAAAACTTTACCTCAGTGTCAACTAGCGACATGTAGTGAGCAGAAAATTATTAGCCCTCACTGCACGGGTTTGTGATGCAAGCACTAAGGCCTACGCTTGTGTCGTGTACTGTAAAATACAGCGAGAGACAGTTTCTCTGCCTCGCCTAGAGTTAAGCGGAGCAGTGCTGCTATCCAAGTTAATGGTAAAAATTACATCAAAGTTATCAAATCAAGATCCACGGTTGGGTTGAGTCGACGGCGGTGCTGGGTTGGCTTCATGGTGACTCAGAGCAATCGAAGCCATTTGTAGCTAACCGCGTGAAACAAATAACAGCTTCAATGCCACTTGAATGCTGGCGGTACGTCAAGTCAAAGGAAAACCCAGCCGATTGTGCCAGTCAAGGTCTAAACGCCACTCAACTCGAAGATCATACTTTGTGGTAGCAAGGGCCTAACTGGTTGACTTCGTTTCGTCAAGAAAATTAAAAACAAGCAGAACATACCACTCATCAAGAGATAAGAAAAATAAAATCGGTAAGCGTTACACTACCTATGTAATCTCAAAATCATCTGGCAGCATCAGCATCATATCAAACCCCCATTGTCATAAGAGCGTAATACTTTTCTTCTGTGCTTCACTTGGCCTACGCCTCCCCCGACACATAAAATATTTTGAATCGATGTCTGTATATATAGGTTAAATCGATTTCGAAATCGATACACAACGTGCGACACGGCTACATCTCTAAGAAAATTTCAAAAAGGAAGGTCAGCTACGCCGTTGTCAGACGACGTCAGATGACGTCACTGTCACGACTAGACAGTCGTGACAGTGACGTCATAACGATGGAGAGTAGTGCTGTGGTTTACTTCCATTTTATTGTTATTGTTTGTTTTTTATTTATGTGTGTATTTAAGTACATATATAAAAAAAATGGAAGATAGCACAAGATTAAATAAAACATATCAGATTATAAAGTCATTTATTGCATAAAAACCAACAAAAACAATTTATTTTGTGTTATCGAAATATCAACTCTAGGCAACACTATTTTTTTCGTAGGTATATTTGTTTACTTTTTCTATGGCGTACAGGACACGGTAATGCGTTTATGGCGTGGCGCTCAAAAGGTTAACGATATTTGGGAAAGATGGCGCAACGAATATTTAACCCAATTAGCAGCCAGAAGTAAATGGAAAAAACCGCAGCCAAATATCAAAGAGAATGACATCGTCATTATCAGGGACGAAAACCTTCCTCCGAGAAAGTGGCCCCTTGGCCGAGTTGTGCAGCTACACCCGGGCAACGACGGGTACGTCAAAGTTGTCACTCTTAGAACCAAAAACGGAACTTTACAACGGCCAATCATGAAGCTTTCAATTTTACCGGTTGAGCAAAATCAAGAAGGGACAAGCAGTTCAACAGAAAAACAAAATCAAGAAAATGAAAATAAATCAATCCCTAAATCAAGCAGAAGGAAAAAATATTGCTTAACATCAATGATTAAATCGCTATTATTATTAAGTGACGAAGCTTGCGAAGTCACTTATTGATTTCACGATGTCTGTCCGTCTGTCCGTCTGTCCGTCTGTCTGTCTGTCTGTCCGTCCGTCCGTCCGTCCGTCCGTCCGTCCGTCCGTCCGTCCGTCTGTCCGTCTGTCCCACGATTATCTCGAGAACGGTTTCGAATTTTCAAATTCTGTTTTCAGCAATCGATTACTGATCACCCAGGCATCTGAACCTCCTATTTTGAAACTGATTGCTCAACGGCAACCGTTAGAAACCGCTACAAAGCTGATTGCTTCGCCACTTTGCTATGCTGTTAGCTTGCTAGGTTTATTCTTTATTACAATCATCTCGACAGTACAATGCTCCTATAACATAACGCCATTACAAACATGTATTTAATACAAGACGACTGGCGCCTTGTTGTCTACTATGACACAATATGGAGTGTAGAGAGAAGGAGGACCATCTCTATATATGAAAAGTGTCCCTAAAAACGTGTCCAATAAGGGTGGCGCTGCAGTAGCATAGGATAAATAAAAAAAAGCGCCAAAAGTAATTAGAATAAGATTGAGAAATAAACAAGGACCGACCAATCCGCTTGGTTTTGTACTACGTAAATAGTTGAGATTTCGTCATGAAATTTTTTAAATATTTGAATTCAGCTGACTTCACTCCGTTCACAACAGCTATCTTCATATCGTAGTTTTTCAGACGCCAGCGCTATTGTGGTAGGTTTTGGAACATCTATTTTCAGTAAATAGTAGGACACTTTTTCAACTTTCGCCCCTTATAAGATGGTTCTCCTTGTACTCTACACTCCATACACATCAAGAAGGGAATATCACAGAGTAAAGAGTAAGGATCAGAGGGGAAGCTTCTTAACAACGTCGAAAATGTATACCTATTCGACATATTCCAGCGCACCGTCAAGAAGGTCGGCGAGCAATACCAAGTTGGACTGCCATGGAAGGACGACAACGTGCGGATGCCACCCAGCTATGAAATGGCAGCTCGAAGACTACGGACGATTGAAAGGAAAATGGACCAGTCGCCGGAGTTTCGGGACGCCTACACAGCCCAGATAGACAACCTCCTGGCGAAAGGATACGCAAGGGAAGCCGAGGGGACGGAGAGAGAGGACCCCAAGAGCTGGTACCTGCCACACTTCGCAGTACGGAACCCGAACAAGCCTTGGAAGACGAGAGTAGTGTTCGACGCGGCAGCGCACGCATCCGGTAGATGTCTTAATGATTATTTACTCGACGGCCCCGACTTATTACGGAACTTACCGGGCATACTGTTTAGGTTTCGAGAGAATGAGATAGCCGTGTCCGCGGATATTAGGGAAATATTCTTACGTGTGAAAATCGACCGTCGCCACCAACCCGCGCAATTGTTTCTCTGGCGAGGAAACGAGCGACACAGCCCACCGCGGGAGTACGTTATGACGTCAATGATTTTCGGCGCGAGAAGCTCTCGCACATAGTGTTAGAAATTATAACGCGCGCGCACACGCAGACATACCCGTTGGCGCTTAACGCTATCGTACGTAGTCATTATATGGACGACTATTTAGACAGTTATGCAACGGTAGAGGAAGCGGTAAATACGGCGAGGCAGGTTATGGAAGTGCACCAGAAGGCCGATTTCACCTTGGCAGGCTGGAATTCTAACCACGCAGCCCTAGTGGAAGACAAGCCGGAGGAACTACTGGCGAGCAAGCCTAAGGAAGTAGGCTTAAGGCAAGACAGCCCGGGCAGAACCCTAGGGTTGTTATGGATGGCCGACGAAGACGCCCTAACCTTCAACACCTCGATGAATAGGGTGTCGCAGGAAAAAAAAAACGCTACAGCGACCACCGACCAAGAGGGAAGCATTAAGCGCAGTCATGTCTGTGTTTGACCCACTCGGACTGCTTAGCTACCTCACCATCACCGCCAAGATCCTGCTACAAGACCTATGGCGTATGAAGAAGGTCGGATGGGATGACGAACTACCCGAGAAGGCAGCGGATGAGTTCCAGAGGTGGCAGCGAGTCGTCGAGGAGGTATCACGATTGCGACTGCCAATGTGCTATGCTCCTACGAGGGGAGTGGTAGAGCGTCAACTTCACGTATTTAACGACGCAAGCGAACGTGCGTACGCATCCGCGGCGTATTGGCGTATACGATACCGCGACGGAACGGTTAGGGTACGATTAGTGGCGGCGAAGGTGAAAGTCGCTCCGATTAAGGCGTAAAGTATACCGCGATTAGAGTTGCAGGCGAATTTGATAGGCGCGCGACTCGCGGAATTCGTGCAAGGCGAGCACAGAGTGGTAGCAGATAGGGTAGTATATTGGACAGACTCTACTACGGCACTCCACTGGATACAAAATGATACGGCACGTTACACCCCATACGTGGCTCATCGGTTAGGGGAGATAGCTGAAAAGACATCACCCGAGCAATGGAGGTGGATACCGACGGCGGAGAACATAGCAGATCAGGCGACGCGCATGAACTTCGTGACCAAAGAAGAAAGCGACCAATGGTTCGCAGGACCGTCATTTCTTTACGAGGACGAAGACAAATGGCCTCACCGGAAGGAAGAGAAGGCAGGGGATGATGAAGAATTGGAGGAAATCGTGGCGCACCAGAGCAACACCAAGGACGCTCCACACCTGCCAGACATAGAACGATTCTTTTCCTACGAGAGATTGATCAGGGCCACAGCACGAGTATTGCAGTTCGACGATGCCACACGAGGAAGGGCACAAGGACTGACATTGCAGCACGTCCAGAGGGCAGAGCGGATGTGGATAGAACACAGCCAACGTGAAAGTTTCGCTGAAGACATCAGCCGCCTTCAGCGGGGAAAGAACCTGGCCACCGGCAGCGCACTGAGGAAGCTCGACCCCATATTGGAAGATGGAATGCTACGAGCCAAGGGAAGAATCGACGCAGCCGACGTGGACGGCCAGATGAAGAGACCCATCATATTGAATGGACCACCAATTCGTAAAGCTGCTTGTGGAGTAGGCGCATCAGGAAGCAAGCCACGCCAACAGAGAGAGGGTGGTCAACGACCTACGCACCAGGTTTCATATCCTCCGATTACGACCTACCGTACGAGAAGCGGAGCGGAGATGTCTGCGATGTAGGGTACGAAAGGCGACACCACGGCCTGCGGTTACAGGAAATCTACCATCCGAACGGTTAGGGGCGTTTGCGCGACCATTTACGTACACCGGAGTCGATTATTTCGGGCTTCTGATAGTTACGATAGGACGACGGCACGAAAAACGGTGGGTGTAGCACTATTCAAGTGCTTAACGACGCGCGCGGTTCATTTAGAACTAGTTTACTCCCTGACAACGGACTCGGCGATATCGGCATTGCGACGCATGGCGGCTAGGCGTGGGTGGCCACGGATCATATACTCAGATAATGGTACAAATTTTCATGGAGCAAATACCGAACTGCAACGGGCGATGGAAGAGTGGACACCGCAGCTTAAAGGACTACAACTAATACTACTAAACTTTGGAAATATTGTTGGTCTATTTAAATGCGCATGAAGCCCTTTCATGGATACTCTGACTGAGCCGGCGCAAACCGGTTTGTACCCCGACGGAGCGTCGGTGAACCAGTCGGTGAGAGCTCACGCACATATTGCTGCGCTATGTATGAGTGTATTCGCAGCGAGCCGTTTGTATATAGCTTCCCCTCTGGTCGGTTTCTTTACTCATGTGGTAATACGACGCTAACAAAATATATACATTACTTAAATAATATGTGTGTAATTTGCACGATCACGAACATTTTAACTATTCAACATGATAATACACTTGAGACCCACCCACTTCGCCGGCGCGGCTTGATCGATGGTGTAGGAAATATTGCGTTTATTTGGTATTTTAGACGAAAGTTTTGCAGAAAAATATGAAAAAGACATTGAACTTATCAGGCGAAATCAAAACCAATTAGCGACCCTATGGCAAAATCAAACGACCGTAGTGAAAGCGGAATTTAATTTACCCAAACGCAACGAAGAAATCATGGAGAGGAATGACAAGAATATTAACAGAAAATTTATAGCAATAGAAAATTCCGAAGATCAATTCAAGAGAGACCTTCAGAATATGTCCTTCACGAGTGAATTTATCAGTACAGCCATGATGACAAGTAACCTTATAATCAGCCTCAGAAATATACAACAAAAATTACTCGACACTTTTACAAATATATACAACGGAAAATTTAGTTTCCACTTGCTATCTACAAGAACTAAGCGAGATGAACATCCGTTCTGATATACGAGCCCCTAGCAGAGAGGGTTTCTTATCATGATGTCCACCACTATGCTGCGATATATGTATTGTTTGCGGTCCTTGCGGTGTGCGACTTGGCGTACAGCTGAAGGCGCTGTAGACGGTCGGCGCCGGGAGCACCCGCGGAGGCGGGAGTGTCGCTGCCTATGACGGAACAGGACACGTCGTCGCCACAGGTTCTACCGAGTGTCAGTGCTCAATGGAGTGAATGTGTTATGGGCAATCAGTGTCGAAGTGTGAGTGCAAATTATTTTCAAAAAAGAATGCATGTGTGTTTAAGCAAAACAGAAGCACATCGCCTGTGCTCAGATCAGTGTACGCAATTCCAAACCAGTATGCATAGACTAGTCTTAGATAAAAATATTGTTTAATCACCTTATACATTGATGTACTAATCAAGTTATCATTTGCACGATAGATAAGAAACAATGGTATCACCTTGTAATTAGATTATGCCACACTAGCATCCATCATTCTACTAACCCCATCTTTGCAGCCCGGGAATATGTACGAGCATGAAATGCAACGTACAATTGTCAAGCCATAATTTCACAACTTGACCTCTTTTACATATTTTCGCGGCAAATGTATTTTAAAATCAGTTCATTTTTGCTTCACGCCAGAAGATCCCAGCGTTGTTGCAAATTCTGTTGCTGATGTGGTACTTCAGGGTATGGAACTTTTTATTCCATCCTCTGTGGTGCCCATCGAAGGCAAAACGCAGCCATGGTTTGGTCGCTCCTGTAAAATAGAATCACGCTATAAGCAGGAGTGCTACCGGGCCTGAGCTGACGCATCAACGTCGCGTGATGTAAACACCAGCGCACTTAAAAAGAAGTATAATTCCGTCTCCAGGTCATTCAATAGCGTCACTGCCAAGGCAAGGTCTAAGGACATCGGCAGAATTGGCGAGAAGCTAGTTCGCCTTCCTTCGGGAACCCGTGCATTCTGATCCCTCGTCAAGGCTGTCCAAGGGAACTTCTGTCCGCCATCTCTTCCATCTCTGCACAGAGAGGACCATGCCGCAAAGGAGAAAGCCGATCTTTTAAGCTCTCTCTTTGCGTCCAACTCGACTCTAGATGACGGGGGGAACACACCGCCGACCAGCCCGCGGTATGAGTGCTCCATGCCGGATGTGCGATATACACAGCGCTCGGTTCGTAAAGCACTCTTCTCCCTGGACTTCAGAAAGTCGAGTGGACCTTATGGAGACCCTCCCATTGTGCTGAAGACGTGTGCTCCGGAGTTGGCACTGGTTTTAACGCGTCTTTTCCGGTACTCCTACTCCCAAGGCGTAGTCCCGAATTCATGGAAGACAGCTTTGGTCCACCCGATCCCTAAAAAAGGTGACCGCTGAGACACGTCCAATTACAGGCCTGTCGCCATCACCTCCTTGTTCTCCAAAATAATGGAGTCCATTATAATAGATGGGCGGAAGCAGTATAGTCCAAGGGGGAGGCATTGGCCGTTAGTTTGGACATAGCGAAAGCCTTCGATCAGGTCTGGCACAAAGCGCTTCTTTCGAAGCTTCTTTCCTATGGGCTTCTCGAGAAATTGTGCAAATGAATCACCAGTTTCCTTGCTGATCGGAGCATCAAGGTCGTTGTAGACGGTGCATGCTCTGATTTCAAGCCTATCAACGCTGGTGTTCCACAAGGCTGCGTGCTATCACCAACGCTGTTTCTCCTGCATATTAATGATATGTTGCAAACTAGTAACATTCATTGCTATGCAGACGATAGCACTGATGATGCCTTATATAACGGCCGTGCCAATATTTCTCGGGAAAACGTCGCCGAGTACCGGGACAAACTTGTGTCTGAAGTCGAGTCTTTGCTGAACAAAGTCTCGGATTGGCGGCGACTAAATCTAGTCCAGTTCAATCCCCAGAAGACACATGTTTGCGCGTTTACCGCTAAAAAGAACCCCTTTGTCGTATCTCCTCATTTTCAAGGCACTCCCCTTGCTGCCTCACTCAGCTAGCATCGGAATCCTCGGTTTTCAAAGCGCAAATCCAGCCGCATAAATTAAAAAAATATATATTCATATTTTATATCGAATCGTCTCTCTTTCTTAAGAAAAGATTTAAGTACGTCTGCGTAAAATGTTGATGAACGTTTTAATTGTACCAATAACTGTTTATGTGAATATGAGCCGTTTTTTCTGAACCAAGTTTAAAGATTTTACCTTTCCCTGGCCGATTTGCACACACTTCAAATTCATCACTATTATCCTCCATTTCCACTAAAAATCTTTAAAAAAGCATTAAATAAACACACAAAGTAAACATTGAAATGCGAAGTGAAGTTACAAAATGTAATAACGTATCGCTCGCGCACCCCCTTGCTCGACTAACTTCATACATAAAGTCAGGCTTATCACTCCATACTAATTGCTATATAAACAATCGTAGTTATATTTCATTATAGAACATTTTGCCACAGGTTAGAAAAGGAGCGATCGTCTTTTCGAAAGCCCGGTAAAAAGCCCACGCGTGCGAAAGAGACGACTAATCGCTCAACTCAACTCCTTTTTTATGGCAGCAGTATCACGCAGTTTTGCCGCGACGATTAATTTTGACAGTCCATTGCGTGGAAAAGCGCGTGGGATATTTGAAATAGTGTACGAGTTACTTTATTATTTGATATTATTGATTGAGCAGTTTCATATGGCAAGCCCGGCTTCTCGGCTTCTATGGGGGCTTCGCTACCGTATCAGTAGTTCTAGCCTTTATAATTTGTGAACTTATCCAAAATATATTTTATCAGATTTATCAAGCGTTATCAGTTTATCATCCCCTTAGTTTCGGTACAATCCCGAACACTAACACTACTTAAAGAATTCTGAACAAACCGAAACATGGTCAAAATCTGAGGGTGCAAGGTCAGGACTAAATGGTGAATGCATTAACACTTCCCAAACAAGCTCTCTCAATTTTTGCAGACTGGCCAAAGATGTGTTTTATCTGGCATTATCGTGATGAAAGACCAGTCCTTTTCTGTTGATCAATTCTGGCCCTTTTTCTCTATTCCGAATCCGAAATCCGAATCGATGAATTTGCCCGGCGGTAAATGCTCATAATAAACGATGCCCTTCCAATCCTACCATACACACAGCATCATCTTATTGCGTGTTAATCCGGGTTTTGCTACAATCTGTGGAGCTTGACTACCCTTTGACCATGATCTTTTTGCACATTCTTTTCGTAGGTGATCCACTTTACATCGTCAGTGATTAATCTTTTCAAAAATGGTTAGGTTTCATTACGTTTTAACAGGGAATCGCAAATGAGTACACGACTCATTAGGTTTCTTTTAGTGATCTCGTGTGGTACCCAAATATTGAGCTTTTTTGTATAGCCAGACTTTTCAAATGGGTCAAAACTATTTTGTGTCAATCCTCCATTCCTCAGCTGTGTTGTACTACTAATATGCCGATCGTGCTCCACTTTTTCAATAATAATAACACTTTATTTCAGATAACCAAGTGATCCATAAAATTTGTTAGTAAATATGAAACTTACAACCATGTTAGTACCTAAATCTAATTCTTAAATAAAAGTGCCTTATTAACTAAACATAGGCGGCAATTTTGCTCAAAGAGGAATGAGTCGTATCTTTCAGCAATTATTTTCATGATGGAGTTGGAGCCAGCCCACACCCTGCCAAGCAACGAGGTTGTTTTCTTTCTTATAAGGGCGTAATAGTCATCTGTACGCGCCTTTGCAAACATGCCTGATGCACTGCAAAATCGGGGTAGCCCCAACAAGATCCTGAAGTCATAATTGTACTGGACAAGTAAGGTGTCGACAGTCCGCTGTGAATAATTCGACCACAGGCTGCACGTGTACAAAACTTAACATTACGCTTTAAATAGTGTTATCTTTACTTGTTCACTACACCACGCAAACCTACGTGCCAACATATTACACATCGGACTGCCAGCGCCCTACGTTCCCTTTCAATGTCAACAATGTCATTTAGGTCATCGGTAACAAAATGCCCCAGGTACTTAAATTTATCAACACGTTTTAATTCAATGGCATTCAGTTCAATTCCAGGCACATTTTCTGGACTTTTACAGCCGACGGCCATGAATTCGCTTTTATTACCATTGTATCGCAAGCCATGGTTTAACGCATACTTCTCACATGAGTTCTCTGGTGGCCTTAACTGTGGGACTCAGCAACGCCATATCATCTGCATAACTTACGTTATTAAAACTTACATCGTCGATACGACATCCGACTTTTTTGCTGCTGAGTTCAACGATTAGGTCATTTATGTACAGGTTGAAAAAAACTTTGGCGACGTAATCCCTCCCTGTCTGACCCCACATTGCTATCTGTATCTTTCAGAGAACTTATCGGCCCATCTCACATTATTATACTGATTATTCTACCAGTACTGAAAAATCTTCAAAAGTTCAGCTGGAATCTTTTACTGGTGTAGCTTATCCCATAATAACATCAAAAATGCAACTTCTCAATTATCAAAAAAAAAAAGTTAATAAACGCCCTAAAATCCATAAAAACTAGTTATAGTTCATTGAAAGTAACGGTTTCAAAACACTAAGCTTTTCTTCTGTATGATAAAATAGAGACATTTTACAATTATAAATGAGGCCGCAATAACATTACTTTGGGCGGAGATGCATTTGATAGCGGCGAAAGACAAAAGAAATCCCAATTCCATGGATGTTGTAAGAGACAACTATTGAAAACGCCAGGAAAATCTCAAGCTTCTAATAGATGGTTGTATAACCAAGACGTTTACTTCAGGCGTAAAATATTTAAAGCGACAATAAAGAATAGTGTCAAAGGTGTTCTGCTGATATTATGTTAATTTCCTTAAAGGTAATACTCTAGTGTGTTGTGCCATTGTATACATATACGATACCTGTACGGCTGCGTGAGGTAGTCGGCGAGTTCCTGCAGGTAGTTGCGCGGCACGAGGCCCAGCTGCCCCCGCGAGTCGCGCGCTCGGAACCACTCGGGGTCACAGGCCGGCCGCTCCACGATCTCCAGCCGGTCGCCCTTCTCGAACGACAGCTCTGCCTCGTTGCTCGACGTGAACGAGTATAGCGCCACCTATGTACGGCTCACTTTAATATTGCCATCTCTTTTTTAACAATAATCCCTACATTCGACGTGAAAACGTCTTTAAATTTGCTTCTATAGTGTGAGGCAATTCAGAAATTTTGAACCACTCAATGGTTATCACATAGGTACAATAATAGCATACTGCCCTCCGACAAGGTAAACAATTAAAGAAATAATAGTATTTTTTTAATTTCTGGTCCATCATTGTTAATAATAGTGAAAACAAAATATATTTTCTATCAATATGCTGTCTTTTAATTGCCCTTTATTTGAAATGCTGATATTGCCCAGAGCAAAAAGGTTGTGGTAAGCGGGTGTGGGATTTGATAAGTAGCCAGGGTAATCATGAGAGTGTTTACAGGGTCCATAATAGAAATGAAGGACAATTGTGGAGGAAAAACTATCAGTCTCAATTGCAAAGGCACAACAAAAAATATATTTTTGTATAGTCATAAATTAATTTTTAATAATTTAAGGACAAAGGTATTCATGCCCATACAGCCTAATCAGACTATATATTAATATTAATTTTAGAGAAAAGATCATAATAGAATAGACATAAGACCGATATATCAAAACGTAACTAGTAACGGTATGTTATTAAATATCATATCATATCGATAAACCTTAGTAGGTACATAACTGTTATAACATATCCAACCAACACCAACGTACGAAACGAAATGTAAAACGCAATCTGGAACGATATGCCAACACGGCCCACGAACTAACCAATGTCATCCATTGATATTCGTTGTTTCTCTTTATTGCAACGGTTATCATCTAACTTCAATAAGTGTCAATTAATTGAGACGCTCATGAGGCGTGCACTTTTGGATTTTCCAAATATCTACTTTTGATTACTATGACCTTTTTTGTATTTACTTCATGACATAGGCCTTTCATGAAAGGGTCCTTTTCAATGTCAAAACGTGTGTAACATTTTATGGTCTTGACTTATATTTTGACATTGTTGAGTTTTAGTTTAAATTCAAGATTATGTTTGAATATAGCCTAAGGGTCAGTTCTCACAGAGAGGCGATGAAGAGGTCAGTGGTATGGCACACGCGGCGCGGCGTCGCGCTGCGCTCCCGACGAGGCGCCGCGCCGCTGGCTCGTGAAGCGTCATGTCGAGCCGCAGCGCGGCCTCACTTCCAGTTTTTTTTATAGGATAAGGGTGACAAACGAGCACACAGTCCACCTGATGGTAAGTGGTTGCTGCGGCCCATAGGCATCTACATCTATCCTCTATTACAAATCAAAATGTAGATGCGTTGTCACCCGTGAGGACTAAGATGGAATGCCTCATTTCCAGTAAAAAGGGCCTCCGGCCACCTGTACTCATCAAGCGAAACGCAGAGGTAAATATCTCTACTTCACGCTGGTTTTCTGTGAGGTCGTGGTACCACCCCGGTTCGAACCGACCCATCCGTGCGACAGCAAAAGCTGCCGAATGGCTGTTAAAAACAGTTATTTTCGAATTATCGCAATAAAATGTGTATCTTTTTTTTTAAATAATTATTTGTGATTCACAAGTTACAAAAAGGTTTTATTTAAATACAAATAATGTTCAATCTGTGATCAGCCTCATGGGCATACAAATGTCAAATATTATTAGTAGATCATTGATTACATTATTCATATTAGATTACATTATTCATAAATTGTTACATCAAAATTAGTCCTTGGATTTATTATGTCATGTAAGAGAGTCAATCGGATATTAACTCAGACATTCTACAAAAAATTCATCAGTAGAATAAAATTAATATTCAATTAGAGGCTTTGCCATTTCAGATTTTCATCAATGTTAACACCAAGAAACTTTGTTGTTGTTGTTATTTGGACTTCTTTCTCATTATACTGAATTTCTGTATTAAAATTATGATTAGTTTTACTAAACAAAGTAATATTTTGTGTACTAAATAAAGTTATATTTTGTTGCCACTATCTTAAAAAATGCGCGCCGCGTCGCGTCGCCTCACGTCTCGGTGTGAACTGACCCTGAGTTCAATGTATCATGGAGAGTTTTACATAAACAAATTGCACAAGAACAAACATCCAGACCTAGACCAATTATTTATAGGTCATACAAACACAAGTTTCAAATAAGTTGTACAAGATTCAAATTCAAATCTAACACTTAAGCAAACTTTTAACACATCATCATAGAAAATTCTCTCAGACTATTATAATATTTATTGCATTAAGTTAAAGTTACAGCCTATATATTATATCCCGATGCCGGGCACAGGCTTCCTCTCATTTCTGAGAGTGAGAGTGAGAGAGAGAAACGTCCGTCGCATTGCACCAATGAATGTTGGCGAACTTCACATGTCTTCGATATTTTTTTCTTATTTCTCAAGCATGCAGGTTACCTCACGATGTTTTCCTTTACCCCGAGCACGTGGTAAATCAGCACTTAAAATTGCAATCAACAATTTCATTATTGCCGGCGAGAATCGAACCAAGGTTACTCGCATACTGTGAAATTTACAGCGAGCGCTTGGCCCCTGAGCGACCATGGCTCTGTATTGCATATACATTAGATTATAAATAATTGCAATTTCATAAATTTTTATTATGCCATTACACAAATACAGATGTTTTAAGGAAAATCCGAGCATCTAATTCTGAACGGCCACGTGGCAGCGTAAAAATTAAAAAAAAACTAGAAAATATAGGCTTTAGACGGTTCCTATACAAATACCAGAAGATTTATGACCTCCCACAGATAATAGTACAATCATCTCGTATATATCACTCACGACAGGGAGCAGGAGCAGTGCCAAAACTGAGAGCCTTCTGCAACTGTGATCTGCACAGCCTACAATTGCATCCAATTCCTGCAATGAACTGTTAGGGGCTGATGTGGAAAAAGAATTCAATTCAAAGCAAATAATAATATAAATAAAATTTTATATATATTTTGAGAATTTTCGGCTTATCATCTATTATCGCTTACTTAAATCAATCTGTCTCTTTCTATTGGCATTTAGTGAAACGAGAGAGCAACTTTCGTAAAATGAGTAAGACTGTTTACCTATATATTTATACTATTTTAGTACATATTTTGTAAATATAAAGGAGCTCTATACTCACCACTATGTCGAGAACATTCTCAGCCATAGCATAGGTGTGTACCGGGTCCTCATTGTCACCCTCTTCGCTTGTGTAATTCGAAGGAAACCTGAAGTAAATAAAAATAAAACTTAATTCCAAAAAATTGCAACAAAATTTCAAGACTTGTATATTCTAGCCAACTGTAGTAGAGTATTAGAGAGTATTATACTTTTTTTTTTGTCCACAAACAGTCAATTTATCATACTTAGGTGGACAACACAAACTACAAAATATTGTAGTGACGAATTGTTTAAAACTTACCATTACAGACTTTGCCCATAGATTGCCTCATATATGATATATGCCATAGTTGCCACACTTGGCAAGTGGGTTGGCAAACATAGTTTCTTTTATTTATAGTCATTATCAGGAAGACGCTGCTGTCTCTCTCCTGATTTGTTGCCCTATGTCGCCTCTTACGACACCAATGGGATGGATATGGGATAGTGGATATACTTACAACACCATTGCACGGTAAGTTACTTGCATCCATTGAGTTATTATGTACTAGGTACCAGAGGCGACACTGCACTAAGTTACGCTGTTCCATTCAACTGCGGCAATGTCACCGCACTTTAATCAGTCGCTTGCTAGGCGCTTGTAGAGTTGTCAGGTGTTGTGTTGATTTAAAAAAAATCGTGATAAAATATGCCAGGGTGTGTTCTTAGATATTGCACAAAAAATTCAGAAATGTTAGTAAAAACCAAGGAATCACTTTTCAACGGTAAGTAAGATACTTAAATAATAAAAAACATTATAGATTAATAATTAAAAAGTTATTTCTTTGGGGCCAACTTATGTCATGGAGTATAGATTATGAAATGATTTTTTTCAGATACGACATTTCTGTGAGCAAGTGTAGGACGATTATATTATGCACAATTTTTTTTTGTAGAAATAAATAGAAATATTTATAATGAGGCTAAATTTCTTACGTTTATATTTGCTGATTATTCTTTTATTTTATTTTTAGGTTTCCACATCCAAACCACGAAAACAGAGAAAAGTGGATTAAATTCGTCCAAAATAATCGTAGAGAAGAAATGTGGTTACCAACAAATCATACATACATTTGTTCCTTGTATTTTAAGGAAGAGGATAAATATAGTACGAAGAAGACAAAAATTAACAAAACTTATATTGTTTAAAGGCACTTAATTAAATTCCTAATACATATTTTTACAATAACATTTATACGTTTTATTAATTGAAATTAATTTTCAGCAAAACACAACAAATAAGTGTATATATGTATAATTCACGTGTGGCAGTAGGAAGGAAAAGGGGAGATCTCCCGCCGGGCAAGGTGTTCTGCCCGGGGAGCGGCCAACACTCCGAGTGGTAGTTCGGAGCTATTCTATATATACTGCTTTAACTTCGGAACTTTGTTAGCGCGATTTAGGCTTCGATGTATTTTCGCTTGTGGCGCGACTACAGCGCCGCCACATCACCTCCCTGCTCAGACCGGAGGTCGATAGTGCAGTCTAGATGTCGACGAATGTGCAAGTGTCAGGGATTGCCTTGTAGTCTGCGGTGAGTCGAGAAGAAGGCAAGTAATCTGCGAGAGTGCCGTGAAGCAGAGGCGAGCAGTAAGGCTCAGAGCCGTGCCGAACACTGTAGCGCAGAGAGTAGCTTGAAGGAACAGGAAGCATTATTATTCCAGTGCTGCGATGAACCTTTGTAAAGCTAGATGGCTTGCAGAATGTAAAGACTGCAGACAATATCTGCTCGGGAGCGAATGAATGGGGTACTTGAGGGCGATGACGAAGGTTTTGGAAGTTGTAGTTGCCGAAGGTTGTTGGTTGCGTGTTCATATCACGTCGGGGTCACCACTGTGGCAGTAGGAAGGAAAAGGGGAGATCTCCCGCCGGGCAAGGTGTTCTGCCCGGGGAGCGGCCAACACTCCGAGTGGTAGTTCGGAGCTATTCTATATATACTGCTTTAACTTCGGAACTTTGTTAGCGCGATTTAGGCTTCGATGTATTTTCGCTTGTGGCGCGACTACAGCGCCGCCACACACGTATAAACAGAAAGTTTTTAAAGTTTTACTATGTTTTCTCACAGTAATTCATAAGGCATAATATAAAAAGTATCAGCTCTGTGTCCATGCCTCACGTGAACTTAGGTTAGGGCTTTTGGGGACCCAGTTCTAGATTTAAATAAATATATTTCATTAAATTCGATTCCTTTCAATTTATATAGTTATCTTATAATATTCTATATTATCATATTAATTTACCTCATATCATGCAAAATAAATGACAAATTATTAAAATTGAACTCGTTTTAATAAATTAATTAACAATATATGTACTCTAAATATACAATAATTAAATACCTACTGATCATTCTACCTACGCATAATCTTTATATATAAAAAGTTCGTGTCACGTTGTTTGTCCGCGATGGACTCCTAAACTACTGAACTGATTTTAATGAAATTTTTGGTCAATGTGCAGTTTGGTCCAACTTAAAAGATAGGGTAGTTTACATCTCAATTTATAGTCGCAATACAATATTATTTTATTGAAAATTATTTGTCTATTATTTGACAGTCACAATTATCTGTTAACTCTAAACGATTCTGTCAGATGACGATATCTGTTGACTGGATTGAGTAAATATTTAATAGATGGCGCTATATTAAAAATACAAACGTTTAATATAAACTACAATTTCGTAGTATAACCACCACGTGTTGCTGTAAGTATTCAACAGATAGAACCGATTTCAAAAAAAAATTGCAAACTGTGTGCAGTTTGGTCCAACTTGAGAGATAGGATAGTTTTTATCCCGATAAGTGACCGTCAATTTTTTTATTGCTAATTTCAGGAGTTTTTTTGGGAAAGCTAAAGGTCGTTCGGAAAGGGCAGAACAACGTCTGCCTGGTCAGCTAGTCTATTATGATAAAAAACTGTTTATGGCGCATGCGCAACGACATAGAGTAGCTCACAGTTTTTGTTTGAAATAGCTGTTCTAGTAAGATGTTAAGTATAATGTTAATGTACTTAACATTATACTTCAATGCTTGCATCCTAAAAAATAATAATAAGCGAATGTATTAAATGTGGTATCCACATCAAAGGTGGATAATATAAACTAAAATTGTAATGTTTATTCATGGAACAATTTGATATGTCAATGAAAAAACTGACTTTTTACGGCCTAGTTTCAAAGCATGCATCAGCAACATTCAGGGTACACAGACAAATCCAAAACATAGTTACCAGCCGGTGTGTCCCTGGTACTGTCCCCGCCACCAGCCGTCGTTGCTCTTCTCGAGGATGAGGATGCGCGTGCCCTTGGTGAGCGAGAGCTCGTCGGGCTGCTGCGCCTGGTAGTTGTACTTGACCACGGCCGTGCCCAGCGCCTCGCCGGGATCCACGCGCCGCGTCCCACTCCCCGCACCCCCACCACCACCTGGAGACTCCGGACCCCCACCCCGCACCGGCGAACTGTTCGATGGGAGCGTCTTCGACCCGGAACCCTTTTTCACCTTCTTTTTTATGCTGGAACAGCGCACGGGACGCGGATTTGGTAGTCTCATTTTGCGCACATAGGATCAAATACTCAAACGCTTCACAATTTTTTGGGTGAGTAGCAGCGTTTGAGTATTTGGAAAATAGAGGCAAAAATCTATAGGCAGGATTAAAACACTTTGTATTGAACTTATATATTATACTGGCAGTTCCCCGCGACGTCGCCCACGTGCAATTTATTATGATGGGATTTTATGAGTTTAAATTTTTTTGGGCGGATCCCTAATTATTCATGTAAAATAAAAGTGGCCTAAGTTACTCCTTATAACATTAGCTATCTGCGAGTGAAAATCCTATCAAAATCGGTCTAGCCGTTTCGGAGATTAGCCGGAACAATCAGACAGACAGACAAAAATTTTACCGTATATACTTTCATATGCTTTTAGTAAAAAACTGTTATTTTGACATTACAGACAGACACTTCCATTTTATTTATTTGTATATATAGAATACATTTGTCGCAGCCTCACAGAATACCAGCGTGAAGTAGAGGTTTACTTCTGCGTTTCGCTTGGTGAGTGCAGGTGGCCGGAGGCCCTTTTTACTGGAAATGAGACATTCCATCTTAGTCCTCACGGGTGACAACGCATCTGCATTTTGATTCGCAAACGAGGATAGATGTAGATGTCTATGGGCCGCAGCAACCACTTACCATCAGGTGGACTGTGTGCTCGTTTGTCACCCTCATCCTATAAAAAAAAAACCAGTGGCCTGACTGATATTCAACCCATGCGTTTCATCCGAAATACAACATTCCGCTGTCTAATACAACATTTCATGCCTATGCATGATGTGCTATATTATATAAGCATACGCGGCTGGGGTGGCCCACTGACGCTGATATTACAAGATAGGTGCAATGTTGTATTAGACGCATGGGCTGAATATCATTCAGACCGCTAGTTGAACGGCGCCTTTTAGTAAAATGCTAGGCTGTTAACTGAACGACTAATTAAGCTAGTTGGCTGTGACATGCAACAAAAACCCTGTGGCTTCCGTTATGTGCGTTATCAGAACCAGTATTCAAATTTTAACTTTACTTCAGAAAACTCAATCATAAAAAAAATAATTTAAGTGTTTTTTTGATATGATAAACCGGGGTTATCTCCTCCCCCAACCAATGCAGAGGTAATAAAACCACATACAATTTGCAATTAAAATTTTATTTAAATTTAATTGTTTTATAGTCAAGTTTAATGTCAAAAGGTACTCTTTGCCCGTTTAAGGCTCGTTTGCCCCCTATTCTATAAAAAAAACTACATTTTTACGAGTCGAGGCGAATTGATTTCAAGAAAGTCTAAAATCATTAAATGTGGAATACAATTGAAATAATGCAACTACAAAAGCAACTGTGGCAAATATCCCACCTAAATCTATGTATGCGAGAGGCCTATGTACAAAAATAGAATTTTCATAGGCTGTAATTAATGATAAATGAACGAAATTCTAAAATCTATGTGACACACTGACACAGCAACATGCGAGCCAACGCTTCGTTTCGTAGAACAAATCGATCCTATATTTTTATCGAGCACGACGTCATCTGAGACTAATCCACGTGTAAACACACGCGGGAAAGGAACATTTTGTGGGTTGCGAGATAAACTGTACACTTCGTAATCGATGTTTTTTTCTTTGAAAATTTAAGTCGCCTAGTCAAAGATGGAGACCACCATTAATTATGATAATTTAAAATTAAAAATTTTGTACAGCCGACTTCAATATAAGTTATTTAAGAATAACTCAATAACCATTCGTCTGACCTTGATCAAATTCATATGGGACCACACGAGAACTATCAGCTTTCATATAAAAAAAGAATCATCGAAATCGGTTCGCCCAGTACAAAGTTATGAGGTAACACACATAAAAAAAAACATACACTCGAATTGAGTACCGTCTCCTTTTTGGAAGTCGGCAGAAAATTGCAATGAGCCTCTGATTTAAATTGATTGAAAATATAATTTGAATCGAATAAAATATTCCTATAATTTAAAATTAAAAATTTTGTACAGCTGACTTCAATATAAGAATACCTCAAAAACTATTGGTCTGACCTTGACCAAATTCATATGGGACCACACGAGAAGTATCAGCTTTCATATAAAAAAAGAATCATCGAAATCGGACCACCCAGTAAAAAGTTATGAGGTAACACACATAAAAAAAACATACAGTCGAATTGAGTACCGTCTCCATTTTCTGCAGACTTCCAAAATGAATTTGATCAAGGTCAGACCAATGGTTATTAAGTTATTCTTAAATAACCTATATTGAAGTCGCTTATATTGAAGTCGGCTGTACAAAATTTTTAATTTTAAATTATGGAAGTACCGTCTCCATTTTGGAAGTCGGCAGAAAATAAAAAAAGAGTACTATTTTTACAGAGTTTGACATTTATTTTATTTTATTTTATACAGAGAAAATTGGAAAAAATTTTCAATCCTCTGTGAATTTTTGTTTATTTTAAAATTACCCCTAAAAACTTGTCGGTGTACCACTGCAGAGTCTATTGCACATGAAGGTGCCTGCCTCGTGGAGAGACGAAACGCGTGCCGTATTGTCGACGGTTCGGTGGTGTCTTACCTAGGGCAGTGGTGTTGGGAGTATTTTCATTATATTCAGAGAAAAATTTAAAGAAATAAACATATTAACTTTGGCATCGCAATATATTTATGAGAATGTAATGTATGTGCATAAAAACATAAATAGCTTTAATAAGAATAAGGATGTGCATACTTTAAATACTAGGAACAAACATAAGCTTGTAATGCCAGTTACTAGACTCCACAGAATCAGTAATTCATTTATGGGGCAATGTATACGCTTTTACAACAAAATCCCAGAACATACTCAAAGTTTGTCAATAAACAAATTTAAAAGTTTTATTAAAGACAAACTGTACAAAAAGGGTTACTATAATATCAAGGAATACATGAATGAAAATAACCCCTAGGAATAGGGTCATCGCCAGCATGCTGGTTCTATGAAAAATCATTTAAAAATTGTATAAAAAAAATTATTGTTAAGTGAAAGTATGTTTAAAAAAAAAGTCCCGCTGGGTTTCTTGCTGGTTCTTCCCAGGACTGAGGTATTTTCCGAACCAGTGGTAAATAAAAAATGACTTTCAATAAGTATTATGTAATAATCAATATTGAATAAAAAATTATTCTATTCTATTCTATTGGTATACTCCCAGTATTGGTGCTGGGATCAGTGGAAACGGGAATAATGCACGCAATTGAGGGAGGGCGGGAGGTGCTTCATTTTATTTTATTACGCGGATCTATTAGCTGATTGATTTTTATCATCTTTAACATGGTAATTAACACGTGGTGGAGTTAGGCTGCAACTATGTACTCGTATATGCATTCACAGTTGTGTTTCATATGGTGAGTGTAAAGAACCGGAGACTCCTTTTATTGGAAACGAGGCATTCCATCTTAGTCCTCACGGGTGACCACGTATCTTTATTTTGATTCTTAATCTAGGACAGATGTAGATGTCTGTGGGCTACAACATCCACTTACCATCAGGTATACTGCGTGTTTTTGTCACCCTTTCTCTATAAAAAAAGCAGATTGGAAAAGTTAAACGTTTCCAATTTTGTGACGATTTTTTTTTTATTATAAGATAGTGTTTAGCTACTATTTCCATCTAAATAATCAAAGGTAGCCCAATTAATCAAAGGTAAAGACAGAAGCTGACAAATTATTCCACTCCTTGCTGTGTTGACGTCTCCATGGCGCAGTGGCTTGGGATTGAGTTGCGGCGCTGATGGTCGCTGTCGTTCGAATCATGTACGGAACAAGTATTTGTATGGCCTACAAATCATTGTTCTGGGTCTGGTTGTTTGTCCTTGTGCAATTTATGTTCGTAAACTGCCTTCACGACACAGAAAAAAATCTTAGTGTTCATAAACAAAAGAAAATAAAACAAAAACAAACAAACTAAACTTACGGACAACATACATTAAACCTCTGACAGTAAACCAGAAATTGGATGGTGTATATCCGAACCGGAAGGACGCCATGATCGTTATCAGTTACATAAAGTCCTAACCTGTCAAAGAGCGAGGGTTTCTCCTTCTTGACGTAGTTGCTGGGCACGTAGCCGGACTGGCTGCGCGCGTTCTGCACGCGCCACCAGTGCTTGGAGTCATCCAGCAGGAGGTAGCGCTCGTTCTTGCGCAGGTCCAACTCCTGGGCACCTTGCGCCGCGTAATCGTACTTCGCGACCACATAACACACGTCGTCCTGGAATACGACAGCTCGAGTTATAGAGCTTAATAGATTAACATCACATTGTAGTGTTCGAGTGACATCGTTACAGGGCAATTCGGATAATTTGGAAGGTATAAGGTATAAATCTGCAAGAAGTTTTCTCTTCATTCTGCTGTCGCGCTGTGCCTGAACTACGTTTTGCTTTACGTTTTACGTGGTAGAGCCATGCTGCAGCTTTATTATGGTTATATGTGTTTATATTGTGTGTGTATGTGTGTATATTCGTGTGAATGGGTCTGCTCGAACGGGAAAGGATCACGCTCTCACGAAATACCAGCGTAAAATAGCACCTCTGTGTTTCGTATGGTGAGTTTAGAGAACCGGAGACCCTTTTTACTGTAAATGACACCATCAGGTCGACTGTGTGCTCGTTTGTCACCCAATTCCATAAACAGGTTGGATTTGCCCTAAGTGTCACACCTGGCAGGCGGATGGATAATCGTGAGCACCTTAGCCGCCACTTTTGTTCGCCAATCTAAGTATTTTACGTCCGGTGTAAATTAGCTACATTACCCCCACACTAGGATTTTCGTTTGAAACGTGGAGGCAGTTTACATACATAAATTACATAAGAACGAACATACGTCTGGATGTTCGTTTTTGTGTAATTATATATATTAATAACTGTCTAATTATTTGTAGGCCATACAATATAATACTTGTTCCGTGTGGGATTCGAACCCGCCGCCCTTAACTCTACGCCAAGCCACTGCTCCATGGAGCCGTTAAATCATTATATAGCCATCTATTGAAAGTCATGACTAATGATTTCTTATATTTACTCGAACACTATCACTACACATTGAATAAAGATATTTTTACGGATTTCATCGTGTTTTATTTTACTCAAATTTTATTCCCGACGTTTTGAGTCCCTGTGGGTGTCGTAAGAGACTACAGAAAGAATAAAATCAGGAGATAATAACTACTAAAAATAAAAAAACTGCGAATGCCAACCCGCTACCAAGCGTGGCAACCTGGCAACTATGGCAAATATCTCCCCTTTGAAGCAATCTATGGGGGAGGCCTATGATCAGCAGTGGATTTTAGGCTGTAACGGTATCCCATGGAAGATCAGCGTCGATAATGAGGTTTCTTATATTATTTTTTTCTAAACTGAATAGTTTGCGCGAGAGACACTTCCAAAGTGGTATAAGGTGTGCCCCCTCCCCCCCCCGCCCCGTAACTTCTAAAATAAGAGAATGATAAAACTAAAAAAATATATATGATGTACATTACCATGTAAACTTCCACCGAAAATTGGTTTGAACGAGATCTAGTAGGTAAGTAGATTTTTTTAAACGTCATAAATCATAAAATATGTAATTTGCTGTTACGAAACCCTTCATGGGCGAGTCCGACTCTTTAGTAACCATTTACTAAATTTAAAATAATATGCAATTATTATAAGCAAAATTTTATAATGTGTTTCCAAAGAAACCTATTTTCTTTCTTTCATCCTTTCTTCAGTTTTACTAAAACAAATCTATTTCAGATTAAGTAACGTAAACCAAGAGCCAAAATTTCTCGGTATAATAAATAAATATGGAACTCAGTCATTATTGCCAAATATTAGATATGGGAGGCGCAATCGCGGACATAGTCCGACAACATCCGTCTCCTTTAAGCAATCGAAATGACAGCGACTAGGAGAAGAGGGGGTCAAGTGCAGTTAGACATTATATTCACGGACATGACGCAAGTAATTCGCCAGCGTATGCAAACAGGATTATATCATATTGACCAATATGACTCGTTCGTCCAGTAAATTGACAATAAGATTCGATCGGATAATATGCATATTCTTATTCAAAAATGTTATATGGATGTAAGAATGCGTGGAAGTAATGAGCTTCCTCGGACTTTTTTACTTATGTACATATTATGTATTTTATGAGGTTCAATTGTAACTGTTTGCTAGAGTTCTTTTAATTAGTTTCTTGCTGCTACATCTCACAAAGACTTCCCGCAATAGACTTGTAGATGCGATGGAGTAGCATTTGACTTACAAAAAGTGTTTTAAGCCAATCTATCTAGATAATAGATATATAAAAATCAAATGCTTTTTTTATATAAGAGGGGGCAAACGAGCATGCGACTCACCTGATGGTAAGTGACTACTGCCACCCATGAACAACAGCTGTTGCAATTGTTCCAGGGAATTGCGGATGCGTTGCCGGGATTTTAGAAAAGAGTGTTCTATTTTCTTGAAGGTCACGTCGTATCGGTCCGGAAAAATCGCTGGTGGTAGTCGATTCCACAAGGAAGTTGTGCGAGGAAGAGAACTTTTTCTACATCGCACAGTGGTGGACCGCCAATCATCCATATGATATGCATGGTATCGCGAGTTTTGTCGTTATATGCGATGACGGAAATTAAGTGGCTAGAATTAGTCAGACCAATTCCTCACACAACTCCCCGTGGTAGATGCGATAAAATATGCAAAGAGATGCAAAACCTCTTCGCAATGCCAGTGAGTCAAGTCGATCAGAAAGAGCTCAGTCGCCGACGATTCGAACCGCTCTGCGCTGGATGCGATCAAATGGAAGGAGCTGGCACTGGGGAGACCCAGCTCAGAGATGGGAACAGTATTCCATATGAGGCCGAACCTGCGCCTGGTAAAGTTGCAGGCGGTGTGGCGCCATTAAATAATGTCCCGCTCTACTGAGCACGCCAAACTTTTTAGAGGCCAATTTGGCGTTCTCTTCCAAGTGATCACGAAACTGTACGTCAGTCGATATGTCGACACCGAGGATTCCGATACTGGCTGAGGCAACAAGGGGAGTGCCTTAAAATTGAGAAGATACGGCAAAAGGGTTCTTTTTAGCGGTAAACGCGCAAACTGGTATCTTCTTTGGATTGAATTGGACTAGATTTAGTCGCCCCTAGTCCGAGACATTTGTTTGTTGTTCAACAAAGTCTCGACTTCAGACACAAGTTTGTTCCGGTACTCGGCGACGTTTTCCCGAGAAAAATTGGCACGACCGGTGTCTAAAACATCACCAGTGCTGTCGTCCGCATAGGCCACTCAGATCTGTAAGAAAACTAGTGATCCAATTGTACAATTTCTCGGAAAGCTCATAGGAAGGAAGCTCCGTAAGAAGTGCGTTGTACCAAACCCTTGGACTCTACTGCCTCCGTCAATCTATCTATGAGTTAGGTAACCCAGAATATCACCAGCTGAGAAACCCCTACGGGAACCGTCACTAATCAGTTCGTGATCTTCAAGGTACCTCATGAGCTGGCAGTTAATAATTGTTTCCATTATTTTGGAGAACAAGGAGGTGATAGCCATAGGCCTGTAGTTGGACGGATATGAGCGGTCGCCTTTTTTAGGTATCGTGTGCACCAAAGCTGTCTTCCATGAGTTTGGGACTACACCTAGGGAGTAGCAGTACCGGAAAAGACGCGTTAAACGGGTGCCAACTCCGGAGCACACGTCTTCAGCACATTAGGTGGGACTCCATCAGGCCCACTCGACTTTTTGACGTCCAGAGCGTGGAGTGCTTTGCGCACCAAGTGCTGAGTAAACAGCACATCCTGCATGGGGCACTCACACCGCGGGATGGTCGGTGGTGTGTTCGAGAGTCGAGTTGGACGAAAAGAGAGAGCCTAGCAGATTGGCTTTCTCCTTTGCGCCAGTGAGTCGTCCTCCCTGTGCAGAGATGGCAGAGATGGCTGACAGAAGTTCCCTTAGACAGCCTCGGCGAGAGACCAGAATGCATGTGTTCCAGAAGGAAGTCGAACTAATTTTTCGACAATTCTACCGATGTACTCTGACTTTGCGTTGGCAATGACTCTTTTGAAGAACCGGGAATTATACTTCTTTTTAAGAGCGGTGGTATTTGCATCCCGACCGAGCCGTGGGACGTTGATGCGTCCCACGGCTGGTAGCACTCCTGTTTATAGCGTGATGCAAGTTTACAGTGAGTGACCAAACCATGGCCGAGTTCTGCTTCCGATAGGCACCACAGTAGATGGAATAGAGAGTTGCATTTCTTGAAGTACCACATCAGCGACAGAATCAGCAACAACATTGTGTTGGTATCATTCGGCGAGAAGTAAACCCGCCGCTTTGGGGCCCCTACCCATGGGTAGGATGCAAAAAAAGACCGCATCCCGTCCCAATCGGCCGACCTATAGTGCCATACACGGCGGCAACCTGCAGACCGCAACCGCGATGGGAACGCGAGTGGCACCAAACTTACTGGTTCAGAGGTAATGTACATGCTAATAAGACATGAATTACCATTTTTATAACTTTTGTTTGTCTGTCTCTCTTTCTGATTGTCTCTAATATAGATTTAAAAAGAAAACATTTGACTAGTCTTTCACTTCCACGAAAGCTAGATTTCATAGGTCACCGTCCATCGGCGACACTACTAGAATATCATCACGTAAAAAATAGACACTTAAAGTTATGACCTTAATATACCAGATCCCTGTTAATCATCCAAATTAAGCAGGATAACATTACTCAACAATGCAGTCTCAACTTAGTACAGAAAGAATGGGTATAACATATATATTATACGAGTACTAAGAGATCCGGCCCAGTTTCACACAGGAGATTTCTTGATTTCGAGTACAGCGCCACCTACCGGGCCCAATTGTGAATCTAAACTATTCTCGAATCAACTTAATCACACACACAAAATTTCATCAAAATCAGTCCACCCGTTTTGGAGAAGTTCAGTGATATATATATACGGACAGAATTATAAATATAAAGATGTATAAAATAAATATTTAATCACGTAAATGCTTAGTGATGTCAGGTTAAGAGTACTATTATTATTCCATTTCAACTCGTGGGTCTCGTAAAAGGGGTTAATGGGAAATGTTGGAAAAATCTTTTCTTGTCTACGTCAGATGTAAATTACCTATACAGGAGACATGCAACAAGGTCAAAGCTTTATTTAATGAAACAACAAAAAAATTTACTGGCCACCAGAGTGTATGCGGCTATTATATTCCTAGGACAACTACAGCCAAATCAAACAAAGAAAGCTATATAGCATTGTCACCTCTTATGGCTAAGTTGGAATACGAGGGTGACACTGAAAGTTCTTAGAAAATCATAAAGTGAACAAACAATCAACCCACTCGTCCTTAGGGGTCTCTTCGCCGGTATTTTAAAACGCAGCCACTGCTTCCTCGGCGTCCATAAAACGTTTTCCTCCAAGTTTTTCTTTTAATTTCGGAATTAAATAAAAATCGCAAGGTGCAAGGTCGGGACTATAGGGCGGGTGACCCAGTAATTCCACGTCTGACGTCGCCAAGTAGTCGAATGTTATTTTTTTGGCGGTGTGATTCTACTGCGAGGTCGTTTCTCTCGAACTTTTTCCAAGACAAGTGGCAAACAATTGTTAGTGTACCACTCTGCAGTAACTGTTTTTCGATCCTCTAAAAAAATTGTTACGTAATGATCTGTCCTTCCGAAGTACGAAGCCACCATCTTTTTCCCACGCTTTGACCTGTCTTCACTTTAGTTGGCAACACCACGTAAGGAAACACCCATACAGCAGACTGTCACTTAGTTTCAGGATCATAACAATAAATCCAGCTTTCTTCACCTGTAAGTATGTCGAGCACAGCATTTGAGTCACCTCCGTTAAATCTTTGAACCATTTCAAGACACCAATCAACACGACGGAGTTTTTGGGCCTCTGTCAAATTATGAGGTATCCACCGAGCACAAAGCTTCCTGGCCGCTAAATGTTCATGAAGGATTTTGTACACTAGACTCATACCGATGCCTAAGCTTGTTCGAATCTGCTGATAAGTCACTATTTTGTCAGTCTCTATCATACGCCGCACAACACTGATGTTATCTTCAGTCGTCGCCGTAGAATGCCGTCCCACACGCAGATCATCGGTGAGATTAGTGCGACCACGTTTAAACTCATTAAACTAGTTGTAAACAGTGGCATGAGATAGGGCTTCACCGTGAAAGGCCAATCGAAGTCTATCGTAACTTTTTTGTTGACATAAATGACATAGAAAGTCGTAAAAAATTATTGTACGAAAATTTTCTCGCGTTAAAAATTCATGCTGACGTGACACAGAAAATTTTAAATTTGCCGCCAAATTGTAAACAAATGACAAAATAATATTGGCAGAGTTCCATTTTCAAAATTTGAACTTATTTTTTATTATATTGTTTACAAGTGGCCAGTTCTAAAAACTTTCAGTGTTGTCCTCGTATGACTTACAGTCTGTAATTATACTCCTAGGCAGGAAAGAAGTCCTACCACCTAGAGTAAGGTGTGAGACACCTGGCACTGCAACTGCAGGTAGGTAGGTGGGCTGCATAACCTACCATGTTATGCAGCCTTTGGCCAATTTTTAGGATACCATCTGTGTTCTGTGATCTCCCTAAGGACTGTGGGGACAACTTTAGTACAATACTTTTATTTAAAATAATTTATTGGAATTTAAAGTATTTTTAGGTTTCCGTACCTCAAAAGGAAAAAACGGAACCCTTATAGGATCACTTTGTTGTCCGTCTGTCTGTCTGTCAAGACCCTTTTTCTCAGGAACGTGTGGAGGTATCAAGCTGAAATTTCACTGTCAAAAATTCTACTGTCACTTGGAGCTGTGAAAAAATCAAACTTCTAAGCCAACGCAATCAAAAGATACTGCCGTTTATGCCGCAAACTTTCGACATTCGCAAGGGAATGAAAACCTACAGGGTACATCCTGTGAACTCAGAATCTTAAAATTTGATACGAAGCATCGTATTATAGCACAGATAAAGGAAAAATTGCGAAAAGCATAAATTTTTAGTTACATGATGTAACTATTATAGTAAAAATATTTTTAGTAATTTAAACTTATATACCTACAGATTTTTTCGGAACCCTCGGTGCGCGAGTCCGACTCGCACTTGGCCGGTTTTTGTTAGTGCTCTTTATAATGTTTAATCGACTAAACTTATTGGTGACTGCTCATAAGTGTTAGATCTATAAGTGCACTGGCAGAATGAAGTTGTGGTTACCCCACTGCTGCATAAAGCGGAGTCGAATGCCTATTTACAGCTGCCGTAATTGTTTTGTAATATAAGTATTATGTACTTAATTATCATTTTGTAGCGTCAGATTCTCTCTTTCTTTTTATATACCTTATGTATATCACTCAAAAAAAAAAAAAAGTCAGCATAAATGCCATATTTATTATTGTCTTCAGACACAATGATGAGAATGAGTGTTACTGATTTAAATTAACAATATGCAGTATGTGTTATAAGACAGCCACAAATTACACACAAGATCATAAGGAATAATTCTGTTTTAGAGCAGCCAAATTTAATTCTAGATAAAATTTCTTTTCTAAGAATAGTTTAATACTTAATATTAATGCATTAAAATTACATTGTCTATACCTTGTAACACTTCAAACTGCTCATATACAGCTAGAGGAACAACTATGGTATCTATCAGACAGAAGGCGTTCACACAGAATTCCACATTTGCATTTGTTATGTTGTATTATGTTACATAGACATCCGCAGACAGCAGGCATTCTGACCTGGTGACCAGTATGTGTGCGTTCGCATGTTCACTGCCGTTTCGGTGTCCACATCGGAAGGAAGATGGACACCGAGAAGTTGATTATGTTAGTACTAACATAAAGAAATTCTCGGTCGAAAAGGTGTTTTTTATATGATGTGAAGAATAATGATTATAAAACCGAGGAATAGCAGCATAAGCATGGAAATTGCGAAAGAAATGTGGACCGAAAAACAGTCCATGAAATTCTCCATCTTGTTCTCTATTATTATTTACTGGGTGCACCCAATGTTTCCTTTTCTGTTTTGATACCGCTAATGTCCACAACATCTATAATTCGTCTTCTGATGAAGAACTATAATCAAAACACATGGTGACTATAGTGACAGTTTTGTCATGTCACAGCATAGACCGTCCAACAGCGGGATTCTTGAGCAACTGAACGTTCGAACGCAGAATGTGAACATGGAACACTTGAACATGTGACCGCTTCCTGTCTGATTGAATGCTATGATAATGATTTCTTACATTTACGTGAACACTACAAATAAAAAAAACGAATTTTACGGATTTTATCGCGTATATTAACTTATTTTATATTCTCGACGCTTCGGGCACTTTTCAGCACCCATGGTCACGGAGGGAACTGATGTGTATGACGTCCCAATGTCATAGTTAATCACAGCTACCTTCAGATTAAAAATGGGTGCTGAAAGTGCCCGAAACGTCGGGAATATAAAATAAGTTAATATACGCGATAAAATCCGTAAAATTTGTTTTATTAGAATCCTATGATGTTTGTGAATTTGGCTAAGTTTTCTCGAATTTACGTTCAGCTGATTCTAATCTTCAATGGGAAATATACATTGGAAAGCTGGCAAAGAAATTGAGATCTGAGAGCTTAGTGCTTCCAATAACTACCGGCATAGGTTTGACATGGACGTTATACATGATCTTTGTTTCGTCCATGTTCATCTTAAGACCTATCCATTGGGATGCACTATTGAGGTCATTGAGCATAGTGTTTAGGTCCTCCAGTGAGTCTGCTATAAGGACTGTATTGTCGACAAATCGAAGGTGAGTGATATACACGCGCTTAATGTTAATACCGTATCCTTTCCAGTCCAGCAGCTAGAAAACGTCTTCCAATGCAGAGGTGAAGAGTTTCGGGGATATAATGTCACCCTGTCTTAGACCTATCTGCAGTTGGATAGATTTCGTACTCTGGTTCTGTACTCGGATAGCCATCGTAGCCCTACTGTACAAACACTTCAATATACCGACAGTCAACTTCATACCTGCAGCACCACCCACATTTCGACAGAATCAAAGGCTTTCTCTTAGTCCCCATATGCCAGACAGAGTGGCAAATTGTACTCCTCGGACTTCTGTACAATTTACCGAAGGTAAATGTACAGGAATGAACAGAAATGTACTGAGGTATGTATGTAGTCTATGGTGCTAAAGCTGTTTCGGAAACTGACTTGTTTGGGAGGCTGGAAGTATTTGAGTCTGCATACAAGACGATACGTAATGTCTCTTGAAAACAGATATTGAAATAGCTATATATATATATAATACTCTATGACTCTGCAAGAGCATATATTTTGAAACTATATTTCTATTGCAAAAGCAAGAATTCAGAGAAATGATTTAAAAAAATAAACATACTTGCACTTCTTGTATCCATGATTTTCAAAAAAAAAATAATTGTAACATTTTGATCATATACCAGCCGGGCTACTCCCAGCAATAGCCATTCCTAAAGTTAGGTTAACCAAACCCATAAACTCTTCTTAATGAAAACAAATCTATACAGAATAGAATAGAATAGAATAGAATAGAATAATTTTTATTCAATATACATTACATGTGTAATTGTTATTGAAAGTCATTTTTTACTTTACCACTGGTTCGAAAAAAAACCCTCTGTCCTGGGAAGAACCAGCAAGAAACCCAGCGGGACAATTTTTTTAAAATAAATTTTACAATATAAATGATTACGAACTATTTACAAAATTTATTTTAGAAACTGCTTGGAAGCGACCACCTCATTCCCAGGGGTTATTATCAACCATGTATTCATTTATACTATAATAACCCTTTTTATACAGTTTCAGCTTAATAAAACATTTAAACTTGGTAATAGAGAGAACCTGTACACTTTCCGGGACCTTGTTGTAATAGCGTATACATTGCCCCAAGAATGAATTACTGACTCTGTGGAGTCGAGAAACTGGCATCACTAGCTTGTGTTTGTTCCTAGTGTTTACAGAATGTATATCACTTTTTTTACTAAAACTATCTTTGTTTTTGTGAACATACATTAAATTTTCGTAAATATACTGAGAGGCCAAAGTTAATATATTAATTTCTTTAAATTTATCTCTAAGAGACTCTCTCGGTTTTAGATTGTAAATAGCTCTAATGGCCCTCTTCTGTAAAACAAAAATAGTTTCTGAATCAGCCGCATTTCCCCATAGCAAAATCCCATAAGACATTATGCTATGGAAATAACTAAAATAAACTAATCTAGCTGTCTCGACACTAGTGAGACCTCTAATCTTTTTTACAGCATAGGCTGCAGAACTTAGTCTGCTTGCTAATTTGGATATATGGGGGCCCCACTGAAGCTTTGCGTCAAGAGTGATGCCAAGAAAAACAGTAGATACAACAGGGCTCAATTCCTCCCCATTTAAAAACACATTGGTATTCAGATTTTTAACATTCGTTGTTGTAAATTTAACACAATTAGTTTTATTTCCGTTCAAATGCAGATTATTAACGTTAAACCAATGCACTAATTTTGATATAGCATTATTCACTTCGTCACATTTAAATGATTGACGTTTAAGTTTAAAAATCAAGGAAGTATCATCAGCAAATAATACTATATCATGACTATCCCCTACAAGGTGAGGTAAGTCATTAATATACACCAGAAACAGGAATGGGCCGAGAATCGAGCCCTGAGGAACACCCATTAGTACAGGTGACCCGGAAGAACTTTTACCATTGATAATAACCTTCTGCTTTCTATTACTTAAATATGAAATAATAAGTTTAAGCGCTGTGTTCTTGACACCATAGTACTGTAGCTTCCTGATTAATGTCTCATGGTGAACACAGTCCAAGGCCTTGGAAAGGTCACAAAATATACCCAAAGCATCCTCTGAATTCTCCCATGCACAAAAAATATGTTTAATAAGCTCAACTCCAGCGTCAGTTGTCGAGCGACCCCTTGTAAAACCGAATTGATTTTTATGTAGCAATTTATTAATATTAAAAAAACTTAACATCTGATCTAAAATAATTTTTTCAAAAATTTTACTTAATGTTGGTAGTACAGAAATTGGTCTAAAATTGGCGGGGTCTATTGTACTACCAGATTTAAATATAGGTATGACTTTACTATGTTTCATTAAATCAGGAAACACACCAGATTCGACGCTTATATTAAATATAGTGGCTAGATAAGGTGCTAATATATCTATTATAGATAAAATAACTTTAACGGAAATCCCCCATAAATCTGCCGTTTTCTTAACATCAATAGCTTTAAAATATTTAACGATATCTTTTGGCAGTACTCTATGGAATTTAAAAGTATTAGAACAAGCCTTTACATTTTGTTTGAGCAATGATTCGGCGACAGTAGGAGAAGAATTTAATGATTTTGTTGTCAAAAAAGGAACATC
This sequence comes from Parnassius glacialis, assembly GCA_033319125.1. Lineage (NCBI taxonomy): Eukaryota > Metazoa > Arthropoda > Insecta > Lepidoptera > Papilionidae > Parnassius > Parnassius glacialis. The sequence continues at coordinate 5,308,664 of JAVANC010000017.1, forward strand.
AGTAAAATGTTTCTCAAAAGCCATAGCAACTTCTTGATCAGATCGCGTTAAATTATTGTTAATATTCAATTGAAAATCCGAGTTGCGCGGTTTGACCTTGCCCGTTTCACTATTTATTATTCTCCAGGTCATTTTAATTTTGTCGGATGCAGTTTTAAACATCTACACATATAACATCTACACATATAAATAAAATTAAAGTGTATATGTAAGAAAGTTATTTTGATATTTACAGATATATTATTTCTTATCCCCTCATGTGCAATCTTGGTATATATATATGTATCGACATAATTTTATCAGTTTCTTGTACATAAAGTGTAAGGATTATGAAATTAAGCCATTATTTAAAAAGGTATTTGTTTTATTTGCATAACAATACGATATTAAAAAATCACACCCTTCAATACAATTTTTCACACCATAAACTTTTTAATATCTACCTACCTCCTTTTACATGGCAATACAAAAATCAGTTTAAACAATCAAAAAATTTTGAAAATATTACATTACGGCCTTGTCCATAAGTTGCCCAAAGATTAAAACAACATTTTATCTTTGAACAGCATAGATTAAAGACAAGGTCTGTTTAATTGCCAAATGAGCACACGAGGTGGGCTGACACATGAGCATGCATAAGCTGTCAGCCCCCTGCGGGCGTCATGACACATGAGGGGATATACTATAGGAGGAGATATAAAAACAACCAACATTTGTGGTTTATAATTTGCCCCAAAAATGGTATTTAATCTCCTATCTCTTAATATTTGATACAAAATTGATTTTTAACTTTTTCTTCTTCAACACTATTTTACAACAAAACAAATGTTAAGGTGATAAGACATTTTTAGGTAAATCTAGCTTTTACCTGTGATTCTGACCTCGTAAAACTTAAACAAAGAAAAACCTACAGGTTTATAATATTGGTCTTTAGGCAAGTGGTTCCATTTCCAAATAACCACTTTAAAAATAAGTTTTCTTGCTATTATCTCGAACACTATGTGTGATATAGGAAAATATTTAAATTAAAAATTTAAGAATAATTTCACATAATAAAGACTTATTCCTTAAACTCAGTTTTCTTGTTAAGAGGTGTTAAAAAAAAAGTTAAAATTGATTTTGAATTAAAGCTAAGAGATAGAAGATTTCATAGCATGTAAATTATCTATAAGTTTAATTATTAAAGCCAGTAAATTTCAATGTCATCTAATTTATCTACATATATAGATCAATTTAAACCATGCAGTGGCCGTGTAAGAATATCCATTACCTCATATCATACAGTGGATGTTGTAATAGGTGGCAGAGGGAAACAAATCAGGAGCTGGACAGCAGTGTCTTCCTAATAAGTACTAAAAATGAAATACTGCAGTTGCCAACCAGCTTGTCAAAAGTAGCAATGATGGCAAATATCCCTATGAGGCAATCTATGGCGGAGGCCTACATTCATTAGTGGACTTAAATAGGCTGTAACAGTATAGATCAATTTTATTATGTTGTATACATAAATTTTTTATTGTATTAAAACATTTTCCCATATAGCACCTAGTTTACAAAATAATAGTAAAACACCGAGTTTATAGTTTTGAACCTACATCAAAAAAGGAGGAGGTACTCAATTTGACTAAATTTTTATACATGTTACCCTAGAACTTTTTTATAGTTAAACCGATATTGATGATTCTTTTTTTATTTGAAAGCTGGTGCTTTTCGTGTGGTCCCATATAAATTTGAACAAGATCTGAAAATTAGTTTTTGAGTTATCCTTAATATAGTATTTAATTAGATTCAACTACACTGATGTCCTCTTTTTATTTATATTGAATTATTTGCTCAAAAACCACTAATATAGTACTTTTCAGTTTTTTTTTTAAGTTCTACACGGATTAAGTCACAGGTAAAAGCTAGTTATGTAGTAAAATTGCATAAAATATTGCTTAAGTGTAGGGAGAAAAGAAGTTTAAAAAACTGTTTAATGTACCTTGATTCATTTGGCCTATTAGAAAATTGATTACTACTTTGAAGTTAAGGTTGTATTGAAATCACATGTGTTATGTATGAATTAGTGATCAGCTGACAGGATTAAACATAATATGAAAATACAATGATCCCAATTTTTGTACATTAGTCTATAGCAGTCTCACTTTTTAAACCAGTGGTAGATTGTAATGCCCATATGAGCTTTAAATAGGCCTTAACTGAATAAAACATTTTTGATATTATTAATTTTAACTTCTAACAGCTGAGCCAACATTTTTATGAACTTGTCTTTACTTATTTAAGTAGGTAGTGAAAAAAATTTTATTAAGTGATTTTTTAGATTTACTTAATAATTTATTTGAGCTGGTACAGAAGAATATTATGTAATATGGGCTTTAGAGCAGTTTAAATAGAACTTTCACCGTGTGCAACGGATGTACTACCTGAGCATTCTTTCCGTGCCTTACGTTGGCCATGGCGTGAGGCGCCGGCAACGGCTTATTCGCCCACACCGAGTCAGCGGCACGCACCGACCGCGTCTCCAACATGACCCCCTTCTGGGAGCCCTGGCGCCGCACCTAAGCCCCGGTTTCAATGCTCCATCACAAATCTGCACTGCACAGTACCGCAATGCACCACTGCACCAATTTCCTTCAATTTTCACTTATGCACGTCTATCGGTAGAAAATCTATATAAAAACGCACAAGATCTATTGTAGAACGTGCGAAAATTCAATCAGCGGATAGAAATGTAAGGAGATTGTACACTGCGATGATCGCGAACAATTTATTGCCAACAAATAAGTATCACTACTGGTTTATTTAACACATATAATATTTTAATACTCTAATTCTCTCACAACTTTGTCACATTTGTGAAATTATAAAAGAAAATTTTCACAATATCGGTGGGGCCGCGACGAATCAATAGACAAAAGAAAGGATTTATTTTTATTTTATTGGTACATTGCTAATAGGTAGGTAAATCATAGACAATACTTAAAGACGAGCATTTCGTATCAATATGCTGCACAAAGACAACGGTTTTTACAATAACGTTCAATCGAATAAATTGAAAATTTCAAACGCAACACAGCTAACGTAACTTTTCATAACGTAAATCCATATCCATTCCGTTCCGCGACGAAACAACGTAACTATCACCTACTAGAAATACTTCGCCTCCCTTTCTAACCGATGCCTATCAATCGTGAAAACCACAGAACACATGTACCCTGACGGGGTGAAAACGAGACAAAGTGAATATCGAGTGCGTTTATCGTTTAGCTGTTTGGTTGCCAACCTAAATGCGAACGCCTAAACTTTAAGCTCTTATTTTAAATTAAACTTTATTGGAACATTGTAAAGTCTAAATCTAAATGCAAGCTGATTTCTTAATTAGAATGTTAAAAACAAAACTGTTTTTAACATTCTAATCTCGTGGAAAACTGGCAACTTTAACTGCAGAAACGGTTATTAAACTGTATCTCATATCGATATCTAATAACGGTTTTTGATATCGATATGAAAACTTCAAATCGGTTATGTAATTATCATAAAAAAACTGATAACGTCCATGCCTACTATGTACGACTTGACTTGATAGATGAGGGCGGAGCAGCTTCACAATAAGGATCCACGACTTTTTCTGCCACCAGGGCGACGCCACTAGAAAGTAAGGTATAATATTTGAAGTTAATTTCGTCGGAAAATGTAAAAGTTATTGTTTCTTTCTGTACTATTAGCTATATTTTGTATTAATAACATAAAAAACAAACCACAGACATTCATAAAAGTAGAAAAATGAAAAAAAGTTAAAAATGTGCAAAAAATTAAAGAGCAAACCAATGACGCATTGTTTGTGTATTAATATAATACTCTAGAAACTGATAAACTTTTATTAAAATAAACAACTTTTCTATTAAATTACATTGTGTAACAAAAAATTTTACCCTAGTGTCAACTAGCGACATCTGGTGAGCAGAAAATTATTAGTCCTCATTAAGAGCTGAGTGACTCAAGTCAAGTTGAACTCTAAGTAGTTGATATTATTTCCTTCGTTTGTTTTTATAATACTCAAGTCGCTCAAATAAATCTGAACTCCAAACTATGGAGTGTAGAGTAGAAGGAGAACCATCTTATAAGGTGCGAAAAATGAAAAAGTGTCCCACTATATACTGAAAATAGAGGTTCCAAAACTTACCACAATAGCGCTGGCGTCTGAAAAACTACGTTATGAATATAGCTGTTGTAGACGGAGTGAAGTCAGCTAAATTCAAATATTTTAAAAATTTCATGACTAGAGTAGTTAGTAAAATGCCAGTATACAAAACATCAACTATTTACGTAGTACAAAACCAAAGGGGTTGGTCGGTCCTTGTTTATTTCTCCATCTTATTTTAATTAATTTTGGCGCTTTTTCTCTAAATTTATCCTATGCTACTGCAGCGCCACCCTTATTGGACGCGTTTATAGGGACACTTTTCATATACAGAGATGGTCCTCCTTCTACTCTACACTCCATACTCCAAACATTATAATACATAGTTTCGGTTAGCTACAGCTTTTAACAAGGAGTATAAAAATTTACTAGTTAGTCTGTGTTTGTTACCTTTTATCTTTTATATCTACTACGGGTCTACGGCACATCACTAGTGACTATGCCACAGAGTACTTTTTAACTTTTTATATTATGCACCTTTCCTTTTAGGGATGGGCAAGGTAAAAAATATATCGAATCAATATTTTTAAACAGTATCGATATATATCGTGCTATAAATATCGATATATCAATATAACATCATTTGCATGATGTAAGGATGAGGCCCAAAATTTAATATTACTGACGGTTGAACGACGAAAAAAATATGACGACTACACATGAATGCTTTTGTAGCCCATATTGTTGTTTCATGTTTTGTCCATTAATACAACATTTTAAAATAAATTTCGATATATCACGAATAAAAATGTCGACGGTATATATCAATATTTTTATGAGAAAATATCGATAATTCGATATATCGATATTTTTTGGTCAAGCCTATTTCCTTTTGGTTTTGGTTTGCTTTTGCTACGTATCGAGTATCGACATTTTGTTGTTTTGCAAAATTTTCTCATTAATGGATTAATGTCTTGAATGTTTAAAAATATATGTGATAAGTGATCATGTCTGATTCAGAAGCAAGTAATTATTCGGGTAGCGGCTCGGAAGCAGCTAGTGTGGTGTCAAATAGATCACGAAGAAGCGCTGCATCTAATCGGTCCGCTAGATCCCGTTCTATCTCTAGATCGCGGTCGCGGTCACGATCAGGAAGCCGAAGCCCTTCTCGGACTCCTTCCAGATCACGTTCTCGGTCGCGATCTCGTTCACGATCTAGGTATGCTTATTCATTACTATTTTCTCACTCACCTTTGATTTGCTGACGATATAATAAGTTAAGAAGAATTTCTGGAGGACATCAGCACTGCTCAATAACCTCAATAGTGTTAACCTTCGGTCATGTCTTAAAATGAACATGGACATTACAAATATCATGTGTAAAGTCACGTCACTCTTATGCTGATAGTTCTTGGAAGCTCTACGCTCAAAATTGTTGACAAGGTATGTTTACCTAAGACATACTGTCGACTAGGTAACTCTAACTTCGACCAGGAGGGCAAACGGCCGATCCAACTCGAATGGGCAGCTTTCAGGAGATTATGACACTTCTTCACGTCACACATACCTCAAATTTTTAAAACACCAGTGGATAATGCTAATTGTTATCTGAGACGTCATCCTCCACTGCTGGTCATAGGAGAAAGTTCAAGATCAAAGTTGAAAGGTCAAGCTTAGTGAGCTATGGAAAGTGAATGGACTTTGAAATGAGGTTATCCACAGTAAACCAGAGTAACCAATATAGCTTAACAGATCAGTAAGCTACATATAGCTTGAACAAATAGGAAAGGATGGTGTAGTCTTGTAATAAATAATGTCCTCCATACCAAATTTCGGTCACACTAGCCAGTCTCAACTACTAGCCATCTGTGCAGGACAAGACTAGCCATCTGTGCAGGACAGGATTTATTCAATGTGTAGTGTTTGTGTAAATATAAGAAATCATTATGTATAGTTAAGTTAGTTAACAACGAGCTATTTTCCACAACTCCTCATCTAAGCGCATATTTTGCATGTGGGTGGGAATAATGTATTTATTCGAGCCATGAGATCTCCCCGAAGAAGGTCAACAGTCGTCTGATGTTGCAAACAACTTCGGGCAATGATCCCGGCATACTGAGATGTTTAGCCCTGTATGCAGCAACTTCCGGACATTTCAGCAAAATGTATTAAATTTACAATACGTAATGTTAACCATTCGAATACCAATGAGCTGTTAAATGGGGAGGAGTTGAGTCTTGTGGATACCACTGTTTTTCATGGTATTACTATTGACGTGAAGCTACAATTGGACCCCCATATATCTAAATTAGCAGGCAGACTTAGTTCTGCAGCATATGCTGTAAGAAAGATTAGAAGTCTCACAGATGTTGAGACAGCCAGATTAGTTTATTTTAGTTACTTTCATAGCCTAATGTGACTGATATTGAATAATTTAATTTGGCATCGTAATATATTTATGAAAATGTAATGTATGTACATAAAAACATAAATAGCTTAGATATACAATTGGACCCCCATATATCTAAATTAGCAAGCAGACTTAGTTCTGCAGCATATGCTGTAAGAAAGATTAGAAGTCTCACAGATGTTGAGACAGCCAGATTAGTTTATTTTAGTTACTTTCATAGCCTAATGTGACTGATATTAAATAATTTAATTTGGCATCGTAATATATTTATGAAAATGTAATGTATGTACATAAAAACATAAATAGCTTAGATAGGAATAGAGATGTTCATACTTTAAACACTAGGAACAAACAAGCTTGTAATGTCAGTTACTATACTCCACAGAATCAGTAATTCATTTATGGGGCAATGTATACACTTTAACAACTAATCCCAGAACATGTTCAAAGTTTGTCAATAAACAAGTTAAAAAGTTTTATTGAAGAAAAACTGTACAAAAATGGTTATTATAATATCAAGGGATACATAAATGAAAGCAAACTCTGGGAATAAGGTGATGGCTACCATGTTAGTTCTATGAAAATGCATTTAAAAATTGTACAAAAAAATTATTGTCAAGAGGAGAAATATGTTTAAAAAAAAGTCCCGCTGGGTTTCTTGCTGGTTCTTCCCAGGACAGAGGTATTTTCCAAACCAGTGGTAAATAAAAAAAAGATTTTCAATAAGTATTATGTAATATTGAATAAAAAATCATTCTATTCTATTCTATAATGGTGCTTGTTATTTAACACAAGCTAGTTACTTAGTTAAACTTTCAATATTTTAATGTTATTATATAGTGACTTTACAATGGTGAATGTTTACCAGGAGCCGTTCTGCTGGTTCTGACGGCAGCCGCAACAAAGATGATGAGGCTAAGGAAGCCTCAGGTGATGAAGAAGTTGAGGTATTTATTTAGTATTGTTTCTTTTCTTCAGATTTTCACTTAAGATTTTCTGTACGTTATACACTCATAACTATTTCTGCCCTTAGCTTTAGTACACACACTTCTGTCTTTTGGTTATAAGGGTATCATAGTCTTTTAGGTTACTAAGAATTCTTTCTTACCTTTTGTTTTCGCTGTAACTGAAAAATATTTACATCTAGGGTTAACAAACATAAAATCATATTTATACAAAATGGATTCATTCCACATTTTATTACTTCTGTTTAAGTTTTTCAAAATCTTTGATACAGTTTCTCCACTAGATATTGATGGAATGACAACCTGGTAAGAGATACAGAAAGTCGATGGATGTGTGTGGCTCGAGACCATGCTTTGTGGCATGTCCTGAGGGAGGCCTATACGCCTATAATTGTGCAAGTTAGCTTGTGCACTTAATCAATTTAATTAAGAATGGAGGATGGTATTTGCTTTTGTAATTGAGGAAGTACAACTATTATAAATCTTAAAATAATAGGCTGCATCAATACTAATCTATTACCAACAATGTTTTGCCATTTTCCTAAGAACAATAAAATCTTTATCACTCACTATCACACATGGAATAACACCGTTTTTTTATGTTATTTTGTAAGAACAACAAACAAGCACATAGTCCACCTTATGGTAAGTGGATGCCACGGCGCATAAACATCTTCATTTATCATTAATTTAAAAATGAACCCAAATGTGTTGTCACCCTTGAGGACTAAGATGAAAAGCCTTAATACTAGTAAAAAGGGTCTCCGATTCTCTACACTCACCATACAAAACACAGCACTATTCTGCTGTTTCATGCTAGTATACTGTTAGAGTGTAAAGTGTGAAATGCAGTAGTAAAGTTACTGTAATAAAATCATGTAAGAAATGGGTTTTTACTTATTGGGTGGTACCTGCCCAGACCTAGGCAGAAGTCCTACCTCCTAGTGAATAACCTACCTACCTACCTAGGAAATAGAGTGTTTTTATGAGTACTATTACTATACATGCTGGCTAGTTATATTAATAGTTTTGAATGATTATCTGGCTGACAACAACTAAATTAATGTAAGTTAAAGAGAAGCTGTGAGCTATATGAAAGACTGTTGCAAGTTAATAGTGATATTATTAACTGTGTGACTACATTTCTAAATATTATAAAATTACAGGATGAACAAGAACCTGAAGGTGAAGATCTTGTAGATTCTGAAGAATATGATGAAGATGAGGATGAAGAAAGACGAAGGAAAAAACGGAAGAAGGATAGTCGGTATGGAGGATTCATTATTGATGAAGCTGAGGTAAGAAAAAACATTAAACTGTTTACTCTGTTTTTAATTATGTAACATTGCATCAGTATAATTAATTGTTCCAATTTCCATGACAGGTGGATGATGAAGTTGATGAAGATGATGAATGGGAAGAGGGTGCCCAGGAAATGGGCATTGTGGGCAATGAAGTTGATGAGATTGGGCCCACTGCCAGGGAAATCGAAGGTCGTCGAAGAGGTACTAACCTCTGGGACTCACAGAAAGAAGAAGAAATTGAAGAATATCTCAGAAATAAATATGCTGATGAATCTGCCGCTTTAAGACATTTTGGTGAAGGTGGAGAAGAAATGTCTGATGAAATCACGCAGCAAACACTTCTCCCAGGAATAAAGGATCCTAATTTGTGGATGGTAAAGTGCCATATTGGTGAAGAAAAGTCAACAGTTCTACTTCTCATGAGGAAGTTTATTGCATATAAGAACTCTGAGGAGCCTTTTCAAATTAAATCTGTAGTTGCGCCTGAAGGTGTCAAAGGATACATCTACATTGAAGCATACAAACAAACACATGTTAAAGCAATTATAAACAATGTCAGTGCTTTGAGAATGGGTACATGGAAGCAAGATATGGTACCAATTAAAGAAATGACTGATGTTCTGAGGGTAGTTAAGGAACAATCGGGCTTGAAGCCGAAGCAATGGGTCAGGCTGAAGAGAGGATTGTACAAAGATGACATAGCTCAAGTAGACTATGTGGATTTGGCTCAAAATCAAGTTCACTTAAAATTGCTGCCTAGAATAGACTACACGAGGCTAAGAGGTGCTCTGAGAACGGTACAGAGTGAAAGTGAAGCAGCTAAAAGGAAAAAGAAGCGACGTCCAGCTGCTAAACCATTTGACCCGGAAGCCATACGTGCTATTGGTGGTGAAGTCACTTCAGATGGTGACTTTTTAATTTTTGAGGGTAATAGATATTCGAGGAAAGGTTTCTTATACAAAAATTTCACAATGTCGGCTATTTTAGCAGAAGGCGTTAAGCCTTCTCTTACAGAATTGGAAAGGTTTGAAGAACAGCCCGAAGGAATTGATATTGAATTGGCAGCACCGGCGAAGGATGATCCAACTAGTCTTCATTCATTTTCAATGGGCGATAATGTTGAAGTATGCTCCGGTGATCTTGCAAATTTACAAGCCAAGATTATAGCTATTGACGGTTCAATGATCACTGTGATGCCAAAGCACGACGCATTGAAAGATCCTCTTGTATTTAAACCCAACGAGTTAAGGAAATATTTCAAGCAGGGTGATCACGTTAAAGTGTTAGCAGGGCGGTACGAAGGAGATACCGGACTTATAGTTAGAGTTGAACCACATAGAGTGGTTCTAGTATCCGACTTAACTATGCATGAGTTGGAGGTTCTTCCTAGAGACCTTCAACTATGTTCCGACATGGCGACTGGTGTAGATTCCTTAGGACAGTTTCAGTGGGGCGATATGGTTCAACTCGATCCACAAACTGTAGGTGTGATTGTAAGATTGGAAAAGGAAAACTTCCACGTTTTAGGCATGCAGGGAAAAGTTATAGAGTGCAAACCTCAAGCGCTTCAGAAACGTCGCGAGAACAGATTCACGACGGCGCTCGACTCCGAACACAACACGATACAGAAAAAGGATATCGTGAAAGTAATAGACGGCCCGCACGCCGGGCGAGAGGGCGAGATAAAGCACCTATACAGAAATTTCGCCTTCCTGCAATCGCGAATGTATCTTGACAATGGCGGCATATTCGTCTGCAAAACGCGCCACTTACAACTGGCGGGCGGAGCGAAGAACTCAGCGACGGCGAACGGATTGGCGCTCGGGTTCATGTCGCCGCGGCTTCAATCGCCCATGCATCCCTCAGCGCGGGGTGGTGGGGGCAGGGGACGTGGTCGCGGCGGCCGGGGTGCCGTGGCGCGGGACCGGGAGCTCATCGGGCAGACGATCAAAATCACGGGCGGGCCGTACAAGGGCAATGTGGGAATCGTCAGGGACGCCACGGGAAGCACGGCGCGCGTAGAATTGCACACCATGTGCCAGACGATATCGGTAGACCGCGGGCATATCGCAGAGGCGGGATCGGGTGCGCGTGGCGGCGCGTCGAGTTACTCGCGCACGCCGATGCGCATGACGGGCTCGCACACGCCCACGTACCGCGACACGGGCATAAAGACGCCGATGCACGGCTCGCAGACGCCGATCTACGAATCGGGTGCGAGGACCCCACATTACGGATCGGCGACACCGTCGCACGAAGGGGGGCGTACTCCGGCGCATGGCGTTTGGGACCCGTCGGCGTCTGCGACGCCGGCGCGTACCGATTTCGAGTTCGAGGAGTCGGGCGGGTACGGGCAGGGTCCGTTCACACCGCAGACGCCCGGCACGATGTACGGCTCGGACTCGTACAGCCCGTACCGGCCCAGCCCGAGCCCGGCGGGCTTCCCGGCCGGCTACCTGGGCGCGCCCAGCCCGGCCGACTACTCACCGAGCTCGCCCGCCTACGCGCCGCCCACACCCGCCGGACCCAGCGACACTCCCGACTGGCACACCACCGATGTCGAGGTAAGATCACTCTGTAATAATTTTTATAAGGTATGTTTAAATGTTTTATAGTTTCTTAATTGTTACCAGAATACATAACTTATAAGTATATCATACTAGGATAAGTTAAAAGATATCTGTTGCCTGGTTTGATCGCAAACGCTCTTAGCATGCAACTCTACCCTTTTATTTTCTAATCTACATGTAAAAAACTTCCAATGGTTAATTTCTACATAAATGTATAAACACAATATATTATTGTAAATAACTGTGAGTTTTCTTAAAACAATAAAATTAAATTTATAAAAATATACAAATATTTTAATAACACAATGCCATATTAAAAGAAAACGTAAACTTTCATTAGAATAATCAAAATTGGCACTTTAAATTAAAATTAATCAAATTTGAGAGAGAAGTTTTAATTTTACAAGTAGTAGTAGTAGTAGTTTCTTGTAATCTAATATTTCTTTTAATCTTTTTTTCATATTACGTCGAAGCTAACATTCAGTTAGCTTTCGTAATGATATTCTGTAAGTCCAAAATAACAATGACTTTGCCAACCACATTTCTCCATTTAATATATACGAGTACTTTTTTCACGTCGTTTCCTTGTAAATTTTAAGTATTTTATGTATTTGTCGACATTAAAAAGAGAATTTAATGAAAGAGTACCAATCCGAAGACGAAGAGAGTTAATAGTCAATGAATTAAAAAATCTTAAGATAATCTGCGAAAAGTAGAAATTTCGTAAATTGAAAATTATTAGACTAGTCATGTATGTATTAAATATAATTGGACCCAAATGGGATCCCTGTGTTACGGTAGATAGTACTACGAATTCAGTAAATTATTGATTAGCAAGTTTCACCTTTTGTAGCCTCTAAGATAAAAGTTTATTAAATCAACTAAGCAAGTCAGCGCAAATTCTAAGGGAACGTACTTTCTCGATGAATATATTACATTTAATCTCTTAAAAAGCTAATTTTTTGACTATAAAAGTTGTGTATATTCGTTATGAATTATCTATCATGTTACTAAGTCTTTAAAGTAGGCCAACAGATTTAATAGACGACTTATTTTATAAAAAGTGGTTAAGTAAGTATGGTTTGATTTTAATCATTTTGCTGCATACGAGAGTGACACTGAAAGTTCTTAGGAAATCAAAAATTGAACAAACTAGCAAGTTATTATCTTTTCAAAATAGTGTCCATTTACATCAATATATATCGCTGCATCCGATAGAACCACTGAGAAAAGCACTTTGTCCACTCGTCGTTAGGGGTCTTCTCGACGGCATTGTGAAACGTAGCCACTGCTTCCTCGGCGTCCATAAAACGTTTTCCTCCAATTTTTTCTTTTATTTTCGGAAATGAATAACAACCGCAAGGTGCGAGGTCAGGGCTATAGGGCGGGTGGACCCAGTAATCCACGTCTGACATTGCCAAGTAGTCGATTGTTTGCTTGACGGTGTGCGACGGGGCGTTGTCGTGGTGAAGGAGGATCCTACTGCGAGGTCGTTTCTCCCGAACTTTTTCCAAGACAAGTGGCAAACAATTGTTAGTGTACCACTCTGCAGTAACTGTTTATCGATCCTCTAAAACAATTGTTGCGTAATGACCTGTCCTTCTGAAGAACGAGGCCGCAATCTTCTTTCCCCACGCTTCGACCTCTTTTCACTTTAGTTGGCAACTCCTCGGAAGGAAACACCCAGACAGCAGACTGTCTCTTAGTGTTAGGATTATAACAATAAATCCAGCTTTCGTCACCCGTAAGTATGTTGAACACAGCATTTGATTAACCTCCGTTAAATCTTTGAAACATTTCACGACACCAATCAACACGACGGAGTTTCTGGGCCTCTGTGTTTTCGGCCGCTGTCAAGTGATGAGGTATCCACCGGGCACGAAGCTTCCTGACCGCTAAATGTTCATGGAGGATTTTGTGCACTTGACTCATACCGATGCCTAAGCTTGTCCGAATCTGCTGATAATTCACTCTTTTGTCAGTCTCTATCATACGCCGCACAACATTGATGTTATCTTCAGTCGTCGCCGTAGAAGACCCTCCCTCACGCAGATTATCGGTGAGATTAGTGCGACCACGCTTAAACTCATTAAACTAGTTGAAACAGTGGCATGAGATAAGGCTTCGTCGTGAAAGGTCAATCGAAGCCTATCATAACTTTCTTGTTGACTTAAATGACATCGAAAGTCATAAAAAATCATCGTACGAAAATTTTCTCGCATTAAATTCATGCTAACGTGACACAGACAATTTTTAATTTGCCGCTAACCGTAAACAAATGACAAATTAATAAAATACATAGACAATAAGGCAAAGAGTTCCATTTTCAAAATTTGAACTTATTTTTTTATTATATCGTTTACAAGTGGCCAGTTCTAAAAACGTTCAGTGTCGCCCTCTACAGATCCGTACTGTGGTTTTTTGCCAACTTCCAAAAAGAAGACGGTACTCAATTCGACTGTATGTTTTTTTTACGTGTGGTACCTCATAACTTTTTACTGGGTGAACCGATTTCGATGAATCTTTTTTTTTGAAAGCTGATACTTCACGTGTGGTCCCATATGAATTTGATCAAGGTCAGACCAATAGTTGTAGAGTTATTCTTCATAACTTATATTGAAGTCGGCTGTACAACATTTTTAATTTTGAATTATAAGAATTGCGCTCTAGTTATTGTGACGTTTAGTAGGAATTTAAAACCTGCGCACACCCGCGACATTTATACGTGATAGTCACGCTGCAGCCATTTTATGGTTGTTGCATGAATAGGTCGTATCGACGGGGGTAGGACCACGCTCTCGCAGAATACCATCGTAAAATAACAGCTTAATGCAGCTGTGTTTCGTATGGTGAATGTAGAGAACCGGAGACCCATTTTACTGGAAACGAGGCGTTCCATCTTAATCCTCAGGGGAGAGAACGCATTTACATTTTGATTAGTAAACGAGGATTGATGTAGATGACTATGGGCCACAGCATCCATTTACGATCAGGTGGACTGTGTGCTCGTTTGCAATCTATATTCTATGAAAAAAAGTTGTTGGTGTGGGATTTTATTATGGCGCGTGTTCGTAGGTGCGCGTTTCGGCGAGCGCGGAGGAGGGCGTTCGCGGGCAAACGGGCGTACTGCGGTCGCTGGCGGGCGGCGCCTGCGCCGTGTTCCTGCCGCGCGACGAGCGCGTCGTGTCGCTGCCCGCCGCGCTGCTCGAGCCCGTCGTGCCGCAGTCCGGCGACCGCGTCAAGGTCACTCGCACTCGCACACACTACACTGTACACTGCACACTACACTGTACACTACACGCCTGCGCCGTGTTCCTGCCGCGCGACGAGCGCGTCGTGTCGCTGCCCGCCGCGCTGCTCGAGCCCGTCGTGCCGCAGTCCGGCGACCGCGTCAAGGTCACTCGCACTCGCACACACTACACTGTACACTGCACACTACACTGTACACTACACGCCTGCGCCGTGTTCCTGCCGCGCGACGAGCGCGTCGTGTCGCTGCCCGCCGCGCTGCTCGAGCCCGTCGTGCCGCAGTCCGGCGACCGCGTCAAGGTCACTCGCACTCGCACACACTACACTGTACACTGCACACTACACTGTACACTACACGCCTGCGCCGTGTTCCTGCCGCGCGACGAGCGCGTCGGTCGCTGCCCGCCGCGCTGCTCGAGCCCGTCGTGCCGCAGTCCGGCGACCGCGTCAAGGTCACTCGCACTCGCACACACTACACTGTACACTGCACACTACACTGTACACTACACGCCTGCGCCGTGTTCCTGCCGCGCGACGAGCGCGTCGGTCGCTGCCCGCCGCGCTGCTCGAGCCCGTCGTGCCGCAGTCCGGCGACCGCGTCAAGGTCACTCGCACTCGCACACACTACACTGTACACTGCACACTACACTGTACACTACACGCCTGCGCCGTGTTCCTGCCGCGCGACGAGCGCGTCGTGTCGCTGCCCGCCGCGCTGCTCGAGCCCGTCGTGCCGCAGTCCGGCGACCGCGTCAAGGTCACTCGCACTCGCACACACTACACTGTACACTGCACACTACACTGTACACTACACGCCTGCGCCGTCTTCCTGCCGCGCGACGAGCGCGTCGGTCGCTGCCCGCCGCGCTGCTCGAGCCCGTCGTGCCGCAGTCCGGCGACCGCGTCAAGGTCACTCGCACTCGCACACACTACACTGTACACTGCACACTACACTGTACACTACACGCCTGCGCCGTGTTCCTGCCGCGCGACGAGCGCGTCGTGTCGCTGCCCGCCGCGCTGCTCGAGCCCGTCGTGCCGCAGTCCGGCGACCGCGTCAAGGTCACTCGCACTCGCACACACTACACTGTACACTACACGCCTGCGCCGTGTTCCTGCCGCGCGACGAGCGCGTCGTGTCGCTGTCCGCCGCGCTGCTCGAGCCCGTCGTGCCGCAGTCCGGCGACCGCGTCAAGGTCACTCGCACTCGCACACACTACACTGTACACTGCACACTACACTGTACACTACACGCCTGCGCCGTGTTCCTGCCGCGCGACGAGCGCGTCGTGTCGCTGCCCGCCGCGCTGCTCGAGCCCGTCGTGCCGCAGTCCGGCGACCGCGTCAAGGTCACTCGCACTCGCACACACTACACTGTACACTGCACACTACACTGTACACTACACGCCTGCGCCGTGTTCCTGCCGCGCGACGAGCGCGTCGTGTCGCTGCCCGCCGTGCTGCTCGAGCCCGTCGTGCCGCAGTCCGGCGACCGCGTCAAGGTCACTCGCACTCGCACACACTACACTGTACACTGCACACTACACTGTACACTACACGCCTGCGCCGTGTTCCTGCCGCGCGACGAGCGCGTCGTGTCGCTGCCCGCCGCGCTGCTCGAGCCCGTCGTGCCGCAGTCCGGCGACCGCGTCAAGGTCACTCGCACTCGCACACACTACACTGTACACTGCACACTACACCGTACACTACACGCCTGCGCCGTGTTCCTGCCGCGCGACGAGCGCGTCGTGTCGCTGCCCGCCGCGCTGCTCGAGCCCGTCGTGCCGCAGTCCGACGACCGCGTCAAGGTCACTCGCACTCGCACACACTACACTGTACACTGCACACTACACTGTACACTACACGCCTGCGCCGTGTTCCTGCCGCGCAACGAGCGCGTCGTGTCGCTGCCCGCCGCGCTGCTCGAGCCCGTCGTGCCGCAGTCCGGCGACCGCGTCAAGGTCACTCGCACTCGCACACACTACACTGTACACTGCACACTACACTGTACACTACACGCCTGCGCCGTGTTCCTGCCGCGCGACGAGCGCGTCGTGTCGCTGCCCGCCGCGCTGCTCGAGCCCGTCGTGCCGCAGTCCGGCGACCGCGTCAAGGTCACTCGCACTCGCACACACTACACTGCACACTACACTGTACACTACACGCCTGCGCCGTGTTCCTGCCGCGCGACGAGCGCGTCGTGTCGCTGCCCGCCGCGCTGCTCGAGCCCGTCGTGCCGCAGTCCGACGACCGCGTCAAGGTCACTCGCACTCGCACACACTACACTGTACACTGCACACTACACGCCTGCGCCGTGTTCCTGCCGCGCGACGAGCGCGTCGGTCGCTGCCCGCCGCGCTGCTCGAGCCCGTCGTGCCGCAGTCCGGCGACCGCGTCAAGGTCACTCGCACTCGCACACACTACACTGTACACTGCACACTACACTGTACACTACACGCCTGCGCCGTGTTCCTGCCGCGCGACGAGCGCGTCGTGTCGCTGCCCGCCGCGCTGCTCGAGCCCGTCGTGCCGCAGTCCGGCGACTGCGTCAAGGTCACTCGCACACACTACACTGTACACTACACGCCTGCGCCGTGTTCCGGCCGCGCGACGAGCGCGTCGTGTCGCTGCCCGCCGCGCTGCTCGAGCCCGTCGTGCTGCAGTCCGGCGACCGCGTCAAGGTCACTCGCACTTGTACACACTACACTGTACACTGCACACTACACTGTACACTACACGCCTGCGCCGTGTTCCTGCCGCGCGACGAGCGCGTCGTGTCGCTGCCCGCCGCGCTGCTCGAGCCCGTCGTGCCGCAGTCCGGCGACCGCGTCAAGGTCACTCGCACTCGCACACACTACACTGTACACTGCACACTACACGCCTGCGCCGTGTTCCTGCCGCGCGACGAGCGCGTCGTGTCGCTGCCCGCCGCGCTGCTCGAGCCCGTCGTGCCGCAGTCCGGCGACCGCGTCAAGGTCACTCGCACTCGCACACACTACACTGTACACTGCACACTACACTGTACACTACACGCCTGCGCCGTGTTCCTGCCGCGCGACGAGCGCGTCGTGTCGCTGCCCGCCGCGCTGCTCGAGCCCGTCGTGCCGCAGTCCGGCGACCGCGTCAAGGTCACTCGCACTCGCACACACTACACTGTACATTGCACACTACACTGTACACTACACGCCTGCGCCGTGTTCCTGCCGCGCGACGAGCGCGTCGTGTCGCTGCCCGCCGCGCTGCTCGAGCCCGTCGTGCCGCAGTCCGGCGACCGCGTCAAGGTCACTCGCACACACACTGTACATGTCCAAACACTCGCACAAAACATGCACAAGCACACAGACACAATTGTTTACTTATATATTTGTCTATATGTGATCCTGCATAAGCACAAGCACACCTATTCCTACATCCGCACCAAGATCCTAGATGTATAAATTCAACAGGTCTGGTACTGTGATTGTGCTTCTGCCTCACAAATTTAGTTATTCCGGCCAATACTGTCTAGGTATTATAGCCAATAGTCAGTCATCTTATCTATTTCTGATGCCAAGCAGCAGTACACTGCGTTCTTCAGTCTTGAATTTTAAATAATAGCCTATGAAGCATTCCATTTTAAGTCTACATGTCTGACACTGTTTGTTCACAGGCTTGCTTATAATTCTATCATCAATAAATTCGAAGACTATATGATATTTAAAAAAGAACAAATTTTGACCAGAATCAGACTGCAAAAAATTTCAAAAATTCATAAGATGATAACAAATCTTCTTAGATTATATACAGTCAGGTAGCTATTCATTTAAATATTTCCCAATTTCCCTTCAATAGCTCGACTACCTGGCTGCACATAAATATGGTAGGAGTATTAGACCCTACAGACCATAACTAAGTGCCATATTCTAGTAGTCCTTAATATCCTAGCCCTAAATTAGATAATTGTGGAATGTCTGCACCATGAGACCTAAGGTAACAGACGGGCAGACAGGTTGTCAGGGTTAGGTGATTGGGTTGGCCCCTTAACCTTACCAGGAGTTTCGGTGATAGCAACGAAGTCGTGGTCCAGCGTTGAAAGAGGATTTTATTCACAATACGTTATAATTTAAGCGTCAGCAGCCTAATGGCAGGGCGCGGACCGCGAACTCGAAAGGTCGTGGGTTCGAATCCGTACTGTACGTACGGACGTATGTAACTGTCGTGAACCACTTCTAACACAAGCATTTTAAGCTTACCAGAAGTAGTTAAAGGGAATATTAGTAAGGTTTAATAGCATTACTAGTATTTAAAAAAAAAATTGATTACAATTTAATACAACTACAAATTTACGTTATAGTTATACACTAAGATTACTCAGCAACAACTGTTAGTGTGCGTTAGTTTTGGTAACTCAGTGACTGGCCTGCAGCGTTGCAATGTTCAGTGCTGAACAGATTTTATAACTGGCTTTACGGCTCTGGGTTCTAGCCCTTCTAAGCGTGAAGTTACAATGTATAATTATCTTTTATAGTACACTGCTTTACAATATATTGATGCGTCACATTGTACAGCCCTTGGGAGATTTTGACAGCAAACTTGAACCGAGCAGACAGCTGACAGTTGGTGATGGTATCTCAAGGCGCCTAAGCAGACAGACACCTTATCTTCAGAATCACATCACTATCAAAGCACTTATTTCACCGTTTCCACTAATAGTTCACATGCGCAGACACTTAATACACAAAATCGCACCACTTTTATTTATCAAAATCCACTTTTTTATATGTGGTAGAGCCATGCTGCAGCTATATTAGTAGTATAGTTGTAGCACGAATGGGTCGGCTCGACCGGGGAAGGACCACGCTCTCACAGAATACCAGCTTAAAATAGCAGCTTAACACTGCTGTGTTTCGTACGGTGAGTGTAGAGAACCGGAGACCCTTTTTACTGGAAAAGAGGCATTCCATCTTAGTCCTCACGGGTGACAACCCATCTGCATTTTGATTCTCATACAAGGATAAATGTAATGTCTATGGGCCACAGCAACCACTTACTATCAGGTGGAATGTGTGCTCGTTTGTTACCCTATTCTATAAAAAAAAACTTCAAACCATTATTTAAACAATAATACAAGAGCAGTAATCCTCCACCGTTCAAGTTCCCACCAAAACTCCTGAACATATTGAATATGATCAATAATAAAGATAACAAATTATTAATTTTATTATATTATAACTATGCAGGTCATTGCGGGCGAGGACCGTGAAGCTGTAGGGCAACTCATCTCAATAGAGAACCAGGAAGGAGTTGTCAAATTTGGAACGGACGACATCAAGATCATGCAACTTAGACACTTGTGCAAGATGAGTGCTGCGTAGAGAGAACACTGGGCTTAACCTACCAAAGGAAAAATTTTACTCCCATTCTTACGAATTTCTAGAAACCTAACTCGATTTTGAGTTGCAGTGTGGTACATGTAAGATTGGAAATGAAAGTAATTAACACTGAAGGCATGTTGAGACAACTTAAGCTATAGCGAAGTTAGAGATTTTAAGCAGACTTGAAAATATAAGCATATACATAATGTGAATACCTGTATATTAAATTATATGACATGGGCTTGTTACATGATGTACTGTATGTAAATGTTATGTAACGCTTGATAATTGTTTTCAACAATAAAACATTTAATAATTAATTGTTGTTTACCTAAATTACCATTAATTCATAGCCTACATAAATCCCTATGGTGGGTACAAGCCTCCGTATGACTGAGGGTGTTTTGGGCATGGAAAAGTAAGGCGCATTGTCCCAATGCTTGTTTTTGTTTTTTTTTTTGTTTTGGTTTTTTACTCTTCGAGATATTTAATTCTCTGATACACCGGCTTCCTCAAGACGTTTTACTTTACCGCCGAGCACTTAAAGAGTAAATCAGCAATTAAAATGTCTCATATAAAAAGTGGTGGCAGTGGGGATCGAACTTTCACATAAGTTTGTTGATCAAGGATATTTAAATTATAATTACGTTTCAGTATTGATGTCTACGTCGAGTAAAGCCCAGTCTGTTTAAAAGCTGCATAACATTTAACAATCATCTAACAATAAATGGGCAGAGCTAGCGAGTCAGTGACTTCCGTAAGCATCATATTAGTTCACAAACTATATAGAAACGCTACGCGTTCAGACAGACGTCTCTGGTCACAGAACACAATTACTCTTTATCAAGAGTCTCTGGTACATTTAATTTGGACCGTAGAGCAAATCAGAACATGACATTTCGTTTTTTTTTTAATATGAATTGGATATAGGCAAAGGAATAATTTTATTTCAGCCTAGTATATATATATATATATATATATATATATACCTATATAATATTTTTGTATATATAATTTTAATTACTATTTTTATTATTATTTTATTATGAAGGAGGATTCGTAGAAATAAAATGCATTGTATATATTATTTATTATATGATTTATTTCTTTAACCTTTTTTATAATAGTTTAAGGCTTTTTTTGCATTGGTGGTAATGTACGCTTTTCGATTCTAGTGATGTCCGTGCCTTTCAGAATCCCATCTGTGGTATGTGCTATAGAGTAAACATTTAATTGCTCTCTTGCTGCTTGCACTTGAATATTTTCAGTGGAAAGGTTCTCTTCAATACATTCGATATCCAGTGTATTGAGCTGGAAAAAGGAATATTTAAATATATAAATTACAAGTTGGAATATGTACGCTAATTGTAATTGTTGTCGTTTATAAATGTTTGCATAGAAAATGTCAAGACAAGAAGAGGCCATTGTAATCAGACAAAGTTACTTTCACATAAATCTAAGAAGCTTTCACAATTATACACAAATTTCCAATAATTTTTGAACATAATTATCATTCATACCTAAGATAATTAAGTATACTGTAGCAATTTTTGATAGAAGGTTGGGAGGATAAAAGTATTTGTAAAGTAGCCAATTATCTATTCGAATCTACATTCATGTTCTACTGCTGGGCACAGACTCTGTCTCATTTCTCAGAAGGGTATGAAATAATGAGTTGGGCAAGGTGCTTATTGGTAGACTCCATCTTTAAAATATTTTTATTCCTTGAACACGATAAAAAAATTGGTAAATCCAATTCGGCATGCCTTAAGCGCCTTAAAAAAATTACGTATAACATGATTATACGGATTTTTTTAAAGTAGTTTAAATACATTTCGACAGCACTATCGGCTTCAACACCCTCGAAACCCATGAAAATGTCACCCATGATGAAAAAATTGATACCTATTGCAGCCGCCACCTTGGATTAACATTTTGACAGCACCATCGGCTTCAACACCCTCGAAAACCATGAAAATGACACCCATGATGAAAAAATTGATATCTACTTCAGCCGCCATCTTGGATTTACATTTCGACAGCACTATCGGCTTCAACACCCTCGAAACCCATGAAAATGACACCCATGATGAAAAATTGATATCTATTACAGCCGCCACCTTGGATTTACATTTCGACAGCATCATCGGCTTCAACACCCGTGAAAACCATGAGAATGACAGCCATGATGAAAAAATTGATATCTATTGCAACCGCCATCTTGGATTTACATTTCGACAATCCTATCGGCTTCAACTCTCTCGAAAACCATGAAAATGACACTCATGATGAAAAAATTGATACCTTTTGCAGCCGCCATCTTGGATTTACATTTCGACAGCACTATCGGCTTCAACACCCTCGAAACCCATGAAAATGACACCCATGATGAAAAATTGATACCTATTACAGCCGCCACCTTGGATTTACATTTCGACAGCATCATCGGCTTCAACACCCGTGAAAACCATGAGAATGACACCCATGATGAAAAAATTGATATCTATTGCAACCGCCATCTTGGATTTACATTTCGACAATCCTATCGGCTTCAACTCTCTCGAAAACCATGAAAATGACACTCATGATGAAAAAATTGATACCTTTTGCAGCCGCCATCTTGGATTTACATTTCGACAGCACTATCGGCTTCAACACCCTCGAAAACCATGAAAATGACACCCAAGATGAAAAAATTGATATCTACTGCAGCCGCCATCTTGGATTTACATTTCGACAGCCCTATCGGCTTCAACACCCTCGAAAACCATGAAAATGACACTCATGATGAAAAAATTGGTACCTAATTCAGCCGCCATCTTGGATGTACATTTCGACAGCACTATTGGTTTCAACACCCTCGAAAACCATGAAAATGTCACCCATGACAAAAAAATTTATACTACTTACTTTTAGTATGTACTACTATTATTTATTCTGTACTTTTAAATTATTGTAATAAAAAAAATCTCTTATTATTATTATAATCAAGTATTGCATGCCGAACGCAAAGCACATAGGTATGTTCTACTAGCGCCTAAAAATCAATATTCCAATGTTTTGTCGCATGAAATCGTATCTAGCAATCATATTATACATATAAATGATATAAAAAGCATTGTCAGAAAGATAAATGATTGTTGAACTTATTAATATTTTTTAAATCGATTAATTACTATTTTCACATTAAAAAAAGGGGTTTTAGTGGCTTATGGTGTGGATTTATCAAGTCCGCAAGGCTTGTAAACACTAACTTTTGAAAATATCAATTGTTTAACTCAATCTATTTTTTAATATCTTCATCTATCATCTTCATCTATCTAAGACAAGGCTACCAAATCAACGAAAATTTCACCATTTTGGAGCCGATAAAAATTAATTATGGCTAAACAAAACAAAATTACACTGCCATTTACATTGTTTACAAGCCTCGCGGACTTAATAAATCCACACCATAAGCCACTAAAACCCCTTTTTTATTTAAAAATAGTAATTAATCGATTTAAAAATATTAATAAGTTCAACAATCATTTATCTTTCTGACAATGCTTTTTATATCATTTATATGTATAATATGATTGCTAGATATGATTTCATTCGATAAAACGTTGGAATCTTTATTTTTAGGCCATAGTAGAACATATCTTGCGCTTTCGCTTAAGACATGCAATTAGCACTTAAAATTGGAATTAACATTAATTCATTTATTTCAGTTGCGTAGACAGAGATCAGATTTGCTCAAAAATATAAACATATTACTAATCCTAATAAAAATATTATCTGAACTAAAGTTTTAGAATGGCAATTGTTTTACAATTTAAATTTTACATGATTATTACCTTAATTTTCTTACTTCATTGGGCATCACATTTTCATCATTTAGTTTATGTAACAAGCTCAATTGAGTATGCTTGCAGTCTGTTTAGTACACGTCATCTTGCCATTTTGATACGTTTCCATCAGTTATTATGTGTTTTGACAGCAAAATTATTCCTCACATCTTTATGATGGCTGATCAAATATCACACTAAGTTTATTTAAACTGTATCATCTGAAATAAAACCATAAAAGATTGTTTGTCATTGTAATTCAGAGAACCTTGATTTTGAAATTATTAAGACTAGTGGTGTGCTATTGTGGTTAAAATAATGTTAACAATTAATTATTTAAAATAATAGAATTCTATAAAAATATTTCAGCCATTAACTTAAAATTTTAATAAATTATTATTAAAAGAATTTATTATTATGTTTCACTCATCATTAATTCATTGCAGACTATCATAAAGCTACTGGTAAACATAGGCCTTTATAGGTTATCGTATAAAGTGTACATTTTCCATAGTTGTAACACTTGGCAGACAAGTTGGTAACCAGTTTATTATTATTACTAAGTTGTTATCAAAGAGATCACTTGAAATGCCAGGAATTAAGTAGTTTTATTCAATGTACAATACTCCCGTACATCTTTATTACAATTTTTTAAAATTTATATGAATACTGAATATACTGAGCAGTTATGTTTAAGGAATAATTAAATGTACATACCTTTGTCATCTTTGATGATAAACCTAACTCAACTTACTCCAACGAATAGTGTTGAGTCTATCCAACCTTTTTTAGCCTTATTAATGTCAGATTTAGCAGTATGAAACCCTTTATTCAAAAATTTTGTTACTAAGCAAGTTTCTTGAAAAGGTTACTAGAATGCAGCATACTTTTAAGTTTGTCACAGTTTATTAAGTCCAACCACTTGTTTATTTGGCCTTCGTCAGACTCTTTTCTGTTACTTCCACAATTGGGAATGAAACACTTAAAAATACATTTTAAAACTAAAAATTATATACAAAATACACTAAAGCTATAAAGAAAACGTCCCGTCGAAATATATAACCTATTAAACAATAAATACCCTTTCGTAAAATAGCAGTAAAATGCCAATAAAACTTTATTTATAATTTATAGTTAGTTCATACTTCATAGAAAAACAAAATAAAAATTTCCAAGAAAACTTCTAACTTGACAGCTACGCGACAATAACATGACATGACAAAATGGCGGCAGCGGGAAGGGGCAAGAGGTGGGAGGGACGAGGGAAACGTCATGTTCTGGATTGCTCACTGCATTTCATACGGTCAAAGATTTTTGTTCAAAGATTACCAGCCGTGTATTAGTTTGTGGTGACTTCCCTATATAAAAAAGTACTGTGTCAGTGACCTCGCCGCACCGCTGATCGACTCGATTGTACTCTGTGGCGACTTGATTGTACTCTGTGGCGACTCGATTGTACTCTGTGGCGACTCGATTGTACTCTGTGGCAACTCGATGTACTCTGTGGCGACTCGATTGTACTCTGTGGCAACTCGATTGTACTCTGTGGCGACTCGATTGAACTCTGTGGCGACTCGATTGTACTCTGTGGCAACTCGATTGTACTCTGTGGCAACTCGATTGTACTCTGTGGCGACTCGATTGTACTCTGTGGCGACTCGATTGTACTCTGTGGCAACTCGATTGTACTCTGTGGCGACTCGATTGTACTCTGTGGCTGCGAATATCAGCTGTTTTCTTGAAATGGCTACCTTTAAACGCTCGCATAAATTAATCATTACCTCCATTCAACTACATCTTTTTCATTAAAACTTACAGCCTATATACGTCCCACTGCTGGACACATGCCTCCTCTTCCTTTCATTTCTGAGAGGGTTATAGGGTAAGGAAATGTCCGCCGCGCTGTCCCAACGGCGTGCTAGCGAACTTCACGTCTTCGAAATATTTTTTTGAAGTGAAACTTCTTTATTATTGTTGTGATTTGAAAACGCGCTGAAACGAAAATGAGACAAACATATACATCTATATGGTTTAGTCTACGAAAAAAATGAGATAGAATCTATACTAATATAATAAATCGGAAGAGGTTTTTGTCAGTGAAAACTTCTTTAGGCATCGTTGTGATTTGAAATAGTGATGACTGATGAGCCAACTCGAGTTTACTCAAATTACTAACTCGAGTTAACTCGAGTTGGATCTCCCTAACTCGAGTTTGGGCTGCTGTACATGAACGGATCAAGTGAGCCAGCAAAAGAGTAAGAGCGCAATTCGTTTGTTATGTGCGCGCTTTGTGTAACAAAGAGTATTTAGCTACAACTAAAACAATTTGTTATTTAGAATTTTATAATAGCTATGTAAGTTAATTTCTTTTATAATTTTGATTAATTATGATCAATAAAATTAAAAACAGGTATACCTCAAAACTTGAAAACGAGACTGTACACCCAGTGCGTGTTGCCAGTGATGACATACGGAACTGAGACGTGGTCCTTCACTACTGTCCGGATGAGGAAGCTCAAGGTCACTCAGCGAGCTATGGAGAAGGCTATGCTCGGAGTTTCTCTGCGTGATAAACTCAGAAATGAGGATATCCGCAGTAGAACCAGAGTGACCGACATAGCCCAACGGATTAGTAAGCTGAAGTGGCAATGGGCCGGCCATATAGCTCGAAGAACCGACAACCGATGGGGAAGAAAGGTTCTCGAGTGGCAGCCTCGTACCGGCAGGCGAAGTGTAGGGCGTCACCCCACTAGATGGAGTGACGACCTGGTAAGATATGCAGGAAGTCGATGGATGCAGGTGGCTCAGGACCGTGCTTTGTGGCATTCTTTGGGGGAGGCCTATGTTCAGCAGTGGACTTGTGAATGGCCGTAATGATGATGATGATGATGATGATGATCAATATAGCCGTACATAGTAAAGTTACAAATCTATTATTATTTTAAACCTATTGTATTAACCAAAAAGGGTGGTTCACTTGTAAGATACACAATATTTAAAATTAACGCTAATTGTAACACTTAACTTACGATAAATATTTCAATTTTGAAAAAAATTTAATTTATTTAAGAATATTTGACTGTAATAACTAATATATTAATATTTTATGTGCCTATATCTTAAAATTAGACTAATATCGTTTCGTGAAGACTACTACATAGCTAATTTTGTTGTTCAATACAAGTACTTACTATGACTAAGATTATAATCAAATATACATAAGTATGTGATAAATCCTAAATATACCTTTATATTTCAATCCTACATAAAAAGCTTGGTAATTATGGCTATCTCAAAGAGCTAAAATCCGCTAAATAGAAAAACGAATTTATAAATAATTTAAAATTAAAAATTTGTACAACCGACTTCAATATAAACTATTAAGATTAACTCAAAAACTATTGATCAGACCATGATCAAATTTATATGGGACTACATGAGAAGCACCAGCTTTCAAATAGAAAAAGAATCATCGAAATCGGTTCACCCAGAAAAAAGTTAAGTATGAGGTAACACACATAAAAAAACAGTCGAATTGAGTACCGTCTCCTGTTTGAAGTCGGTAGAAAAATAGTTTGTAATAAATCATTTACTCTGTTTCGTACTACTAACTCGAGTTGCGTGAATTTAACTCGAGTTGTAATTTTTCCGAGTTGGCACATCTATAATTTGAAACAAATGAAACGAAAAAGGGACAAATATATAAATCTATAGGAGAGAATGAGATAGAATCTACTAATATATAATTTCTTGCGCTTTAGCGCAAGAGGTTTTTTTGTTTGTTTAGACACTAATCTCTGGAACTACTGGTCCGACTTGAAAAATTATTTTGGTATATGATAGCCAGATTCACGAGGAATAGTACACTACTGAGAGGTGTAGCTTAATGCTAGGTACACCTCTCAGCTAGTCTTAAATATTGATTTTCTGCTGACTTCTAAAAAGGAGACGGTACTCAATTCGACTAAGTATGTTTTTTTTTGTTAAGCAAGGCGGAACAGCGCTCCCGAACTGCTTAATTCGTGTGCGTGCGTAATGGTTAGTGATACGTAAATACTTGTTCTACAAAAATATAGATCTCTTCTTCATCTAAAAAAAGTCTGCGATACCATAGTCCTATTTTTTATACATATTTGTTAGAGCCATGCTATAGGTAAATTAATAGTATACTTATTTAAATAAAACTAATTTTTCGGATTTTATCGCGTATATTAACTTGTTTTATATTCCCGACGTTTCGAGCACTTTACAGCACCCATGGTCACGGGGGGGACTGAGGTGTATGACGTCCCAATGTCATAGTTAACCACGGCTACCTCCAGATTAAAAATTATTAATTTTTGTTCCGATCCACGCAGTATGAACTTACAGTATCATGAAGTCTTGCAGTTGTATGCTTGGGTTGGGATTTAATTTTATTAATTATGGGATCCCAAGCAGATGGTAGCACCCAGCCATCTTCTCTATTGAAATTAGGATGTTTCTTGATTTCAATAGCCTCGCGAATCATCCTTGGAAGGAATCGGTGTTCTTTAGCGAGGATTTGTGGTCTATCAAATCTAATGTAGTGACGGGGGCGATCCTGTACGTGTTCACAGACTGCAGACTTCCCGGAGCGTCTATTCTTCACATCAGCTATGTGTTCTTTAACACGGGTTTTTATAGATCTTTTAGTTTGTCCTATATAAGAGAGACCACATTCACAATCAAGCTTGTACACTCCTGCATCTTGCAGAGGAATATTACACTTGACTGATGGTAAAAACTGACTAATCTTCTTCGGCGGCTTGAAATATGTTTTAATGGAAGCCCGCTTCAAGATGTAGCCAATCTTGTCAGTGACACCTCTGACATATGGCAGTACAGCAGGCACTCGCTCGACTGTGGCCGGCTTCACTCGTTCACTGTGACGTAGGCGCGGGACCCGAAGCTTATTGTCATGCAAAACTTGCTTGACGTGTTGGAGCTCGGCGGCCAGGTGTTTACTGTCACAGATCCCTCGTGCTCTCTGAAACAAAGATTTACCCACGGTAGCTAACTGTGAAGGATGGTGGTGAGAATCACCGTTTAAATATCTATCTGTATGGGTCTTTTTTCTATACACAGTGTGGCTCAAGGTGTTATCAGGATTCCGAATTACTAACACATCTAGAAAAGCTAAAGAATTGTTTGCCTCTAACTCCATTGTGAACTGAATTTTAGAATTTAAGGAGTTAAGATGGTCTAGAAATGCATGGGAGAAGTACGCAGGGCTTTCTCCTCAAAGTCCTCCATGAATATATCGGCAACAATGGGCTCACCTGTATCTCCCATTGTTGCCGATATATTCATGGAGGACTTTGAGGAGAAAGCCCTGCGTACTTCTCCCGTAAACCCAAGATTCTACAAGCGGTACGTAGACGACACTTTCACAATTCTCCCTTTAGATAAAGTAACTGCATTTCTAGACCATCTTAACTCCTTAAATTCTAAAATTCAGTTCACAATGGAGTTAGAGGCAAACAATTCTTTAGCTTTTCTAGATGTGTTAGTAATTCAGAATCCTGATAACACCTTGAGCCACACTGTGTATAGAAAAAAGACCCATACAGATAGATATTTAAACGGTGATTCTCACCACCATCCTTCACAGTTAGCTACCGTGGGTAAATCTTTGTTTCAGAGAGCACGAGGGATCTGTGACAGTAAACACCTGGCCGCCGAGCTCCAACACGTCAAGCAAGTTTTGCATGACAATAAGCTTCGGGTCCCGCGCCTACGTCACAGTGAACGAGTGAAGCCGGCCACAGTCGAGCGAGTGCCTGCTGTACTGCCATATGTCAGAGGTGTCACTGACAAGATTGGCTACATCTTGAAGCGGGCTTCCATTAAAACATTTTTCCAACCGCCGAAGAAGATTAGTCAGTTTTTACCATCAGTCAAGTGTAATATTCCTCTGCAAGATGCAGGAGTGTACAAGCTTGATTGTGAATGTGGTCTCTCTTATATAGGACAAACTAAAAGATCTATAAAAACCCGTGTTAAAGAACACATAGCTGATGTGAAGAATAGACGCTCCGGGAAGTCTGCAGTCTGTGAACACGTACAGGATCGCCCCCGTCACTACATTAGATTTGATAGACCACAAATCCTCGCTAAAGAACACCGATTCCTTCCAAGGATGATTCGCGAGGCTATTGAAATCAAGAAACATCCTAATTTCAATAGAGAAGATGGCTGGGTGCTACCATCTGCTTGGGATCCCATAATTAATAAAATTAAATCCCAACCCAAGCATACAACTGCAAGACTTCATGATACTGTAAGTTCATACTGCGTGGATCGGAACAAAAATTAATAATTTTTAATCTGGAGGTAGCCGTGGTTAACTATGACATTGGGACGTCATACACCTCAGTCCCCCCCGTGACCATGGGTGCTGTAAAGTGCTCGAAACGTCGGGAATATAAAACAAGTTAATATACGCGATAAAATCCGTAAAATTAGTTTTATTTAAATGTGTAGTGTTCGCGTAAATATAAGAAATCATAATAGTATACTTAGTTGTAGTACTCAATGCTGCTGTGTTTCGTATGGTGAGTGTAGAGAACCGGAGACTCTTTTTACTGGAAACGAGGCATTCCATCTTAGTCCTCAGGGGTGACAACGCATCTGCATTTTGATTGTTAACGCAAGATAAACGTAGATGTCTATAGGCCACAGATTTCACTTACCATGAGGTAGCCTGTGTGCTCGTTTGTCGCACTTATTCTTTATTAAAAAAAAATTACAAATTTATCAAATAAATAAAATTAATTATATTGAATAAAATTATCATAATATGCAAACCATTCTGAACAACCTATATTTTACCGATTTATGGACCACTTTCAGAGTCAATAAATTTTTGTTCGATAAAATGGCTACTAGAATGAAGTAACGTCGCTACTATATATTTACTGTGCTATTACCAAGCAATTTTAGTCATTAGAAAATATTCTTTTGATTTAATTAATATTTCATTAAATATACATTTATTTGCTATACAATGAAACTTTTATCTTATATTTTATGCAGCACTTGTGGTTGAAAATTATCAAATTAAATAAAACATTTGCTGTGAAATATTGCATGCCTTAAGCGCAAAGCGCGCAGGTATATTCTGCTAGGGCCTAAAAATTAAAATTCCAACGTTTTGTCTCATTAAATCGTATCTAACAATCATATTATACATATAAATGATATAAAAAGCACATTGTCAAAAAGATAAAAAATGATTGTTGAAGTTATTAATTTTTTTAAATCGTATAATTACTATTTTTACATAAAAAAGGGGTTTTAGTGGCTTATGGTGTGAATTTATCAAGTCCGCATGGCGGCGTAAACACGATAAGTTTTGAAAACATCAATTGCTCAACTCGATCTATATTTAAAACTCTTCATCTATCATCTGGGAAGCCATGGAATGTAAATGGCAGTATAATTTTGTTTGGTTTAGTTATAATTCATTTTTTTCGGCTAAGAAGTGGCGAAATTTTTGAGGCCTTGTATTAATTTATTTTGCTAAATAGTCCGCAACCGCACTTCGAGCCACAGCCACAGAGTACTTTATTTACTCCGGAATCAAATGCCGTCGTAAGTGGTCGTGTGTTACAGCGGCTCGTGCAGAAAAATATCTATCGCCGTAGAAATACAAAATATTCCAAAAACCAAATTTGATATGTACATACTTGACCAAGATAAGATATTATTATTATTTTTATAATCACAGATTTTTACGCACACTAAAAGCATGCAGGATTTATATATAAATATACTTATACGTCTTGGACTTTATAGACCTGAAGGTGTGTCGGTATCTACTACAGGAACTCCTCGACGAGGAGAACTAGATATGCCGAGTTTGGGCTCGTTTTGTTAGTTATGATGAATCCTTACCTCCGGATTTGATAGAGTAATTGAGTGGATTTTCAATAGCGTAGGCAAGGAAGGTCGTGTTGCTGAGAGGCTGCCCTATGTTACATTGAGATGGGTAGTGATGCTGTTGGTTTGCATGCTTTGGTGTTATCATGTAATCGGGGTCCTGTAGTAAGGAGGGTTTGTTACCGAGTAGTGTTCCTTTATTTAAATACTTTTGGAATAATTTATAACATCAGAAGTGGAATAGTTTCTTACATCAGAAATGGGATTAAAGTCTTTTCCTGTAGCTATACAATGTAATTTCTTACAATATTGAAAATTTCATAATTTTGCCTCCAAAAAAATTTTTATATATTTTTTTTAAATACATGCTTGATCAGTAATTTTTTGGAATAGGACACTTCTAGAATACTATTTCTATATCTATTTCTTTTTTTCGAATGTTAAATTCGTTAGAAGCCAAGGCCCGAAAAACTAAATTTAAAAACTATACTCAATTTTTTCAAACTTTACATTTGGCGGGAATTTCATTTGTATGCAAAATGGAGGAACTCGAACTTAAATATTTCTGCCTGAAAAAAACATTCTACAGTGTTTTTGAAAAGTTGCAGTCTACCATGGCAGACATTGCTCCGTCTTATTCTACAGTGACATGCTGATGTGAAATGAGTGTAAAATGCGGCTAACGACGGCCGCTATTCAAGAAAACGTTAAAATAATTGAAGAAATTGTTAAGGTTCGACGTGTAGCCATCCGTTATTTAGTTGAGAATCTAAAGCTTTCGTTTGGGACAATTCAGTTTATTTTAACTCGTACCCTAAAATTCAAAAAGGTGGTGGCGCGCTGGTTTCCTCTAATGTTAACAGACGCCCAAAAGAAAGCAAAAGTTAACCTTTCAAATTTGAAAACATTTCATTTTTTAACGTTTCGTAACCGTAGATTATACGTGTAATACACCATTCTGATTCGGAGACGAAAAACAAAAGCAAGGTGTGGAAAAGACCGTCTTTCAGGCCAGCCAAGGTTCACGGTATCTGCGTCCGCTGAATAAATAATGGCCTATCTTCTAGGATGCGCAAGCTGTAATAATGATCGATTATTGAGGTGAAAACTTCTTTAGAATCGATGTGATTTGAAACTCGATGAAACAAAAAAGAGACAAACATATACATCTACAAAATTTAGCCTGCGAGAGAATGAGATAGAATACGGTTTCTAAACCGTGTTTCATGTAATATAATATACACTACCCGTGCGGTTAAAGAATGGGATTGAAAATGGCGTCGCCTCTATTCACCTCTCGCTCGCACACTGTCACTCTATACTCACACAAAAAAATAAGTGCGATATGCGTTTTTCGTACGTTCTATAACTTCAGTCCAACTTGTCATTGAAATCAGTGATAAAATGCCATAAAGTACAAAAAAGAGTTTAGTCCGGTTTCGCTAATTTATGAGCTATGACCTTAGAGTATTCAACTAACAGGAGACGCCATGCGCATTAATTTCCAAATAAAAAAGTCTGTCACTTCTAGCGGGAGGCGAGGTAACGCACACTAAACAAATCGTAAACATTGGGCCACGTCGTTACGCACGCACACAGCATAATATGAGCACACGATTAAGCAAAACGCACACAACCTTGAAAATCTCTCATAAATGTCTCATCGTTACAGTGCATAAGCCATAAACAACTAGTGCGAGGGCCTTGTCGATATGGATATGTCGATGAAATTTTATGCAAGTTACATAAGCAAATTAAATAAAATAAAAATGAACAAATGTTTAATGTGTAATATTACATTCAAAGTAAATTTAAAAAAAATACATAAGGTACAAAATAATAATACAAAATTACCAAAATTAAAACAAATTGAAAAAGTATTATATTATATTTTAACTGGTTTTAAAAGTGAATAAGTTTGGTATACATGTGACGAATACACTTTTTGGGATCACTCTTTTTTTGCGAGGTAGCTAATTCTAGTGCTTGCATATTTTTCCATCACCAAGTTTGCCAGTTCAATGTTATGTGGAACGTAATCATTATCGAAATAATGTTCGTGTATGCTTTAAAATATATAATATGCCTAGTCTATGAAATATTTTTACCATTTTTTAATGTAATGATCAACCAAAAAGGTTATCTGTATAGGGGTTTTAAACGGTCTAATTTTACAGATTTTATCCAATCTTTAGAGTTAAACCGTTTTAAGGCTTAGGGTTGAACTACATCTGGCAGCACGGAATCGCACTTTCCTGTGCTTCTATCTTTTTTGGTCACTCAGAAACGTTGTTTACTAGAGCAAGAAAAAGAGCGGAAGTACACCCTCAAAAAGCCAATTGTAAACCGGTTTCTAAAGTTTATCTATCATTCTTGACAATCCATACTAATATAATATTATAAATGTGAAAGTGTGATTTTTTGTTTATTTGTTTTTGTCCTTCCTTTATGCAGCAACGGAATGGAGCAATTAAAAAACCATTAAACATTTGCTATCTCTTGGCCGAAGTTAAACAAACATACTTTTTTTCGTCATTTTACTTAGGATTGAAAAATAATTAATGTCGTCGTAAATAGCGGTAATATTTTGTGTTCTACTGTACAAAAGTGTAGTACTCTGTATATATTTAATAATAGATTATAAATATGACACTGAGATTATTTGTTTGTCCTCATTTATTTATTTAAGCGCTAATAATTCGTGTCTCATCTGAAAACAACAATTTGGTTGACACAATCTAAGACGATATATGTACTTGTAAATAACATTTTAAGATGAATAAATATCATTCACTAAACCTTCCATTTCGATTTGTTACATGTTTTAAATTTTATCCTTCATATTGTAAAATAAACCTGTAGCAAAATAATAAACTTACTTCCAATAATTTCAAAGTCGGTACAGCAGTTTCATTTAGTTTCCTTTTATTATTTGATTGGATTACGAAAACCGATTGGTCAAAATGCAAGGAACAAATAGTGCTTGTTCGTTTAGGTACCCAGGTTATATGATTGCCACATGCTTTTATCCAAACTTGGCGCCTGTAAAGATCTTTTGGAAAACTGTAAAACCAAAGATCTTTTTTAAACATTGTACAAAAAAGAATTTTAAATAACACCTTGCTATAATATATCAAGATATTAATTATAGTCAAATAAAAACATCGACACTGAAGATTACAGTGAACATCACTATTATTGCCTTGATGATACCGTTTTATATACTTGAAATTACCCTTCTTTTCGTTTCATAACGTAACATAATGAATACTTATGTATATATATTATACTACACCAAATGAAAATATCTATTTAAAATGTTTTATATACAATAAAACCATTTAAATTGGACCCATTTACGCAAACGGGAACCAACCCACAGCAGATTGATTTCGAGAAAATGGGACTTTTGTAAAAAGAGTGTGCAAAATGTATATGAAGCATATTAAAAAATTAGTATTTACTAAACTTATGTGGGACATCGAAGCCTTTCTAGGAATATATAATTCATACATTTTTATAGGATTTTACTATTAGTAATAATTAAAAAAACGGGTTGGTTCTTTCTGGTAAAAAGCAAATTTGTGGCTTGGTTCCTTTCCAAACTGAAGGTGGGTTTCAATTTCTATAATATTATTAAAAATAAAAAGTTTTCTTTACTTTAGACACTTTTTATTGCTGTGAAATATCTATCTTAGCATTTTTTTGTAACTTACATAGAAAAATCATAAAAATAATACAAATAATTTAAGCTAAAAATCTTCATTGTCATCTTCTACCTCAAAATCAATAACACCAGTATAACCATAAATATCATCTTCGTTGCTGACTTTTATTTTTTTATAAAAATCCTGTGCATCATTCGGTATAAGGTGCATAATACTTTTTAAATCACTTAATTTTACCTCGTAAATGGGTTTCCTTATAGACCAAAGCAATTTTTTATCACTTTTGGAGAGAGGTGATGAAGTCGCACTTCTTCGTGCCGTTGACACATTATGACCCTCTTGCTGACCACGCTTATCTTTAAGGCAATTCGATAATGATAACAAGGGAGCACACAGTCCACCTGATGGTAAGTGGTTGCCGTGGCCCATAGACATCTATATCTATGCTCTTCAGTAGATATCTTCTCTTGACATTTTTTTACACAATTGCAGCTATAATCGATGAAAACCTTGAAATCGATGATTTGTTTCTTAGAGTTTAGAGTTCTCATAGCTTTGATTAATGTACTGTCCCTTCTTTCTGTCTTCTC
The DNA here is from genome assembly GCA_033319125.1 of Parnassius glacialis. Lineage (NCBI taxonomy): Eukaryota > Metazoa > Arthropoda > Insecta > Lepidoptera > Papilionidae > Parnassius > Parnassius glacialis. The sequence continues at coordinate 5,344,647 of JAVANC010000017.1, forward strand.
TTAGCGCTCCATCATATAATATTTTTCTACCTCTGGTTGGTCTTGCTTGGTATGTAGATTCAGTTTCAGTTTCTTTTTCTTGCAATATTTCACTGGTACTAATACTTTCAAATACCATCTCATTCGGTGTTTAATGGACTTCCGTTAACGATGTTATCAATGACATAGAATTGTCAGAGATTTTATCACCAATACATACTATTTTCATCATGACACGAAATTATAATCTCTATTCATCATTGTGTTAGTTATGTCGGACGAAACAGGTGAATTTTGTGCAGCGTTTTTATCATGATTATTATGTAATTTGTCAAGAGATTCAGCTGGAATATTGAATAAATAATTCAGTTGTCTCTGGCGACATCGGTCGCAACAGAGAAGATGGACAGTCAGTGTTTGAGATACTTTTGTGCAGAATAGGAAGGCGGCTTTATACTCTTTTCCCAATATCCTCAACAGCATTTTCATTAGAATCTTTACATTTTCATTCCCTTGCATGTAACACAGGAGGTCTAGGCGTTAAGTGGGAACATGATAGAGGGCTAATGCTTTTTCCACCTGATGCTTTTTAATTGTTGATTGACGAAGCTAGAAATAAGCACCTTTTGCGAGATAAAAGTAGTTCGTCATCAGCAACATGCAAAGCTGCAGAAGAAACCAAAATGTTATCTTCTGACAAAAAAAATGTGTGAATTTTATTATATAATTGCTCTTCCCTCCGGATCGCCGTAAGGTGTAAACGTGTAGTAATAACTTTTGCGTAAAATATTTTGTAAAAATTAATTCGTATATGAGTAAATAATTGTGCTTATAAAAATAGGAGTGCATAAATAAGAAATAGTGAACGCGACCGCACGAGGAATATCTCTGTAACTACTGCTGCCCTGGTATTTTGATCTATGCCTAACTTGAGGACGTCTCACAGTGTATCCTACCAAAGCTACATCAATCAGCTAATCAGCGCTTCAGTGGGCGGTGACTACGTTACGTGTAAGGAACTGCGGATTGGACGGAAGAGTGGGGCGTAAGCGGTTGTTGTTTATTATATTTTAACCGACTGTTGTTTCGTGTTATTCATTAATATACTACTAGAGCTGAGCTCGCGCAGCATTTTTATCTATCTTACTGAATTTTGAATAACGGATTGCAACTTAACTGTTGTGTGGAGAATATGAGTACAAATATAAACAAGTCATTGTCAGAGACTGACATTGCCGAGCAAAGTAAGACAGTCACTCCACCTAACTTTGTCTCTCAACGTAGTAAAAGGAGAAGAGCAGATGATATGGAGACAGAATTAGAAGCCTTTAAAGAAGAAATGAAATGCATGATTAAATCTTTGTTAACGAGGCACGAAAACGAACTTAAAAAAATTTCCCCCACGCTTATGGAAATTAAACAAACTAATAGTAACATAGAGAGCTCCATTGCCTTTATTGCAGCGCAAAATGAAGAACTTAAAAAAAAAGTGGAGCAGTTTGAGATTCAAGCAAAGAAGGATAAAGAATATATTATTATTCTGGAAGATAAAATTGAGGACTTGCAGCGCAATAGTCGCAAAGCAAACCTAGAGATCAAAAATGTACCTAAAAACACCAAAGAAAACAAGGATGATCTAGTAAACATTGTATTGTGTCTATCTAAAAACATAGGCTGCAAAGTCATGAAAACCGACATTAAAGATGTATACAGAGTACAAGGTAAAAAAAGAGATCAAGTAAATACGCCTGTTATAGTTGAAATGACATCTACTATCCTGAAGACTGAATTCTTGAAGACATGCAAGACCTATAACATAAAACACAAAGAAAAACTATGTGTCAAACATTTAGGCTTTACCAAAAACGAAGATAGTCCCATATTCATTTCCGAACAACTGACTGCAAAAGGAGCTCGCTTGTACTTCTTAGCAAGAGAGTTGGCCAAAACGAAGGTTTATAAGTATTGCTGGACCGCATATGGTAAAGTATATGTCAGGAGAGACGATAAGTCACCAATCATTGTAATTAGAAATGAATGTCAAGTACATAATTTGATGCAAGAAATATGACTCATATATGTATACCTATGTATGTTAAACCCATCATACTTTATTAAAATAATTTTAGTGCATAAACCTGTTAACATAAATTCATTTTTCATAATTTTTACACTGAAACAAATACACACACAACTTTTAACTTACAACAAATACAATTATACAGACACACTTTATTATAAATTACTTATTTTTTATATACACATTTATATTATTGCATCTTATAAGAAATGCCATAAAAACAATCAATTAGCTATTTTAGGCAAATATCACATTTCTATTATATTTAAAAATACATCCCTGCAAACATTAAAATATCAATGCATTATTCGAATGATAAATAATAACTCGCAACTGTGTTATGAATTCACGTATAACAAATTATTGTTAATTCAACGTAAATACTTACTGTTACCCGCTCATGGAAAATAGCCCCTTAATGATTATGAAGGAAATAGACCGATTGGAAATTGCCCAAGCTCGCGAACTAGAACTAGATGAATTTTCTAAGCACATTCTCATAAATAATTCGGATCTAACCATAATTTCACAAAATATAAGGAGCATTTATAGTAACTTTGATGACTTTTTGCTAAATTTATCTTGTTTAAAAAACAACATTGACGTTATAGTTCTAAGTGAATGTAGAATAAACGTTAATAAATCTATTCCCCAAATATGTAACTACACATCCTTTTCTACAACAAATCACCTTAACCAATGTGATGGTGTTGTTGTTTATGTTAAAAACTCTTGTAAATTTAGTGTCAAAGAAATAAAATTAATGCATGCTTCGTGCCTACAAATAAATATAAATAATATTGTTGTACTTGGAATTTATCGCTCACCCTCAATTAATAATGCGGAAAACTTTATCACTTCTTTAAATAAATGTTTGGATAACCTCAAATCGTTTAAAAATATCATTATAACAGGAGATATTAATATAAATATAATACCTAAGTGCAACGAACAAGCATTTGAATATAAAAATAGACTGAGTTACTTGAATATGCTTGCAATGCAAGGGTTACTTCCGGGTCATATGACTCCTACAAGAGGTAACGCTTGTCTAGATCATTTTAATATAAAAATAAATAGAAAATTTAAATCTGTATCGATTGCTATATTAAATACCACTATTACTGATCACAAAATGATATTTCTGAAGTTAACGAATGTGAGTGAGACGAGCCAAGGCTCTAAAACCAAAATGTTAATTAATTTTGAAAATGCTTTAACGTGTTTGAAGAATAATAATATTTTTGATCTCTTATCATATGATGACCCCAACATTATAACTGAACTTCTAATAGGCACAATAAGAAAATGCCTCCTAGATAACACTAAAATTACTTTGATCCCGTGTAATAAACGTTTAATCAAACCTTGGATGTCTCCTGGTATATTAAGGTGTATAAGAAATAGAAATAACATGCAAAGAAAGCTTAAGTGTGATCCTTATAATCAAATATTACAACTAACGTATCGAAGGTATAGAAATTATTGCAATAACTTAATTAAAAATCTAAAACGCAATTATGATCGTGAGCAATTATCTAAAGCTAATAACAATCCTAAAGCTATATGGAACGCAATAAATAAGATAACGTATCGTAAATGTAATAAAACCCAAAATTTAGAGCTGTTAAATTTAAAATCTGAACCTTCTGTATCTGTAAATTATGTTAATAATTTTTTTGCAAATATTGGTAAAACCTTAGCTGATACTATTAACTCGAGTGCTACCTGGCAAGCGTCTACTGTTATCGATAGACGAGCAACCTCTCATCCTACATCCTTTGTATTATTGGAAACTCACTCTCAGGAAGTATACAGTATATTAATGCAGCTCAAATCTAGTAGTGCCCCCGGATGGGATAACATATCGGGCGAATTCCTTAAGATGGCACATGAGTTTGTTGTTCCAGTGATCACCCACTTGGCTAATCTGTGCTTTAATAAGGGAATCTTTCCAGATGCCCTTAAAATAGCAGTTATAACTCCTGTGTACAAGGATGGCGACAGGGATGACGTAGGTAGCTATCGACCCATTTCTGTTTTACCTGCCATCTCCAAAATTCTTGAGAAGTTAATAAATGTAAGGTTAATAAACTATCTCCACAAATATAATATTTTATCTAATTTTCAATATGGCTTCAGACAAGGACTTTCTACGGAAGATGCAGTCTTGGAATTAACTTCTTTTGTTGTAAATAAAGTAGACAATAGTAAAAAATGCTTAACCGTATTTTTAGATCTTAAGAAAGCATTCGATACCGTTTCTGTTCCTATCCTTGTACAGAGGCTTGAGTATTTGGGTATAAGGGGTATTCCCTTAGATTTATTTAAAAACTATCTTAAGGATCGCAAGCAGAAAGTAAAGATAGGTAAATACTTAAGCGACGAATCTGATATAACATTCGGAGTACCACAGGGCAGTGTTCTGGGTCCTACATTGTTTTTAGTCTACATAAATAATCTAACTAATATGCACATTAACGACTGCCACATAATCTCCTATGCAGATGATACTGCAGTAATATTTACTGGTGACTCTTGGGATTCTGTACGTAGATCTGCTGAAGAAGGACTTGCGAGGATCGCCAAGTGGCTGAACTCTAACCTTCTTACTTTAAATACTTTGAAAACTAGTTATATATGTTTTACAAATTATATTCGAACTCAACCTAACATCAATTTCCAAAT